>JBAMJR010000031.1:14787500-15387500 GCA_038501785.1 Myoxocephalus aenaeus
GGGGGAAAAATATAGACGGGTGGAATTGAGAATGTCTCCTGTTCCGTTTACAGCAGAATAAAACGGGATGACGGGCGTCTCGTTTTCTCGAGTTGTGACAAAAGGGAATCGATTGGAACGCTGCTTCCAAACAAGTGCGCTCCGTCGAGGGTATTGATGTTTTGCAAGAGCTTTTCTTTTGACTTGTGCTGACTTCCTGCATTGTTTTGACTGGTAGAAACGGGATCTTTAAAAATATATTTTTTAAACTCATCCGTCGCCATGTTGAGAGCCAATTGAAATGCTACATCACGCACATTGCATTAGTGGGTTTTTTTGATACAGTTTGCTGTTCAGTGGTTATTAAACATAAAACCACAGAGAAACATGGTGTTTAATGGGTATCACGATCATACCGGTTTCATATATTTGACAACTATAATTTGACATTTTAGTTCCTGTTATCTGCCAGTTAAATAAAGGTGCGTTCATATTATATTTCCGACCGACAAACATTTACCTCCCATTTAACGTCTATTCCATGATTTTATTTTTAAATGATCTCCTCCAAAAATCCTCCAAATCACATATTCATCACACACATACTTGTACTTGTACAACAACACCTTCCTGGTTGTGTTGTATTGAAGGAGCGGCCGCGCAACTCTTCTCTACATGAATTCATTGTACACCCACTCGCCTCCTCTTTAGATAACGGGCCTTAGAATGAGTCTATGAGGGCCGTCACCAGGGAAAAAGAACAAGTCCTTATACATGACAGACACTGGACTCGTATTGATCAGCTGCTTCAGTAATACATTTTTTTTTATGAAGATTTGCTGCAGGATTGACGTGTGTAAAAGGGAGCCAGCTATTCCACTGCTTGACGGCACAATAGACAGACTGAAGTTATTTTTTCCAGCCTCTTTTAGAATATTGCCTCCCTATAAAGTGAAGGAGCCAACTAAAGGCAGACAGGTTTGGTTTGGTGGAGCAGACGTCCTCCCAGCTGTGTCTCATGCTGCAGGATCTCCATCCTGTTATTATATTATATCCCGGGATGTTATAAGACGACGCTGTCATATCTGTGTCTCCTCATGCAGCACGGCAGAACTCCCCTCCACCTGGCTGCGAACAACGGCAGCCTGGAGGTCGTCCGTCACCTCTGCCTGGCCGGAGCCAACATCGACGCCGTCACCACCGTAAGTCGCCGTCGCTGAACACGCGTCCTAATGCGGCGTGAGGAGCATTTACCTCCGGCACTGCGGGTGACGGGGAAAGTATTCTCTTTCCTCTAAATGTGTAGTGAACATAGACATCTGGCCAATATTAAGTATTCTTTGTAATAAACCTCTCTCTGCAGTCGTAACGTTAAATTCTTTGTCACTTTATTGTGTTCAAGGCATTTATTTTTCACTCTGTTTGAATGAAAGCAGATACAAAAATGATATTTGCTCACCAGATCAGTCGGTTATTGGAAGGCTCCCATGCCAGATGTCTTCTTCTCTCTCTGCATCCTCGAGCTGTTAATATTGTATGACAGCCGGCGTGCTGTGCATGTTTCATCTAAGAGCACATATTGAGATGTATAATTCATCGCCCGGCGGTCAGCTGACAGGAAGCTCGTGGCTCGATTCCTCCATTTTTTAGTTCAGCCTCTTGTTGCGAGTCTCCTCCGGAAGAGATACCACAGACGATCTACCGCTCTAATATTAGTTGCGTGGCCAACAAAACACCCGGCGCTCACCTCATCTTTGCGGTCGTAACACTTTGAATTTGCTCACGTCAATCAGACTAAGTGGTCGACTTTTGATACTATGTGACCGGAGGTTTGAACCGAGAAGAGAATAAAGCTAGAAAATGTCTTCAGTGTGTTTTTTCCCCCCCCGAGATAAAACACTTTCACAACACACCCAGCTGAGAAGCAGGACGCTCTCGGTGGGCGGTTCAGGCTGTCGATGTAGTTCAGTCCCTGTGGAGCAGCAGCCAGATGGCTGAGAGACTTGAAACGTGTCGGGACGGCGGCGCTTCTGTGTCGCTGTGTTCGAAGAGAGAGAGAGGAACACATGAGGGCAACGGGGGGGGCAGCTGTAATTAAACCACTGCAATCAACTGAGTGTTCGGTGCTTAAAGGGCAACCAATTTCACTTTTCTTTTCTTTTTTTTAAGTCTGCTTTAGGTATTCGGGGAGTATCGCTGCATACGAGGAAAAAAATAAGTAGCGAAGTCTGAATTCTGCATCAGTCAGGGCCACAAATTTGAAAATGAAAACAAAACTGCGGGTGCGGAGTTGGTAAGAAGTCTCTCTGCTTGAGGCCAGTTGCTCGAGGCTACCGCTTCTAGCGTAACGCACCTGAATCTGAGACGGGTGGCGGGTGAACTGCATTGTGGGTAATGTAGGCTTCAAGTTTAGACAAGGAAGAATAAAAGTGCGTGGAATAAAAAGATGATCAATCTAGTTCTGCTGCATCAATTTTGATTCTTAACATTTTTTCTTTTTTTTAAACTTCCCGAGTCCAACGGGTTATAGAAGTCTGACGCTAAATCAGCTGAGAAGTAAAAAAAAAAAGTGTAACAATAACCGGGCATCAGAAACAATTGTGTGATGTTATTAAAGACAGTATTCAAATATAAATATATATTTTTTTAATATTATAACAACAATCAAAACATAATTATATTTTTTTACCTTTTATTTAAAGCAAACAATGGTCACTTACTGCAAGTTATAATCACATTAAAATGCATTATAACTGTGATTATAATGTATTATGACTTATAATACATTATGAACACTGTGATCCTTGCAATTATGAAATATTGTGATGTGTGAAATGCTTTATTATGAATATGTATGAGCGCTATAAGCAGACTGATTTGTTTGTTATATAGTCACGGGCATCATAGAAAGTGTACCCGGTGTTTCTGATGTTATTGCAGACTCTTCCATAGCAGTTTGCTCTAAAATTACAAGAATAAAAAACTATGAGATATTAGGCGTCATAAATGAAATGACGATGCAAAGATGTGTATTATAAATGCTTGACTGTTCACGCATAACAAGCAAAATGATGTATTCATCCCCCTTTTCTCTTTGTATTCTCCCTCCCTCAGGATGGAAAGACCGCAGAGGACTTGGCCCACACTGATCAACATGAACTCATCATTTCTTTGTTGGGAAAGCTTAAGAAGGTGAAATATCATCAATAATACGTTTGATGTTATTTAAACGGGAAGGAAAAGACGTGACGCAAAAGCGGTTTTCACAAACACTCATAACACTGTGTATTTCAGCGCGGAGGTGTGGAGCGGCACGTCTGCAACAGGAAGGTGTCGGATTTTAGCATCCCTCCCTTTTTTAGACGTTTTGTGGCAGCGCTCAACACACACGGGTGGAACAGATTATAAAAATATACGGTCCACGGGTTTTATCTTTAAAAAGGAATCCGATACTACTCATCTGTATTTTAGTTTTGGGGAACTGTTTTTTGACGGTAAGGTTTCAGAACCACATGATGCTTTTCGCCTTTTTGACTTGACGCATATTGAATTAACTGCTTCAGTCTTCAACGTGGCAGGACCCAAACCTTCTAGTCACATGACATTCAGCTCGTCGAAAAGGTCTCCCATCCGGAGCTGTGCAGCGCTTTAGCTCTGACGTTCCCAGTCTGACTCGAGTCACATCCACCAGAGCACCCGAAAGCTAACCGTTACCAACTTCTCCTCTCATCCATTTATAGAAGAAGAAAAAAATGTTTCTCCAGAAAACCTGCTGAGATTCAGTGCAGTGTGAGAAAACATGACAGCAGCAACTGTGAAAACAGTCATCCTCTGCATATGCTGGGCTAATTTAAAACTCCTCTCTGGCACGTTGAACCCAGAGGAAAGAAGAAAAATAATCTCACACACACACACACACACACACACACACACACACACACACACACACACACACACACACACACACAGCCCAGGTCCTCAAACTTTTAGAGAGAAAGAACGTTGATAAGTTGTAATTCTCCCACTTATTGGAATCAGTAACTTTATTTATTGACTGTGTTCACGCAACCACTCGCCGTATCTGAAGCCACTTCTGATCCGTGACTCATCTGTTGGTCCGTTAAAAATGTGGCTCTCATGTTAACAAATGTTATCCATTGTTTTGTGTTTCTTCTCTTCTTTTTTTTTACACCCTAGTGTCCAGCGTTTAATATAAACGCAAGATATAACTTTCTTAGGTTAGTGAGTGGATCCAAATAATAAAAAACGGAGATAAAGATAATTAATCGTGAAGATGATTTGCACTTAACATTTATTTTGGTTGTCCTTTTCAGCTAACCGATGCAGATTCCTTCAAATATTGTTCCCTTTTATGAGTGTTTTTTTTTTTTTTTACATCCTGTGAAGGCTGTCGGGGTCGATCAGTGTTTAAAGCGCTTTGAGACGCATTCTCCACCAAACTAAAAACGACATCCAACTCTGTTTACTCTGCTCAGGGATCACGCTTTACCAAAAGAGGTTCAAATACTTTGGGCCGTATTTGACTCCATTGGACAGAATGACGGTCTCTGTATTGCATTTTTTATATTCTCTAGTGTCGAGTAAAACTGATCGTCCAACAGACGGTTCCATTAATTAAAAAAATTATGCTATGAGTCAAACATCTACAGACCAGTGATCTGCTCATGGTGCACAGAGGAAAAGTGAATTATATACTAATAATGTAATGAAAATAACAATAATACACTTTATTTGTACAGCACCTTTTAATGCAAGTGGAAAAAAAAGACATAGAATGAAAATAAGATGGGGATGGGGGCGAGAAAACGAGAGGTAATGACACAATAAAATAAGATAAAAATATATGATACATAGAATGCATAACAAAAGATGGGAAATAAAACCTGAATAATGCTAGTAATAAAATCGCTACCCTTATTTATAGCATGCACATCTATGTCTCCTGCTTTCTTGGGGCTCCGTGTCATACCGTCGATAAACACGTCTCTCAATGTGACCTGAACTGTCGGTGTTTTTTTTTTTTTCATGAATCCCTTTTTTTCTTTCGCCGCTTCAGGACAACCACAAGCTGAGCTACATCCAGCAGCTGCGGCCGACTCAGACCGTGCAGCCCCGGATCAAGCTGAAGCTGTTCGGACACTCCGGAGCCGGGAAGAGCTCCCTGCTGGAGTCGCTGAAGTGCGGCATCCTGCGCGGCCTCTTCAGGAGGAAGAGGACGCGCATGTCCAGCAACAGCCGCCACCCCAACTCCCCCGTCAGCTCCAAACCCGCCGGTAGGTGACGGCGAGATAATCCTCCACAAGATGGAGCTTTCACCTGCCGGGGACCTGAGATCCAGGCCAGAGTGATTAATTCAGTGCTTAACGACAGCGTTCCAGACTCCCCATCGTTCAGCGCCGTGACATGCAGCAGATATTCTTATTTTTAGCAACATTTGACAGTCTGCTCTATTTTAACATTTCACTCAGAGTTCAGTGCTAGACTTGGAAAAAGGTCGCAGATTGTCGGTGAGTACAGAGTTTAACATATCGGGTAGAAGTGACGGCCAGTTATACAAAGCATAAGTCGCCAAGGGAAATGAACTGGAGTTAAGTAAGAGGAGGAGCACAAGGCTGGTTTGCTTGTTCAGAGCGATTTATTGATTTTGATCGTTCCTCTTTTCTTTTACCAAATAATTTACCTGGAAACAATCTCGGCTTGATGATGAAGTTCTTCCCTCCTTAAGCATCCATCCATTATTCGTAACCACTTATCCTTCTCAGAGTTGGAGGGCTGGAGCCAACAATGCGTGCGTGACAATAACACACCTACCCATCGGCCGTCCACAGATTTGACCCTGAGATGAATGAGCTGGAAGCAAACATAAAAAATAAAAATAAACGTTTTCACCAGGATGTCTCATTTTTCTCCCAAAAATAAGACATATGTGACAGAAGCTGTACTTTGCACCTTTTTACATAAACAGATGACATCGTCTCATATCGATCGCAGGCCCCTGAATTTAAAGGAATTTGACTTTGTGACATCAGCAAATATTGTATCGCTGTCCAAAGAATCGATTTATAAAATCGCTTCACAGCGTAACTTGTTCACCACGCCTACTTCTCTCTCCCGTTGACTCGGGCAGCTTACCCAGTATTAACCCCATTACGCCCAGTAACCCGAACTGGAATCTGAAAGTAGAAACAGGTGGTCCTATTCTTGTTGCTTTTTGTTGTGGCCGGCAGTTTCTGCAGGTCTGTGGCAAGACTCCCCGATATGTGCAGTGCACAACACACACAACACACACACACACACACACACGCACACGCACACGCGCCATTGTGTTCCCTTTAACCGCTCTATTTGGCGGCGCTCAGAGAGCCATTACCTCCCAGCCAGACGTGATGCTCGCTACGATAATGGCCGGTTACGTGAGCCGTGTAGTGTTACCGATCCCGTCCTCTATGCTATCGGGAAATCTGTCAGACCTGCAGATTCCAGGCCTGAAAGGGCTTTTTCTTCTTCTTTCAATCCTAGCTGAATTCAGGAACGGCCTTTTATTGAGTCTGTCGCATCTGCAGCGATACGTGACACGAGTCCACCGTGAAGCACGGAGCGGGAGAGCGAAAAGGGGGACAAGCGGAACGTCACGAGGTCCATTCGTCTGGTTTTTCTTTTTCCAACGTGCGTCACATCTGGTTCTTTTGTAAGCCCGTCAGTGTGGCACGTTTTAAAAACTCACATTCACCTCCGTCCTGTGTAAATGTGTGTAGCTTCGCGGTGCCCCCAAAACTCGACATGACACCAGAAAGTGTTCTGCTCGCTGCCCCATCGACCGCTGTCCTCTCAGGCCGTTCACGCGTCGGTTAATTGAGATGGACTTGTTTTGTCTCCTTTTTCTTGGGAAAATCAAGTCTGTTTTTCATGCACAGTTCTCTTTTTATTCAAGATTTTTTTCCCCGAAACAACGAGTGAGAGGCCTCGACCTCCGTTTGACGTTTTGTCAGTTGAAGCTTTATGTCTCAATCACACTGGAAAAGTCCAGCTGCGTTGCAGTGATCAGAGAATATTTCTTTGTTTTGTTGTTTTAACAGTGAGCACACCATGCAGCGATGCTGCACTGCAGAACTGGTCACAACAACAAAACAGCTGAATATAATTTATCAAGGCCCTTAACTTCCATCGCACTCGGAACATATTTCACTGCCAGAAATATTGCATTCGTTAACATTTCTTTGCAGCCCTGATTATGTCCAAATGAGGCAATATGTACCCAAAAAATAAATAAAAAAATGCGGCAAAAAAAAAAAGAGCAAATTTTTCAACCAAAGTAAACAAACTGTAGGTGTGGTCCTTCACAATGTGAAGGAAATCCAAAGGTGACGTCTGCATTGGTGGTTTATTTGTCATCAAATAGCGCCACCGTGTGTTTGAAAGTGTCGATGCAGATCCGTTCATTCTGGTACAAATCATGAAGACTTTCTTTCTTTGAACAGATAATGATCTTCCTGAATATTTCAACATTCAAGTACCGTACAATTGAGATTTACTACACATTATATTGCAGAGCTCTGGTCACCTGTGTTAAGTTTCTCTTTTTAGAAAACGTGCAGTAGCTGTTGTTTTTACAGATTTTTTTGACTTATTTTTTTATTTGAGGGTTTAGACATTGAGGCACACATGTGATGCACTGAAACAACAGATAATAAAAAAATGATTCTGTAAATAATATTATTTATTCACACGTAGATTTTTGTTTTTAAAAGCAAAATAAAAAATGTGTTGAATCTACGTTGAAACGTGTGACTCATCCGTTCCAATGCTTCTGCGTAACAAAAGGCCCGAACCATCCGGGTCTTGTTCTCTCTGGACGCGGCCCGGCCGCAGACACTGACGGGACCGTCTTGTGTTTCAGTGTCGGCGAGCATTTCCAACCTGTACCCGGGCTGCGAGAACGTGAGCGTGCGGAGTCGCAGCATGATGTTCGAGCCCAGTCTGACCAAAGGCGTCCTGGAGGTCTTCTCCCCCGTCCACAACGCTCTGTCCACCGCCGACGACCAGGCCACCAAGGCCATCGACATCCAGCACGGCAACATCAACGGTGAGAGCCTGAAAGCCCGCTTTCCTTACGTCTCCACCTTGAACGATTCCAATCTTGAACCGTCGGCCCGGAGGTGCTTTACGCGGCGCTTTATTCCCCTCCTTCTAGGTGTGGGGGAGTTCAGCGTGTGGGAGTTTTCGGGGAACCCGGTCTACTACTGTTCCTACGACTACTTTGCGGCCAACGACGCCACGGCGATCCACCTGGTCCTGTTCAGCCTGGAGGAGCCGTACGAGACCCAGCTGGGACACATCACCTACTGGCTGAACCTGCTGAAAGCCCTGCACCTGCCTCAGGACAACATCGGTGAGGTCACGGATGTACTCAAATACCAATATGTTCTAGTCGTCCCTAAAATACTTGCAGCTGAAATGAAATTGAGGTTAAAAACTATTTGAGCCAGACACTCAATATTGTCTTTTAATCTCAGTAAAAGATCACCGCTGAGAAAATACCTTTTTTATTTAATGTCATAACTGGACCGTAAGCTTGAAACTGGGCTGCGTGACTCGGTTTGTGAAGAATTTAAATTTTAATAGTTTAGAGGTTTTCACCTGACCTCAATAGTCATTAAAAGCATTCATTATTAGTAGTAGTGTTGGAAGAAGTACACTGATCTTTTAGTTATGTAAAAGTAGCAAGAATAATAAGAATAATATATATATATATATAATAAAATAAAAAACGTAAAGGGTAAAAATGATCTAAAGCTGTCATATAAATGTTGTATTTTTTACTTTTCAATGAGTAAAAAAGTACAATATTTGCCTTTTTTTTTTTTAAATGTGGTGGAGTAGATTGTAATACTCAGTTAAAGGCCAAGTACATCAAAGTCGTGTTCTTCAAATGTTGCACATAATTTGGTGTTCGTGGCTGCTGAACCTGCCGTCATATTGTTCTGTGTTTTGTAAATACAGTTGTGGATATTTGAGTGTAACAACTGAACTGTGTCCTTGCAGCGTTCGGCGGGCGGGTGCAGCAGCCCCTCGTGGTCGTCCTGGTGGCGACGCACGCCGACCTCGCCGACGTCCCCAGAGCTTTCTCTGGAGAGTTCACCTACGACAAGGAGAACGTGCTGCTCAAGGAAGTCAGGAACAGGTTGGGACTCACACTGTTGTGTATTGTATTTTAATAACTAGATCTGGCAACGCAGAGTCAAATGGTCCTTCTAATAAACTGACTTAAGGTGAAGAGTGTTGCTTCTTCATATATCTCAGTGCTCCTGTCAAGAGATTTAAGTTTTTTAAATGTTTCTTTGTTTTGTTTTTCAGGTTTGGAGTCGACCTGCAGATCAGTGACACGTTGTTTGTGATGGATGCCGGAGCCTCGAACTCCAAAGACATAAAACTGCTGAGGAGTCACCTGCAGGAGCTTCGCGCCAACATCATCTCTGTGAGCAACACACACACACACACACACACACACACACACACACACACACACACACACACTTACCTTTCCAGATGTGTTTTTTTTTTTTTTTTAGTAATTCAAAGTATGTCTGAAGGAGACAACATTTTTCCCATGATGCCTTCTTGTATCAGATTATAGAAAATAAACATAAAAAATGATAATTTGTTTATGATTTCTACAGCTGAGAATCTTTAGAAGAAGATACTGAATTCAAGCCATTCAGTCTGGAATATTTTCCTTTTTCATTCATCAGTTGATCAATTGATGAAGAAATGAAGACGTGCAGTGAATCCAGGTATTAACCCCTCCCCCTCCCTCCTCCTATCCCCGCTGCAGAGGTGTTGTCCCATGACGCTGCTGTCGGAGCGGCTGCTGTCGACGCTGCCGACCTGGAGGAAGCTGAGCGGACCCAACCAGCTGACGTCGTGGCAGCAGTTTGTGAGCGACGTCCAGGAGCAGATCAACCCTCTGGTCAGCCAGGAGCACCTGCGCACGCTGGCCCTGCAGCTGCACAGCATGGGGGAGGTGCGTGTCTGTTTCAACGGCTTCAGACTGGATGCAGATGCAGGGAAATCAAATTATATATATATATATATATATATATATATATATATATATATATATATATATATATATATATATATATATATATATATATATATATATATATATATATATATATATATATATATATATGGGAGGGCAAGAAATAACTTTCTGACCCATTTTTTTGGGTATGAAAATCATCTGTATTATGATCAAACGTTTTGGTTAAAATCACATGGTTCAGTTCATCAGATGACCACCAGGGTGTGCCGTTTGTTCATGAATAAATATTAAGCCAAATCTTTGTCAGCTGTAAACAATTACTCAGAATTACTCTGCTAATATTTATTTTACCAGAATGACTCAACCCTCCTGAGTCTGAAAAGTGTTTATTTATGCATTTCCTTTCGTTTTTAGGCTCACTGGGTCCTGTCTCTTTTAAAGCAGCAACTGTGTGTCCTTTTTACTTTATTTTACGGCTTTGTCAATATGTTCCACCATACTTTCTTTTCATGTTTTTCTTCTTCTTCTATCCACACTCGTCTCCCTCTGGTTACTCTCCTCCATCACCTCCGCTCACCCTCTTTCCTTCTTCTCCCTCCCACAGATCAACATCATGCAGAGCGAGACGGTGCAGGACGTCGTCCTGCTGGAGCCTCGCTGGCTCTGCAGCAACGTCCTCGGCAAGCTGCTCTCCGTGGACACGCCCAAGGCCATCCACCACTACAGGGGCCGCTACAGGCTGGAGGAGGTGCAGGCTCTGGCCCCCGAGAGCGACGTGGACGAGCTGCTGCAGATCCTGGATGCCATGGACGTCTGCGCCCGCGACGCCACCAACCCGGCCATGGTGGATATCCCCGCCCTCATCAAGACCAACGGCCTCCACCGCTCCTGGACGGAGGAGGAGGAGGAAGAGGACTCGATGCTGTACGGCGGCGTGCGACTCGTGCCCGCGGAGCACCTGACCCCCTTCCCCTGTGGCCTGTTTCACAAACTGCAGGTGAACCTGTGTCGCTGGAGCCACCAGCAGAAGCCAGAGGAGGAGGGCGGCGGGGAGGATTTCGACGGAGACATCCACCTGTGGACCAATGGGGCCAAGGTGAGCCAGGGAGGACCGGAGGCCATGATCCTGCTGGTCAACCACGGCCAGGGGGTGGAGATCCAGGTGCGCGGGCACGACTCTGAGCGGGCCAAGTGCTACACCCTGTTGGACACCGCCTGTAGCATCACGGAGAACCTGCTGACCTCCACGCTCCCCGGACTGCTCACGGCCAAATACTACCTGAGTCCTCAGCAGCTGCGGGAGCACCACGCCCCCATCATGGTCTACCAACCCAAAGACTTCTTCCGCGCACAAGTCCAGCGGGAGTCTTCGCTCACCAACACCATGGGCGGCTACCGGGAGAGCTTCAGCAGCATTCTGTCGTTCGGCTGCGCTGAAGTTTACCAGCAGGGCACTCTGGGAAAGGACATCCACATATCGGACGTCCCCCTGTTGGCTCGCCGGAAGCTCTGCCGCATGCTGGACCCTCCCGACGCTCTGGGCAAAGACTGGTGCCTGCTGGCCATGAACCTGGGCCTCACGGACTTGGTGGCCAAGCACAGCAACGGCACTCCGAACGGCGCCCCCCCTGAGCTGGACTCGGACCCGGACTCCCAGCAGGCCGCGCTGCAGCCCAGCCCGACCGCGGCGCTGCTGCAGGCGTGGAGCGCGCGAGCGGACAGCACCGTCGGCGTGCTGATGGCCAAACTGAGGGAGCTCGGCCGCCGGGACGCCGCCGACTTCCTGCTCAAAGCGTCGCCCGTCTTCAGGGTCAACATGGAAGCGGTGGTCGGCGCCGCCAACGGCTACCCCCCCACCTGCAACGGCGGCACATCGTACAACTCCATCAGCTCCGTCATATCCCGCTGAACTGCACAGAGGGGGGGTTTCGGATTTCAGCTTCCGGTCCTCGGCTTCATCTGACGTGACATTTCCCCCGAAGCGGGGACGTCTGTGGGAATGAACATGAAGTGCAATCGTCCAGCTGCTCGCTCCTTAAATCGCTCCCTTACGTTGGCGTCTGAACCAGATGTTGTGTTCGTGCTCTGCACACCTGTACAGCGGTCCTTTCCTTCCACTATGAATGTTGTGAACGAGCTCCAAAGAGGAATCCTGTGCTTTTACTCTGATCTTAATCTTGTCGTGCTGCTAGTTTATATTTCCCTCTTACTTCTACGGCACACGGAAGTCTCACTCATCTAACGGCTGAAGGACAGAAAAGCTTCATTTAGGGGAAAAAACAAAAAACATCAACTCCACGTGAAGGAATGATTACAATGGCAGTCTCATGTTTGGACCTTTTTTTTTTTTATATCCAAATGAAAACTGAGGACTTGTCGTCTTTGCTCACTCCGTCCTCCACATATTTAATATTATCTCCCTCCTTGCGTCTGTTTTACTGATGTGACATCTGGGCCATTCAAGCTTAGTGTTTAATAAATTAACAGCATTTTTCAGAGTGCCTTTGTGGCCTTCTACCTCCCTAAAGAGCACAAATAGTCTTATTATAAAAGAAACGGTAGTTCTTTCCAAACATTTGAAGATCTGTGCCTTGTTGACACTTAATTTCAATCAAGTCTCTATAGTCTTAAAATGGGAAAAAGGCCATCGGGGTAAAAAGGTTAACGAAGCTCGGAAAACGAAGCTCGGCTTACGTTACAATTAGATTTCACTGGAACAGAAGGTGAAATCGGAGATGAGGGTTCTGCTGTTTTCTGTTCAGTGTTTGCGTCGCTGCAGGAGATGAAACGTCTCGCTGGAGGCGGCGTGGAGTCGATGTGACGCTCTGTGGGGGAAACGACGTCGTGGTGTTTTTAAATGGTGCGTTTGTGGGTTCATACAGATGACCTTCTGGAAGTATTATGTCGTCATTCATGCCAAACAACAGAAATCTCTTCAGTAGTGAGTCATTTTTTGGTAACACTTTATTTAACGAGTCCCATATCTCCTGGAAAGAACGATGTCATGTAATGTGGCGTTGCGGTCGTTTGTTTGATTGTTGTTGGGAATTTCCTTGGAAAACCTAAAAGAGATCAATTTAAACTTGAGTTAATGATCAAATATTGTCTGGAACGAACATAAAAGACTGAAAGCATCTCTAGCAGGTGCATTATGTTTGGAATTAAAGCTGCACTAAACAAAATGGATTCTCGATTATCAAAACTGTTGCTATTGGCTTATTTATTACTCGGCTAATCGTTTCAGCTGTATTATTATTATTATTATTATTATTATTATTATTAATAATATTTGTACACAGATTTGTACGCAAATGCAACAATGTTTCAAACTGCAGCATCAGAAATTATTCAAACTGCCAGTCAGCAAAAAAGTTATTTTATAGATATTAAATCCTCAAACATTAAGTGTTTATTATTCTGCATACTGAACATTTTTACTTTTCTTATAATTAACACCAAATTAAGGGATTGTCCTATCCAGGAAGAGGTTACAGTAACATATCAGTTCCTTAACTATATGGGACCTTTAAAATAAAGAGTAACTATAAATGTATTCACTTAGAAATCCATGTTCTCGTTTTCAGTGGACACGGCGGGACCAGAACCAGAAGAGTAGTCTCCTCCCCCCCCCCCCCCCCCCCCGTCCCAATAGAGCCGAGTCTCGCTGAAGGATGCTGACCCTTCCAGCACCGACATGGAGCTCGCCACTGAATCTGCTGAGCTTCCTTTTACTTTGAATAGAAAGTGGCACCAAAACGATACAAAAAAAGAAAAGTTCATTTTTAACATTTTCTACTGAGCTAAAAGGTCATGTATTATATCCAGTAAACACACCTGACTGCTGCTTTTTAAAAGCCTCCTCAGCAGGTTTCCTGCGTCGGGTCGTTGCGCGGCGCTTCTGTCGAGCTGAATTCGAGCTTCTCTCGGTGTCGGTCGACCGCGTGGCGTCACGTCTCCCTTTTTCCGCTTTTTGTCTTTTTTAATATCGTGAAGCCGCAGCTCGACTCGGTCAGCAAAAGCAAAGGAAAAGATGGCGTGAAGTTGAGCGACACGTCCTTTTTGTGAAAGCTGTTTCTAATGTTTCGAAGAAATAAAAAAAAAATGCTCTTTTTTTTTTTTTTTTTCGTCTTTCAATCCGATAAAGTTACACTTTGTGGGCCTTTTTTCAGGACGCAGTGTCACAGTTTGATAACATAAATAGAAGATGTGCCAGAGTGCAGTATTTCCTGTCTGCTTTTCTTCCCCCAGTGTTGCCGTCTGTTGGCAGAGATAAAAACTTTAAATACTATTTCAAATACTTCTTTCTTTGTCTCGGCCTGAACTCGCCAATCCACGCAGCAGAACTTGATGTCCACACTCGAGGCCCAAACATGTTGACCCCAATGACCCCAATGAAAATGAATGTACTACACGTCTCTCCTAAGAATATACAACAAAAAAACAAATCAAAGATACAGTGATTTAAAAAGCTCAACATGTGTACAAAGGAACTCGATGGAATTAAATGTCCCGCACTGGTCAGAAACACCATTTTATTGTGTTTTTGTTTTGCAGAAGCTTTTGTTGAAATTTGCCAATGCTGTGTGCCTAAAACACACCCGGTCATTCCTCATATTATTATTATTATTATTATTATTATTATTATTGCCTTGTACAGTATACGAGCTGAGAAATTATGTTTCAGAAAGGGAAGTGAATATTATGTTTTTGTAAAAGCTGGGAATCACTATTATTATTATTATTATTATTATTATCAACTTTGTCTCCGTTTGGTGTCTTTTTGTTTTGTTTGTTTTTTCCCAGATGGTTCTGACCAAAAAACAAGTGGATTTCAAAAGTGTCCTCAGAGAACATGCTTCTGTGTTTCTGTTTGAGGAGGGAAGACTAACTCTGTATCTAAACTATTTCCCCGAGTCTCGGAGACTCCGGTCTGATCGCCACATTGCACACGTTGTCTTTTTTTTGTTTGTATTTTGTCGCTATTTATGTTGCGTTCTTTTCGCATGTCTTGGAATGCCATGTTCTTAGTACTTCTGACACTTTATAGTGTAATACATTTTATAATAAATTCTTTACCTAATGTCACCGTCTCTCTCTCGTACTTTAAGACAAACAGTTCGATGTGTCGGAGGTTTCTGAGGTACGATATGTTACTTTATTGATTATTATGCAAGTGAAGGCTACAGACGTATGTTGCCGTAACAGCTGACAATTAAAACAAGGGGAAGAAAAGATGGAGATAAGAAACTGGTGACAAAAGTCCAAACATGCTGGGAACCATTGCTTTACAAGACAGGAAGGTTGGTGGTTCATTACTAACAGATCGGAGATCAATAGATAAATCACTTCCTACACCTTTATTCTCTTTATGAAAGACATACTGATATCTATGTTTTGCTGTAGACGTGGTCTTCATCCACTAATCTTGATTTGTTCATGATTAAATAAATATATATTCAGTGTATGGAAATGACATCGGAGCAGTTTACAGTATTAAGTATTGATTTTTATTTTTACTGTCGAGCCAATGAGAGTGTTCCCTGCGCCATTTGTTAAATTCCATTTTTGTGTAGAAATGAGCAAGGGTTTATTATGAAAAAAGTGTCAAATTAATTAGAAAGGATAAAAAAATAAAAATAAGACAAACCAAACTTGCTTAAGTGCTGATTATTCTTAGCAGTGTGGCACGATATCTTTTTCAGAATCAGCTTTATTGTCCATGTGCGTTTTCACGTAGCTCTTCGTACTTATATACATACACACAATAAACAAGATAAATATATTTTTTTAAAGACAATTAAAGACAACAGTAGTCAGTACTGATAGTGCCAGTAGTGCAGATGGAGGAGTCTGATTAACTGTTCATCAGAGTGACGGCCAGTGGGAAGAAGCTGTTTCTGTGTCTGGTGGTTTTGGCGTACAGTGCTCTGTAGCGCCTACCAGAGGGGAGGAGTTGGAACAGCTTGTGTCCAGGGTGTGAGGGGTCTGTGGTGATCTGTCCAGCCCGCTTCCTGACTCTGGAGGTGTACAAGTCCAGGATGGAGGGCAGGCTGGAACCAATGGTTCTCTCTGCAGACCTGACGATCCGTTGGAGTCTGACTCTGTCGTGTTTGGTGGCCGATCCAAACCACACAGTGATGGAGGAGCAGAGGACAGACTGGATGATGGCGGAGTAAAACAGGAACAGCAGCTCCTGAGGCAGGTTGAACTTCCTGAGCTGGCGCAGGAAATACAGCCTCTGCTGGGCCTTTTTTCGGTTTATAAACTGTTTATAATAATTTGAAAGTAAAACACTTTTCTTACATTACAAACTCAACCAAGATCAGAAGAGAGAGATGTATGTATATATATATATATATATATATATATATATATATATATATATATATATATATATATATATATACACACACATGGTGAATCAGGGACCGACTGGAGTCTCCTGCTCTGTTTGTCCTCCACCAGATTCCAGCTTGTTATTCACACATCTCTGGGTTCATTGTGGAGCTGCACCTCCACACACACACACACACACACACACACACACACACACACACACACACACACACACACACACACACACACATGACTCTGGGTTTGTCTCCGCTTGCCTCGACCGCTTACGGTGCCGACTGTCATTCAAACAAATTTGAACAGACGGACAAATGGAGCCGAATGTGTGACGTTTAAAATCACACTCATCTGACTTTGTCCTGCTGTTTAGCAAAATAAGATTGTTTTTTTGAAGCATGATTCAAATATACATTATGTCACATTTAACCCTTTGTAATGTTGTTTCTAGCCATTTGAAATAAAGTGTTAAATGCAACTGAAAAAGGTTAATAAATGCTTTAAAAAAATCATAAAATTGAGACTAAGAATAACCTCAATTTTGAAAACAAAACTGTTTGTTTTAAATCTCCTACTACAACTCAATTTTAATCACAATTTTGCAAAATGTTTCCCCAGAACCCGTTCTGTCTACAAAACCAACAGCAGTCCAAACATACAGTAAATACTGAAGATATCCAGAACAGCAGCTTGTGGAAACGATAAGAAGTACGGAGATAAAGTCACTTTAGTGCATGCAAACAAAATGTCACCAAGCAGACTACAGCAAAAACATACAAGTATGTTTATAGTACACATCACAAATACATTTGTACCTGTGGTTAAACATCTGTCATGAGGTGAAACTCTTCTTAGTCTATAGAAAACAGGTTAAGTTTCATTCTTATATATCAGGAAGCTTACTAGTAACATGTGAAAGATGCTTACTGGAAACCTCTTCATACACTTCCTTACTGTGAATACTTTCTGTTCTTAAAGCAACTTTAGCCTCATCGCTGTCACAAAAATCATAATTTGCTTCAAAGAATCGACACAAAGTTGCATGGATACATTGAGGAGACCAACTTTAACATGTTTACGGCTAACGTTAGTTAACATCAGTTTAATATCTTACAATAACATGTTATTTTAATGATGCATTTACATTTAATGCAGCATTTCAATGATATAGCTGGGTGAGGTGCCAGCAGTAGCTTATTAGTTATTATTACTCATACATGTAAAAGTGTTTAGGTCACAGCTGGGATGTGCTAACGAAAGATAATGTTATTATCAGTAATGCTTTAAACTGAATTAACGTGAGTCTAACTTTGCCAGCCGGTCGTTTGAAGTTAAATATCGTAATAATAGTTATTATTACTGATACATTTAAGACTAACTGAATCTAAGATTGTTGAGAAAACACCTTGAGGTAGTCGCTCTTCTGGAGCTGTCAATCATGTTCGAGATCTTCATCTTAATACAAAGTTGGCCTCTGTGTTAATGTCCAAATGTCCAAATGTTTTTCTTTGTGCTTTGAGGATTTATCAACCTTGTTGTTTTGTATATTGACAAAAAAGATTATTCTTGATCTCGGGGAACACCATTGAGTAAATAATCTCACAAAAATGCCGTGTAGTCGCTGTACTTTAGGTTTTTACTCCTCCAGTGATAAGCTAATGATTGTTGTCTCTTTGACCTTTGTAAATGTGCGACCGCGTGGCTAGACGTTTAGCGGCGTCATCAAATACGTTCCCGGATCAATAGCGTTAACTGCTCAATGGAGGCTGCAGACGACCTGTAGACGTGTTCATCTACTCGGGTCTGTTAGTCGTTGTGTCAGACCGGCGGCTGATAACCGCAGCGTCCTAATCTACAGAATGTATAAATAATACACAATGATTCACAGGGTTAACAAAGTTCACCAGCGGCCAAGTTACAGATTACAATCAGCATTAAATCATTTGACGATACAAACATGTGAAAAGGAGTTTAGGTGACTGCAGACTGACAGCAGCCAGTTAGCTTAGCTTAGCACTAAGCCTGGAAACGGGGGGAAACAGCTAGCCTAGCTTCATAGCCAAATACTTGCCGACCAGCGCCTCTAAAGCGTGCGACACACGCGTTATATAATGTTTGTTTAATCCATACAAAGACCGAAGGAGGAAACCGACAAAGAGTGTCCAGATGGAGAAGCAGTGCAGAACATAAGACTTAAGTTCTCGGGTTAAACAAACAAAATATAACGTGTTTATTAGTGCGTTTGGGCAGATTTTGTATCTTTGGACAAAGCCAGGCTAGCTGTTTCCCCCTGTTTACAGTCTTTATGCTAAGCTACGCTAACATGCTGCATCTGGTTTCATATTTACCAGCTTTGACTCAGTATTTCAAACCATGAAAAGTAATTTAATCAAGTACTGCACAACTGTATTCTACTTGAGTTCCTCTCATTATAATTTGCATTCAGACTTCAAAACATTTCAGAGGGAAACATTTACTCTGCTTCTAAATTTATCGGACAGCCATAGTGACTTTAATCTTTAGATTCACATACGAAAAGTATGATCTGACTGCAAAAACATTTTTTAATTGTATAAATAAACGTGAGTCACAAAATTTGCTCCAACTCAACCAGCAGCAACAAAAAAACTGCCGTTTAAAGATGAACGCGTCAGTGAAATTGTATTTTTTTGCTGACAAACCTTTTGCACTTTTACATTTTGCTTCTAGTATCTCAGCAACGGATATGAATACTTCCAACTGACCAGACTTGCTCGTACAGGAAGCGCTTCAGTCAACCAATTGTCATGTGCCGCTCCACTTGAGCAACATGACCCGTCACACATCAGCTGCTGAAGACGCTGTCTGCTTTCTGCCAATGCAAGGGAACTTTTATTTGTGCTTACTGTAAAGTATGATGCAGAGGAAGCGTTTCGGGGACGTTGTGCATCCCGCTGCGTGACAACGCGAAAACATGACATGAGTTACAGATGTGGATGAATCATGTGACATTAACGTATTAGTTAGACTCAGTAGTTAGACTATTAGACTCAGTAAAAAATGAACTCAAAGTAACTTTAATGAAAAAAAAGAGCTCATTTTCACTGTAATAATAGTGTATATAAAGCTATATAAATCAAATGCATTGTTATTATATCTTATTGATGGATTATTATTACTGGCTATTCGTTTTAGATTGGGGCAAATTCAAACTTCTTTTGCATATAAGATCTGCAGTTGTGGAATGTAGCTAAGTACATTTACTCAAGTACATTTACTCAAGTTGTTTTTGACATACCTGTACTTGAGTATTTATAATATATATTTTATATTTTACATTTCAGAGGAAAACATTTAATTTTCACTCCATTACATTTATTTGACAGCTGTATAATATATAATATAATATGCTTACAGTGTATATAATGCAGTACTACCCAGTATTACACAAAGTATCTCAAATGTACAACATTACAATTATCTCACATGAATCTGATAAAACAGATGAATGTAATATTCTATAATAATATAACATTGAAAGAAGCCAGTTAATTTTAAGATTTGTTTTACTTGTAACCGAGTATTTTTAGACTTTTGTACATTTAAACTTTTACTATAACTGAAATTAACTTCTAACAGTCAGTTAAATATAGTGCATGAAAATGTAATGCGGTGGTAGTAAAAAGTAGCTTAAAATATAAATATTCAAGTGAAAAGAAAAGAAAATTGTGGTGAAGTAGAGTATTTGAGTTACTTTAAACCACTGATGTCAGACTTTCGCTATCACGGAGAAGAAGCGTCCAAAAGCAGAGTAATTTGTTCTAAATGCATCAACGACTCCGGCCTGTTTCACAATCTTATAATCACATGAGCTTTCATTCATTAACTCTGACTGTGTGCCAGCAAGTCCCTGAAGTCCTTCTGTACAGCGTCATATTCATACATTCCCACGGCTTCGATGATGAAAACATTGGCCATCCCTGATAGTATCGCCCATCTTATTTATCCTTTATTGAACATAAACTATAACATAAAATATTCACTTAAATTTCACTGGTCAGTTCTTCAAAATCCCAGCTTTGTCTGAGGCAAGATCAAACTAAGTGGCGGCTCAGGTTAAAGGTTGAGATGATGTGTCGCTGTCTCTTTGTACTTTTCAGCAACATTTTTGCAGGTTAATATTAAAATGCTGCTGTCGGTTGAAAGTTAAGATGAAGAGATTCCGACTATGTAACTCCTTAATAGCTGTTCCTGAATGATGTTTACCTACGTAATACATGAGAAAACCAGGTTATGGCAACACATACATCTGTGCATTTATACGTTGAGCACCATGCATATGAATATTATTAATAGGTAAATGTTAAAGTGGTGGAAACCAACTCATTTAGACTTGGAATTATTTTGGATGTACATTATGTTCAGTTGGTATTTCCTTCCTTTTCTGCTGTCACGGCAATATATTTATCGTGCATATCAAAAGCAGAAGCACCCGTCACGCAATATTGCTGCACGTTTTCTGCAGTTAAGGCAAACACTTTAAACTCTTAATTACTCTGATTACACTTTCCCAATAACTTCAATGCATTTGAACACACTGCGTGTTGAAGTAAAAGTTTGTTTTTTTACCTATTTCCAATATCAACACACTCTTACTCCTATTACAAGTAGTATTTTAGCCTTTCATTAGATAATCTGATAGTTTATTTGATTGCTAAAAGCACAAAAGCACTGTAATTCATTGTGGGTATCAAATAAAGGGTCCTTATGATTACATCACATTGTTTTTAACTGCAACAAGGCTGCAAGGAAAAGAGACACCCTCCCCCTGTCCCCTCTCCTCGACACCATTCCAGATGGGAGGAATCACGTGCAGCGATGACGTCACAATCCGGCGGGGGGAGGGAACAATGTGTCGATAAACAAGGAGCGGACCAATCAGAGAGCTCGGTGGACGTTTTTCAGCTGCCAGTCAGGCCTTTATAAAACTTTGCGTGCCTCGAACAGAGGAGATCAGTTTCTACTTGGAGTTGGACTGTGAAGAGAATACAGTAAGTTTCACATTTCGTTTTACTCGCTTTTGTCAAAGAAAATAAAAATAGTCGACGCCTCAAAACATTGCTGGATATTCGTTTCACAGGGGATCCTTTCGTCAGCAGCTCAGATGAACACCAGGGTCCTTTAAAACAAATGGCATTTCAAATTAATATCTCATCGTAATGTATTTTTTTGTTTTAAAAAACTATTTGTTTTGTTGCTACCTGCCAGCATTTGCCTTCGTGTTTCATTCGGCTGCCTTTGTCTTTGTCTTCCTCCCTTGTAGCCTCACGTTACATCAGCCACAGCTAGTTTCTTTCACGAGGCTTAAATCAACATCCACCAATAGCGAATTCGTTGGAAGAAAGGCTCAGTTATCTCACCAGCTTCCAGTTAAAAGTTTCAGTTTTCGTTTCCTTTTCCTGGTTGAGGCCGGGCTCTTGGCTCTGATCCCGTGACCGCGCACAACAACAAAAACAGCTCCTGCTTTTTTGTTGTTGTCGGGATCCGAGTTCCTCTCAACCTAACATGCTGGAAAACGAGCCCGAAACCACCAGTTATTCTCCCAAACACCCACTATAACGTAATGTTATTAATAATCGGCATTCGTTTGGTTTATTAATGACTATTTATGTCGATGTTTTGGGCCGAGTAGCCGGGAGGCGATGTGTCGGATCACGTTTCTTGAATCACTGGAGGAAAAGAACAAAGTGTACTAAAGACTAAGAATGCATGACTGGTATCACGATGGGTAAACATGGGGGGAGGGGGGGCAAACCTGCATGACGTAACGCTTTAACGAAGATATTATGGAAGTCAGGGCCTCAATGCTTCCTGGGAAGTTGAGTCCTGACTTGTTGTTGTGTTTTTTCCCCCCAGTCAGAAGCAACAATGCTGCCCCTCGTCGCGTTGACCGTGCTCCTTGGCGCCGCCCTCGCTGCCCCCAGCCTGGACCCTCAGATGGACGAACACTGGGACCTGTGGAAGAGCTGGCACGGCAGGAAATATCACGAGGTAACGGATTGTTTAGCAAGCTGCGGCAGTCTGCAAATTACCACGACGACAACAACAACAACAACAAAATCTGAATGATGATGTTTGTTTTGCAGAGGGAGGAGGGCTGGAGGAGAGCGGTGTGGGAGAAGAACCTGAAGAGGATCGAGATGCACAACCTGGAGCACTCCATGGGCTCACACACCTACCGCCTGGGCATGAACCACTTTGGGGACATGGTGAGACCTGATGTTTACTCACACACACACACACACACACACTCACACTCGAGTCTTGCATGGACACTCGTATCAGGGTCTTGAAGCCCAAAGAAAACATTATTTGATAGAAGGCAAAGTAAGACGAGTAAACTCTAGTGTAAATAGATGTTGGTTCCATTATAAACATTGTACATGTTCAATATACCATGTTGGAATGGTACAGGCTAAAAACAGAAATTCAACACCGGCTCGCCTCCTTTACCTGTCTTTCCGCAGACTAACGAGGAGTTCAGGCAGATCATGAACGGCTACAAGGGCAAAGCGGAGAGGAAGTTCACCGGGTCCCTGTTCATGGAGCCCAACTTCCTGGAGGCCCCGCGCTCTGTGGACTGGAGGGAAAAGGGCTACGTCACTCCCGTCAAGGACCAGGTAACAGCCGCTTTTCTTCCTCTTTTTGGTTAAAAAGTCATCTGAAGGGGAAGTGTATCCGTGAAATAAAAGAACGTCTCTTCTCTGTTTTTATAGTTACAATTGGGCGTGAGGTCCTAGTCTAGGGGGTTAAAGAAAATATTTGTTGAAAGAAACAACTTTTTAGGTTACAGTTTTGCAAACTTTGTTTTATGCAGGACGTAAGATATTTAGTTGGATATAACTATCATATAAAATAGGTATTTCAGAAACCACCCAATACTTAACTGAAATGTACCAGTTTGAGTCTTTTTATCGTCCCAAAAATGGACTTTAATGAAAGTAATACACAAAGTGGGTCAGCTGTTGTGTCGTTGTAAAGGCTGTGCGTCAACACGGCTCATATTCTGACCGCCACGTCGTTACAGGAGACACAACAGCTGGAGACGTTTGGTAAACACGACGTGCAACTTTTGAACTGTTGCAGATTTGCCTAAATGAAATAACGAGGGCGCTCTGTCCACCAAAGTAAATGTTTTGCTCGAACAGAAAGATAAGATGGCCACTTGCAGGTTGTTTTTGTTATCTAGCTCCACACACACATGCACACACCCCTCCTCCTCCTCCTCCCTGAATGTACAGTCGGCTCAGCGGCGTCGTGCATTGACACCCTGTAAGCTGAAACCAGTTGAACCAGGTCCGTCGTGTACATTAGAGCAAAGTGCCGGAGTGCAACTTCCACTTTACTTTTATTTATAGACGCAAAGGGCTTTCCATAGTCGGGGAGATGAGGAGCAATTATAAGATGCGGAGTGCAACAACAGGAAGAGTGGGCACGTCTGTCCAGAAGGTGATGGCATAAAATGTTTTTAAGGCAGGTTTAAAAAATAAATCAACTATCACAGAAGAAACAAAACCCACAAGTACGCTAAAGTTAAGAAAACTACCTCATTTCATTTTTTCCCCCTCAACATTGTTCGGGGGTTCAGAGTCACGTAAAAAGAGAGTAACGGCAACAAAATGGCCGAAGTCAAAGTGACACAAGAATATGAAAAAGTATAAATATCAATCTGTGATTAAAAATACAAAAAAAACAGGTGACACTCGCGTCTGTAGATGAACCGTAATCCTTGAACGTGTCTCTCTCTCTCTCTCTCTCTCAGGCTCAGTGTGGTTCCTGCTGGGCCTTCAGCACCACCGGCTCTCTGGAGGGTCAGATCTTCAGGAAGACCGGCACGCTGGTGTCGCTGAGCGAGCAGAACCTGGTGGACTGCTCCCGGCCCGAGGGCAACGAGGGCTGCGACGGCGGTCTGATGGACCAGGCCTTCCAGTACGTCCAGGACAACCAGGGCCTGGACTCCGAAGTGTCTTATCCTTACTTGGGATCGGTGAGTGGACGAGTCAAGTGGAGAAAATCTCATTTTAAAGGCCGAAAATGGTCTTTGAATATAGTGACAGTCTCATGACTTTAAGGTCAAATGAATGACATCTTTCCCAATATCACACGTGTGGAGTTAAAAAAAAAAAAACATTTAAGTTGAAAAGTTAATAAAAAATTTTTTAATAAAAGATGTCTTTTAAAGTCCAGAAATATATAAATTTTTACTGTCATCAAATTTGTCATTTTTGCTTTTTAAAATATAACTTGAAAGATAATCAAACTAGTTTAATTGTCGTCAGTTTGCAGACATTCTTTGATGGTTATGGAAGAAGCAGAACATCACCTTTTTTAATTCCTCATTGATCCGTGATCACACTATTTTGGCTTCAGGCCTGTCGGCGCCGTAACGTCCCGCTCACCCTCTTCGTCTCCTCCTCTTCCTCCTCCAGGACACCATGCCGTGTCACTACGACCCCTCCTTCAACTCGGCCAACGACACCGGCTTCGTCGACGTGCCGGAGGGTAAGGAGCACGCGCTGATGAAGGCCGTGGCCTCCGTGGGACCCATTTCCGTCGCCATCGACGCCGGACACGAGTCTTTCCAGTTCTACCATTCAGGTGAGTTTGAGACACAAGCATCTGTGGGGGGTTTTTAAAGTTATTTTTTGCATTTTTATCTGTAACTAACTGGGGGGCTTTTTTTATTTTATTTTAGGAATCTACTTTGAGAAGGAGTGCAGCAGCACGGAGCTGGACCACGGTGTGCTGCTGGTGGGTTACGGCTTCGAGGGAGAAGATGTGGACGGGAAGAAATTCTGGATCGTGAAGAACAGGTCGGTGGAAACCGCTGAGTCTGCAGTATTTGTTGAAAATGTTTCCTTTTTTAAACTCTGCGGATTGTAATTAATTTGTTTCCTTTTGTCTTCTTGCAGCTGGAGTGAAAAGTGGGGAGACCAAGGCTACATCAAGATGGCCAAAGACAGAAAGAACCACTGTGGCATTGCCACGGCAGCCAGTTATCCTCTGGTCTGATGTCTGACCAGCTCCACCTTTTTAGTTTTTATTTTAATTGCAATAGTTTGGATGAAAGCGACGGACGACGTCGACGGGAGATTGTACGATGTTTTATGAGGAGAAACACTGTTGTTTTTAGGGAAATGGCGCCATTCTGTGTTTGGCTGGTTTTCTGCCACTTTATTTTGTCTGAAAACATTTTAGTCTCGTGTTTTATTCTTTGTAAATATGCATCTGCTACTTGGTAAGTGATAAATTAACACTTGCTTCGGTCATTGTAAATGATTCTTGATTTCTACTTTTACTGTGATCCATTAAAGTTGTGAAACACTAGTTTTGGTGTTTTGGACTTTTTAAAGCTTCTTGATGTGCTTTTGACGGTTTCTTAAGATTTTTACAAAATGTCAATTTAAGGTTTTGTTTTCTCAGTGCATAAAGTAATGGTTCAGTTGTATGTCTATTACATAGGAATAGGAACAAATTACAAGCTCAAACTTGTATTTAAGTTTTAAAAAATAAATTATATATATATATATATATATATATATATATATATTACACACACTTAGAAATGTAAGGAAAGCTGCAGAAGACACACTCCTGATGATCACAAATTAAAACATGTTAATTAAGTATCAATTTGTCATTGTATACAACCATAGGAAAATATTGTGGAATTTATATTATATTAAATTGCAAAACGATCTAAACAAAATTCTGGCCATCCCGTAGAAACATTTGCACATACATACATACTATCCCCTTAAGTTTTTGTTTTTTAAACTATCCGGTTTCTCAATCCGATCATTGACAAATTTAGAGATCAATGTCAAGACAAAATATTTTCAGCAGTTATAAATCAACAGATTTGACCACAGAATGAGTTCTAGGAAATGTCGGGTTTAATGTTGGTATTCGGAGCACTGACTGGGGCTCCGGCACGTTGATAATCCAACATGCTGCTTTGACGTGGAGAGCAGACACTTGGGTCACATGGTTTCATGTGAACGCAGCTGTGCTCCCTGACGTCTGGTACTGGCATCCGATGGGATTATTGATTCTGTAACAATGCAGCTGATTCATAAGGAAAGCGAGTCGGTCCTTTACTGCAGCAGAGTCATGAAGCCACGAGGCGTTAAAGGGCTGCAGCTATTGGTACCTGTCGGTTAATATGAACCAAATTATGATTAACTGATCATTAAGTCGATAAAACGTCTGTGGTGACTTTCTCTAATGTCTTGTTTTGTCTGTTAGATTATTGATATATTTTCTTTAATCATTTATGTACTAGCAGATGCACTGAATTTCAATAATACTGCTTAACTTCTCCCTAATCAGTAATTAAAGGGCAAAGAGAATACAAAATATTTGGGCACAACACTTTTGAAAGGTTATGAGTTTGTCAACAAATTAACTAGAAAGTGCATTAAATGTAATAAAGCACAAAGGCACTGCAGAGCCTGAAATCTGAACTCTTTGATTCTGTTAATTAAAAGTGTAGAGAGTGAAGTTTCATATTAAGGCCTCAATAATTATAATCCAATAAATATAATTTACTGAAATGGATCATTTAGCAAATTGAGTACTTTCGGTACTATTTCTTTTAATGTTAATACCTTTTTACTGAAATAACGTAGGCAGTTCTTTTACTTGAACCAGAGTACTTTTACACTGGAGTATTGCTACTTGTACTTAAATAAAACCTCTGAATACATCCTCCCATACTGTTAAAGCCTAATGAAGCTTTCTTTCTTCTTTTGTTGTTTTCAGTCAGATGTGACCTGCTGACTGACCCGAATCACAGTATTACAAGTGTCTGTACAGTAAAGCCGGTCAGGGCGTGAGTGTGTGTGTGTGTGTGTGTGTGTGTGTGTGTGTGTGTGTGTGTGTGTGTGTGTGTGTGTACCATATGTACTGCACCTCTGAGGTCAGTCCAGGCTGATATGCAGAACAAACAGTGAGAGTAGCTGTAACACTGTTACGCAACCTAAGAATAAAGAGGGAGGAGCGAGTGATTATAGAAACACACACGTTGTCTCAGTGTGTTTGGGTTTCATAATCCAAAATGTTGAGATTCCGACGCTGCTCCAAAACAATAAAGGTGAATAGAAATTCATTTATTTGTGTTCAAATCTGCGAAAAATGACATGAACAGAAACAATATCCTGGTTTATTGCAGAGACACTGAGGTCATGCTCACGGTAATCTTTCTGTGAATTCAGAAATACAGCAGAAATGTACAAATTAAAACATGTCATGATCAATTTGGCATTGTATACAACCATAGCAAAATATTGTTGAATTTATATTATTATATTAAATTGCAAAACAACGATCTAAACAAAACTCTGGCCATCCCGTAGAAACATTAGCAGAATCCTGAGGTGAACTACGGGTACTTCTTGACGAAGGTCAGGTACTCGTTGACGTCCTCAGAAGAGCCGACCACGAAGGGCACCCGCTGGTGGAGCGTCTCTGGCTGGACGTCCAGCACCCTCTGGGTGCCGGTGGTGGCCACGCCTCCTGCCTGCTCGATGAGGAAGGCTATGGGGTTGCACTCGTACAGCAACCGCAGCTTTGGGGGGACAATGTAAAGAAAAAGTTACAGGAAGACACACAAATTAAATATATAACTAGGATCGTTGTGACTTTTCTTTTTCAGACAAGACTTTGTAACAGCACAAAAAGTTTATATTTGTCAAAAGATGGTGTTTTGAGCCATTTTCAACCATTAAATTAAGATTTTCTTTTCTATAAATTTGTAAAGAAATGACAATATTACCGCCAGCATTGACAGTACAGTCCTATCATTCAGTTCATTACTTAGAAAGCATGTTATAGTGAGAAACTACTCTTTAACTTCATGGGGCTTCAACAGAGGTGAAAGTAGATTTTGTTTCTGTTTATTCACTAAAATATTTATTTAAAAAAACTGATGAAACAAGGAAACAAAAGAGAAACCCCCTTTTTGAATTGCCACTGTTTTTAAAATGTGCTTTATAAATGAACCTCCTTGCCTTTATGTCCATTATGTCACAACGTGCAGTTAAAGGTCAGTGACAATCTGTACGCTTCAATGTTTTCAGGATCTTTGAGGACAAAGAATCCACAACACTTACGAAGGTCAAAACCTTTGTGAGAGACGTAAATAAAGACGGTATGGATCACAGCTGGGTGAAAGGAAACGGGTGAGAGGTTGTTGTTGTTGTTTATGTTTTACGAGCAGCCTCGACTGTCTCTGAGCTTAATCTGTCAGGAGAGAAGGCCCTCCAGCCTCAGGTTACAGGCCTGCAACGCCTCCCGAACAGTTTGTCTTCCAGGGTGTGGGTTACATCTGGGCGACCAGTTGTTGCTGTGTGGCTTCATGATCAGAGCGGCTCTCTGGACTCCCAAGCTTATATGATTTGTTTAGATCCGATAGCGGATCTCGTCATTGTTGGGCTGCAACACAAATACAGACTGAGGCACGTTGTGTAACCTGGTGACTCGGCTACAACTGGTTCACTAGTAATACAAGTTCACACTGGTTTCATAGCTTTCTTAAGGTGTGGCTTTTATTTCGGCATAACGGTTTTTGGGGTTTGGCGTCTAATGTTGTTGAGCCAAAGTTTTATTCACACGGTGGAGTGACAATTATTATTTTGAGTCTTTGAAGACAATTTAGTGAATTCTTTGTTTATAGATTATCTATTTCTCCCGTAAAAATGTTCTACTTCAAAATATCTCTTCTTATTTTACTCGTATTCAACTGTGTGAGGTATAGAGTTCAACAGGCGTGCATATTTTTGGAGGCTAACCCAGAAGTTAGCATCGCACCGGTTTCCTCGACAAAAAGCAAATGGGTATTTTTCTCTTTGGATTATTGCAGAAAATAAATAAAACGTGTGTGTTATACTTTGTTCAACAAGATAATCTTCACAAATAAAAACCCTTTTTTTTTAATGATTTTTGAAGTGGGACTGCAATCACCAGAAGTAAAATGCTAACGTAAGGCTGTAAACAAACTACACCACGCTCACATGACGTCACGTCACCACTACATATATCGAGTGCTGCAGGAACGAGTCCTATAACACCAGGAAATGAGTCAGCATGTTCCCTCATCTCAAAAATCAACAGGTTTTTTTAATGGGTTTTTGGTTAGATGCCTGAAATAAGGTCTAGGTCAGTGGTTTTCAACCACTGTGCCGTGGCACACCAGTGTGCCGTGAGAGATAGTCAGGTGTGCCGTGGGAAAATGTCCAATTTCACTTAGTTGCTGCAAATAATTTTCCATTGTTGAGTGTCTGAGCCTGCAATATATAGTGGCTGGCCTAGTAATTAAATACTCTTCCATGTCAGTATGTAGCACAATAATTACCTACCTACTGTATTATGCTACAATGTGACATTTTGTAACTTTTTGGGTTGTTGGTGTGCCGCGTGATTTTTTTATTGTAGAAAATGTGCGGCGGCTCAAAAAAGGTTGAAAAACACTCGTCTAGGTAATACATTTTAAAGTTTTACCCCTAGTAGATACTTCTCTTGGGAATTTTGAAGTTTTTACGCGTCTTAAAAAAGGGCTAAATGAGACGACAAAACATCGTCAAGCCGACTCTTCTGTCTTTAGCTTAGTAGCGGTGACGTGAAGTCATGTGACCATGGATATATTTAGCCTTAGGGACAAGGTCAAGCTGATACTTCCTTCAAAAAAGTGCACTGACGACCAGACGAACTTCGCACGTCAGGCTCACGACTGCAGAAGCAGAAGCACGGTCACGTGACTTCACGTCACCACCGCTAAGCTAAAGACAGAAGAGTCGGCGTGATGATGTTTTGTCGTCTCATTTATCCACTTGTTTAAGACACGTAGGTATCTAATTAATCTATTAAGCTTGTGTTAAACCAGGCATCTATGTTATTTCAGGCATCTAACCAAAAACCCATTAAAATACCTGTTGATTTTTGAGACGAGGAAACCGGACATGCAAAAATGCTGACTCATTTCCTGGTGTCAGGACTCATTCCTGCAGCACTCTGTGGTGGTCTGCACCCTATCTGTGACCGGCCCAGACAAATATTTGATCATATTTGAATATTCTGACAGTTTGACAATTGTGGCAGTGGCAACATGTCTTTCTCAGAGGTCAGAGGTTACCTTTCCCTGGGGGCTCTTCTCGTTGGCGGGGTACATGAAGATCCCTCCGTAGGCGATGGTGCGGTGAACATCCGAGACCATAGAGCCCACGTAACGAGCCCCGTAGGGAGCGCTGCCATCCTGCAGGGGGCGTAACAGTGCATATTAGTGGGTGTAGTGAAGAATGTGTATCTCATGTTTGTTGAATGATTTTTGTGCTGCTCCAAGACTTCATTTTAAGGGTCCCACAAGTCCAATGGTGGAAGACGTACTCAGATATTGTATTTAAGGTTCTATTCGTAACAGTTAATATGAATGATTGGATTTCTCTGTAAGCGGACGCGGGACGGTTTTGGCGGTAAAATACAAAAGGAATGTGACGTTGATCTACAGCGGCAACAGTGTTTAGCTAACGTAGCAAAATACTGTCTTGAGTGGATAAACTTAGCTAATTCCTGCAGACTCCCATGGCTGATGTGACAGATAAATATACAAAGCAAAGATGTGTAACTCGCTAACTGTAACTTGAGCTAAGCTAGTAGTTAGCCAGCTAGCTGTATCCTGGTTGCATTTTTACATCTAAATTAAAACCTAAACTAGAAAGCATCATTCTGATCCAGTCAAAGCCTTTTTTTTTATTTATTTTTTAAGATATGCAAAAGCCTTTCTTACTCTGTTGACAAAACAAACTGACTTAATCACACTCTGAGATCAAATGTAATAGGAGGAATCACTTACAAAGCACCGTTTTGTGAAGTTATTTCGGATTTTTGTGACATTTTCCATAAATTGTTATTGTTATGTTATTGTTGTTTGTTGTTTTAAAGTGTCTAGAGTTCAAAATGAACATATTGTTGTCCTACATTGTTGTAAGGACATAATACAATATAGTAAAAAAAAAAATGTAATATATGAACAGGTCAGTCACTCAGAAAAAAGCTAGTCAAACAACAACAGACGGGTCGAAAGTCCGTCTGCAGCAGCTGCATACATTAATCCAGCTGCGTTACATAAACTGACAAAAACAAGCTGTGCTTGTGGGTCTTTCATGATTTAAACAGCTACTCTAATGCATTTCATCCACACTTTAATGCTCAATGCGCCAAACTCCTAAAACAAGTACTTTAAACTAAACGAAAACTTCTTCCTCAAAGCAGAACGTGAGCTTCGAGTTCAGACCGGCTCAACGTGACGCACAGTCATGTGCTGCTGAGTCACTTCCCAGTCATCCTGAGGGAGTGGTGTGTGTGTGTGTGTGTGTGTGTGTGTGTGTGTGTGTGTGTGTGTGTGTGTGTGTGTGTGTGTGTGTGTGTGTGCATAGTATTTCCCAAAACAGACCCTCCCACACTTTAAGAAAGCACATCCACCTGGCAGCAGTTGAGCCAGCGTGAAATGTCCTAAAATAAAGGAGAAGAGAATGCAAAAAGAAAAAGAGAGTGGGAAAGTTGTCTATGAAAATGTTCCTGTCCTAAAGGTCCTAAAGGTTAATTGCCGCTGACAAGAGAAGAACATTCTTTAAGTTTCAGTATTAGACTCCCATCCAGTGTTAAAATGCTTTTCGTCTCCTAATTGAACATGTTGTACTTTTTTGATACAAAATAATCAGATTTAACTTCTTGGTTTAGGACGTAATGACAAATACTCCTGGAATAGTCAGAAATATCAGTTATTATTATCATCTTTTCCTGATTTTCCTGACTTTCATTTTGAAAGTAATCCAGAGTTTTGTTAAGAGAACGCCTGCTGAGAGGATTTAATACTGAGGTGCAGATGTAAAGACTCCATCTTTAAACTACATTCTAACTTCTCTGTGAGTCTTTTCGGCAACATTTGCGTTTGCAGGTCGACCCTGTGAGACAAGTGTTTGCCATTTCGACACACGGCAGAGAGCAACGGTGTTGTTTACTGCTGAATCGTGCTGAGTCATGATGCTCGAGTAAAGTGTCACAGGACGATGAGTGTTCACCAATGGTAAGTGGTAGAAGACATTAGTCGACGCATTTTCTATTTCCACTTCTAAAATACTACATGACAATCTATCATAGGACGCTAAAACTGACACTTAACATTCAGCAGGTCTTTAAGAAAAGATGACCGCGGGACAATGTGTGGGTTGTTATACAGTATATAAAATAAACTGAATTGAATACACTTTGAGCTGCAGTTTGGGTATGAAAGCGTCTATATAATAATGCCACTGTTATGCGCAAACATTATATTAACTTTAATACCATAAAAAGCAATGCATGTTTATTTGTAGATCTCCTTTAAACCACGATTCAAAGTGCTTTATGTAAGAAACAAAAGATTAAAAAGAAGCATGAGGATATAAAATGACAAAATAGGATCTCAAAGAGTCAAATAGTGGATTAATGCTGCAAGAGTGGTTTGGGGATGTTTTGATACTTTTATTTACTTTATTTTCTCTTACGTTAGCACAGCTGCTGCACTCAAACTAACCTTTCAGAGGTCACAGGCCGTGTTTGAGAATCCAAATACAGACTTTAAGTGGCCTTTTCCTCTAAAACAGGTCAACTGAGGCTGTATGAATGAGAATCTAATAAAAAATATTGGAACTGTTGTCGAGAAGAAGCCTCAGGGTACAAGGTCAAGCTGACATTTCCTTTAAAAAAAAAGTGCACCGACGACCAGACGAACTTTGCATGTCAGGTTCGCGATTGCAGAAGTGCTGAGTGGAGATCAGAGTTTCCAGATGAGAGGCTGCAGCAGTTTCCTGAGGAACACGACGTTCCCCGCAGTAAACTGTGTCGCCATCCTGCCGCTCAGCTGACCGGGCCTCACGCCGTCTGAACCCACGCGTCACGCTCCACCCAGGTATCACATGTTTGTGGGTCAGACCGGCTACCGACTGTGGTACCCGGCTGCATGTAGCATCTTCTATCATCAATAAATTATTTTGAATTGACTCGATATGTGGTGTTTGTTCCGGAAATAAAGCCCAACGACACATTTATGTTGGTAATTTTGTAAAATTTTAAATATTATATAGGTGGAGGCTTCAAATAAGCACAGTTGGCTTTTTGTCTCTTCCTGCACTGTGATATTCATTTTTTTTTTTCTGTTATGATTTTTTTGTTTTATTGTTTGAATTGTGCAAAAAATAAATAAATAAAAATAAACTGCGTCTGAAGTTGCTCTCATGACTTTCTGCCACTTTCATTTGGACTAAACGTGTAAAAACAGTCAGCTGTTGCTCAGTCGAGCTGCAGTGAACCAGCTGCCAACCAGATGCATTATTTATTCGGTACACAATACTTGGAAGAGATGCTTGTACATTGACACTTGTTTTAACTTCTCTTTAAATTCTCTTCATGTTTGTTCCAAACCTGGTTCAGAATCACTTCTTCAGTAGTGAAAATAATTTTCATGCACACATAAAATACCTCTCCTCTCTCATACCCCCAATTAATCAAACACTGTACCTCATTAACCCAACAATTATGATTAAAAAGAAATACAATAAAATTAAAGGAAGGTAAGAAAAGAAGAAAAAAAAAAGAGAGTTCTGTCATCGCCTGTATTAATGAAGACCCGGGCAACCAGACGTTGACTTGAGTTTTGTGCAAATTATTTCACTTTTCACGATGAAATGAACGTGTGTGAAAAGGAAATTATTTTTAGCTAAAAAAAAGAAGAAGCTGAAAGCGACAATATCTCAGAGGAAGAGTGTAAAAGTTTTAAATGACATTGTTTCAGCTCTTGAGAAACATTTTAAGAACTCCAATCTGTTGACATTCTTTAACAATGTGTGTGTGTGTGTGTGTGTGTGTGTGTGTGTGTGTGTGTGTGTGTGTGTGTGTGTGTGTGTGTGTGTGTGTGTGTGTGTGTGTGTGTGTGTGTTTCTTGACGTGCTCGCTCACCTCCGGGTACTTCTTGTGCTTGAGGTACTCGTTGATGGAGGGGTGGAAGTACTTGGCGTATCCTTCGTTGAGACTGTAGATCTTCCCCCTCGGCTTGATCTTCACGTTCTTCTCAGTCAGGATGAACTCGCCGATGGCCTGAAGAACAAAAGCCATCGACTGTTACCTCTGAGCCAAATAGACAACAAGAAAAAGTGCAGGACATGATAGGGATAAGTGATTAGAATAAAGGTCTGTTCAGTCACTAACGAAGAAGGAGGTATAACACAATGAGGATTCAGCATCTGGCCCACTGATGAAAACATTGCTATATTTATATATTTGCAGCATTACAAACTGGGCGAGAACAGTTTTTCTCCATTTTATACACACAATAAGTGGAACTATGCATGCAATTCCTGAAAATGTGAAGCTCATGCATAACAAAAGGAATGAAACTAGTTTTGATTGTGCAGTTTTCCTGCAAAAACAAAACAATAGAAAGGATGAATGAGTCAAATCTTGAAGGACTGCTGCTTTAAAATGATGAAAAGATGTTATTATAAAAGGAAACAAGCTCCCCCACAAAACACAACTCTTTAGTCTTTATATTCATGCTGTACTTGTAAAAGACAAGTGCCCAATAAAAAAGATAGATTATGTGTTTACGGCCCCTGATGTTACTGTGGAGCCGTGCAGCGTGGACGAATGACTGACAGGATAAATGTGTGTTTTCTCAAATAAAAGCAGCTATCAGGCAATAAAAAGCACATAAAAAAAGCGACGGCAAGCGACGCGGAGGTTGAGAAGGAGACAGCAGGGAAACCTGAGCAGTGAAGTACTCACGGGGTCCAACATGAAGAAGTGGAGGCCGGCCCCGGTGCTGAGGGCCACCAGGGTGGCGCTGCCGTACAGCGCGTAGCCCGCACACACGATGTGGTTTCCAGGCTGCAGGGCGTCTTTCTCTGTGGGCTCCCCCTCTGACACCTGGACCAGGAAACATGAACACACTAAGAGGGGTTTCCTGCTGATTTAGGCTCCGATGTGTGTCGGTTTCAAGGACTGTATGCACAAATATTTACAGCAAAAGAATAAATAAAAAGGTTCCGGATAATCTGCTATTGTACAAACAAGAGCAACAATCTGACAACCCTGATATCACAGTTTCAAATTGTGTAAATTCAGAGAAATGGGTAAGAAAGCCAAAAATAAATTAAATATATGTATATCCAATATGTATAATATATATAATACATACGTACACTTAAAAAATAAGGTACAGCACAACTGAAATAAATCAATTCAACCTAAACCACAGTAAGGCTTGAACAGAGACGACGGTAGGTCTATATTTGTATATTTCTTTCATGGTTTCTCTGCTTCTTTACAACAGACTGTAAATGGCTGACTTTGAAGTTTAGAAAGATGAACTACAGATTAGCTGCACAGCAGTGCCCCCTTGTGTCTGCAGAGCGTTACTGCACTTCTGTAAATGTCCTTTTATATAACATACATCTTATATATATATTATATTCTGACACTCACATACTCATACACATGGTTCTACTTATGTCATATATTTAATCATTATTATTTATTTCATTTATAACTTTAAAAACTATTGAATATGTGTTGCTCTTGATGCCCTCAATGTATTTATTATTATTAATTGACGTATTCATCCTTCATTTGAACAAGGAACTGCCGATTTAAAGTCAACTAAAACTGCATGAAATGTAATCCGTCCTTCTTAGTAAAATAAACACATTCAGATGACAGAAATTCACAACGATAATCATAATCAGATCATCAGTTTAACATTTTAATAATAATAACAGATCATTCTTGTTGAAGAAGGTCGTTTTTGAGCGTTTCTAGAACAATACATGTTTTTTCTTATATTGTATATGTCTGGAATGATCCTCATGAACTTGAACCCCCATATAAACAAGCAATAATATGAACATGTATACCATTTATAACAGTAAATATAGACACTCACCCGTTTGTAGATGGCGAATATGGTGCCGATAGAAGCCAAGCAGTCGATGTTACTGGATCCGTCCAGAGGGTCAAAACACACCACGTACTTCCCCTGTGAGAAGAAAAATAAATAGTATTATAGTATTAACTATTAGAAAAAACGGTATTATTTAAAGTTTGTGCCAGTACATATTTAAAAAAAATGAAAAAAGTTCAGTCATATTTCATAGAATTATTTCCTATTCAGCCTGTTTTTATTTATAAGAGATCGTCCCAAACTTTTATAAAAGATGCTCCAGGTGAATAGGGTAAAAGTTTTAACTAATAGAGATCACCATGAAACTCCACCAGTTCATTATTATTACAAGTTTTCAGACATGTCATGTTGAAATATGCTTATCTTTGTCATGTTATATTACATACTTTATTGTGTATATACTATCTTATATTTCTATTATATTTCTATATTAATACGGACAAACATTCATATGCTATATTAGTTCATACTGTTTTATTACATATTCTATTATTTATATACTATCTTATATTTCTATATGAATACAGACAAACATTCATATTATATATTATTCTTGTGATGGTATCATCTACTTTGCTGCTACTAATCACACCACTATCACTTAATGTATATAATTAACGTACAACTCTGGTCATAGATGCTTGCCATGTATTTTTTACTTTAATTGTTGTTGTTCTGTTTATTATTTATATTCTTGTCTTTATTTCATATAAATCTGTACTTATCTGTACAATACACATCAATAACAGCGTAATGTGTTGTGGAATAATTACAAATAAACAGTCGTATTCCTTCACAAAAGGTCTGTCTAATGCAGCTTAAACATAAAACAATAAACCCTCAGTTAATGCGTCATAACGCCGCTCACCCTCTTGTCTTTGGGCGTGATGATGAGCTCCTTGTTCTCCTCCGACACCATGCAGCAGGTTCCGTAGGACGCCCGCAGCATGTTGATGACCAGGTCGTTGGACAGGACGTCCAGCTTCTTCACATCGTCCCCCGTCACGTTCACGGAGCCCGCCAAGCCCTGCCTGTGTGGACCAATCAATCAATCAACCAACCAACCAACCAATCAATCAATCAGCCAAGCTTTTATCTCACACAGTGATTACAGTTTTTCATCCCTTTGATAAGCTGAAGGATGAAACGTCGTGTCTTGATAAACTCCTCCTACTTCTTAAGATAAACAAATTCAAAATGTATTTAAAAAGCCTGTTGGATCAGCTGGAAAAAGCCTCGTCAGAAAGCTGAAAACGTGCTGCTTTTCTTTTGAAATGTTGTGGTTCTCCCTGGACAGTGACACTAAACACATGATGATCTTATAGAATATGAGGCATTGCTGCAGAGCAAACCAGCCAACCAAATATAAAGGAGATAAAAAAAGATCTACAGCAGTAAAATGCAACATGCACATTAATGCAACTGTAATATTAACACATAAACATCAAATATAATAGTAAAACACTGACGAGGAACATTTCACTGCACAAAGGATACATCATTTATACCAGTAAGGTTGGAATGAAGGACTTGTACATGTATGAGTATTTTCACAGAGTGGTATTAGTACTTTTACTTCAGGAAAGGATCTGAATACTTGTTTCCCACCACAGCTGAGGGACAACTTGTGTGAATAAAAAGAGATTCAGCTGTGAGACAAAGACGAAGCAGTCACATGGAAAGATGCATCTAATCGGCTTGTGATCATCAATTATCTTCCCTCAGTTTCAAACAATGTTGATTTGTCTTTCGGTTATGTAATCTCAATTCCCTGCACACTGATGCATTCTTTATGAGCAGCTTCTCTCATTACATCAACATTTAGTTTAAAACAAGCCATGAGGTAGTTATGAGCATGTATTACAGTTCCTGCAATGAACAGCCCTCGCACCTTCTTTGGACTTGGTAGGGGGCGCTATCGAGCCATCCCCCCCTTCACAAGCACAAAATCTTTGCATGCAAACAAATCAATAGTGTTTTGGAGATCTGATACAATATTTTACAACATAATACTACGATACTCATGTGTAGCGATAGAGTTCATTATTAATAATTCTTCTGGTATCATAAGTAGCAGGCTGCAGATGAGGAAGGACAATAGTAAAACATTTGAAAATATTATTTCATGCGCGTACAACTACACAATAATATGTTATAAACCATTTTATTAAATGTCTGCATACCTCTTGTAAATGCTATTTAGGCAGACCTGAAGTAAAGTAACACCATTGTCAGTACATTACTGCATGAATAGCAGCTAAGAAGAAACACATATTATACTAGACTTAAAGCATGTTTAATCTTTGTTTTTAAATGTGCAATATAAATAAAGTGTATTATTGTTAAGATTGAAAGTACTTTAAGGATTCAAAACAGGCTCCAAAAATCAATGGGTTACATCCATTGATGTAATGGTTTCTGCATGTTCAGGTTTTGTTTGTGCAAGGCTATCTTGTATATTTATTTAATTACATATTGTATATATTTATATTATCCAATGTAGCCTAAAAGGCTCCACTCAACACCACAATGCAGCTAGAAAAGCTGCACAATATTTTAATTTTGTATTCATCGCTTCCAGATTAGAGTATTATAATGCACCTAAAATCACACACATCTCTTGTCTTTGCTCACAGTTCAACACAGAACCATCACGTCACATCAGCACTTTCTGTCTCCGCCCCTTGATTCACTCTCTGTCTCCTAAAGTCTACTAACTTCAGCTAGGCCTGGAATTCCTACCAGCTGCTCGGCAGCTGACCTCTGACCTCTGCGCCGAGGGATGCAAAGCGAGCACAAGTAGTTTATTTTAATTTTAAATCAAAGCTCAAATCTGCACATTAGTCTTTGGTGTATCTCACAGCCAGTAACGCACTGGTGCATGTCAATGGTTCCCCTTCAGCCTTGTACTTACAGGTGGTTGAGGCCGGCCTTGCGCACCGCAGAAGAAATGGCTTTGACGGCGGTCAGTATGGCGTTGATGAGCTGGGTCAGCTCGCCGGTCGCGCCTTTAGCCTGGCGGCCGGTCTCGAGGATGAACCGGGTCAGGGTCCATACGTCCGTGTCGAAGCCCGACTGGTCCGTCATGCTGGTTCCGGGTCCTTCTGTCCCTCCTGGGCGGGCAGCAGAGCGGAGTGAGTGAGCGACCTCATTACCAGCCGCGTCCTTCCCATGCCCAGAGCCATGACGGCCAGCCAAGGGGAGCTATTTGTGTGTGTGTGTGTGTGTGTGTGTGTGTGTGTGTGTGTGTATTTGTAGATGGGAGATGGCGGTGTCAGATATCAGCTGTAGAGACTGGCAACGTTTTAATCCTGCACAAGACAAGCCACATTATTCATTTAGTCCCCCAAAAAAAACACAAAAACTTGCCGCAACAGTAACTGCAGACTTGTGTAGTAACACGAGAGCTCTTTTGGGAAACGCTCAGTGTTTTCAACACATTAGTTGCATGTGAGCCTGAGAGCAGTCACAATAGAGGAACTACTTTCTGTGTATCCACATGAAGCTCGGCCTTTTTCAACATACAACATGTTTATGTTGAGTTAAAAACATCATGTTCATAACAGAGATAAAAGCGTTATTGACTACTAACTTCAGTATTTAATGTTGCTGAAGAAGAAGAAGAAGAAGAAGAAGAAGGAGAAGAGAGTGGACGGACAACAGCGGCTCAAGTGTGCTTTAAATGTCACGAGGACTCTGAGGTCCCACTGACCTTTAGCTTAAAGGTCGACTCGTCTGGATTAAGTATCTCATAACTTTTGTAGACAGCGTATGAGTTTATGTGAAGTAATTCGTTTCATCCACGTTATCAACTCCTGCATTGATAAATCAACTATTTTAAGAGATTCAAAAGATCAAACAAAAATACTATTTAAAGAAGACTATATATAGTATTGTTGTCTGATCTTTAGTAACTGAACCGAATCAAGCTTTTTTTTTTTTAGGTAAAAGGCTGCATGTTTCTTGGAATATTAGGATTTTGAAGCTACAATAAAAAACAGACAGTTCTCCAAAGAAATACACAAACTAAATGTTAGTAAGTTTTAAAGATGCAACACATTTTAAAATGATGAAAACACAGATTTTTGTCTTCTTAGACTCATTTGGATTTATTAAGACTTCATCAGTACAAATAGCAGTTCACATTAGGAAAAAGCATCACGTTTTGTTGCATAGAGGTTTATTTATTTGGTCCTTCACACGACTAGAATATGTTTATTCTTTTTTTTTTTAAAGGGACCAGTGGATGTAAACAGGAGAAAAAAAAGCCTTCAGGTTTTTTGTTTATTCAAGTGCATTTGTGTTTGTTTTTTGGCACATTTTGGTTCTTTGGTAGTGCTTTTTAATGGAATGTGTGCGTTTGTGTGTGTGTAATTGAGCTCTCATGTTTCTTCTTTCTTTTATCCGTCGGCAGAACATGAACATTGCTGGCGTGGCATTAAAACCCTTACTCCATACTTCGTAACTCCATAAGGATTCATCTCCATCGAGCTCACAGTGAGGCGGGCTTCCAGCATTTCTTCTCTCTCGCCAAGCGGTGGCGGTTGTGAGAGCGAGTCTGCGCGGCCTCACTTCTTCTTGCCGTGTTTCTGGCAGATGGCGACGTACTCCAGGACGTCCTCGGTGGAGCCCATGGCCACGGGAGCCCGCTGGTGGATGCTGTCGGGCTGGATGTCCAGAATGGGCTCCAGCCCGGTGGAGGCCATGCCGCCCGCCTGCTCCACGATGAAGGCCATGGGGTTGCCTTCGTACAGCAGCCGCAGCTGCGAGGAAGAGGAGGGAAGTTTAGTTTTTAGACCTCATGTCAAGCTCTATACCAAAGGAATATTTTATGAGTTTACAAGTCTCTGAATGGTTTCGCTCTTTTTATACGACTGCCTCTCCCTCCTTTACTGTATTTAGTACACTTCTATACTCGCAATACAGCAGCAAAAATACCAACAGTTAAATCCTTATTTCACAATAGTCAGGTGAGACAGGTTTTTCCTTCACCATCAACAGATACTTTCCAAATGACAAATGATTACAGCCAGAAAAACCTGTTTCAACGTTCATGTGGACACCTGATTATTGAATGAAGACATATCTTTTAAGATAAAGAAATAGGGAGAAAAAACTTTTACGGATCAAAACCATAAAAACAATCTGCCGATAAATATTCAATCTGAAACTTTTAAGTAATTTTTTTGTTGTTGAGATTTTCACTTAAATATCTCGTTTGGAACTTTTTTGTACAAAGTTAAACTAATATTTGTCCTGAATAAAATTTTAAAAAGCCTCTAATATTGCATTTTACTCAAAACTGGAGCGCCTGGATTGGTTTTGTGGGTTAAAAACCCCCCACTGTTTTTGCATTCATTATTCTGCTTTACAAGTCAGGTGCTTTCAACCCCCCTTTTTTTTTTTATGTGACAACATCACGTTTGGCTCAGTCTTGCAAACGCTGGAAGGATGTGGAGAGTGAAGAAACGACGTTGTGACACTTTCTTCAGTTTGCTCTCACGTTGCAAACGACACGGAAATCCCACCAAGAGACCAACAAACAACCATGAAGTTATTCTATCGAAACATCTTCTTCCTCCTTATTCATGAACACTGTAGTTTACTTTGAGCTGAACGCACACAGTGTACGGCTGCTGTAAATACATAGCATGCCAAATCAATCTAAAAATAGTCCACGGTTTAGTTTATTATTACATCAAATACACTATAGTTTGCTAAAAACTGCAGCGCCCAGCAGTTTGAAGGAATTATTGACCTTTAAAAAAAAAAAAACATTTATCTGTATATTCTTGGCCTGCATTTAAAAAGCATGCATAGTTGCTTTGGGTCTTTTCAGCTTCTTCCTTTAAGCTTATTCACATGTGTGTAAACTACATTTTCCAACTACTTTTCCATAAACTTATATTATTGTACCATCGGTTTCAAGGTGGCCCTTTTTGAGATATATTTAAAAACGTTCACACAGACTAGACTGATGTGTGTGGGAGCAGCGGAAAGCGGGACTTCACCTTTCCTTGGGGGCTCTTCACGTTTCCTGGGTATAAAAAGATGCCTCCGTACATCAGCGTTCGGTGGACGTCTGCCACCATGGAGCCGATGTAGCGGGCGCCGTACGGCTCCGTGCCGTCCTGCAGTCATGGAAAATGTTGCGTTAATGAGCAACTTAAAAGAGCTGCATTTGAAAAACAGGACAGAAAAAAAACACTAAACACTACAATGCTTGACGTTTCCCCCCCTGCCCACACATCGGTGTTACCTGAGGGAACTTCTTCTGCTGCAGGTACTCCGTGACAGCCGGGTCAAAGTACATCGCGTAACCTTCGTTCAAGCTGTAGATCTTGCCTCGCTTCTTGATCTTCACGTCCCGATCAACCAGGATGAATTCGCCGATCGCCTGAAAAAAGAGAGAGTACGAACTGATTCTTTATTCTTACCCTTTTCTTTCCCAGGTTCATGGAGGGGACAAGCATTTAACACCTGCGCTGCATTCGTTGCGCTTCCTTCCCCCCCTAACGCTCCTTCACAATGAAATATCTCTGAGCGAACACCCACCGGGTCGAGCATGAAGCCGTTGACTCCCTGGCCGGTGGAGATCACCATCATGGTGGCGCTGCCGTAGAGGGCGTAGCCGGCCGCCACGAGGGTCCGGCCGGGCTGCAGGGCGTCCTGCTCACACGGCTCGTGGTCTGTGTACTGAGGGGATGATAACAATGTATAATGTAATCTATAACAATGGAATCAGTTTGACACTAGATATTAGAACTATTTAATATCCATTCCTCACACCCTTTTTCTTTGGTTTACCGTCTTAAAATGGCATTACTTTATCGGACATTTTAACGGCCACTTAATAGGAATGTTTTGCCATAAGTTTGCCAGGTGGAGACCTTGTTTCTTTGGTTTTGTCACCTGGCTTCAGAAACTTTGCGGCGTGAATTCAAACCCGTGCTCGTACCTTTTTGTAGATGGCGAAGATGGTTCCGATGGAGACGAGACAGTCGATGTTGGAGGAGCCGTCCAGAGGGTCGAAGCACACGATGTATTTGCCCTGCGAGAAGACAACGTTTGTGAAACAAGCCAAAGTTATGTTTGCATTCAGTGTGGCTCACCAATAAACGCCTCGTGTGCATCACCAGGTCAAATGTTCCTTCATAGTAGAACATTCGCAAAGCAGATTGTTCTTTTAAATCCACCATCGTTTCCATTCGCATGCACCAGCCGGCGGCCTTCTTCCCGGCCTTTTGTTGGTGCATTAGTTGAATTGTGTGAAACCAGTGGCAGGAATGTGCGTCGTGTCATCCGTGCGTCCTCGTGGTCGAGCGAGACACAAAACAAAACGGGGGACAGAAAAAAAAAACAGCTCCACAGGTCTGAACCCACACAGGGAACCTTTCACTTTACTTTTATCTGTCAGGAACTGAAACCTGAGCCTTTTTCGGGGGTGTTTCACTGAACCGGCTACAAGAAATAAGATCCCACAAGGAAACGATCTGTAAAACACTTAGAGAACTGGATGATCCCGTTTTCAGCTCATTGGGGTCCAAAGGAAGCTCAAAACAGATCCAGGATCAGCAGAATAATCCCCACGGTTCTGTTCTAAAATCAAAGTCTACTCTCTTCTCCGCCGGACACACTCACCCTGGTTTCCGGATCGATGACGATGGCCTTCTCGTTCTCCTCGGACACCAGCACACAGGAAGTGAAGGACGACTTGATCATGTTGATGATCAGGTCGTTGGACAGGATGTCCAGCTTCTTCACCTGGTCGCCCGTGATATTGGTGCTGCCGGCAATGCCATAACTGAGGAGAGAAAACAAAAAGACAAAAGTGAGGGTGAAAAGTCTGCAAACACAAAACCAGATCAGCGTAGAAGTGTGCACGAACAAATCTAGTATTGTGGATATTTTTTGCTCAGCTTCTCTGTGCGTTAATTGACAAAAGGTTATTTAAAAACAGCTCCACAGCTTCCTCCTGAGATGCGTTTTATCGGACCAAAATCATGACTACAGTCTCCAGCCAAGAGGAAGGAAGGAAAGAAGAGAAAAAAATTGATTTGCAAGTGACGCATGACGCTGCATTTCTAAACTCTTAGTCGGTGATCGAGTCTAAATCAGAATCGTTTAGTGCAGGAAAAATAATTCTGCTCATGCAAACAATACAACAAATACAAAGAGAAAATTGTAGAACTTACATTAACTTACATTTTTATGGAATAAGTATATATATTTTGTAAGATATACTGTAAGATGGCATAAGTAAAACAGAGTTTAGGGGGACCAACACAGCACATATATATATATATATATATATATATATATATATATATATATATATATATATATATTATAATAATATGCACAAATGCAAAATTACATTAAAACAAAAAGGAAAAACAAGAAAATAAAACAGTGGTGTGGAACAAATACACTGATTCCTTAAGGATGAACATAACTAACACTAAATATTAGTTCTTATTGAAATGAATGAATAAATAAATCATAAAAACGTGGGCGTGGTGTTTTCAGGTCCGCGCTTCCTGATTGGCTCCACGGAGAAACCTGAATCTCCTGCTCAGTTTGTGCCAACGTGGATGCACGAGCCCGCAACAACAAGTTACTTTACACCCCCACCACCAACAACAACAACAAGTTACTTTACACCCCCACCAACAACAACAACAAGTTACTTTACACCCCCACCACCAACAACAACAACAACAACAACCAAAGTAGCATCTCCTCCTCAGCGAGGGTCGTTTGACTCACAGGTGCGCGATGCCGGCTTTGCGCACGGCGCTGGAGATGGCCTTCACCGCCGTGCACAGGGAGTTCAGCAGCGTCGTCAGCTCGCCGGTGCCCTTCGCCTTCCGGCCCTCCTCCATGACGAACCGGGTCATGGTGACCACGTTGGTGTCGAAGCCTCCTTGGTCGGTCATGGTGGCGGCCCGTGAGAGAGTGGAAGGTGGGAGGAAATACTGCAGGACTTAAGGACTCTGCAACGCGGAACTGTGTGTGGGAGTGTATGTGTGTGTGTGTGTGTGTGAGAGAGAGAGAGAGAGAGAGGAGGTGTGGCCCCGCTGGAAACACTACCCGCTTTGTACAAACTGAGCTGTGATGAAATGATAATGTTACCAATGGAGGGATGGAACCAGGATAAGAGCTTTGTGTGGTTGTGATAGTGTGAGGAAACTTCTTCTTCTTCTTCTTCTTCTTCTTCTCCTTCTCATGGCGTGCATTCAAATTCTTATTTCTTTTGAACAGATTAACTTTTCAGCTTTCATATGATGGTGTTTTTTAAATATTGTATCGCTCTTCTTAAATTACATTGTGATGTTTTTCTTAAAGCATCACATTGAGTTGCTGTCAACTGTGGGACCTGATATAGACAGGTGTGTGTCTGTCTAAATCATGTCAAATCAACTGGATTTAGCACAAGTGGACTCCAATCAAGTGTCATGGCAAAGGCTGTGAATACTTATGTACATATATTTTCGTTCTTTATTTTTAATAAATTTCCAAAGATTTCCCCAATTTTTTTTTTACTTTTTCATTATGGGGTGTTGTGTGTAGAATGTTGAGGAACAAAATGAATTTAATCCATTTTGGAATAAGGCTGTAACATAACAAAATGTGGAAAAAGTGAAGCGCTGTGAATACTTTCCGGATGCACTGTATACGCACCCACACAAACATACAAACGCATATCCATTTTGCTATATTTAGCCATTTGAGTTAGTTGAAAGTCAATAATACCACCCCAGGAAAAACCTGCAAAAAATAAATAAATAAGTTCTATAAATAAACAAAGCTGCCTTTGCATTGTCCACTGTATTATTCTATACATATGTCCATATACTGTTGGTCTGGGCTAATTTCCATGGTTTGGGTCTCTTATTATTTGCTATTAAATCTTAAAGCTGCAGACCACAATGATGTTTTGGCTTCTAACGTTGTTTCAAAGGTTTTGGGAGGGTTTCAAAAAGCCAGGTGAAATGCTGGAAGAACCAGTCATTGTAATATCATTTTCACAATGCATTAATAAAAAGAAAGGTCCTATTTTTCCTCCACTGCACATGTCGGCCAGTTACTGCCCTGTTGGCTTGATCGCTAATGAAAAACTGAATATAATCTCAATAAAATCTAAAGAAATAATCAAATTGGTGTATTGACAAGGCTCACGTTAATTTGACACATGCTATATGACTTTTACACAATGCAAACGCTACAAAACCGGTCAATGTTTCCAAAAGGAGTTTTTTTTTTAAAGTGTAACACAATACATGCATTTCTTTCTATATCTTATTTTATCATGACATTTTAAATATTAGTGTGTTTACAGTGGTGGAAGAAGTACTCAAATCGTGTACATAAGAAATAGATGCAATACAGAGTAGAAATATTTTTTTGTAAAATTCATGCAATTCATGCAAAATTCATGCAAAACTTAACTTGAGTAAAAGTACAAAAGTATTATAAGAAAAATGTACCTACATTTAAAGTGCTCATTATGCAGTGTCCCATTTCACAATAGTGTATATTAATAGATTATATCTATTGATGCATTAATATGTTCATCAGTTTAATGCTGCAGCTGGTTAAGGTGGAGCTTATTTTAATAATTGTATACTGCTGGATAGCTTGTAAATGTCCACTTCGGGGATCAATAACGTTTCTCTCTTAAAGCGCTATACAAATAAAATGTATTATTATTATTAATATTATTATTAATATTGGTGTATATATATTGCAACGTCTTACAGCAGTAGCAGCCACACCATCAAAATGTCTTGCGGAATAACTGCTACACTTCATTGGTTGAGCTTCTGGTGCTACAACACTGAGTTTAATTGCCTCTATAGCATATGGTAATAATGATAGATTATAACGCAGTAATGAAGTCTGCAATTTAACACATTTAATCTGTTCTATTAGCATGACTGCCCTCAGAGTCATCTAGCAGCAGCAGCCAGGTGAAGGAAACATGTGGAAACTAAATAATTACACTTTGCAATGAAAAGAAAATCCTGCAATACTGACTCATACCACCCAAGGGAGCCACCGAGTTGGACAATCAAAAGATGGGTGGAGGAGGCCAGAGGTCATGGCCACACAACTGGGTAGGTGGGACAATTATTCTAAAAAAGATAAACTCTGAACAGAGTCTAATAATAAAAGGCAGTGTGACAGTGACAGATGAAATGCTTGAAGGGATGATTATGTTTTTTATTTTGTGGAAAAGAATATTGTTTTTTGGAGACTGTCAATACGCAAAACAAATACATGTGGTTACCTACACACCTTTAAACTGTAGCCTGCAACATTAGTTTGTTTGTGTGTTTGTTGGAGTGTTATTTTGTATTGTTGTGTATTCTTCTTTTCTTTGCTTATGTTTGGGATTTGATTGACTTGTATTATTTGTTTCAATTGTTCTAGTATTAATTATGATGCATTGGACTAGTCTATGCATTAAGGAGATGAAATGAGAATAACAATATCTTGACTAAACCTGAACATATTCTGGTGTAAATATGATTTTTAAACAAGTTTGCAGACAGGAGGAAATATGTACTAAATCATGGTTTCTCCAGTAATGTAGACAACTTTTGTCCGATTTATAATTTATTGATTTTGTTGTACAATGAAGGTATTTTCTTCTTTTTTTTACTTTAACAAAAATAAAATGTATACACGCTGCTGTGGTTGTAATTTATATGAATGTATGCTGCATTAACATAGTTGCACTCCATGCATGACCCAATATTACACATATTTATCAGTAACCCATTTCATAACCGGTGATAATAATAAACATATCTCATACTAATTATGTGGCGCCGTCAGTAGTGACGTTCCGGCAGCAAGGGGGCGTGGCCTCGTGGCTGCGGGTTTGGCGTCATTATTTAAAGTTCTAAATGGAATGTTCTAAGAGCTTCTATAGAACGCGCATGTTCCTATAAGAGAACAGTGTCCCTCTTTTCTCCTCATTGCGCTTGAGGACCCCACCGAGAGAACAGCTTACCTAACTTTCTCCTGAAGAAAACCACTTCAACAATCAAGCTAGCAAGCTAACTCAACTCAAGCTAACGCAATTCAAGCTAACCCAACTCAAGCTAACCTAACTTAAGCTAACCTACACAACCGTCAGTGAACAACAAGGTAAGGACTCAACCAGCGTATTGTTAGCCATGTAGCAATGTGTGTTTTCACCCAGAGTAGTTAAATACTCATGAAGTTGATTTTATTATCTCTCTAAACTTTACTGAAACATATTTCCTCTGGTCTGTGAATTGTCAAACTTTTCACCTTAAGAATTATTGAATAAAGTAAAGAAACTCAGGTTCAGAAGTATTATCAGTAAAACAACTGTCAAATAAATACTTATCATGCAGATTGGCTCATTTCAAAGTTCTATATCATGTTTTATAATATTGGATTATTAATACTGATTCATCAACATGTGAGCTGTATTTAAATGTAGCATGCTGTGCAGGTGAAAGCAATTCTAAACTATGTATTGTTGGGTAACTTTGTTCACTCTTTAAAAATGCTTCATGTTTTGTAAAAGTAACACGTTAAATAAATTGTGTAAAATGTTCCTCTGCAAAGTAAGTAGGACATGTAGCTGTCAAATAAATGTAGTGAAGTACAGTAGAAGTAGAAAAAACATAATTGTATATTACAGTGGGAACTTTCCCTCCACACACAGTGATGTTATTATTCTGCCAGTAATAGATTGATATCGTGTAGCTGTGCGTTTACTTTTACTGATCGTTCAATTTCAGCTATTATTATTATTAATGTATTATAATTATAGTAATTAGCAATTATTAGTCTTCTCAATATTTGTCACAGGAACCCAGTTTACTTCAGAAAAAAGTATTTTTTCCTGAAAGTGACAACATGGATCAGACTTCAGTCTGAAATAAAGTTTGATTGATATTAGAGGATATTTCACACAAAAAGACGTTCATAAATGTGTCACTTTGATGTCACTGTGCCCCAAACATTAACATGATGAGCAGCAGAGAGTGAAACAACCACAGAAATATCATTTTTTTACAGAAAAGGCACCGACATGTTTCTGACTTTTAGTCGATCAGAAAGACGGCTTTAAATTGACCTTTTTCTAAAATGTAGTCTGGCAGAAGTTTCGCTGCGTAAAAGGCATCTGACTGTGTAAACTGTAGAGCTTCTAGACAGATAATAACAGTAATTATCTTGTTTGTTGTTGGTTTTTTCCCTCAGATGGCCCGTCGTTTCCAATTCAACGCACTCAGCAGCATGGTAAGAACAGCAAGAACCTGAACGCCACACGCTTATTTTTAACACTTTATTGATACGTTTCTTTCATCATCTCAGTGTTTACTTTACAGTCCATTGCACGTTTTTATACTTTTATACAAGTTACATTTAGAAAATAAATGAGAGAGACAAAAATCTGCTATACCAAAAACAAACAGAGAAAAAGAAATGTGTGTGTGTGTGTGTGTGTGTGTGTGTGTGTGTGTGTGTGTGTGTGTGTGTGTGTGTGTGTGCGCGTGTGGTGTATCTGTTTATTGAATAATGTTATTTCACAGTCTGTCTTTGGGGTGAATCTTATGCGGTCTCTGATTGTAAAACTGTATTTTTTACCATGTCCAAAATGAGTTCTATCGTTGAAAGAATTAATGTAGTTTTGGTGTATTTCACTGTTTCCTTGTCGCCTGCTTCATGTCCGTCACACACAATGTTAAAGAGAAGTTCTAGATGCGGTCCGATTGGTTAGGACGAGTTCTCAGCATCAGCAGCTGATCATTTGTTTCTGCATTCCTCGAACACACAATACAGGCTCCTTTGGCTTCACAATTCTCTGTGGAGCTGCGAGAACGGTTTTCATTGCCTTATTCTGCAGACTTTATTCTGCACAGCTGTCTTTAATACCTCGACCGCTGGTTGAAAAAAATTATGTGGGAGAATAAAGTTATTGTTGCTGTTAAAACTATGAGATAAATTACACATCCCAGGCGGCAACCTCCGGTTCTGAAAATGCGGAAGTGTCTGAAACCTGCTTTCTCTCTCACGGCCATCAGGGGGCGACTCGTCTGCAGCCTAATCATTCCTTCATTTATTATGAATATTGTGAATATCAGACCAGCTCCGGTGTAATTTTAATTTGTTTTCTCAAGTGGATTCTGACTGAATTTTCTGCCGTCAGAAATGTTACGTGAACAGTTTAACTGTCTCAGTGGTGACTTTGCTCATAGGTTTGATACCAGCGTCATGTAGACAGATGTAAGGCTTCCTGCCATGATAACAATGAATATGTTTATTTATTTATTTTGTCCAATTACATGCGTTGTAAATCAACTCAGCTACTCAGCCAATCACATATGTGTATTCTGATAGGCGTCGCCCTCGACTCCCGTCTTCACAGACCCAATAGTCGGTAATTAATATAAGCAGCAATGTGAAGTCATACGAGACTAATCACAACTCTTTTGAGCAAACGTACACACTCGCATCCAAAATGAAGGCACAGAAAAGAGCCCAATATGATCAGAATCCTAACACAATAATTCACCGTCCAACAATGACGTAAACAGAGAGGAGAATGGAGCTGAAACAAGTGTTCCATAACCACAGATAAAGCCCCTGCACACACATTTCTCTTAGAAGATACGAATATATCGTGGCTTTTTTAAAGCTGCAGAACAATTCAGTTCTTTGTTTTGTTTTTAATGAAGTACTTTGATGCACATTTTTTCAAAAGCTTTCTGTAATGTATTTAATTGTTTTAATCCTTATTTTACTTGAAATGAGAGAAGATCAATTATTTATTATTAGAATATGTATTACTTATAATTCATCCAGTTCAATTTTTAATCTGACAATAAATATTGTTAAAATATTGTTCTATTGAATTTTCTATATTTAAAATGACAGTTCGTTGTTGACTACATACAGACGTTAATACAACTATTAAGTTACCAATATATATGGGACTAAATCATAATGCACGTTAGACATTAATGTGATGTCCCGGATGTTTAAATGAGGAAATTCTCTAACTGGACCTCGTTGAATTTGAATTGAATACCCCTGATTTATTGTAAGCCGTTTACTTTCAATGAAGTATTACTGCATAGTGGCACTGATCCTCTTAATGCACGGTGTGATGTGAGAGTCCATATGGGGTTGTTTCCATGTGTGGAGCAGTGGTCTGATGGTTGTATTTTTATTTTTTTACCTCTAGACGAGTCGACTCATCCGGAGGCCTCCTCTCATCCCGGCCCCCAACCGGCCCGCTCACCCTGGGGCGTCCCGTAAGCCAGCCTCCGCCTCCTCTAACTCCTCCAGTCTCTTCTCCACTCCCATTTCTTCTAGCTCCTCCTCACCCCCCTCTTCTTCTAGCGCCTCCTCCTCCCCCTCTTCTTCTAGCGCCTCCTCACCCCCCTCTTCTTCTAGCTCCTCCTCATCCCCCTCTTCTTCTATCCCCTCCTCTTGGCTAGGCATGAGACGGTAAGCTTATTTATTCACCAGGCCATTCAAGGTTCTCATCAAAAGCAAAAGATTAAAAGAAACACATCACAAAATGACATTCAAATACAATTAAAAGCATTAAAGCGCCAAGAGAACCAGAAATTAAGACAAACTAAAATAGAATTAGACGGGAATAAAATATAAGACTAAAAGTTAGAGTGCAGTGTAAGAAAGAACTACCTACGTCTTTGATGGATTGAAGAAGATTCTGCTTTTCAGTTATTGATTGGTCCAATGTACTCACTCTGTGCTTGTATTGGACAACAGTCCCCGTGTCATATGGTTACGTAACATTGTGTTTCATCTGCATAATTCTGATAACTTATTTTGTTGTTTTCCAAAGAGCCTCCACTCCTCTTCAGGACCCCGAAGAGCCGATGGAGATAGACCCCCCGGAACCACCTGAGGAACTCGGCGAGCCGATGGAGGTCGACTAACACACACACACACACACACACACACACACACACACACACACACACACACACACACACACACACACACACACACACACACACACACACCTTTCTTCTTAAAAACAAACAAAAAAAAGTTACTTTCTCCTGCATGTATACACACACACACACACACACACACACACACACACACACACACACACACACACACACACACCATATTTCTTCTTAAAAAAAAAAGAAAAAAAACCTTACTTTCTCCTGCATGTATACACACACACACACACACACACACACACACACACACACCTTCTTAAAAACAAACAAAAAAAACTTACTTTCTCCTGCATGTATACACACACACACACACACACACACACACACACACCATATTTCTTCTTTAAAAAAAAGAAAAAAAAAGTTACTTTCTCCTGCATGTACACACACACACACACACACACACACACACACACACACACACACACCTTCTTAAAAACAAACAAAAAAAACTTACTTTCTCCTGCATGTATACACACACACACACACACACCATATTTCTTCTTTAAAAAAAAGAAAAAAAAAGTTACTTTCTCCTGCATGTATACACACACAAACACACATAAGTTGTTTTAGATGCATCACTTTTTTAGCTGTGTTAAGTTGTATTTCATGTATTAAGTTGTTTTAGATGTGGTAAGTTGTATTTCATGTATTAAGTTGTTTTAGCTGTGTTAAGTTGTATTCAATGTAGGAGGAGGAGGAGGAGGAGGAGGAGGAGGTGGAGAACGTGTGAACCCTCTTATTAAAAAGGTAAATATCAATTTCTATCTTTTTTTTTTACATTTATTTTCTAAAGATTTTATATTTTTAAATAAATGTTCTATGTTTCTGCCTCTCTGGTTCAATATATTTCAGTTGGACGACGCTTTCATGGATTGGGCCGAAGACGTGGAACCCTGCTGCAGGACTGGAGGAGCCAGATCCTCAGCCCTGGTCTCTCTGTGACCTCTGTTGAGTCAGGTAAACGTATCGACAAGGACCCGTTGTCAATACGTTGTGTATCGCTCTCTCCATCTTTCTCCCTCTCTCCCCCTCTATTTCCCTCTCTCCCCCCCTTCCGGGCGACACAGTGGCTCAGTGGTTAGCGCTGCAGCCTCACAGATATGGAGCCAAATCCAGGGCAATAGTTTTGATCATTTGAAAAAAAGATTTGAACCTGAAAGTTCATATATTTTATTAAAAAAATTCCAGAACTGAATCTAAATTATATTTAACCCCAATAACCGTTTCGGGTAATACACTCATTTTTCTTTCTTTCTTTCTTTCTGTTGAATTCAAGACCAAAACTTGAACTTTCAGGTTCAATTTTCTTTTTCAAATGATCAAAACCTTTTTCCTGGATTTGGCTCCATACGCAGATTCTTTCCTCTTTCTGTCTGTGTGGAGTTTGTATATTCTCTCTGTGTCTGCGTGGGTTTTCCCCTGGTACTCAGGTTTCCTCCCACAAAAAGAAAAATATTCAGCTAATTGGGAACTCTAAATTATCAACTTTAATCAATCATGAAAGGGTTCATCCTGGTGATCAGGTGTCTCCCTTTCATACACAAAATCAAATAAAATGAATGCAAAATCAAATAAATGTTTCTGCCTCTGATTCAATATATACAGTATTAATACATTGCATCACATGATGGTGACTATAAAGAAGAAGTATCTGTTTAGTTGTGATTTTAACTAAACTGAAGCTGATCAATAAAATGATCAATGTTACGTCATAAAAGTTCCAAATGGTATTTGAGGTTAACGACAGGAGCAGGTTCTGTAATAAACAATTATAATCTACAGTAAAAAACATGTAATCTTCATCAATGAGGGGTTTAAAAATAGTTTTAATATTATCATTATTCACCAGTAATCTCTATTTCCCTCATTGTGTGAGTTGACTGATATCGAGTTCATCACTCGTCCTTTTCTATTACTTCAGTTGTCTCACTGACAGCTAAGATGATGAAACTCAGTAAACAGAATATACACTCACCTAAAGGATTATTAGGAACACCATACTAATACTGTGTTTGACCCCCTTTCGCCTTCAGAACTGCCTTAATTCTACGTGGCATTGATTCAACAAGGTGCTGAAAGCATTCTTTAGAAATGTTGGCCCATATTGATAGGATAGCATCTTGCAGTTGATGGAGATTTGTGGGATGCACATCCAGGGCACGAAGCTCCCGTTCCACCACATCCCAAAGATGCTCTATTGGGTTGAGATCTGGTGACTGTGGGGGCCATTTTAGTACAGTGAACTCATTGTCATGTTCAAGAAACCAATTTGAAATGATTGGAGCTTTGTGACATGGTGCATTATCCTGCTGGAAGTAGCCATCAGAGGATGGGTACATGGTGGCCATAAAGGGATGGACATGGTCAGAAACAATGCTCAGGTAGGCCGTGGCATTTAAACGATGCCCAATTGGCACTAAGGGGCCTAAAGTGTGCCAAGAAAACATCCCCCACACCATTACACCACCACCACCAGCCTGCACAGTGGTAACAAGGCATGATGGATCCATGTTCTCATTCTGTTTACGCCAAATTCTGACTACCATCTGAATGTCTCAACAGAAATCGAGACTCATCAGACCAGGCAACATTTTTCCAGTCTTCAACTGTCCAATTTTGGTGAGCTCTTGCAAATTTTAGCCTCTTTTTCCTATTTGTAGTGGAGATGAGTGGTACCCGGTGGGGTCTTCTGCTGTTGTAGCCCATCCGCCTCAAGGCATGCGTGTTGTGGCTTCACAAATGCTTTGCTGCATACCTCGGTTGTAACGAGTGGTTATTTTAGTCAAAGTTGCTCTTGATTCATGTGGCATCATGTGATTGGTTGATTAGATAATTGCATTAATGAGAAATTGAACAGGTGTTCCTAATAATCCTTTAGGTGAGTGTATGTATGAACACTTTTAAAATGCAAAGTGTCTCTGAATAACTGCAGGCTTTATTAATGTGGAAAGATCACAGACAAAAATCCTGTCTGAATGGGCTCAAGTATGAATTTAAGTTTAGGACCATTTTTAAGACCATTTCTTAGCTATTTTTATACACAATTAACAAGATAATAAAAGTAAACTAAATGTAAATGAATTGTGTAGAGCTGCTCATATCCAACATAAATAACCTGAAAGTTTATTTATGTATGTATATTAAGAAGCATCCAGAGAAATACTTTGATCAAAGTCATCTCTACGGCTCACTAATTAAAAAGCTGCAAACACGAATTCATGGTGAGATTTATTAGTGAGACTTTAAAGGTCAAAGGTCAAACTCTGGTTTGAACTTGCACCGATGGATTCTCAGGTATTTTTGAACAACAAAGTGACAGAAGTCTGGTTACGAAATGTAACGAGCAGGAAAGGAACAGCAGCGTTCACTTCAGATCATATTATCATTCTTAGAATAAATGACACCAGTTTGGATCAAACTGTCAGTGAGTGAACTGTGTGAGCGTCTCACCTTCTGCCACTTTCACGTCTCCATGTTGTTCTCCATGCCTCTGCCAGCGCCAAGGTGCAGCAGCTGCACCAGTGATGTCTTGTGTGTGCACTGCAGCGTTTCAGCGGTTTTGTTGGATTGTTTTGTTAGAACTAAATGTGACTGGTGCTTGATTTGGACAACATGCATTGTCCGACGCAGCAACGGCGAGGTTGGAGGCATCTGCGTGATTGCAGATTGCTCCACGGACTCAGAAACGTCCGCTGAAAAAAGAAAGAAAAAAGACTCCGGCTGTTTTGTGACTTTACAGGTACTAATAGGGGAAATAGTTTTGATTAATTATCTCCGCAACCATGTGGTTGCGGAGATAATTAAGGAAACGTTTTAAAAAACGGTTCTTTTTTTTTCTTTTTTTGAGAATAGGCGCGGGGGCTTGGTGCTTATAAGGTTAAAATAGTTCTGCAGGTCGGTCCACACACCCCGTGTGACCTCCATGGCCGTAATAGTGCAAAGAAATCGTCCGTATAGCAGAGTGAGCGTCTGCTGTCCACACATGACAATCTGTATGAACGCGTCGTGTAGTGAGCAGCGCGCCGTGCTCAATACTTTGGCCCAGGCCAAAGTATACCCGGGGTGTAACATAGCCGAGGCCATACTATAACCCCTCCAGGCCAGAGTATACCCCAGGGTGTATATTTGTAGCAATGCATAGTGCACTTTATACACTGATTGTGCAATACTGTTACTATATTTTGTGGCTTATTTTTATTTATTTTTTAGCTTAAGTTTATTGTAATTCGGTGTGTCAGGAGGACCCAGCAAAATAAGCTTTTCATTGTACAGAGTAACTGTCTGTTATTTGTGCATATGATAATAACAATATCTTGAATCTAATGTCAGGTAATCTTGATAGTTAGCTAGCCAGTGAAGGGGTGTGACGTTCGTTATTGCCATTCAGTCAAAACTGTCAGGCTATTTTTTTTTTGTCATTTTCGTTGTGTCATGAAGTTGAAATTTGAATAATAATAACAACGTTAGTATTGGTGTAGCGAGCTAGACAAGTTTAATCATATCTGATTGAACTAATCAACAGCCATCTTGGAATGAAAAAAGTATGTCAGGCTGTCCAAATACACCAAAATGATTAATAACTACATAAGCTGGCCCAGGAGTTAGAAAATGTACCTTACTGGCCATCAAAGAGCATGACAACTCTTTCATACATGCAAAGCAGCTCACAGAAATATATCCTTACTTGTGTATTGCTCTGCGGATCAGTGCAACGCTACCAGTAACAGTAGCTGCATTTTAATGTGTAACACTACTGAGAAGTGTGGTAGTAATCTTTGATCTTTGTGGATGTTTTCATGTTGTTATCAGTGTTTAACTTTGAACATTCATATTGTAGCGAGGACTTGCTAGTCTTAGAAGTTGAAGTTTCAGGACGTAGTAATCTTTATAAGTCTAATATTTGTTCTGTTTTTCTGGTTGAAGTAATACAAGTCCATGTTTTAGAGTTTTAAGATTTAAGTCACTTAGCTTTCTCACTTAACTTACCTGACAAAGCTGAACCCCCAATAAAATGTTGAAAAATTAAGTAATTCTTGTGTATATCACTCAACACTACTGATATCATGGGGTATAATCTGGCCTGAGGGGTATGAATTGGCCTAGACCAACCAATTTATACCCTGGAGTATGGCCAGAAAGAACTCCTGCCAGGTGATGTGAGGCGATGCCCGTCAGTGGCACGAGTGTTGAGTCTGTTTTATAGTTTGCTGGCACATACATATTATTGATTATGAGTATAGCTATCACCTGGACTGGTCTGCTTACAACTGAGGTGGCGCGTGCCGGTGCCTGTCTCAGGACCTCTAGTTAGTTAGAAAGACACCATGACACCATCTGCTGGTGACTACGGGACATAGCAGCATTTCCTCCTGATAAATACACCTGTCACACAGGTTAGTGAAAATGAAAATAGATTTTGGCTTTGTTGAACAGAGCTGAGACGCCATTACAGGGAGTGAGATCTCTGCTGGAAAACACACGGTTGGAGTATTTGAAACAGTGAAGAGACGGGACAGTAACCTGGTGAGTCTTGCTGTTGAAAGATAATTTAAATACCAAGACAAATGGCTGAGAAAATAGTTCTTGTTGAAAGTCTCCTGAACTGCCACGTTTGTTCAGAGACTTTCAGAGATCCTGTGTCTCTGAGCTGCAACCACAGCTTCTGTTCAAGCTGCCTGCAACAATTCTGGAAAATAGCTGAAAACAAAAACTGTCCCATTTGTAAAAGAAAAACCTCAAAAGATGTTCCACGTGTGAACTTTGCACTGAAGGAACTGTCTGACTCGTTTGCTGAGAGACAGAAAACTGGATCATCTGAGACAGAGAAAGGAGAGAAGAAGGTGGAGGTGGTGTGTAGTAAACATGGAGGAGAGACTAAACTGTTCTGTGAGGATGAAGAGAGAGTTGTGTGTTCTGTCTGTGAGTTTTCTCTCCACCAGAGTCACAAGGTGGTTCCTATAGAACAAGCAGTCAGTGACCTGAAGGACCAGCTGAGATCTGACTTAGAGTCTCTGCAGGACAAGAGGGACAAACACAAACAAGTGGAGGAAACATACAATGAAGTGATGCAACACTCCAAGAAGCAGCTGTTGTCCACAGAGAGGCAGATCAGAGCAGAGTTCAACAAGCTGCACCAGTTCCTGAAAGAGGAAGAGGAGTCCAGACTGGCAGCTCTGAGGGAGGAAGAGGAGCAGAAGGGGAAGACTATCAGCAGAGAGATGAAGAGGATTCAGGAGCAGATCTCCTCTCTGTCAGACAGCATCTCTGCTGTTGAAGAAGACCTGCAGAAACACAAGGTGTCATTCCTCAGCAGTTATAAACCCACTCAGACCAGAGCCAGAGTCCAGAGCTCACTGTCAGATCCACAGCTGGTCTCAGGAGCGCTGATAGATGTGGCCAAACACCTGGGCAACATGTCCTTCAGAGTCTGGGAGAAGATGAAGGACCAGGTCCACTTCAGTCCTGTCATTCTGGACCCAAACACTGCAAGCCCCTTTCTCTATCTGTCTGATGATCTGACCAGTGTGAGATGTGGAGAAACAAAGCAGAAGCTTCCTGACAATCCAGAGAGAAACACTAAGTATGCCACTGTTCATGGATCTGAGGGCTTCAGCTCAGGGAAACACAGCTGGGAGGTGGAGGTGGGAGACCATCCTGTCTGTAATGTAGGTTTGGTTAAAGAGTCAGTTGACAGGAAGGGAGAGTTACCTGCTTCACCACAATATGGAATCTGGTGTTTAAGTCATCTCAGAGGAAAATACACTAATGGAGCTGGTGAGACTGTCAGAGTGAAGAAGAGTCTCCAGAGGATCAGAGTCCAGCTGGACTATGACAGTGGGAAGGTGTCCTTCTACGACTCTGAAGACATGACTCACATCTACACTCACAGAGACACTTTCACTGAGAAACTCTTCCCATATTTCAGTGTTGGAAACGCTGGTGATGCTAAAACTGCTGATATCAAAATCTGTTAAACTGATATTTCTCTGTGATGTTCAGACATGTTTGTGTTTGTTTAGACTTCACTGTGTCAAGATCTCATTGATATAATCAATACAATCAACAGTTATAACAGAAACAAATATATGTAATACTCAAACTGTTTCACATCATCAGATCATAAACTTTCACACAGAAACAAATGATTATTCAATAATAACTAAATCAGCATCTTGTGTTTCATCAGAACTCAATCTCACATTTAGTGAATCCACTAAACCAAATACTTTGTTTCCAGTTGTGTTTCTTTAACTTTGATCATCATCAGACATCAGTTTTAGTTCATAAGATTTATGGATCTTCTGTTGATTTATTTCAGTTTAAATGTTATAATTTCAGTGTTTCACACTTTACACTCAGAGTCTCAGTGGTTCAGTGAATCAAAACACATTCTGACTCTGATTGATTATCTTTTTATGATTTAAGTTGTTTTTCTTTATTGTCTCTAATGAATAATGCAAACAAACTTGTTTTATTTTTGTTTATTGTTTTCATGTAATTTACTGTAAAACATGAACACATGAAATATTATTTTAATCTGAAATACATTTTTGGAAATACATTAAGAAAATAAGTTTTAAGGATCTGTTGTTGAACAAAAATTATTCAAAAATCAATCCACAAAAATAAGTTTTAACTGAATGACATCATCATATAAAAAGCTTTAAAGATTAAAGCTGTGAAGTATTCTGGTGATCAGCATCTTGTTTTATGATATATTTTAATCTTTTGATGATTTTTTTAGTTTGGGATTCCTCGTTTTATTCTGTGTAAAGAAATGTTTTAATTGAGTTTTATTTCAAGATAAGATCAAACTTTATCCATTCTGAGGGAAATTGCTGTTTAATATTTTAAATACAAAGTGTGAAAAGTGTAAATATAAAGTCTAAGAATCTAAAATACATACATTATATACAGTTCCAAAATCAGGTTCACAGTATGATCATAAAAATATAAATGGGTTTTGATTCAGTTTGTAATTCTTTTAAAGCTTGTTTCAATAAAGTCATATAGAGCCGCGGTTTCCTCTTTTTATTTGACATTTGTGCATCTGAGGTTTTGTGGTCGTCAGCTCAAAGAGTGATATTCTCTTTTCAGACTTACATTTGACGAGATATATCTGAAGGCCTCAAGTGGTAAAAGTAAACTAAAAATGCAGATATTCTTTTGTACTTTTTACTGAATATTATTTACTCCAGTATCTAAATCCAGTCTCTTTAGTGTTTCTTATACATTACTACAGATATATACATACATATATATATTTTGTTCACGCATACAAACACTAATATACCTCAATAACACATCTTACTACTGGTAATATTGGCATAATGTACCTTAATAACTTACTGCTGGTATTACTGTCATCTTTCTTGTTTTGTTGTTGCTTCTGTTGTTTGTATTTACCATGTAATGTGCCTTGAGTACCTTTTAATCTACAATACTACATCGTAATGTACTGGTTGTATATATTTTGTATTATTATTCTCAATATGCAAAGTAATTTAAGATATCAGACAGACAGTGGGGAAATAAGTAGGCTACAATAAACTTTATACTTTAAAGTAACCTTTGAATTAGGCTACCATAAAAGTAAAATACTCAGGTAAAAGTAACTCAAAAGTAAATGTACTTCAGTAAATGTACTTTCCACCACAGCTTAATGTGAAAACACAAATAGATTAAACATATTTTGCTCTCTAAATGCATCATTACACAAGAAGAGTGGAAACATTTATCTTTTAAATGCCTTTAAAACACCCCCCCAGAAGATGGCGGTATGGGCCGGTGAACCTCGCCTTGCTCTGTGTGGCAGACCACTCATCTTAAATAATCACTACATAGCTTCACAAATGTGTTGTATAAATAATTTTAAGCTGTAAAACAAGCTGAAACATCTCATAAAGGTGTTAAAATGAGCTCAAAACAAAGCTTCACTTGCACTTCTGTGACGCAGGGCATTTAAGAAACATTAATATTAATGTGCCAAATAAAAACCGCCCCACTTTGGACGCTCCAAGAACTATATTGTTGCGCGGAAGGCCAACAGCGCGCGTTACCTGTGAATAAGAGCCCCACGTTAACGCGTTATTAACCGAAGATAAGCTCTCATAGAAGTAAAAACTTAAACTTCTCCTACAGGAAGGATACAGAGTAAATATTCTAGTTGTTCAGCACCACGTGGCTCGGACCGTTCACTAAAAAAGTAGGCCAACCTTACAGGTAAGCGTCACACACCTGACCGTCACAGCGCGGGGCGGACTGAGCCTCCGCCGAGGCACCGACTGCGCATGACCGCGGGATCGACGCCTCGCTGCTGCCGCGGTGGACCGACGAGTACAAAGAGGCTGCTGGCGGCGGTGCAGACGGGACGTGGCTGAAGTGTAACCGTGCTGACGTGAGGTTTCTGCCTCCACCGGACGAGTTAAACCTCACGACACAACTTAAACTCCAAGAAGCAGTCCGAGTTAACAGAGAGGAGGAGTTGCGTTCAAGTCCCCCCACGCGCAAGAAAACGCCGCTTGAGGAGACACTTGGTGTCCGGTGAGTTAAAACGCTTTGCAGCCGCAGAGAGCTTCATATGTGTTAACTTCATAGTCCTTTTTAAAAGTATTCAACGCTTTTTATGGTGTGTGTCTCGTGCGTGTAAAAAGCATGCGCACGCGGCTTGTGTCTGTGGAAACTTCGCTGAGCTCCGTGTGCCTTCGCGTGTTGTGGGTCAGGTGGTCCTGCAGCGAGCAGACCAGACAAATCCCATGAAGCGCTGCTGGTTAAGAAGGATTATGTTTAAAGTCATACGGTGTTTGTTGCTCATGCTCGTTGTGATAATCTGGAGGGGGATTTTTTTTTTTTTCTGTTTTTTTTTCTTCCACCCAAGCCAAATAAATCTCGTTCCCGCCAGACAGGTGTCTCATGGAAGTGTCTCACAAAGCTGCAATGTTTGGGGTTGAACTTTGAGCTCTTGTTTATTCATTCAACATTATTTTTTACAGTCCCCCACCTCTCTTTGGATTTTTAGTAATCCCCATTATATGACCCATGCTGACTCATCCATGCCATGCATTTAACAGCTTAAATCCAGTTTCACCACAGATTCGCTGGTCCCAAAACGACCTCGCCTCAAGAATCATCTCTCCATATAACTGATTTCTTCATTGTGCTCATTGTAAGTGAGTTTGACATTATTGTTTTGTCATATCCAGGTTTGCCAAACCCTATAGCAGAGTTAATTCCTCCTCCTCCTCTTCTGATTTGGCATGCCACTATCTATTTTCTTCCAGCCAGAGGTTGAAGCAGGCAGATGAAAGCTCTGCTGAAGTGTTTTTGGGAGAAGAATGGAGAGCATCTAGACCCGGGTGGCGGTCCCTGTTGAGCTGGGGTCAAACCCAGGGCTCTTCGTCTTCTGCAGGGCTCGGAGGTTTCTTCCCCACTTTTTTTCTTCTCGAGATAAAGCACTGAATTGATACGTCAAAAGGGAAGAATATGAGCTGTGTGACATAGGTTTAATGAAATTCTTCGGCTTCCAGTGTGGCACTTTTGGCACATCCCCGGATCCATTTTTCTACACTTGGGCATAATAAGAATGCAGATTACAAACCGGGCTTTCATCGAAGGAGCCCTAACAAAGCATTCCTTCAGACATAAAAGGACCTGGCTTTGGTGACCCTGGTGATCTTTTGTACAGTCGATTTGGGGAAAATATCATATTTTTTTCCCCTATAATTTACTTTCATGATTTTTCTAGACGTGGCTATTATAATTCAATGCTCTTTCAGACAATTTAGCTGTTTTGTTTCTCTCCTTGTATAACATTAATCTGCAGTACTACCATTCTGATTACCTAAATATTAATTCTCCTGACTTTGGTATGTCAATTTCTCTCTCGCGTGAACATTAAATCGGCACAAGGGGAGGATTTATATTGGCTAAGTGTACTAATGAACTGCCATTAATATATATTTACCTTGATCTGTGCTGTCCATTTCTTTTCAGCATAACGGTCGTCTTATTTGTGTTGCCTTCAAGGTGCTGCCTATCTGTTCACCTGTCGGCACATTCTTGAGACTAACTTAAAAACACTACATTGAAAAACCGTTTGTAGACAACATGACTTGAATAATCCTTTTTTCCTGAAATGGGCTGTTTCTGGCTTCACCTATCTGTTAAAGCAATATAGTTCCCCCAGACACATGTGTCTATTACGTTAATAAAATGCTTCTACCTTCCACTTGGCGAGTATTTAAATACAATACCTTCTAATCAATGCTGTGTTTAGTTTAACGGATGATATTTGTTAGCTTAAAAGCATCTCATAGATTTTTAGCGTGTGTGCCGCTCACGTGCCTCTTCGCTCACTTCCCTGACGTTGGACTGAGCTCGTTGGCGCTTGTACCGAGCTTAGTGTTAAATCTGTACATTGTGCGTGTCCTCCAGCAGCGGCCCGGAGCATTCCACGGCCTCCCACTGGTCTCCGCTAACGCCTAAGCGGGTCGGGTGGAAGCACAGCCTGGCGTCGGTTGGTACATCGGGCTTAGCGGGCGCTCCGGGCTCCACATCATCAGGGTTGGCCAGTCAGCCTTTTGTGGACATATGGCAGAGGTCTCAATTAACACCGTAGTGAGACGACCCTTCTGTCCACAGGATCAAAGCTGGGCCTCCTCCGCTCAGATGTGTCACCCCCCCTCCCCTGCTGCTCCCCAACCTCCACCTCCCTGTGATTATGACTCCCATCCCTCCAGTGTTTGTTTGGAGAAACTGACTTCCACCCCGCTGCCCCGTCTGAGCGGGTTGCACGTCAAATCTGGCCCTGCTTTTTCATGCAGCTGTACAGTTTCTGGCGGAGTACCAGCCGCGGTGTGTTTTCTCTGTAATTTTACGTCGAGGGGGTGCAGGGTTGTAATTTTAGTCTCGGTCGAACATCTGTGCATGCTTCTGTCCCATTTGTTCTTCTCTTGGATTCTTTGGTGCTTGGAAAATGCAGATTTTTCTATTCTGTGCTCCACTCTTACTGGTGTCGGTATTTGACCGTGGAGGTGAAGGGAGTTGTTACAGCTGTTGAGGACTCTAAGTGTGGGATGAAGACCTACATGAGCCTCAGGGACTGCCCTGTTATTACAAGATCAAACCTACTTTGTAGATCTACTGAAACAAAACAATTTGAGCTCCCATGCAAAAACTAAACCTCACTGAGAACTTAAAAAAGGTGCATATTTGATGAAAGCTAAATGGGTTTAGTGAGATGTACTAGCTTAGAAATCACGCAAGTAGCCTCGAGGCATGAACCTGTAAAATCTAAAACAACAAGGCCAGCGCAGCACATTTTACATGGAGGACTAATAAAAACAAAGGAGAAAAGAAAAGTCAAGCCTCAGGGAATCCTCCTAAAAGATTTCCCGGGGCAGCTGCCAGGCCACAACCCCGCATTGTTTGCAAATTTGCTAGGAAGTCATTATTGGTGTGATCAAAGCTCTGGCAGAACTGTTGTAAAATCTTTTTTTAAATCTCTGCTTGTTGGAGTTTAGAGGCTTAACGGAGTCAGAGGTGGATTTGGAGACGTTTGTGTTATCGGCCGTTTCTCAAGATTACCAACCGTAGCTTTCAGTTGCAGTTGGTCATTTTTCTGTGACGGTCAGATTCAGATCTTTCTTTGGCGTCGTGGCACCGCGCAAAGATGATCAATCTAATCAAAAATAATCTGTCATTGTTTTGGTTTCTTAAAAATAAAAACTAAGTTAACTAAGTTTACAGCGAACATTTTTCATTATTTCTTTGTTTTTAACGATCAGCAGAGACTGGAAGTTGCTGGTAAATAAATTATGTGTCACATAATGCTTTACAACTGGCCATTTGTCATATTTTTTTTTGTAAGGATTAAACTAATGTGTTTAATTGGTGAGCTTTAAGGTGGTTGGACAGAACCAGGCTAGCGGTTTCCCCCTGTTTCCATTCTTTATGCTAAGCTAAATTAGCTGGCTAGTGGCCGTAGCATCATCTTTGGCATATTTGGTATCTATCTTCTCATCGGACTCTGGGCAAGAAACCAAATAAGTGAATTCCCCAAAAATGTTGAAGTTCTCCTTTTTTAAGCATTGTTCCTTTTTATGAACCCATCTTTCAAACGACCCTATTTTCCCTTTGGCTTGTTAAAGGCCTCGGGGCTCCTTTTGTGTCAATGGCTTGATGAGAGGAAGCTGTTGTCCTGCTAGACTCTGATAACCTCTTTTGCCTTTCAGGCCCGCTGACCAGAAGTCTCCGACAGTGGGAGTTAATTGAAAGTCTTGCAAACTTTCCTTTTATGCCGGTGCACCACTTAGCATCACAGAAACGATATCACAATATTATTGCCTAAACTGGTCCCTTCGTGTGACCTGGGTAGATTTCCAACAAACCGTTTGGAGGACCGTTGGATGATTGACTCCTGCAGGCTTCAACTTGTGTGTGAGGTTTCTGTCGGAGGGAAGTTGTCGCGCTGAAGGTATTTCTCTGTGGCGCTGGGGATTAACCCCGGCTAAACCTTGAAGTGTGTTTCACAAAGATGTTTTGTTTCCTGGTATGTTAATCCCCTTTCTTTCATTCGTGCCTCCTCTCAGTCAGCATGTGCTCTCTGGATCAGAGACGATCCGTCGGGATAATTGACATTTCCCATTTGCAAATTAATTGGGTTTAAATGAGGATTTATTATTCCTTCGTCTCAGCGCCGTTTGTTTCTCCAGCTTTCTCACACCTGCTACCTTTTTATTCATACCTACGGAGTTGTATATCCAAAAAATACTTTTGATATCTTGATCCAGATGCACTCAAAAGTACTTTTTGTTGTTGTTGTACAGATCTTTTACGAAGGAAGGTCGATGTCAGCCTTGCTTGTACTTTTACTTTTTCGTGATCTCTGCCAAAGCTAATGGGCTGATCCCGCAAATTGAATTAATTGCACACTGCGAGGCTGCCTTGAAGAGAAAGAGGCACGCTGCTTGACGAGGCTTGCTCTGAATGATTGTTTTGACGTTGGACCACAATGGGAGGAGTGGCAGGAGAGAACAGAATTGGTGAGGCGAGGATCCCCAAACCACTCTATGATCTTTCACTGCCTTGCCCATGCTGCAAGGACAACGTGGACCGTTTTCACTTTTATTTTCTTCAATGCTGAAAGTAGCTAAAGTTTAGTTTTATCGCAGGCGGTATACAAGCTTCTGCTGTTGGTCATTTATTGGCCAATATGTTGTTTTTGGGCGGGAGTAGAGCGTGAGCTTCTTAAGAGAAGGGAAAGCGCTCTTAAAGTCAGAATTATTTTTAATACTAAAACTCCTGTTTTGAGGGGGAAAAAAACATTTTAAATGTAGTGACTTAGCGTTGCTGTGGTCGGCACAAACCCTAAGAATTACTTAAAAAAAAAAAAGAGGTCAAAATATACCTTGCAAAACGCTTTTACATCGCTATTAATATCCACCAGCAGAATGCGCAACAACGGCCAATTACACTCGTTTTCTGGCGACCTTCTTGTTTCTTGTTCTCGAGATGACACACCAGGAACTTGAAGTGGGATCACCGTATGCTGCCATTATGCTCGGCTTTACTGAGCGGTTTGTGCCCGATTAGAGCCAACAAACGACTAGAGAACGCTGCTATTATTGTCCAGGAACCTTTTTTCTTTTTTTCAAACAAGCCATACATTGCACTTGAGCCCTGATTCCCTTTTTTTATATATATATATATATATATATATATTTTTTTTTATTCTTTCATGACAACAAATGCCAGGTACGTGTGGATAATTCCTCTTGCTGTGATGGGGATTAAACATGCAGACAGAGTTGTGTTTATTATAAACTGCTTTGGCAATATAGGCGAAATATGTCGCTGAACGTCCCTTTCATCTGTTTGTTTTTGATGTGTTTGAGGGAATTCTTGCAGTGCAGAAATTGTGCATTTTGTACCAAGTGAGGATCATGGACTGGGGGACGGGAGCTGCTGCCTTGCTGAAGCTGTGGAGAGCATCATCTGTCACACTTGGGCCGCGATTAAACCAGCAGACCTGTTGTCGCTGCTCCATTCATCCTCAAGTCCACCTTATTGCGTGCAGCTTTCTTTATCCGTCTAAAGAGGGTGACCTCGGTGGGTGTCAAGTGCTGCAGAAATCCCGATCAGCATTTTTGTATTTAAAAAAAACTTCCACGGTTGTCTAAATCAGAAGGAGGCGTCGCTTGAGAAGAGGCGGCTCACCCTCGGCTCGTCTTTATCCCTCCAGAACTACTTGTGAATGAAGAGGGGAAAAAAGGAGGGGGAAGAAGAAAAAATCTGCCTTGTTTTTTAGTACGTTAAGCAGGACAAGGCAGGTGCAAAGGGAATCAGGGCTCAACTGATACTGTGATAATCCCTCAGCTATGCAGGCGTGCTCAGACGGTGTCTGTCAAGTTGAAGCATTCCTCGAGGAGGGAGTCGTGATTTTAAACAATATCGTGTTCTTCAAACTGTGAAGCTTTTAGTCAAAAGTAAAACAATGTTAGAGGCGAGCGTTAAGGCCAGGTTTCTCTGGAAAGAGGTCTCATCTTCTGCTGTGGGGTTAAACATGTGACGCTTTGCAGGACCTGAGCCTTTTATATAGGAGGATGTGCGGGGGCTTTAATTAAGGGGGTCTTTGATTAAGGAGTAGGCGCTGTTACTCCACTTCAAACCTTCAGAATATGCGGCCCCCCTCTTTGGGCTTAAAAGGGGACTTTGCAAAGTTTGTAATTTGCTTCTTCACAGAACAGAAGTTTGGATTCATATCGGTTACACTGAATACCTGTAATTTATATAGTGTGATGTGTGCACACAAACTATTTGTCTCACTTCGTTAGCTTCATGCTCATCTTGACGACGCATTCTGATATTGATATTATTATCTTGCTACATCTTTCTATTGATTCAATTAGAGCTGAAAAAGTGGGCGATTAAGTAATTTGGAACATTGGTCATTTTTTAATGGACCAAATGATTAATCGAGAACATAATTCACAAAAATACTTCACTTGAGCCTTGAGGGGAAGCTTTTATTTTTTATTTTTAATGGGGTACCTAACAAGGAAGCCTTTTTACCCACGGGCCGTTGGAAACTCCCCCCAATTCTTCCACACCTTCATTATCCTCTGAGCCGTGGGGTTTGTCCCCTGCCAGGGATGCCACTGTTTACGGCTGAGAAGCCTAAAGCCTCGGCCCGCTGGCCACCAGACTGCTCGTGTTACAGCCTCCCTCTCCGGCTGGTATTGTCGGGTTACTGTGTGTGTGTGTGTGTGTGTGTGTGTGTGTGGTGTCTGAGCAGCCGTGTTGCGATTGGCTCGTCCTCTGCCATGTGAGACGGCGTCGGGTGACGTCTCGGTGTTAATCCTCGTTTCTCTCTGGGATGTTTCCTCTCTCTCGTTCGTTGTACTGGGAGCTGTCTCTGTTGGGCTGCAGCTGAGGGGGAAATGCACCGGCACGGTAACTTTGAGACTTTTTAAGACGCAAACAAGGTGAGTTCAAGTTAAGACAACTGTTGGATTGTTTTCCGTGGCTGTCTGTATCGTGAGAGCTGCACCTTTTTTGCCAGCATCGGCAGGTGATATGATTACTTATTTTATTAGCGTAATCTGTGACGCTACTGAATGAAACATTGAACTCTTATCTCCGTGCAGCAGATAAACTTCAAGGGAACACAGGAGAAAGGCATTTATTACTTCTTTCCTAAGATTATGAACATGCACGTCTTTTTTTTTTCTTTTTCTGCAGAATTTTTCTCGTGCTAGTTTGTTAAATAGAATGACTCCCAAACTTGTGTTTTGAGTGAACTGGTTGGAGGGTCTCGTCGGGGTTTTGGAGGTTGAGGAGTGCTTGTTGTGTCTCCAGCTGCTGCGCTACACATTCCCAGTGAAGATCCAGTCATTCTAACCTCCAGGCCGGTTGGGGCTCCGATTTTTATACAGTTGAAAATGTTGTGTCCTTTTGAACAAGAAAGGACTTGTTTAGTGTGGAAGCCGTCTGTTGCGCTCTGGTTCTGACACAAAGGCTTCCCTTTCCAAGCGGACTGCGGGTCTATTGGTCTGTGGCGTGAAAGCAAAATGGACCAACCACATCGTTTATTTTCTGATGTGAGTTTAAATAAGAGTACCAAAGCTGAACTTGACTTATAAACCACAAGATGTCTCCTTTTCATCCCGCTTCTACCTGTTTGGTGTCACTGAAATGAAGTGTAAGATTTGTATTAGTCCCAAGTTGCAATTCGACAACACTTTCTGTAATAAGTCTGTCTTCATGTTCACGCCTCTAGGTAAGAAGACTCCGACGTTTTAGTCCCCTTGGTCCGGACTAAAATGAAGCAAACTAAAGGTGTCGGAGACCTAAGACATCCAGTTACCAGTTTATCACTGAGAAGTAAACATTAATTTAACATTGTGTTGCGTTATATATGTTTTCAATATTGTATCGTTACACGGATACCAAGTATTGATCTTTTATAACATAAACTATTATAAAAATGACTGCAATCGCACGCTGTCGACCTGGGAAGGAAGTCTACGTCCTCGTGGAAGTAATTAGCTGGAATTCTTTTTGATGCGGTTGCAACACAGGTGGTTGCCGTGACGTCAATCCTAATTTCTTTCATCCGTTCACTATGAAATACCCCATTTATACACGCGTTTAAAAGAAGAGTCGGAATATGTTTTTAGGACTGTAATCGGGTGAGGACGACACTCTTTCAAGTGGTCCTCAAATCAGAAGCCGTCTCTCATAGAAGCCGCCTGTGGCCTTTTAGATTCGGTGTATAAACATCTTCCCGAAAGAAGGTCGGGCGTTTCTCAGTACACTGTTAAACTGCGGCAGTAAATGATTTCCTCTTGCGGTCAGCGGGGCTTTGCTTACAGTGGAGATTGACTCCCTGGTGACACCATTGATCTTATCTGCGGCGGCTAAAGCTCCTATGCACATGAAGGCGGCGGCAGCACCACATGGGGAGCCTTTTTATTATAGGAGGCCGCTTGTCAGCATCCCACGTTTTATTGTGTGTGTGTGTGTTCACATAGAGTGAGTGAATTGTTGAGTTAATACGTTTTTATGCCATTTTCTTCACTAAAAACGTGAAGGATGTCCACGGTGTTCGGCCGTGTGACTTTTTAATCCTCGTCCTCCGTGCTGCGGTGAAGTCGGCTTGACAATGGCCCTGCACCCTCGCTCGGGTTTCAGCTTCCACAAAGTGAGTGGGGTGGAGGGGGGTCACCATGGCGACGCCGTCCACAGGTTTACCGACCTATCCCGTGTTCCCCGTGTGTGTGTGTGTGCAGAGCAGAAGGTCGGCAGGCGTCTTCGATGGGCATCTTTTGGACCGAGACAATCGTTTATTTTGGGTGCACGCTTGTATAGTTGGAGACAACATCGTTTCCCATCAACGTTTGAGCTCAATCACAACGACCACGGACAAAGTATTCGCTGCTTTCTCCAGTTATTATCCAGGGTTTTTGTTTTCAGTTCATTCCCGTTATTTAACAGGGAAATGGATGTTTAACACTCTGAACCCCAAATGTAGTTTTCGTTTAAACATTTGCCAAAAATGCACCCTTTATCATATCCATGAGCTTTAAAAAAACAAGAAAAAAAGCTTTTTGCAAAAAGAAAATGTATGCTTAAAAGTTCTCATTTGAAAAACCCGCCCCAAAATGAACAGTTTGCTCTAAGATTGACTCTCCTGAGTCCGACAGTCATGGGTCTTCATTGCTGGTTGTAAAATATAACGCGGCACTAAAAGGCTGTACTGATCCCTGCAGTTATGAGCGCACGTTCACTGGCGTTGTACCAGTTTAACAGCCGAGTGAAAGTCAGCCTCTTTTGTTTATTCAAAGCGGAGACGGAGCTTCCTCTTTAATAACGGCTGAGTTTAACATTTGAGTTGTTGGGAAACGAGGTCGCATTATGTTTTACAGGAGAGATTCTACAACAGGTGCAACATACGGATCCCCAAAATATCATTTATTACAGCTGAAAAGCTTTTCCAATGCGCTCATATTTGGAGGACGTTTTAAACAGAAACACAGGATAATGTTTCCAGACACGATAAATGACATTGTGACTGCACCATTTGTATTATCTGCTGCTCCTTGTTGACACAGCTCCCCGTCCCTTCCTCTCGTGTCGTTGTTTTGCATATTCTGTGACATCTGCCACCAAAACCTCTCCGTCTCCACCGGCTAATGCTGACTCCCCCCCGGCATCGCTGAAATAATAGCAGAGCACGGGTCACCTCGAGTCAATATTTGTTCATGGACGGAGGCTTCTGGGCGCTTTGTGAGTCCGTCTGTTTATTAGAGGGACGGTGATGTCAGAATGCATAGAGGTGGAGACTCATCAGTGAGAGAAGTTTTAGAAATTAAGACTACAAGATCAAGTAGAATTTTTTTTTTTTTTATTTCCCCCCAAAAAATTGTGCTGGAAAATCTCAAATAAAAATGTTTATGACCAAATACCTCGACATTGATACTGTACGGGCGACTGTTTTGTAAAATATTTTGAAGATTCTTTTTTTTTTTTTTTTTTTTAAGTAATCATCAGCAATCTGGATACAAAAAAGTGTGTTAAGGCAAATAATATAACAGTCTAGGAAGTTCCAACAATGACATCACTTTACTGTAATGCAGCCAGGAGAAAAAAGAAACACTTATGCCGCACAATATCCAAAATCTAAGATATCTAGTCTTCTCTCACAATATTGACATCTTTTCAATATACCTTGAAATGATCACCTGTAAATGAATCGACCGATTTGTTTTCACCTCGGCATCATTCACATATCTGGTTTTGTTTACTCATTTTCTATGCCCATCCAGTATTGCAGTGATTTATATATTTATTGTTTCCTGCTGGCTACTTAAGCAAATATCATTTTGATCAGCTGCTGAAGTTTTCATTTCACAAATGAAATGCCCAATGGGAAATTTACTTTAGCTGGTCTAAAGTAAGACTAAAATACAAAAATGATCCCAACCTATTGTTGACATTGCAACAGGTACAACAAACTCATTTAGTTGTTAAAGTGAACAACATTTGTTTAAGCTCTCAAAACATGAGTTTTTTTTCTGAGCGATAAAAGTGATGCTGAATTATTTTCACGGCACAGAAAGAAATGTTGTCCTCCCCTCTCTCAATCATTCCCAAAGGTGCCGGTGAGAATTCCCAGAATGCCCCGGGAGTTAATCCCTTGGTGTTGGTGGAAGTGGGGATCCTCCCGGCAGCCATAATGCCGCAGTGTTTCCAGAGGAATGTTACGGCTATTGTCCGTCAGGATGACTCCCACTGGGAAGACCCCACCCCCACCCCATGCAACACAATACAATGCGTTGCATTATACGTATGAAGGCATGCTACTGTTTTCTTAGCCTATGACCCCGTGACCGCGAGCTGAGACCAAAATAATGAAAAGGATGACACGGAAGTCATTAGTTAGTCCCTCAGTTAAGGCCGCTTCCTCTGGGAAGCCTCACTTTCAGTTGTTCAGAGGCAGAGCTAAAGACTCAAATACTTTAGTGAGATTTGTACACAAGTTATGTGTGTGTATACATCTGCATTGCTCTTGCAAACAAACAGTTAATAACTTAAACGATTAATGTTGTAGCTGCAATTGTTATATTTCAAAGCCGTTATTAGATTTGAACCCAGGCCACTGAGGTGAGGGGCAACAGGTGAGTTAAGAAATGATCCTTTATTAATCCCCTTGGGGAAATTCTTCTCTGCATTTGACCCATCCTTGGTTAGGGAGCCGTGGGGAGCAGCTGGGGGTTGGGTGTCTTGCTCAGAGACACTTCGACCTGTAAACTATGGGGGGGATCGAACCGGCTACCTTGTGGTTACTGGACGACCACTCATCCCCCTGAGCTACAGCCGCCACCGTGATGTAAAGTGTGTGTGTGTGTGTGTGGCCCGTGTGAGACTACAGGCCTCCTGTTGCCCGTCCTCACCTGCAGGAGCTCTGCTGCTTCCTGAAGCCGCTGGAGGTTTTACCGTATGAAGAAAGTTTTCCCATGTGTACTGCTGGGTGTTGTACCCTCTTTGTGAGGGCTGAAACCTGCAGCAGCATTGAATGTCCAAAACTGCCAAAAGCAAAGGCTGCAAGAAGACGTCCGGTCACATTTTTATTGTCACCAGACTGAAGTAATTCTTGTGCCAATTTCTTTTAACAAGTGTTTCACCCTAGATGTGTCGGCACACATCTTGTTAATCACATGTACTATTTGTTTTTTATCTTAAATGCCGATAATGAGCGTGTTGTCTATTTATCGTTTGTGGGTCGTGGTTTGGTGGCTGACCGTGTCACCAGCTCCCGTCCCACTGCTCTCGCTCTTTTTGTTCTATTTCCTTGTTGCTTCCCCCCCGTGGGAATAAATTAGACTTTCAAATTTGGGAACAAATTTGGCGTGTGGACAGCTTGAGTGGCGTCAATAAGGACGCCAACGGGCAGAGAAGAAGAGAAGGGTTTCCTGTTCGGAGGAGCCTCATCACTACTGACACACACACACACCCCCTTTTTTATCTCTCCTTCTCTCAGTGGAACAATCCTAATGGGATTAGTCATCACTCCATACCTCCTTTCCTTCCTCTCGTCTCCTTTCTTTTCACATTCGAGTGCGTCCTTCAGCTCGTCTCTTTTGGGGCGCTGCCTCTGGAAGTGCTCAATGTCGTTGAAAAGCTTTTTTTAAAAGAGAGGGAAATTGTGAATTACGGAGTAAATTGAGTGTTTTGGTGCCAGTCTCCTCATTTGGCCTCCTTTTTTTTTCTTTTTTTTTTCTTTCCACTGAATTTGTTACTGTGATCTTATTGATACATTTAGTTTTTGGCCAAATAAACTCTTAATCACTGCAGTTTGGTTGCGTTATCACAAGGCGTCCCGGCGGCTGAGCGGGAAACACTGGCGCATCCCCCCCCCCCCCCCCCAGATCAGCATGCGCGATGTGCCCGACGATAAAAGGACGTTGAGGCCAGTTAATCAGACCCAACCACTGATGTCACCACATTAAGCAGCGCAGGTCCCTGACCTCACCAGTGATCAACAAAGAGGCCAGCTGAGAGCAAACGACAGAAGCCAAGCCAGCTGGGGACGAGGTGCTCAACAGACAGACGGGAATATATTTGACTTTATCTTTTAAAATAAGATGTTTTCCTCCAGAACACAATACGATAACCGAAACCGTCTCCAATAAGATGATTGCGTAATAGTTGCACGATAACGGGCCAGTCGCATCAGAAAGTGGCACAGCGAGGGGAGGAAGCTGTGCTCGGCGTTTCGTGATGTAAAAGGTTTTCCTGTTTTGTGGAGAAGTTTAAACTCTTAGTTGAATATCTAAGATGGTTTCCTCCATTTTAGTTTTTGACGGCTCTTTTGTTTCACATGGATTTGCTTCGTCTTGGTGTTTAAGTGATGTCCAATGTTATAAATGAACAAGCGGATTTTTATTTTTATTTTTTTTAACTTGTCTTTATTTGCTTTACTAGTGATTTAGGATCACTTTAGATGAGTTTGGTTTAAATCTGCACAGATTTAAACTTGTAACAAACGTTCACCTGTCGGTCTCACAGCCGCCGCCTTCTGTCCGTGTCTTATTGACGACTATCATTCATGAGATTTGAATCAATTGATTGGACCAACTGCTCTCAGGAGACGAGTCGTTTAATGATCTAGATAAAATGGAGGCGGTTTCCTGCTCATCTTGTGGGTCAAAGCCCCCCCCGGTACTGGCAGGTGTCGTGGCGCTTGGCCGTGTTTTTGTTCCCAGCACCTGGACCGTGGCACAGCTGGGCCTGCAGCCCCGAGAGGGGAAGCTGGCTCCTGTGGGAGCGCTGATTGATTTTAATGGATATCTCTAGTATGTCATGTTTAAGTGATGGTCTGTCTTTCCTCAGAGGAGATTTGTATTGTGATGTAAAAATGTTTTTAAAGAGACATGAAGGTGAGGGTCACGTTTATACTTCCTCTTGTAATACTGCTGCTCTGAACCTAAAAGGCACAAGAAGAGACCATGTCCATATGTCACAGATATACACCTACAGGTCACCGGGGGAAAAAAAAGAGTGAAAACTACGGCTAAAGTGAAAGCAAGTAAAAGATAAGTGTGTAGTCCTGTTCCCAAAGTTACTGCGACCCTGGAAACTCCTTATCTCTACAGCCTCTGTAGTTTCTTTCATATCTTTTCCACACAAAAAAATAACAACTTCCGTATTCAGTTGGTTTACAGAACCGTAAACACGTACATTTCAGAGTCACAGTGGTGGAAGAAGTATTAAGAAACCTTTCCTGAAGTAAAAGTACTAGTACCACACAGTAAAAAATAGTCAAAGTAAAAGTACTAGTACCACACAGTAAAACATAGTCGAAGTAAAAGTACTAGTACCACACAGTAAAACATAGTCAAAGTAAAAGAAATCCTGTATTATCTGCTAAATGTACTTGAGTATTATGTCTCACTATCGGTAAACAAAAGTATTAATTTAGCAGTAGAATGTTCCCCTTTAGTGTTTACTGTTATATATGCTGTTTCTAGATGGGTTGCATTTTACTGCTGTAGATGTCTCATGTTGGGCTAATTTTACCCCCTTTTTTTTATATCATGTTGGGTAGTTTAATCTGCATCATATATAAGATCCTCATATGTTTGTAGCGTTGCTGTCCTGTGAGGACCACGTTTCTTTAAAAAGAAGGAAAAAACAGCCCTGTTTTCATCATTCTTGATACTTTATTTAGTAGAAGGATTCATCACTTCATTCTCCAGTTTATTGCAAACATTCAAATTGCCAAATCTGGAGCAAAACCACGCCCGATTAAAATGCAGACACGTAATTAGTGGCAGGATATCCGGCGGCATGCTCGCGTGACAACTCTCTGCAGAAGAACGCGTCGTCCATTTAAAAGGCTCCCGTCGCGTCTGTGCAGCGTTTGGATCCCTGTGGGTCCCCGAGCGGCTTCGCTATACATTAGTGTGACGCTCCCACCAGTTTGGCAGGAGTCCAGCGCCGCGTGACTCATTAACAACATAATTGGTCCAGCAGCTCAAGTGTTAATGGCAGGCCACACAAAAACAAAAAGGAACGTCTAATCGTGACGGACGAGGTTTGTCCGGCTCTAAAAACATTCCTGACATATATTTCAGTGTTGGGCCAACAGGCTGCTGGTGTTGCAGACGTGGAGCTGTCGTCAAACACAGAATATATTGAACCCTCCCAACCCCAGAACACTTGGTTTTGAAAGTGATTTGAAAATATTTTCTTTGATCAATCGGCAAAACTAAATGTAGCTGTAAAAAAAGAAATACACGACATAATCGTCAGATTTACATCTTTCTGACGGTCCTTGAATGCATCATATGTGACAATATATTTCTGTTTTGAACCAAATCGAAGCTCAACGGTGTAATATTTCCTTCCAAAAACACTTTATTCGACATTACTCATTTAAGAAAGATGTTTGAGTTCTCAACTTCGATGTGCTCGGGGTTCAGAGGGTCAAAGGTGAGAATGAAGAGATGGAGAATCCTTTGTTTTATTTGAAATAAAAATGTTTGTCAGTCTTTTTCGCGGCTTTAGCTCCAGTTGGGAGTGTTAAAGTTTAGATGTGGAGCCTCCTGTCCCTCCTTCATGCTGTCATCACTTTAATTAGCTTGTTGTTCATTGTCTGGCTGCCGTCGGAGGAGAAGCGCAGCGCAGCGCCGGGCCTCGTTGGTCCGTCTCCAAAAGGTCAGCCGAGTGGGCTCGCCTGGCACAAAAGCAAACACGGGAGCACTTAAAATGGGGAATTTCTCCCACAATGCCTCTTTGAGAGCGCTGACAACAGAAGAGAAAGCTTTTGGCCGTGACGGTCTCTCACCGCGGAGTTTAATCTGGAGACCTTGTTGTATTTTTAGATGTGGCAAACATTTTTTTCTTATTGGCACATTTTCAGGTTTAATGTTTTATTCTCATCACTCCAAATTGGTTTACTACACATTTACTGCAGAAATTGTTGTTGTTGATGTTAAAGCTTATTTTATGTTTGCTTTTTGAGTGTCACTGACTCTGTTTACATGCACCAAATATTCGTATACTTATTCAATACGCTTTAACTTTATTGGTTCAGTATGTGTGTACACACACTAGGAATTTGACTCTTGTTTTTACATTGTTCTCAATGTACTGACACAGAAAACAGCATAAGAGCAAGGACAACAAAGCTGGACAAATAAAGGTTGAGAATAGAGTCTATAGAATGGACTATTATGGACGCGTGTGTGTGGGGGAAATAGGGGTGTCTGTATAATGTATACATTAAAATGACCAACAGCATAAATATAATGTCGATACACGTCAAGGGTTTCTGTAAACTGTAACAATGCAGTACGAAGAAATGGATGGGTGTAGGATCTATATAGCCGGACGAGTGGGCCATGTTAGGAACGGTGTCCATTTTAACAGTAAAAATACAATACGTAATGGGAACAGGTGGATGTTTTTAGTGTTTAAACCACAGGTCTCCCAGCTGGGAATCGAACCACGGACGTTGTGGTTCATTTTGTATTCGGCAACTGGGGCCTGACGCAGTCATGTTGAGCTCTATTTAGTAACTACTCAACATCCTACTAACATGTATTAGGTACATATGTACAATATGCTGCATTTTGATACAACTCTGCCATAAATTCAACTTTTTTTTTTTACGAAGTGTATATAAATGTCAGGTTGTCTCTATGTCGTTGAAAATGTTTTTTGAGGCCTGAGTTAAAGGTTGTGGTTTACTGAACTACATTATATATTTCTGTCCTCCATATTTACAAACGTGTAATAGTTTCCTGAATAAAATGCAAAAAAAAAAGACTGTATACCGGTAACAAAAGTTTAAATATTTTAACAGTTTGCATTCTCTGTGATTGCGTTTACACCTGGATATTACGTAGCTCTATACAGAATATAATATTAAGAGAAAGCTGCATTTTATAGCTTCAGTCATGACTAGATTAATTGCATAAAATGACTGACAGAATAAGCTTTTGTTTTAGTTTTTCCCCGTACTGTAAAGAAGTTGTTGTCCATCCGCCTGATTCCATATGAATGCAACATAATAGAGCGTGAAGCCAAGCGGCGCCTTTCTGTGCAGGAGGACAAATGGTGGACCTGCAGAGACATTGAGTCTCGTGGTGCCCCACTGAGGAGGGTCCCCTCCTGCGTGGGCGGTGGTGGGTGGTGTTCACCCGTCCATGGCGCCCCTCCTCCGCCTTAGTGACTCCAGTCAAGAGCAAAACCAACAAGAGGCTCCAGCCTGTCCTTGGTCAAGTGCAGGCCCGGACAGCAGAGGTCATTGGGGGGGGAGGGGAGGAGATAAAGAGGGAAACGCTGGAAGCTTCACACAGGGTTCTTACGGTCATGGAAAACCTGGAAAAGTCATGGAATTTTAAAATGGTTATTTCCAGGCCTGGAAAAGTCCTTGGAAAAAGAAAAAAAAATCCCAAAGGTTTTGGAGAAGTCACGGAAATGTGTTATATTCATGTGTTCATTTACGCTGGGTTTGAAATAATTAATATGCTTTTTAAAAGAAAGATGCTCAAAATATAAGCAGGCATCTATATAAATGTTTATTCTTTTAATCAAACTATTGTCTCATTCATTTGTGTCATTTAAGGTTTACTGTATGCTTTGGAATTCTCATTGTTAGTTTAAATACTAAATTTACTCACTTTTTCATGTTTACACCGAGATTTCACAAAATGTTTGGTCATGGAAATCCATTGGTCAGAATGTGTATGAACCCTGTTCAAAGTGCTCTGAACTGAACAAGTAACTTTTTTTTAATGGATTATCTCTTGATTTTAGACCTTTTTGTTGGATAAAAGAAGCATTTTGAAGATGTAATCATGGGCTCTGGTCAATAACACACAGACACATGCAAACCAAACAGATTAATCAATGAAATAATAATTATTCTTCACTGCTGCAGCATCTGGACACAGACTTTTAAGATACGTTTTACAATTACTAGATCCTTTTTTAGAGAGCAAAGCTTGTGTCACTTATCTCTTTACTGCTGTTGAGTGTTCAGGAGTGCGGTTAGAAGTTTTTATCCACGGAGCCTCAAGCTCTCTGCGTCTGAGCCGTCTGTTTCCTCAAGGGGGCGGTGTTGGGAAGAGTTCTGGATGAGGAAGAGGAGGAGGAGGAGGAGGAGGCTGTGAGTCCTGACCAGAGGGGATGAAGTCCTGCATCGCTGCTCGGGGCAACTTCACGCTGCAGTGAGCGGAACGGGCTGATTAATGATGTACCTCAGTCTCTGGAGTAAAGGGGAGAGTTATCCTTCTCTTTTATAGTCTGGTATTTGAAGAACAGTGAGAAAACAGTCCTTGGCTTGATCATTACCTCAATGAAAAAGCAGTATGCAACCCTTTTTCAAATTAAATACGACTGTTAATTATTACATTTAAGCAGGTTTGGCTGAAAATCATCCTTCTGATCCAAAAAAGTATTACTGGCATGGATAAATTGCACCGGTTTTCTCTTTTTTTCAACTAATTGTTTATTACCTGAAAAAAGCTGGGGGCTAAATCCTAATGGACCCAATAAAAGAGTAGAAACTGGTTTGAACTTGGTGAGAAACTGGGTGTCAGAAAAGTTGCCCAGAAGCAGCGGATTGGCTCCTTTAGATGCAGCCAGATGTAGTAAATCTGAAAGTTATAAATCTTAGCTGGAGCTCAGTGCTGGAGAGCCAGAAGCTGTCATCCAGCAGAATGAATCGTCCCGGGGTGATCATAACTACATCTCCTAAAGAATATGTACAAAGATTTAATTTTTGTAGCCGTTTTTGAAGTCTTGGTTTCAGTTGGTCAAAGTTGCTGAGGAAAAGATGGAGAGGGGGAGTCCTGTCAAACCTGCTTTTGTGTTTTGCATTCGACAAACTTTTTAAAAGGATATTTTAGGTGCATTTCTTTTAAAATGCTTCAGGTGAAGCGGATCCCGAGAGGAGTGGGATTTGTAAAACGTTCTATTGCTGCAATAACTTGTGCTTGATTGACTTGACGTCGTTTCCAAACCTGGCTGTGCCAAGTTCCTCTTTGGGCTGATAAGACTACAATACGCTGAAGGTTGTCGACTCGGCAGGATTTGGATGTCACTGCATGCGTCTCACAGATCTCAAGACATTTTGAATCCTCGTTCCAGAAGTCATTTTGTCCTCCGATGGTTTCTTTCGATCTTTCTCCTCCCCTGGATATGAACTGAACTGAGCACTCTGAAAGAGATTTAATGAGGTCAGAAAGGGTCAGACGGAGGAATGAAGATAATGACGTGTGTGTGTGTGTGTGTGTGTGTGTGTGTGTGTGTGTGTAATTTTCTTTGATTTCCATAATTGAGCTCGTCGTCCTAGAGTGCTGCGTTTATCCTCGTGCACTGCGGCTGCAGCCGAGGAAGAATAGAAAAGGGAAAGCGATAGCGCCAGAAATAACTGGACGTGTGATCACACAGCAACGGTTGACTCATCCTCTCCTTATGGACGGCCGTACCGTCGGTTCTCCTGAATGACCCATTCGGGGGGTCAAGATTTCCCCTTTTTTTTGGAGAGCTGTTTCTTCGTTGGCTAGTAGTTTCTTTAAATGTTTGGACTGTGACCGGCTCGGTGAACCTGCTTTTTGTAAAAGGTACAGTGATTTTTAGTTTTCAAAATATTAACTTTTTGGTGTGCATGTCTCAGTTGCCGCAGATTCAGGTCTTGTCTTTTGGGATAAATATTATCGGTTGTTGATGCACATTTGTGTTAAATAGTATTAAGAGTGGGTTAGGGTTACCCTTTTGATAAATGAGTCGGACTATTTTGGGAAAGAACCAATTTACTTACAAACTGCATGGTAACTCGCCTCAGTAAGGGCTGACGATGTCCCCAACGTCAACTAGGGATGGGTATCGTTTGGGTTTTTACCGGCGCTAAAACGATACCGGTGCCTGAACCGATACTTTTTTTTTTTTTATTGCAAGACAATTTTTTTTTCTTCAAATTGAAAAAATATATTTACCGTTTAAAGTATACTATAAATAAAATAAATAAATAAATACAAAACACTTGACTTCAAACTACAGCTTCAAACTTTTTAACTGATACCAGGTGGCCTGATTGGGAACGTGTGCAACAGAACACTCAGAAACTGTTGGATTCTACAAACTGCTGCTTTACTGGACGACACGTCGTCATTAATATCAACTGGGAGAGCTTTTCTGAACCAGCTGCTCTTGAATTCGGTAGTGATGGCGAGATGAAGCTTCCTGAAGCGATGAAGCTTTCCATCCAATTGGTTCGCTCATGGGCCGAAGCTTCATGATGCTTCATTTGCTCTACTGCGCCACCAAGTGGACAATACATGTAAAACAGGCAGCGTGATCACAGACACCTTGGCTTTGGTGTGTGTGAAGCTTTGAATTGAATAAATTATGTTTGTGACGCCAATACATCAGTTATTAACTTATTAATATTGTGTCTATCTTTATGATATAATGGCGGGGTCAAAATCAAAGGTGGAAACAAATTGGGAAGAGAGTTGTGATGTGACTGTGGGTCAGTGGTTAGATTATCCGTCTGTCAGTCAGAGGATCGGTGTTTCGAGCCTCAGCTCCGCTAGTCCATGTTGATGTGTCCAAGAACTTTTCCACAGTGCTGGGCTTTTTGAGACTATTTTGCCTGCTTTATAAAATACCCTTTCACAGGCACAGATGACGCTGGGGTACAGAGAGGAAGTCCATTGAGTTTCGCTGCCTCTTACAGTATGTTTCAAATCGCACGGCAAACCCACGAACCATTTTCTGAATCAGTCACGTGGTACGGCCGGCTCGCGAGGATTCGAACGTCACCACACACGTCATCGACACAAGCCTCGATACGCGCTTCACCAAAATCTACCTGGATTACTCGACACGCGCATCGAAGCCTCGACACGAAAGGACACATCACTAGAATTCGGCAAACACCAAGTGAAGCGAGGAACAAACACGTCTCCTAATAATCTCACTTTGTCGCGGCTTGGAGCGTTTCTCCGGTGTTCTTGCCGGTCAGCTGCGGTTTCTCCGCTCTGACGTTGACTTCCATCAGCGAAACAGACGTTTCTAGCGGGGAGTTTCTAGTTCAGGAGTCTTTTCTGCAGCTTTCTCGTCCAGATTCCAGCATTTAAAACGGACGTTTCCTCAACGAGGTTTGGTGGAGGAAACTGAGCGTTTCTCTCTCGGAGTTCGGCGCTTCTTCTTTACACGCAGTTGTTTTGTTGCATTTGCTGCACGTCGCGTTGTTGCAAAATACAACCAGACTTTTGACCGCTTACCTTTCTAACTTTTCTCTGTTAAAAGGTTGATGGCTAGCTAGCTACTATAGCTATACAACCTGCTGCCAGAACAGACTCGTCAGAGTAGTGTTAAAAAAAGTGAGTTTCGGCTCAGACACCGAAATCTGCATTGCGTTTCGGTCCGGTAGGTACCTGTCGTAGTGGCACCGGTTTTCGGTACCCAACCCTATCGTCAACTGTTTAGGTTGAACATTATCAAATCTCAAAATGGCACGTTAACAATGTCCCCAATGTTTGACCTATTGGTCCACTGTTATAGCCGTGTAAAGCAGCGTAGCTCTTCGGATCAGCATGCAGTAAATATTTGGATTGTCATGAAGTTTTGTGCAGACATAGATGGTATTACTGACTTCGGTAGCCCTGTGTCTTTTTCCTCCAGCACCAGTGGGGGGCTTGAGTGAAAAATCAACAACTGTTGGATGGCTTTGCATGATATTTGGTGCAGACGTTCACGTTCCCCTCAGGATGAACCGTGGTGGTACCGTGTATTTTACTTATGCTGCTATAATCAGTGCCACATACCTGGAAAAATGATTTTGACATTCCCATGAGCCTCAGCTGTAAGGGGGGGGGAGAATCTATACAGCATAGTATCGCGATCTTTTGCATGGCGATATTGTATCGATACACGGAAGCCAAGTATCCATCTTGTTATTATTTCAATTAACTTTTTGGTCCTAGAATAATAAAATCAATTGCTTTTTCAGTCCACTAGATGGTGCTGTGTTTTCTGGTGAGGTCAGCAGAGGTCCCAGGTCAGCGATTGGTAGGAAGTTGGTCAAAACAAAAATGGAGACATCGGAGAAAGAAATTAGAAATGCGTCTGCATTTAAATCAAACGTCTGGACTTCCTGTCACTCGTAGCGCCGCTGCTCGCACAGCTGTTGCAGGACAACATTCGAGAAACGGCGCTGGTCAAAGAAAAAGGACAAAAAAAAGCATAAATCAAACTGGCGACTGGTACTCTAGCAGCGCTGGAAGCGGCCGGTGTTACGGATTAACAGGGCCGCCTGTTAATCCGTAACACCGTCATCCTGACGCAGTTCCTGGAGAAGTCGGTGAAATTCAACGAGCTGTGTGCCTACGGATAATATTATGAACCCCGACACGAGGGCGTTTGATGTTCCGACGTTTTAGGGATTTCCACAACAAGTATAAAGCAGAAATAGTGATTATTTCCATGGTGGAAATGATAACTGTTTGCAACTCTTGACTATGTAGACTGTAATACAAACTGCTCAGTTTGTTAGGCGCATGCCACATCTATGATAGTGTTGGTCAGTTTGTCTGCTTGACAATACTTGCTGCAATACAAATGATTGAAGTGAGATGAACAGTTTTCCTTTGACAATTTGCAGTTTAAAAAAAGGTAATATATCGCAATACTCAATATATCGTGATCGTATCGGGATATCGTGATAGTATCGTGGGACCTGTGGTGATTCCCACTCCTACTCGGCTGTACTTTGTGTTCAGTGCTAATTGACAAATATTAGCACGTTATTAAGCTAAATATGATAAACATTCTAACGAGCATTTACTTTAAGTACCGCCTCGCTGAGCTGCTGGCATGACTTGGCCCTTTGTCTTGTTGCATAATGTCCACCAAGGATCCTCTTTCTTCGTGCATCGTCTCCGTAGAGCAGAAGATTTTATGTGAAGCTGTTTTGATGGGACGTCTTTACTTTTTAGCCACTTCGATGTAGCTCAAGTGTTTTTTTTTTCTTGTTTTTTTCCATATTTTCTTCCTCTGACCTTGTGACTTGCTGCTCTCCAGACAGTAAAAGTAAAGAGTAAGTAAGACAACAACAAAAATTCCTTCAGTTGACTTTCTTTTTTTTCTTCATTCCTGTGAGTTCCTCGCTGGGATAATTGAAAGGCTTTGAGGCCGGCTGAACCCAGCAGGCTCGCGTAGGACATCAAAGGGGAAACGAACCGTTCGGACAGCGCCAGCTGGGGGTCAACGGCGCGGCTTCAGCGCTGCCGGTGCAGCCGCGGCGCTGAGGCCGTCCGGCTGTCGTCGGCACAGCAGCCTCTTCTGCAAAGCCTCAAAGGCATTTCTTAATGAGGGCCAGATGCAGAGCGGAGACAAGTAGCCAAAGCTCGCCGTTCGATCACGTCGGTAGCACAGACATATACACAGCATTCATCCTGGTCACTTTGGTCGTCGTCTTCTGTTCTTGCAGAGATGCTGCTTGGAGGAACCCCCACCCCCCAAAACTAAAACATGGGCACAATCATGCCAATTATCAAGCAAAAGACACATAAAATGCTCCACACGCTGTTGCGCAACACAATCTGTGTTTTCGTGCCCCTTTTTTTCTGCAGCTCCAAAATAAAAATATCCCGGTTTCTCTCGAGGCTTTTTCCACCTCCATTAACTCGGTTGCCTCTGCTTTTTATTAGGGGAAAAACAAGCCCGTTGAATATTCAGCGCAGCGCGTTTGCGACCTTTACGGCCCTCTCTCTCTGTCTCTCTCAACGCTTTGTGCTGTTGACACACAAATTACAAAACCAGCGCTTTGTGTTGTATCTTTTTCCACAGAGGAAAATGTGAAGCGTCGCACCACATCCTGTCAAGTTGGTCCCTTTTTTTTTTTATACGGCGAACAAACAGGTCTAGACGCACTGTGTGGCATTCAGGCCGGTTTGACAGTAACAACACTGGTTGTTTGACTTTCTTTGGCTTGATTTTTGTTTTTCTTAAACATTTACGAACTTTAGCAACTTCTAGAATTCCACTTTTTTTTTTTTTTTCATGAAGTATTTCCCAAACAAGTGGCAACCTTGATCTCATCTCACCCTACATTTTATTGCAGCTTTGAAGTCGGTACTAATTTGCCTCCATGTGGTTTTTAAAGCTGAAGTTTTATTTGACTTCTGACTCGCAAGAAGCGTTTTTATTTCATCTGTGGTAATCCAGTTTGGGGTTTTTCTTTCCGCTCATTGCTCAATTACTTTGGAAAGTTGTGATTTCCACTCCATTTTCACTTTGTCGTCGTTTGACAGCTTGGTGCACTTTTATCATGTTGTGATGACTGTACAATAATTATCACTTAACACACACAAAAAATAACATTTCAATGTAATTCAAGTTCAATAAAGGCAGGTATTGGGAGGGGGGGAATAAGTAAATTCTCTCTGGATTCAAAATTCGCTAATTATATAGTGGTAGAAACTTGTATTTCTTCTCTTGATTTACTTAATTTGCCCGTTCAGTATAGAGCTGTAACTATCAATTCAATGATCAATTAATCAGATTGTTTTCTTTATTATTTAACTAATCGTTTAACAATCTAGCGCAACAATGTAGTGCAATAGTAAAGTTATTGGTTCTCAAACTGCAGGACTTGTTCCACTAATGGATCAATTACACTCCGACCTAACAAAACAACCCAATTGTTATTGATTACATATAAACGTCACATTACAATAATTCAAGAAGTAGTTGGTAATAACTTGGATATTATACAAATGTAGACTTCATAACCTTGCAGCCAGCTTATTAACTAGATTTAGCAATAATGTAATTCACTGGGTTCTGTGATTTGTACCCATTTAAAATCTATAGATGCTCTGATGGCTCGGCCCAGCTGATTGGCCGTCGGATCAGTCGCAATGGAACGATGCACACGGACATCGCGATGGTTTTAACGTTGCAGCAAACGGTGATGTCGCACGACATGTCGTCTGTGTGGAAGTTCTTCAGCGTCAGTGAAGAAGACTTAAACGGCTGTAAACCCAAAAATAATCTGAGGAGGAGCAAACTTAAAAACATTCAGAACCACTAACTGTTTTATCAATTTAAAATGTTTCATGAAAGAAAAGTTACAAAAATGCTTGTGTATATGCTGTCAATTATAGTTCTTAGAAAGACAGAACATTTAAAAAATATATATATATATATTAACTGGTCAGACAAACAAAACAAAATTGCCAACACAATTGCAACTGCTTTATTTCTAAATCAGTTTGATTGCTGGGTAGTTTGCATCTGTTTTGTCTTTGCCTTAATCCTTTAAATCACAGCAGATCATTTAATTGGCTTCCTTTTTAACACACACACACACACACACACACACACACACACACACACACACACACACAGTGAAGAGGAACCTGACCTGAGTCCCTGTAAATCAGTTGACGTGCACCTGCAGCTCCTGTCATATTTATGCAACAGCTGAGGAGGAACAAAACAAGTTGTTCTGGTTTGCGCTGCCTTGTTTTGTTCCTTCTACACTCGTGAGTCCTCCTCGATCGCATCGGGCTGCTCTTAAACCCGTTTGTCTGTTCGGTTAAAAGCAGATCATATGGTGAGTGTTTTATATCTTTTCTTTGTTCAAACTAAATTGATTGATTTTTCACCTGTAAATGCTTTGAAACAGACTACTTTCTAAGCTGAATTATGCCTTTGTCACTGCTCCTGTGATACTGCAGCAATAAACGGAGCTATTGAATAATAACTTTCAGCTTCAGTTGGTAAAAAGAACAAATTCTTGGTCAAAGGATTTAATGCCTCTTAAGAACTATAAATCTAACTGATTGATATCGAGTGTGGATATGCGTGTCCTCACCAAGGCAACTTATTATATATAATGGGATCGATATTGGTAGCTTAGTTATCATTACGTAACATTTGGTGCATTTACAGAATTTACTTTTTTGGTTTTCTTCCACCTCCTGATAGTTTTGTAGAGGAGATCCATGAATTTAGTCACAAAATAAAAAATGCTCTAAATGCTGAAGAGACCCATTTCAACTGACAAATACTTTTACTTTGGAGTACAATTTTCTGAAATTACTTTTAATTTGAAGGGGAAATTCACCATTTATTTATCGTGGATGTCCACACAGTCTCTGCTATATAGAGAAAGCTCAGCTCCTGCTGTGCCTACATGTACCAGGATGCATTGCGTGTGAGCGCGGACTTTTGCTGAAAACATTCTTACAACTAAACCGAACAACATATGCTTTTGAGTTTAAATTTCTCTTGGGCCAGACTAAAGCGGCCTTAATGCCTCGTTAACTCCTCATCGAACACACAAACTTGATAGAAACAAAACTCACCAAATAGGCCTTGGTTTGCATTTTCACTGTCTGTTCTGGTTTGTTCAAACTTTAAATCACAGTAAGATGTGTAAACATGCAAAAACCTTGGAGGGCAACTTGTGCAGAAAGCTCCACCACGCTTATTTTGGGGAAAAAACACATCTCTGGTATAGTCCCAGGTGTCCCTGGCTCAGATTTAGTGATTGTGGCTTCCTGTTGATTCTCCGTCTTCACCTTCAGCTGCTGTGTTGGTTAATATTTCACCGCTCTCTCGTCTGCCTCGCTGGCTGCTCTTCAGCCACGAGTTGAAGGTCGGGCGCAGGCTCTTAGCTCGCCGAGCGCTTCACCTGGAGGCTCGGCTCTGCCCTAAACAGCCTAAAGCCCTGCGTCCTCTTATAGGACACGGATCGTTTGTCTGTCATTCGAGGAAGTTGTCTAATCTTAGCGGTGAAACTTATCCCTCCTCCTCGCTCAGGGGGCGGCCGGGTTTAGACTCGTTCACGGGGACTCGGTCAGTGTTTGCTACCTGTGAGCTGTGGGAGGACGTTAGCATGAGAGATGCAGGTAAGAGGCACGGTTGTTAGAAGAGCTCAGTGCTGTTGGAATCAGCAGTTATAATGATGTTCATAACGACCCTCTTTTTGTTTTTCTGCTACACAGCAACATGGCATTCAGTTAAAGAGCAACATATTAAGGAACTCACTTTTTATTAGCATTCCTTTGACGACCCTGAGGAATACACACGCTCTCGGCCTGTTGCACTATCTCAATATAACTGTGGATTCACTTGACAATTAATTTAAAAGACTTGAATGTCACTAAAACGGGCCTCGAGTCCTATCACGTTAAATGTCTGGACCTTTTTGTTCAACAGATGTTTGAGGAATTTATTCCAACAAACTATGTTTGAGGAATTGTGTGTTTTACATTGAAAACAGGGCGTTATTGTGGGTCAAGCACGATCCGATGCATAGTTGGACAAACTTCACCGCTTTCAGGATGGAAAGTCCTCTGAATTCTTCTGTTCTTATTCAACTGCTGCTCAGTCGTTGGTAGAAGCAAATGGACGCGTGGCATCAACATGTGCAGATTTTATGGAGAACAACTTCCTGTTTGGGTGTCAAGAGCACAATAATACAGCCTGTAAAATGCTGCAAAATGCATCATTTACTTTAAAGAGACATAGTAATGACCATGAATAGAAAACCTACAATATCATAACAAAGATTTTCCAAATATTCTTTACCCAATAAAAAAAATTTGATTTGAACCAAACAAATATTTTCATCTGCTCTTATGAGATCAAGGAAAGACTCTCAAAAGCCCAAAGAATAAGATTTCATGTGCCGACGTCTTGCTGACTGGCTGATGCTAGTTATGATGACAAAGAGCTTTTTTTATTTTCTTTGCTTGCTTCGTATATCTGAGGATTTCCTGCTCCTTCCTTCAGGTTTGCTTTCTTGCAGGCAATGGAACCGGACGCTTGGGAGATGTTTGGTCAGTCTAATCTTTTTGTTTTTGTTTTTGCATGATGTTGGCAAGAACGCTTTGTATTTCGGGTTGAATTTCTCAGCATGAGAGCTTTCCACTTGCTCTGTCGAGCTGGGAATCTGCTCGTAGGTGAGCTCGTCCCTTTTTTTTTCATGTTTTGCGTTTGTCGTCCGTTCGAGCTCGTCTCCGTTACGAACCCGCCTGCCAACGGGAGATAAATGGAGACGCTTCACAACAGTGTCGTGTGTGTTTCGACCCTCGGTTCGGCTTCAGTGTCCGTGACACGTCAGTAACGTGGCGCCAAACGCAGAGGTGCATCTCGACTCCTTATTTTGAAGGGGCGTCCTAAAATATAATATTTTTTGTTATTGATGTAAATGTTTTTCAAAAGAAAAGTGATATTTTCCAAGAACCGCGTTCCACCTGTTGTAAATGCAAGCTTTCAAAGGCTTTTGCTGCTTTTCCTTTTTTATTTTTTATTATTATGAGCAGATTTTTCTCCGAATGTTGCAGTGTAAAAGTGGCTCAGCGGAGGAGGAGGAGGAGGGACCGTAGACTAAATAGATTTTCGTCTATTTGGATGCTGGAACAGCCTGGTGTGCTTGGAGTATCTCTTTCGTCTCCGTATCGGCGCTCTAAACGTTCCTCGGGGTGACGGCAGGTTGGATTTAGCCGCGGCGGCGAGATGACGTCGCCGCGCTGCTTTATTTGGCTGCGTACTGTAAACAAGGACTTGCATGTGCTGCAAGTCCCTTGTTTTTAATTTTTTTTTTTTTTATGAGTTAGTCATTCAGCTTAGAGGTTCAGAGGGCTTTAGACGACTTCTTCGCTCGGCTACGCGTTAATTTCTTCTCCGCAATAATAATGGCAAAAAAAAGAAGGAAATAAAACTCATCTCCCTGTTTCTAGGGGTTTATTTTGAAGGTGTATGGTATTCTCCCAGTTTGTACTGATTTTTTAAATGTGCCGCCAGCGCGCTACAGGTCGGGATCCGAGGTCAGCCGTCCTACTGAGGTCACGGAGGGTATAGAAAGGAGGCTGCGTCTTTCTGAGCCAGCCTTACTCCTCCAGATGCTCCTCATTTAACAAACCAGGCCTCTCTGTCGCCCGTAAAGTCGACTAGGAGAGGAGAATGGCTCTTTTGTCTTGGCTCATAGTGTATCCATTGATGTTGACCAGGCCCGTGCACACTAGACCTCTATGTTCATAATGTCAGATGCAAACACACCTGTGGAGGAAAAAAAATCTTCCAGTGGGCTTCAGCTGTCGGAGACGAAAGGTTTTATGTCCTCGAACACAAAATAAATGTTGGACGGAGATGTCACATGCGCTCTGCAGGAATATTACTAAGTACATTTACTAAAGTACAGTTTTGAGGTATATCTATATCTCGGAGGAAATATTGTACTTTTTATTTGACAGCTTTGCTTGAAGATTTAACTAGAGGTTTCCAACCTTTTTGTCGTAAAAAACTAAATTATAGTTGCAAGCGGCAATGAACGGGTCCTTGCACCTTTTTGGTTAATATTTATACACACTTACTTACTTACTTACTTCTTCCTTCACTGGTCAAACTGTTTTTCTGTTGTACTTTTCATTTGTATCCTTTGCTTCCACTGACGCGACCATAATGTACCGTCAATACATTTACTTTCATTTGTCGAAGTACTGACGCAAAAAGAAAACTAGAGGTTATATTTTGAGGGAGCACGATATTGGATTTTTGCTGACTATTTATTTTTTATTTTTGGCTATTTTTCAGTTCATCGATGCCATGTTTTCCACCTTATTGCAGAGAACATCAAGTCTCTCCCGTTGTGGAATTAACAGTATCAGGCCCACTGTTACCATCATGATGACGCGAAATACAGTAATTTTCGAAATATACACATTCATTGAGCAAAGTATATTTATTTACACGTTTCATCAACCGTTTCGGTGGCGTGCGCACATGCGTCACGTAAAATATTGAAACCTTTTATCTGGATCTTCAGCTCACGTTCAAGATAAACCGCTGAACTGACGAGCCTCGTAAAGAAAGTGAACTTTTTGTTCAGAGTTATTTGCCATAAAGATAAAGAGCTGCTTAACCTGTCTGCATTCAACTAACTGTGTGTGTGTGTGTGTGTGTGTGTGTGTCTCTAGTCCGCAGGCTGCATGGTAACCTGGACTTGATGCATGGCAGTTGCATGACCGCAGGTCTTGTTGTGGGACTGGGAGCACGCGGCTGCAGCCATGGCTCAAACCATGCACGTGAATGGCAACGGCCCAGGTAAACAACCCTTTTTATTCATTAGTTTATCACGTGATGTTCTATTTTGTTTGAGTTTTCATTGTGCATGTATTGGGGATACTCTAGCATGATCTATTTATCTTTTTGTATGTTAAGTTGTTTTCCTCTGCTACGTTTCACACCTTTTTAGTGCGTCGGACTCAATCATCACGGTCGTGTTGTGGGAGAAGTTACTTTCCTCCAGCAGACGATTGGTTATTAATATACGTTGATCCCTCGCTGCCTCTTGAACAACGTGTGCTTGTCCTTACTAAAATATGACTGAGCTGGATTAGGACACAAAGGGCCTAAATGTAGACTTGGTGTCCGGTTGCAGGCTGACGTGTATATTTAACCGGTGAGCTGCTGCATCACATGCGTCTCCGTCTCAACGCCACACAGAAGGGAAAGCTTTCCACTCTTGCTTTAGGAATTGGGGGTGAACTTTTTAGGTTAAAATATGAGTTTACATCCGTGAAAGAGATGAAATCAATACTTATGTGGCATTGTTACAAAGCTTTGTAGCATCAGAATGAATGAGACTGATGACTTGTATCTAGAGCTGAGTGATATGGTTGAAATCAACTTAATTGAGTTTTACACATTGGTTTTGCGTACATGCGACATACTATAAAATATACATTTCCAGGTATGGGAAATTAAGTTGACATTAAATACGGTTTAACTGCTTTAAACTGTATAAACAGCAATTGATCACAAAGTATGAAACTTTTCACCAAGTAAAACCAGAAATAATCAAATAAAACCTCATTATATAGATGTTTTGTATAGATTTGAAAAATATAAAGTTGTATTGCAAAATGCTTTATCTGCCTGACAATAATGTGGACTGATATGTCTACATTATTGTCAGGAAGATTGAATTAATATATATCTAATTTTTTGTGTGTTCATTTGTTCACACAACCTTTTCATGGACATCTCACATACTTGCAGGAATGTCAAACTTTAGCTGACATTCGACACAAACCGAGACGCATTCACTCCTCGGCGTGTTTCAGTAGCAGAAGAGGTGCAGGAATAATTTATAGTGTGTGTGTGTGTGTGTGTGTGTGTTCACACGGCGCGCAACATGCAGAGAAGATTTGCACGCGTCAGTGTGAACTAAACACACGCGCACGCACCTGCAGACGACTCACATTCCTGGCCACACTAACGGGAGAGAGTGAAGCTTCTTCCTTCCAGAATCCCTCCAGGAATGCACAGCATGCAGGACAGATGCTTTCAACGTCGGTCTGCCACCACATCTTAAAACCCAGTCTTTTGTTTAAGTGTGTAGACGTGTGGATTCACTTCAAAGACTACGAACCCAACAAAGTGTATTTTATTGTCCATTTTTACAGAATGTGAAAAATGCTAAACTCCCCCCTCTCTCTCTTGCAAACTTTAAAAATAACTTATCTGCAGTGTTGGCAGTCAACATGGCAACGTGGTCACCTGCTGCACCGAAGGAATCTCCAGACGTCTGCAGAGATTCACTCCACATTAATAAGTTCATCATCAGGTAGACGGCCGACTATGTTGAGGGAAAAACATTTCTCTGCTTCTGTGTTGTTGGTTTTAGGAGTTGAAATATTGGCTGTAAAGTGTTTTTGTTTCCAGTTTAAAGGGACATTTCACACATGGTTTAGTTCATGAGAACTCCTCGGCCTGTAAAACATGTGTGATGTCTTCTGTTCTTCTGGAGGAGCTTCATCAAGTCGGTTGTCTCGGCTCGGACTTCAGGAGATTTATTTATTTTTAATGAAATGCAAACAAAGTGGAGGTGTGGAGTTTGAAAGATTTAGGTGTTTACTGGGTCGAGTCTGGAGTGCTATTAAGTTGCTTAGGGGGAGGCTCTTGATGGACTGCCACTTTGTAGCCTTCTAGCTCGTCTCCTTCTGCTGCAAGGACTATTTGGTTTGAGCAAATGTTTTGCCTTTTCTAAGCTAGTTTTGTGCAGTAAGACTTCTCACATAACTTAACTGGGACGTGCAACAAAGAATCCAGCATATATTTAACATAAAACCTCAGCTGCGATGTTTTAACATACTATTCCAAGAAATATTTACTGAATGCAGTCATAACTTTTTAAGTTTTAGTGGAAAGTCAGTTGCAGGAAACCACATTTGAATGCATCTCTAATTATCACGTCAACATCTTTTTTTTCACAATCCCGACATTTTTACAAATCGACGACAAATTATGACGATCGGTGTGTTCGCGCCCCTGCAGTCACGGCAGACCTTCCCTTGAATGCCACCAGTCTGCTGTGTACAGTGAACCCAGAGCGCAGCTGTCAGCGTCGTGCCGATGGGTCGAACCCCGAACCCCCCGCTGCTCATTCAAACCCACTGAAGTGGTTTAGTTCTCGTTACCCAGCGGCCACTTGAAACCACCCCGTGCTTTCCTTATTGTGTTTGTGTGTTTTTATGTTGAGGCCGGTTGGCTCCTCGTAATGTGCCGGAGGGGCGGAGCGCTGCGTCTTAGTAAACTAAAGGCGTCTTTGCTGTTTGCTGAATAGATGTGGAACTGGTTTAAGTGCGACTGTAACTCCAGTGAGCACTAATCCGTTCATCGTCAGCCAAAAGGGGCTGAACAGTTTGTTCATTTAGCATCAACAACAAGACGGTACTGCAAGAGCTGCACTGTACCGAGGCAATGAGGCGCCCCATCGTGAACTACACAAACCTTTTTGTTCCTCTATTAGGATATTAAAAGGGCTCCCTTTTTATTGTTAAATTTGATGATTTGTTTTCCATGCAACTGGAGGAACAAAAAGATCAGGGTCTCGGCACGTTAGCTTAGCATAAAGACTGGAAATGGCTAGCCTGACTCTGCTTCTGAACTAACAAAATTCCACCTACCAACAGCCTCAAAGTTCACTCAATGGCACGTAATGTCTAATTTTTAATCTGTACAAAAAAGCGGGTTAAAATGATGTTATTTGTAACTATGGCACTCCTCTTCTGTTTCTGAAATGCGGGGTAGCTGCTACATCAGCTGTTCTCAGCCGGGCAGTCGAGCGGTCCGTCACTCGGCGGGCTGTTGCAGATGTTTAGCGACGTCAGCACTTTGCGTCTCATTACTTTAGTCTTGTTAAGATGATGTGCAGCACAAATAGCTGTCCGTTTTGTTGCAGATTTATTTCCAAAATAAGGTTTGTTATTCCCTAAAATTGTTAGTCCTGCTCTTGCCATTTCGATTGTTAAAATGTAAAGTATTTGTAAATGGTGGTCCACGACGTAAACACCAGTGGAGCAACTGAAGTTTAAATGGCTTCACTGGAAATGAACCAGGACGTCAGGTCTGATTTGTTTTGCTTGACCATCTATGAGAAAAGGCCGACGTGGGCAAAGCTTTTCACGCTGCCTCGATGTTTGCAGAGGAAGCCCAAACATTTCCTCCGGCCTGCACCATCGTCATCGTGTACAGAGTTAAGCTGTTGAAGTTGGCAGCAGAGTCTGGCATCGGCCCTGTGGGTTTCTAGAAGAAGCTAATGGCTCTCAGTTGGCCGTCTAGTCCGGCCTGTGTTGGGTTTTGGGCAGGAATGTGCAGCTTGACTGTACTTATTGTCTTTTTAGGTCTGTTTCCTTTTCTTTCTTCTCCCTGTTCCCGGTGTTGAGCTGCTGAAATATGAACCGTTGATCAAATGCTGGCTCTACTTTTTCTTGTGAGTAATTAGGCGTATAGAGCTCGCAGGCGGAGCCAGGAAATACGTGTGTGTGTGTGTGCCAGAGTCCCCTCCACCCAAGTGCTTGCATCATACTTTGCTCTCACTCTCTGCATTTCAGAGAGTGACTGCTGCACTGAATTATTCCACTCTGCAGCTGTGTGTCTAAGACCAGCGCAATTGTAACGTCTCCATCTCGTGACTTTGTGTACTTTGTACGGAAAGATCTGCTGACGCGTTCAGTATTTACTGTTTTCATGAAGAGTTTTATATAAAAAATAAAGAGGAATAATGAAGGCATACATCTCCGGTGTTGGGCGACAGTGCGTTATAAGCCGCATGTTTTGCAGCCCAGACATCTGTGACGTCTCTGCGTGGATAGAAAGAGAGAGGCAGATATTGTGATTTCTGCGCACCGTTTTGATAACAAACAACCGGCAGACGCATTTAGACCAGCAGCCTTGTTTTAATCTGCCTCTGAGGGCCGTGTGGATGTTAAAGGACTTTTGTCAGCTCTAAAATTAGACTTTTTACAGAGCCAGTGCAAAATAAGCCAAGACCTGTGTGTTTGTGTTTGTATTTTCCTCACAGATTCTAACATCAAGGCCCAAAGTTGGCCTTCAGTGCAGTATTTTAAGAGCAAACACACAGAGTTCATGGGTTTAAAGTTACTGAAAATTAGTGCAGCATTTTAGATGGATGAGTTGCAAAAATATGTGAAATAAAGCAACCAAGATGTCTTTATTACTTGATACAGACAAGTCATGAGAAGCCCAGATGTGTGCATGTCTTTAAAGAGTTCTTACTTACTTGTGAATGGCTAAAACATGTGCTGGTGACTTCAGCTACAAAGTGAAGTGTGAATAATCAGGCTGGGTGGGGCTTCTCCCGGATGTCGACGTATTTGACTTTAAATTCAAAGAGCAACTGTGTTCAGTCGGCACATGGTTTCAGTTGGAAGCTCTGGCCTGGAAATTTGGGAAACACATGCAACTGGAAACATTCGGCAACAGTTGCCCCATTTTTCTTTTGGAGCTTCGGCTTCCGCAGAATGAATGTACAGCTAATGTTGGCTGGTTGGGCTGAAATGGTAGGAAAAAAGAAAACACAGGCGAGTTCTCTGCAGATGCAGACGCCACCGCATACTTATAATGCATCATAAGGGAATTGTTGCACATAATTCCTTTTTATGTAACAGTAGAAATACAGTTCCAAGTCAATTCTAAATGTTTCTTCTGCAGAAATCTTTGCCAAAATATACCAAAAGTCAAAGTACTCATTATGCAGAAGGGACCATTTCAGTATCATGTGAATTATATTAGTTATTACTGTAACTATTAAAAGATGAACTGATGGAAGTTATATTGAGATGGAGGCCCTTTTTTGTTACATTCCTTAAATACTAGCAGTGTTTATTCATGCTGGTGGGAAAATGTGCACTTCATCTCCCAAAAATGTGTAAGTCGCTGGTGGTGCCAACTGTTTTCAGGCGGGGACGTTTCTAGACGACGAGGAGAAGTTGTCAAGATATCGCATGATATAACACCGTCTTAGTTGTTTAACGGAGGAAAGGAAAGTGTGTGTGTGTGTGTGTGTGTGTAGCTGTTGTGTAATCGCTGTCAAAGTGACAATGTAACAGCTGCTGATAACTGGAGGGACTCCGGGCCCTCGGCCCCGTCGCTGCAGCGCGACCCCTTCAGTTGTCCCACGTTCATGAGGTCATCGCTCAGCTGGCCGCGGGTCTCGGCGGTACCAGAGGGCCGCCTGTCACGCCTGTGTGTTTTGTGAGTGAGACGTGGCTGGTCAGAAACCCGTGCCGGGGTGGGGGGGGGCAGACGGCACAAGACCGTGACTGTGCTGCTGCCTCACAGATTATTTATACCAGTAAAAAAACAAAACAGGATGTGCTTATTTCAGGTCTGTGCAGAAGGAAACACAAAGCAGGTTTTGTTTTACGATTTAAGATGCACTTAAACTTTCTAGTAAATGTTCCTGAAGGAAAAGAGCTTCACTTGTGCTCAGCTCGGCATGAATAGATGTAAAAGTTTGCCTTAACTTTTAATTAGTAGCATATCTGTTCATCTTTTTTTTTTTTCTCCTATAAAATTTCCGAAAATAGTGATACGCAGTATACAAGTAAGAGTTCTTAAACGCCCAATGTGATGTCATGGGCTTATTTTGTCCATATCTATCTATCTATCTGCATCTGAGGGGCTGGAACCTGCAAATATTTCGTTTTGAAACGATAAATTTATGATTTGAAGATTATCTTCTGTTCATGACTAATTGTGTCAGCGCTGATTTGGTGAAACAACAAATTGAATAAAAATAGATAATTTCTCAGTGTATCCCGTCATTTTATTGGCTAAACGATAAGAAAAATCAATTGCATTATCAGTAAATATTGCGTAAAAGAAGCTTGTCGCAGCCTTTCCTGAAACAAAAATCCGAGACTTTTATTTACAGATAATTTTGCCTTTTTCTACGTAGTTGTGAAGAAAACATCAAATAACGCTCTTCATTTGGTGACAGTTTGTTCTGCAAAGTCTAAATGTTTCTTGGCGCGTGCAGTAGCCGAGGGATTGGTCTCAACAACAGGCCGTCATTGTCATGAGTTCGCCTCCCCTCCAACTGGATAACAGGACTCTTATTTGGGAAGGGAAGCTCTGGGCTCAGCGCCTCACGGGATTGGAGGAGGCAGCTGTCCAATAGTGATGCAGAGCCGGCTGTGCTTTAGTTTACACCAATAGTGGAACTTTTTATGCCCCCCTCCTCCTTTATTGAGAGAGTGAGAAGAAACAGCAGTTCTGTGGCTCAGGTCTGCAGTTAAATCGTGTCCAGCAGAGAGAGAAGAGGAAGGAGAAGTAGAACGCTGCCGGTCTGAGGTGAGTGCAGCTTGAACAACAAGGCGGTGAGGCAGGCTTCAAGCCTTGTAATTCCCTCCCCACTTTATTATCTGAATGGAAAGGATTGAGTTAGCCGGGGCTGGCGGGGAAGTGCCGGGCTGTTTTATTTCCAGCTTTGTGTTTGCTTTAGCCGGTGAGAGTTCCAGACATACCAAGAACAAGACGCTGCATTTAGCCAGCGCAGAGTCTCCTAACGGCCTGGAAAAAGCTGACTGACTCGCTCTGACAGGGAGTGTGGAGTTTGGACTCTAAGCGGCTTTGACTGCGCTGTACAAAGTGTATGAACTCAAGAAGTTCAGCACAGTTTGTCTTTTTTTTAACAGTGTGCTCTAAATGTGAATGTCATGCGTCTCTGTAGAAGCTGGGATGTCGACACGCCGGATGAATTTTGGACTTTAAAATATTGACACGGTCTGTTTTTCTGACCCCTCGTCTCTTATCCGAGCTTTGTAAACAACGTTCTGTTTATCTGTCGCAAGCTTTCCACAGACTAAATTACACAAGTAAAACATAACACTAGTCTTTATTCAGGTTTACTACGCCTCTCGCCATTTTTGGTGTTGTTTTGTTTGCTTCGCATAGTTGCGTCTCGCATAGTTTTGGGCTGACTTGAACCACCACCCCCCCACCCCCCTCTTGCCAAAATGATTATCACTCACACTTTTCCAGCAGAGATGTGAGAAACCCGAGACGTGTTTGCACTCGCTCTGTCAAATTATGGCTCTCGTCAGCGACCGAGGAAACCCTTCCCCGGACACTGGAGCTGCTGCTTCTCGTGCTCGCTTCTTTACACGTTCGGGGCTACAAATGTAACGTAGAGATAATTATGTAGCGCTGCCTTTTTTTTTTTATTAGCTTTTCGCCCTTTACGAAAAACACTCAAATCTGAACTCTTCACTAACTTTTATCCTTCTTGTGGTCTCCGTTTCAGAACGAGGACAAAGATGCCCGAGCACGGAGGAGGAGAAGGACTCTGTGGCCCCCTACTACGTTGAAACCCCGTACGGTTATCAGCTGGACCTGGACTTCCTCAAATATGTCGACGACATTGAGAGGGGCAACACCATTAAGAAGCTGAGCATCCAGAGGAAGCCCAAACTGGCCAAACCCTTGGCGGTGCCTCGGGGCAGCACTGGCGGGGGCAGCACTCAGGCTGAATGGACCTCCACAGACTCCCTGTCCTCCTCCAACAGCGACGACAAGCAGTCCCCGGTCTTCTTCGGCGCCCGGCCTCAGGTCGCCGCGCCGCTGACCCCCACCTTCTCCAGAGCCACCTGTGACGTCCCCCCGCAGCCATCCTACTTGAGCATCACGGAGCAGAAGCTGCTCCTGCCGCCTCCTTCGCCGAGGTTTGCCCCCCGTCGCAACCCCCAGGTGGAGAAGACCCTCATGGAGACGCGTCTTCGCCTCGAGCAGGAGCGCCTGCTCATGCAGCCGCACAGCGAGCCGCCGATGCCCCGCCGCCGTCTCGCCAGCTTCGGCGGCATGGGCTCCAGCAGCTCGCTGTCCTCTTACTCGGGCTCCGTGGCCCCGAGCCAGATCTCTCCCAGCACCCATCACCCTCTCCCCATCAACGGCCACCTCCCCAACGGAGAGTACAACCTGTACTACCCGCCATCCGTGGGCAGCTCCATCCGCCACAGCCCCATGAGCTCCGGCATGACCACGCCGGTCACAAACGTCAGCCCGTTGCACCTCCAACAGATCCGGGAGCAGATGGTCGTGGCCCTCAAGAAGCTGAAGGAGCTGGAGGAGCAGGTGAAAACCATTCCTATCTTGCAGGTTAAGATTGCTGTTCTTCAGGAAGAGAAAAGACAATTGGCTGCTCAGTCCAAAAACCAAGGTCCTGGTGGCTTTCGCAAGCGCTCCTACAGTGTAGGCAGCGCCGACCAAATGGAGAACCCGGGCCCCGTCCAAAAGGAAACGGAGCTGCACATCATGGAGCCCGAAGCCCAGGAACAGAACGCTCAGCAGCTGGAGGAGTTCAGACGTCTGGCCGCCGAGGTCCAAGCTCTGGAGACGACGACGACCCTGGACAACAATGTGACTGCAACTCGGCCTCAGAAGCTCGCGCATATCCAGCCCCACCAAAGGTCCATTGGCGTAGTTACCGACGAAAACATGAACAGCCTCCCTGTCAATCGGGGGTCGGATAGACACCGTTTCCGAGACGCCGGAGTATCGACGGAGCCGCGGGAAATGCGCAGCGCTGCGGTCGGCGTGACCGAGGCCATGCTGGGCATGAGCAGCGAGGCCGAGAGGGAGATCGAGCTCCAGCAGCAGACCATCGAGTCCCTGAAGGAGAAGATCTACCGCTTGGAGGTGCAGCTGAAAGAATCCACGCACCAAATAGAGATGGGAAAGCTCAAGCTGGAGCTCCAAGCGGCCGGCGGGTCACACAAGAAAAAAGTGGACAAGGGTTCGATGGCGAGGCCCGAGATGTACAACGCCTGCGTGGAGGCCAAAGTCCAGACGCGCAGCCTGGGAGTGGGCGAGCATCTGGAATCCAGCCACGCCGACGCGGCCGACGCTCTCCAAAGCCACGCAGTCGGCGTGTCCTGTCAGCCCAGCGTGCGGAGTGTCGCCGCGGGCCCGGAGGTCCCGATGGACCGCTGGGTGGTGCGCGAGCGCGTGGCGGTGAGCGACCAGTGTGTAGGGAGGCGGGTGGAGACGCGCGACCAGCCGTCGGGCACGGCGCCGAGCGTGCGCGAGGTCGGCGTTAACACGGAGGAATCGGTGGACAGCCTGGCGCTCTGCAAACCCATGACGGAGCTGAGCAAAGAGTCGAGGTCGGTCGGCTGCGGAGACTGTTCGGTGGACGTGACCGTCGGCCCCGTCAAGACGCTGCTGTCGCGAGGAACTGACCCAGATTACGTCAGCACGGCGGACTCCGGCGTCATGGCCGCTCCCGAGTCGGCAACTCGGCAGACCAATACCGAGACGGAGGTGGCGAGCAAATCCACCAACACGAAGACGTCGGTCCTGACCGAGTCGTCCACCGACACGGGGCTGGTCACGTGTGACAAACACACCAACACGGCCGTGACTGAGACGAGGACGGTCGCCGCCGGCGAAGGGCTCATCAAAGACGTTCACGCGACGGCGAATACGCGCTCGATCGCTGTGGGGACCACCACAGACATGGAGTCCTTCCTCGCCAAATCGAGCTGTACCAGAACCAAAGAATGCGGGACGGGACCAGTGAGCATCCAGGAGAACTTCCTCGTCGGATTAAAAACCAGGAACATAGCATGCGGCCCCTCCCAGCCGGCTGAAGGCGCCGCAAGCAGCAGCAGCAGCAGCAGCAAAGAGGCCGTGGAGGTCGCAGCAGAGGTCGAGGCCGCGCCGCCGCGAGCTCAAGCCCAGGGCGGCGCCGGGCTGGACCACTACATCGAGCGGGTCCAGAAGCTGCTGCAGGAGCAACAAATGCTGCTGGCGGAGAACTACAGCGAGCTGGCGGACGCCTTCGGTCAGCCCCAGTCCCAGTTCGGGTCCATCAACAGCCAGCTGGTCAGCACGCTCTCGTCCATCAACTCGGTCATGAAGTGCGGGAGCGCCGAGGACATCCGGAAGCTGCAGTCGGACTCCGTGAACTCCAGCGAAGGTGAGGCGTTTGAGGATGCTAACGGGTCCGCGTGCGCTCGAGTGCTGCAGGAAACGAATGGTTCTCGTGACGACTGGCTGAACGTCGTGCCAGGCAATCAAAGCATAGTTTCAAGCATTGAGGGTTATGTTACTCTTCTTTTTTCTCTTCCACCGACTATTTCACAATAGATTGAACTAGTTAAGTCTGTCTCTTGTTACAATCAACATTTTTTTATTTTTTTAGGTGTACAGTAAACTGAGACTCTGTTTTTATTTTTTATTTTCTTGTCTTTGGGACCAGAGCAATTTACTCTGGAGAAAAACACGTCAATTACATCATCAAGTACCTCCTGAAGAGGTTTAACGAAGCAACACTTAAAGTCGCCCCGTGGATTTTTCTTGTAAACAAATAAGTTATGTTGTTTTTATTTTATATCTGGTATTAACATCTTTACTAGGTTTCTTCTTCTTAGCATATTGTTTCACTTATTTACCGTCGATGTGAGTTTTTGGCCTTGAGTTGCCGTTATATTTTACGAGTATTTTTTCTTTTAAGGAGAAAGTCATAAAGTGTATACAAGCAGTTGATTGCCGTATAGGATTAGGAATATAGTTAATTTACTTGTAATTAAGATGGAAAAAGATAAGAATAATATACATTAAACACTGCGATTTTGGGGTCCACACTTCGGTCTTATAATAAAGATCAAAAGGAAAGATGGGGAAATGTATAAACAGCGTAAATTGAAGTTCATAATTTATTTCATGTATAAAGTATGTTTTTAGTTTTGACTGATCCCTCTTGACTATAAATTTTTGTTATAATAATGAACTCGAGTGCTTTAACATGATAGTATCCGGATTTAAAACATTTCAGATCTGCAATGAGACAAAGGAAATCGGACGATAAAAAAATATATATATACATAATACAAAAATAAAATGCACAACAATGATATAAGATCAAATCTAAATATATAGTGTATACAAAGTGTATGCAGGATTTTGACTTTTAAAAACTTGATAAAGTATATTTAAATTGTAATATTGGATGGCTTGTAAATGCATTCATCGTACTACTGCAGGGCTAATCGGAGGACAATAAAACTGCTGTAGAGATAATGCAGAGACATAAGATGAGGTGTGTGTGTGTGTGTGTGTGTTCACACACCGTCTACAGAGAACCCTGATCAGATCGGACAGCCCAAAGTTATCTCTGACCCTGAAAAATGCGGCGGGGTCTTTGGACGAGAACCAACAATGAGCTCATTTCTTTTTGGGAGGCGGTTGGCGTCGCCCCCGCCGGCCCCTGGTTGTTTTCGCGGGCCGCCCCGCGACACCTCGCTGGCGATGCTGATTCACGGCTCCTGAGTTACATAACACGCATTCATGGCGGGCTGGCACACGAACGCTGGCCGATTGTCTCGTGTTTGGGAGCTTGTTCTCTTCTGGAATGTTGGATGTTCTTCAAGTAGATGAAGTCCGTTTAATTACGACGCTGAACACAATGAACGAGGTGGGGAAGAGAATGTGACCGTGTTTAGAGCTGGACCTACATTTACCACCCAGTACCTCCTTCTTAGTCACATTTCATGTGACTTTTTATTTGCTCCACTCCAGCTTTTATTTGACCGCTTTAGTTTCAGATGACAATGTGAAAACTTGAACTCTTCCGAAGGAGAGATTGACAGAAAACGTTTGAGAACCGCGGCTTGACAGGGATTGTTTGAAGGCAATAAAGAAGTCAATAAATAAAAGACACAAGTTCAGTTAGTTTTGTTTATGGTGCAACACTTGTTGCCTTCTCGCTTCCTCACAGCATATTGGGTAAACTTACTGAAGCAGAGATGGAATATATTCTTCGTAACATAATATTTTTCATTTGTGTATAATCACCTCAGACTAAGAGCCGTTGTGTTTTCCGTTAGCTCCTCGTATCTACGTACGCAGCGGATCCTCTTCACCGAGTCCGCCATGTTTCTACGGGAGCCCAGAACGGACAAACCAAATTAGATGTCACTAAATCCTGCACACTGCTCCTTTTACTTACTACGATGCCAAAACAGTTGGAGGTGGATGTTTTGTTGTTGTTTTTTAAGCGGTCAGTTGGTTGCAGTTACATTTTATTGAGATCTAACAGAGTTAAATGCATCATAACATGCCAACTCATCATTAAGGCAGCGGTTTTAAAGCTTTATGTTTGATCCGTCTGACTCCGTCTGGTCTCCCTCTCGTCCTTTCAGAGCGCGGTCAGCAGCTTTGTTCGGAGCGGTCACACCTGGAGACGACTTCATGCGGCCTGACGTCTGCAGAGAAAGCCGCCAACACACCTGCGCAGCAGCAGCTCAGCGCGGCGGAGCAGAAGAGCCGTATGGACCTGCAGATGTCGACAGCGCTGCACGGTACGGCCGAGGACTCGCTTCAGGCCGTCCAGTCTGTGTTTAGGGAACTTATCCAGCTGCGTTATTGTATAACCGCTGGAGGCTGTGATTAGCGTGTAGATGTGATGTTTTGGCAAAAAGGCAGCGACGGTTATCTGACCAGAGGGTCGAGGCTTTGGTCGGCTCGCTCTAGGTTCATTCCTCGAGTGGTAAAGTGCTGATATTACAGTGGGTTTAGAAATAGCAGCACATCTTTATGGTTATTTATATTTAGGTGGCCTAAAATACGGCTGCTGAACAATGACCTGAATGTCCTTTCATTTGTCCTTCATATATAAACCCAAACTCATCTTTCACTGAAGTAAAAGTAGTACAACCATAGTGTAGAAATGCAAAGTACAAAAATATTTGCATTGAAAATATACTTGAAGGATAAAAAACTATTTATTACTGGATGATAATTAGAGACTTATTCATCTGTACGGCGCTTAAATGTTGCAGCTGGTTTTAATTACTTTATGTACTGCTTCATAACTACTCATAATGTATTAATTGATTTATATTTTAGTAACTAAAGGTATACAATTTAAGTGCAGTAAAAAAATATAAAATAGAAATATTCAAAGTACAAGTAGCTCTAAATTGTGCTGAAGTACAGTACTTGAGTAAATGTATTGAATTGCGTTCCACTGCTGTGAACACGGGCAACAGGAGAAACATGGCTGCACACATCGTCATCATCATCCTCCTCGTCATCATCAGCGTGTCTTCCTCCTGACGAGCTGCTCACGCTTCCACCTGTCAAAACACGTGGAACGTGCTGAATGACTCTGTTGCTACTGAGCACGCACACGCCACTGTAGACACATGTGCAACTGAATGCATGTTGATACATGAGCACACACACTCACACACACACACACACACACTCCGCTGTCCCCCGGAGCAGCAAAAGAGGCCCCTCAAATCAGGACAAGCCTTGGCAGATGTGCCGAGTGTTTCTGGCTCTCTGCTGGTACTTTTTGGTTTTCGGAGGCCTGTGTTTAACGTGACTGAGATACTTTGAGGGTTTGGGGCGACTTCCAGCTCCTCGCTGACCCGAGTGCTTTGGAAAGAGCGTGAGACGGACGGTTAACGGCTGCTTTCCTCTGTCGGAGGACCTTTAGTGGCTCATTCTGCTGTTAACGGATACTTTTAATGTTGCGGGGAATTATAATCAAATGTAATGAATGTAAATTCGAGAAGACAACATTTAGGAGAAGATAAAGATGCAAAGAGTTTATAGAAACTTAACAGGTTCAGGTGAAGAAAAGCCTTATTTTAGGTCTTTTGGTTGTTACTTAGCAGGAATGTGGCACAACGCAGAAGTTGTTTATTTTTTTATTTTTTTCACTGATCTTTATTTAAATGTGACTATTTTGTCCCTAAAATAATGAATGATCAAGATAAATAATTGCGATCTCAATTGTAACTAAATTAAATATAATATCCGTCCATCACTAAACATGAACACGTTCTCCATCTTTTAGACGGTTTACATGAAAGACTTCACTGAGTCTGCAGCTGCTGCCTCATCACGGCGGTCGTTACAGACGCAACTGACGAATCTAAAACTAAAATAAATGTATAATTATAACTTGCGTTCCCTCTCCTCTCCTTCAGGGCAGCCGTGCAGCCAGAGCACCCTGAAGTCCATCATGAAGAAGAAAGATGGCCGACCCGACTCCAACGGCACCAAGAAGAACCTGCAGTTTGTCGGGGTGAACGGAGGGTGAGTCGGAAAATACATATTTAGAACCGCAGTCCTGAATGTTTGAGTAGATTAAAGTTACCTTTGCATTTTAAGTTGCCTGTCTGTCTTTGCTGCTGATGTTCAAGTCATGAAATCTGTCCGTTTTTGTTGTTGTTGTTTTTGGGCGCAAACATCTGAGTCTTCAAGTTCCTCTGCCTTTGTCGCCCCCTTGTGGCAAATACAGGTATGAGACGACGTCGAGTGACGACTCCAGCTCAGAGGACAGCAGCTCCTCGGGGACGGACGACGACGAGGAGGATGAAGATGAGGAGAAGGAGTTCGGAGGAAACAAAGAGGAATATGAGAATGTGGAGGCAAGGAGCACCACGGAGGAGTTTCAGCCCGAGGGAGCAGAGGAGGTGAAGAGGAAGGAGGAGGAGGAGGAAGAGGAGGAAATTTCAGAGAAGCAGGAGATGAGAGAGAGGTGGGTCAAAGATATTTGTTAAATTGACTGTTTTTACTCTTCAGGCCGACTGTATGTGAATAATGTGTTTAAAAGATGAGTTGGTGTGTTTTTAGGATTTTATTTTGAGAGTAATTTCCTTTACTAGCTCTTTTGGGTTTGATTTCTAAGACTGGCTGTTAACTAGTTGCATCCTGTTTATGCTGGTAGGTGTAGTGTGATGAGCAACGTTCCCAAAACGAGCTGCATGACTGGACACCAACTGAGCATTTCATTATCATAAAACAGTTATGAATTAAACCTTGTCATTTTAAATGCCATTATATCAAATCCTACTTTTCTTTTTTAAATAAGCATGTATTTAGTCAATATAAAACAGTCAAACTGAATAAAGATGGGTAAAGGAATGAAAACATGTTTTCTTTAATAGCCACTTCAATGTGTATTCTGTATTTTCTCTATTTTGGAGTTTAATTGAGAAGCTAAGCAGTGAAACTACAGAAGAATTTGTTGAATAGAATAAAATGATTATTTAATCAGAGCTGGAAATGTGTCAGTCTCTCTAAAGACGCAGTAAATGACTAGCCGACAAATAATGATAATAAATGAAAGTTAAAATAACAAATGATCTGATGAAGCCACTTTTAGTTAGACCTATTTGTTTTTTGGGTGTTTTTTTGGTCACATTTGATATTTTGTAATATGGATCAATTATCAGAAAAAGGGCAAATTTGGATGTAGTAGTAGTAGTAATAATAATAATAATAATAATAACCACCATTTGTCCCCAAAGGTATGAGCTCAGCGAGAAGATGTTGGCTGCGAGCAACGTTCTCAAAACTCACCTCAGTGACCCGAAAGCTGTGAGCAGTAAAGATCTGGTGAGCAGGATTTATTTAATTTAACACTCCGATGTGTTTGAAAGGAAAACTTTTTGTTTGTTTGAATTCTTGAAGAAAACATAGTTTTTCTCTCATGCTTCACACGGCGAACGGAGAAAAGTCTTGATTAGTTAAAGTGTAATGAACTTTTAACAAAACATTAGTTTACGATGCTGCTCGTCCGCACAAAAGTGAAAAGAAATATAATTTTAAATAGTAAGGCTTTTTATTTTTTTATTTGATTCTTCCTCCACCGTGGAGGTATCCAAGAAAAACACAAGTTTCCTTCTTAAATTCAAGGTAACGAAGTAATCGAAATACTAACGGCCACTTAAAAGTGTTCCTTTTTTAATACTGACATCATTTTACATTATACTACATGACCCTGGGAGATGACCTTTAACACAGATCCCAATGGAATGTGACTGGTCTTCACACGACTGTTTAATATGGGTGTTTTTAACATTTTTGTGTCATGCAAAATATTTTCCCTTATCTAATTTTTACCCTAACATTCCATAAATTAGACTTAATGGACATATTCTTCCAAAATAAAGGTCAAATGTTTGAACTCTTCATAGGTTACACTACTCTTTCAGCATCATGTGCACCAGAATATGCCATTGTGCAGAAAGTGTCCTTAAAGCAGGGGTGTCAAACATACGGCCCGTATCCGGCCGGATCCGGCCCGCCAGGGGGTCCAGTCCGGCCCACGGAATAATTGTTAAAATTGCGCGCACACACACACACACACACACACACACACAAAATACCTGAGGTGGGACTCGAACCACTGATCCTCTGATTGTTAGACGTGCATGGTAACCATTGAGCCACAGACACAATTGATCACAGCACTGACTTTACTAAGCATATTGCCCAACTACGAGGGAATCTGCAGAGGAGAGCCCAGGCAGGTAAACAGTGGGCTGATGTCTGAATTTTTGGTCTTTATGTTTCTAGTTTATTGAAGAAAGACCTTAAAATAGGGTTTATCATCCAAAAAGCTTCACCAATGATTTAAACAGAGTAATATTGTCACTATGTATGTGTTATTATGCTGTGATTTTACTGGTCCGGCCCACTTGAGCTCAAAATGGGCAGCATGTGGCCCCTTAACTAAAATGAGTTTGACACTCCTGCCTTAAAGGTTAGACATTGAGTTAAGTTTCGACGTGTTCGGGCGTCGACCTCTGACCTTAACCTCTGGCCGTCCTCCTCAGAGAGCCGGCATCAACACGGTGCAGAACGAGTGGTTCCGCGTGTCCAGCCAGAAGGCGGCGGAGGCGGCCATGGTGGAGGACTACCTGAGCGCCTTCGGGGCCGTCTCGCCGGCCGTGCTGCGCCACGTCGTCAACATGGCCGACGGCAACGGCAACACGGCGCTGCACTACAGCGTGTCGCACTCCAACTTCCTGGTGGTGAAGAAGCTGCTGGATGCAGGTGAGAGCCGCAGGGCGGCCCTCGGGTTTGTTCCCCCCCCGTGTATAGAAAAAGGAATCCGCTGTTCCTGCGTTTCTGAAAAGTTTCAAAAGAACTGAGATTATCGTTGTTCTGCGTATGCAGCTTTGGTTTTACCGCATCACACCTCCTGGAGACTCCACACTTCTCCCCTCCTGCTTCTTTTCAGCTTCCTCTTTTAAGATATCAATTTACTCTCAAATTCTGCCAGAATCCGCAAAGCTAGGATGGTAAACAATTTACAAGACAATTTACCATGTAAAACCCCTTATTTTATTTTTATGCCGGTTCCATCCGTCCCTTTCTGGCAAATGTGGTATTTAATGGATTGCCTGAAGGGAATTTCTTCAGATTTTTCCGCTGATTGTAGTTTCTCTCGAATCCCGGTCACACCTATTTAACAATATGAGCAAATATAATTACAATACTTCATATTTCTACATTAAAATCAAATGATCTTTTCTTCTTCTGCATCAACAGTATCATGGCCTCCATCAATGGATTACATTCTAAGCCCTTCCATTTTCATTTAGTGGTCCAAGCAAACGAGATTGCTCGAAGTTGCAGATTGATTTGATTAATGGAAGTATGGATAAAGTTGATATAGATGAAGAAAAGATTATTTTATTTTGATGTAGAAATATGAAGTGTTTTTTTTCTCATTGTTAAATATGTGCACAATGAGACCGGGGATCTGATCGAAAAGGTTTTATATCTGGCCTTTGAATGCATTTCCCTGATTATACTTAGCCACACTTTCTTCTACTGGAGTATTTTTTACAGTGTAGAATCCTCCCCGATCTCCCTGAAGGCTCAATAGACTGTGATGAGGTCCCGGCCACTCGCTGCTCCAAAGGCCCTTTGTGTCCCCTCCCATTGCTCCCATTGTGGCCTTTGTCCTCCCAGTTCCTGAGACCCTGCTCCTCCCCTCGGCGGGGGCGGGGCCGTCGCTACTTTTGACGGCTCTGATGTCTTGTCTCTTTTGAGGGTGCGTTCAGACAATGCGTCCCGGCCGGGAGACGAGTCCGCAGGCCTGACGCGCGTCCTCGTACGTTACCGCAGCGACGAGTGACTGACGGGCGGCGACGAGTCAATCGCAGACCGGAGACGAGTGCTTGGAGACCACCCGCACCCGGCTTTAAACTGTGTGTGTGTGTGTGTTTCAGATGTGTGTAACGTGAACCAGCAGAACAAGGCCGGGTACACGCCCATCATGCTGGCCGCGCTGGCCGCAGTGGAGTCGCCCAAGGACATGCGCATCGTGGAGGAGCTCTTCAGCAAAGGAGACGTCAACGCTCGAGCCAGCCAGGTCAGTGACGCAGAGGTCAGAGGTCAGCGGGCGCTCGGGTTCAGGTTTCAATGAGCCGGCGTGAGGACAAATGTTTGTTCATGACTCAATCGAAGAGGCAGAAATAGACTGAGGTACAACATCATGAATGTTATTTTAAAAAAGCTTAAAATGAGGTGATTTTTTTTTTATCAGAACGTTTGATTTCAGAAGCGCCAAAAATAGATCTTTGGTGACACCAAGTGGTAAAAGAAGGAAACTGTTCTACAGACTTCACTAGAGAACACGTTGGATGTTTACTCTTATTTACAGTCGTTTAAAATGTCGCTCTGTTGTGAAAGGGGAGAAGATTTAATGTTTTGCACGTAGTTCCACTTCTCACTGCCAGAGACATAATTGTATGATTCAGTCACTGTTTTAAAACTAAATCATAAAACTTAAATTAAAATAATTTTGATTAACAAACAATACTGTCTCTCAGTATTCTGATGATGACATAATCCTGCAATGAGGCAGATTTAATCAGAATATTACCAATAAAACAACAATTAAATGGCATAAAATACCCAGCAATAATAATAATTGTAATAATTAAACTGACAAGACATGTTGGAAATAAACTGTTAGTATAAAAGCTTTTGAATTTAATTTTTTTTTTTTTATTCCTATTCTAATCCTGTAATCTAATTTTCAAACATTTTCTTAGACATAATACTATATTTAACTATACCATATTATATTTGATATTCTCTACATTTTTGTACTATAGTAAATCATGTTACACCATATTATTTCACCTCATACTATATTAAATGTCCAGTACTATATAGTGTAATAGGATAATATATTTTAATAGAGTATATTACACTTCTACTGTGTAAAGGATAATGAACATCAAACGGGACATTATTGTGAAATCCAAAGCAGTGGTCTGTCATAAATAAATAACAGACTGCAGGATGCCTTAATCGACCAATCAGACGAACCTTCGTCTGATTGGTCGATTAAGGCATCCTGAAGTCTGTTATTTATTGGTGTACCCCAAGGATCAATACTTGGTTTACTGCAGATGAATATATTATGATATACATCTAGTTCTATCTACCTCCTAGTTATTGCTCCTCCTCGTACACGCGAGATGAAGGTGTTGATGGAGCGTCTCTCGTCCCTCAGGCCGGTCAGACGGGGCTGATGCTGGCGGTCAGTCACGGCAGGATGGACATGGTCCGGGCCCTGCTGGCTCACGGGGCCGACGTCAACGTCCAGGACGACGAGGGCTCCACGGCGCTGATGTGCGCCAGCGAGCACGGACACGTGGAGATCGTGAAGCTGCTGCTGGCTCGGCCCGGCTGCGACGCCACGCTGAGCGACGGCGTGAGTAACCGAGGGTTTTTAGTTTAAATTACTCTACAAATTAAGATTATTTTTTTGGGGGGGCATTAAAAAGCCTACAAAGAGTTTATGAAATATTTAGATATAAATAAACCACCCAACAGTTTACACAAGTGCAACAGAAATAAGTATTTGTTTTATGCTTCAATCTGTATAAATGTTTGTTAGTAATTTAATTGTCGTTACAATACAGCAGCTAGAGATGATATATTCTAACTAGTCATAGCTGGAAGGAAACCTAAGTCATGATTTTATTCAGCAAAACATTTAGGCCCTAAATTGTGTCATAAATTCTGTGACGAGTCGGACGTCAGCTTTGAATTATCCGACCTACGGTTTTAGAGGCTGGCGCCCGGAAACGTTTCCCAAACACAGCAAAATAAGAAAATACAGGCAGATGTGCAGATATGGATTCATATTATTATTATTTAGATATTTGTGTGTTTTCTTTAGGAAAATTCCGACTCATTCTGCCTCCACTTTATCTCACAGATAATGTGCAGATATCCCCCGTTTTATAAACAATAACAAGTTAAGTGTTACTGACTGACTGTCATTCCTTGTTGTCTCCTCTCCAGGATGAGAGTAATGCCCTGTCCATCGCTCTGGAAGCAGGACACAAGGACATTGCCGTGTTGCTTTATGCGCACGTCAACTTCTCCAAAGCCCAGTCGCCTGTACGTCCTCGTCCATTCATTTATTCATTCATTTATTTTAACCACCCTGTTCTTCTAATCTCGTGTGTGTGTGTTTTATATTCTAGGGGACGCCTCGACTCGGCAGAAAGACGTCACCAAGTCTCACTCGGAGGAGCATGTTTGATTAGAGGCCCCGCCTCTCCCCACAAACCCTGCGCTGCTATTGGTTCACGCTGAACGACGCCTTACCCACAGCTGGATGAGGGACGCACCAACCAATGAGATTCCTGGAAATTATATATATATATAAAAATTATGCACACTGATGAGCCCAAAGTGCCCTTTTGTATGAATGTAACCAGCTGCTGCCTCCAGTCCCGTCATAACAATCAGCAAACCAACACGGACACAACGTTAACTACTAAATGACTTTTTTTCCCCTTAATTTTTTGTTTTTTGCAGTTTGACAACTTTTTTTCTTCTTTCTAAAGCTCAATGTTGATCATTCAAGAGCACCAAAACATTTGTGATTTCTTAAATTTTTTTTGGTTGGCCTCCAGATGGAGAACAATCCACCCGCCTGTTAGAGGAAGTACTTCCTGTATATATCGCTCGCCTCGACGTCCCGGCCTCTCTCGCGCGCGCTCAGCTCTCTGCAGTACGAACGCATCGACGAATAGACGCTACCTAGAACTGGAGAAATTGTACTTTTATACAAATCCTTTGTATCTATTTAAAGAGAAGACTCGCAGTATTTTGAATATTTCCTATTACTACTTAACGACCCATGAAGTTATATATTTATCAAAGTATAGTTTTTAATGCAGATATATGTATTTCATTGTACATACGGTGGTCATTAGTTTAGTTATTCTCCTTTTCGTGTCCAGTTTCTTTGTGTCCGTCTCTCACGTGTAGCACGTCTGTCCTCCAGTGTTCTTCAAGCTTCTGACTTTCATCCTCCGATGAGAATTGAAGTGCCTGAGACTTCGCCATATTACAATAAACACCAATTAAAGAATATAGATCAGTGTCTCGGCTTCATTGGTGATCCACATCTGTGACGAGTTCAACACATTTAAACTGCATGTTTCTCTCCAGACTGCAAGTGTAATCTTCCCTTTTCCGTCTGTCAGGTTTCTACGTGGTTCTCTCGTGTTTAGCAGAAGAAAAAAGGCTAAAATAAATATTTTTCCACATTTAAAAATATTTTATTTGACTGACAATTTTGCAAAATTATCAAAAAACAATTTGTCTAAGGTACTGAATGCGAAAGAGAGAAATCTAACATATAAAACATGTTTTTAGATTCAACAATCAGAAAAACGCATATATTGTATATAATATAACATCATATTAAATGTTGACCGATGCAGAACATAACACAAGTCACATGGATTCAACTTTTCATGAGTCTCACAGTCTAGATTCGTAGTGCCTCGTTCTCATTTTCCATGAACGGATCGAAGATGCAAAGAGTTTTCTCCAACATGAAAAGGAAATGAGTGGCGTTCATGTTATTCGGGTTTAGGGAACAACTTTCTGGAGGTCATGAGTCCGACTGCTGAGTCCATCTGGATCAAGGAGCTGGCTGTTTTCTGACTGGACGGCTTCCTGAGGGGAAGGAAAGAGCAACGACAGTCAAATAAGTGAGCAGAGTCGTATCAGAGACGGGGTTCTTACGGTCATGGAATTTTAAAATGGTTATTTCCAGGCCTGGAAAAGTCCTTGAAGAAAATAAAATCCCCAAAGTCATGTTACATGTGTTATATTCATGTGTTCATGTCGTTCAGTTACGCTGAGTTTGAAATAATTAATATGCTTTTAAAAGAAAGACGCTCCGAATATAAGCAGGCATGCGCTCTCATTCTCATTGTTTAAATACCGGTACTACATTTTCTCACTTTTTTTAATGTATACACCGAGATTTCACAATGTTTGGTCATGAAAATTTGGTTTAAAGTCATAGAAAAGTCATAATCCATTGGTCAAAATGTGTATGAACCCTGCAGAGTGTATTTCCAACCGAAAACTGAATCCTCTACCATTTAAAGTGACTTCAAATATATTTTTTGTTTGCAGTTGGTGAATGAAGTCAGTCTTTTTTTTTTTTTTTCTCAAATTATAGATTTTGTTTGCAAGAAGAATCCTAAATGTAACTCTAAGGTGACGTTCGTTCCACCAGAGCCCGTTGAAAGTGTTTGAAAGTATACATGTCTGTTTCTACAATGCTACAAACCTGTGCGGGCCCATTGGGGGTCGGCTGCTCCCGCCCCGCAGGCGACGGCTCTGTGTTTGGGCGCGGGGTACGAGGCCGAGGTCGCCCGGCCTGTAGCGGGCCAGCTGGAACTGCAAGCGCAGAGCCGGGTTCAGGCTCACTGCTCTGCAAAGACACATTTTCTATCAGTAACTGAGTGTAGTCTCACAGTGCAGATCAAAGAGCCTTCAAACGGAGCTAAATAAAGGGATGAGGTCCAGTCACCCGCCTGCTGAGGGGTCAGAGGTCTGCAGCTCCTCCGGCTGGTCGTGTTTGTCCAGAACCACCAGCAGCTTCTCCATCAGCCGCTTCCACTGGACGGCGGAGTCCTCCTCCTCCTCTTCCTCCTGGTCTGTAGGCGCATCCTGCAGGCAAAGGAGTCCACTTCAGCTTTATCGTGACTGATATATCAGCTGGCTTTACATTTGGATAGTTAATAGGATTTAACTACACATTTTGTCTTCAAATCATACTTGCATAAAGCTCTGCACTATAGTTTCTCACTATTCTTATTCTAAGTATAAGTTAGTTTTTCTTTATGCATGAGAAACATGCACAACATCAACTTATTAGTCTTATTGATTAGAATGTGTGATCACAACATTTTTATATGACTTTCTTTTTAGTCTTTTGACCAATAGTTATATAGAGTATGTGCATGTATTTCAGACTACTTTTAAATCTCTAAGCTGTTCTAAAATAAGTTGAGATAAGTGAGCGCCTTCAGTCGGGTGTGCAGACGTTCCTGATGTTCAGGGTGACCGCTTGTTATTGGTTTTACTTTTACCATCAGGGCTTGTCTGAGAGCCACGGCAGCTTCCTGCATGCTGCTCTTCATCCTGCTCCTCCTCCTCCTCTCCTTCTGTAGCTCCGCCTCCAGCCGGCTCACCTCCGCTCCGCCTTCAGTGCGGCGCTCGGACAGCGAGGCTCGTTCCCGTCTGAAAAGACACGACGCCGTATTCAGGTGGGAACCGGCTTCACGGCCTCGAATGAATTGCATCTCGTGCGTCTCAAACTACAGTATTTACTTTCAGTCCCACGAGGTATTGATTATCAAAGCCTCCGTCTTCTCACTGGCTTAAGTTTCACACCCACAATATATATATTATATTCTGACTAACGCATTGTGGTTCCCAAAACATGGAATCTCACTGCTAGATGCTCCGAATGAAGCTTGTACTTCAGCAACTATGTTGCTGCGATATGCATTTCTATGCATTACAAGATACTTTCGGGTTGAATAAGAAACACTTTTGCTTCATCTAATACCTTATTCAACACTTAAAAAGGTGTTTAAAAAGTCTGAGTCAGATTGAGACGTTCTAGTTAATCGCTTGAGTCGGCGATATTCGGACAGAGGAGACGGAGTGAACTTTGACCTGAGGGCCTCCATCTCGGCCAGGACCCCGGTGTGTTCGCTCTGATGCCGCTCGCGTTCCTGCCTCCCGTCTTCCAGCTCCGCCTGCAGCTGCCGACACTTCTCCGTCAGCTGCTCCGCCACCTGATGGAGGGACGACGTCACGCATGCTAAAAGCCATCGAGCCTCAACCCGTCCTGAAAGCCGTTGGCTATGTCGCCCTCCCTGTCTCCCTCCCTGTCTCCTTGTCTCCTTCCCTGTCTCCCTCCCTCCCTCCGCTCTTACCTTCTTGCGGACGCAGCTCTTGCGGGACGTCTCGCGCAGCATCTGCTCCAGGAGGTCCACGTCCACGCTGAGCCGGCTCTTGCGCTCCCGCAGGTCCGAGTTCGCCCCCATCAGGGACAGGGTCTGCTCCGACAGCTGGCCGATCCGGGCCTTGACCTCCGTGTTCTCCTGGAGGGCCGACCTGGTCGCCGCCGGGACCTTCTGGTCCACCAGGTGTTGCACTTCAGCCGCCATGGTCGCCACGTGGCCCTCCATCTCCTCCTCCAACCTTTGGGGGGAATAATTCAGGCAATCTATTTGATATGACTCAGACCGGTGCATAACAGCTTTTTACCACACGTTACATTTTCATGTCGTCACAGATCAAATAAGATCTCAACCTCTTCTTCTCCAGCAGTGCTTTCATCTCCAGGTTGTGGAGGGCAGCTTCGTGTTGCGCCTCCTGACTGGCCAGCTGCTTCCTCAGAGACGCCAGGTCTGAAGTCAGCTGCTCCTTCTGCTCCTGAAACTCCTCCAAACCGGCCAGCCTCGCCACTGGGGGGAGGAGAGGAGAGGGAGGAGGTGGTGGAGGAGGAGGAGGAGGAGGAGGAGGAGGAGGAGAGAATGCAAGAGAGGAGAGGAGGGGAGAGGAGGAGGAGGAGGAGGAGATGGTGGAGTGGAGGATAGGAGATGAGAGGGTGAGAGGAGAGAGGAGGATGGGAGAGGGAAGGGTGGAGAGAGGAGGAGGAGAGAGGGTTAATCCTGGTGGTTTCACTCACTGAGATCAACTCCTGCAGTGAGTTTGCGTCATCAAGGTGTTCATGCGTCCTGGTAGCCAAACCGTTCAGCCATCGTCTCGTCTGTTGCCATGGTGAGGAGAGTTATAATACCACGGCAGTGTGTAACTTGATCGACAGGCATTGTCAAACAACTTTTTTTACTGGTATTATGAAATGATTGTCTCCGTTTTACGTGAACATAAAAACACAATAACAGTCCTCACACCCTTTGACCTGCACCGAGCCGCTCCGTCTCACCGAGCGCCGTGTTTTCCTCTTGGAGTTCCTCCACCCGGCCTCCCAGCTCCTCCCTCAGCGCTCCGAGCTGCCGCCTCAGAGCCGCTCCGTCCTCGCCGCCGGCCCGCCGCCGGCTCTCCAGCTGCTCCGCCAGCTGCTCCGCCTCGGCCTCCTTCTCCAGCACGGAGCGCTTCAGGAAGTCCACGATGTCGCGCTTCTCCTCCTCCAGCGCGCCGTACCGACAGTCCAGCTCCTCCTTCTGCCGCTCCTGTCGGGCGCACTCCAGCTGGTACCTGGAGGAAGGAGGAAGGAGGGAGGAGGGAGGAGGAGGGAGGAGGAGGGAGGAGGAGGGAGGAGGAGGGAGGAGGAGTTTCATGTACTTGAGTACAGTTTGAGGTACTTGTACACTTGCTGCTGCTTTATACTTCTACTCCACTGAAATTCAAAAGGAAAGTATTCTACTTATTTTTCTCTCTCTCTCCACTACATGTATTTGTTAACTTAAATTACTTTGGAGATTCAGATTAATAATACACAAATATGATCAACAAATACATGTTAATATTGATTAAAATAAAACGTTATTGATCCCAGGGGGATTATAAAGATACGCAGCAGATACAGTAGTTAAAATGAGCTCCACCAACAGCTGCAACATTGCAATGTACACACTAATGCATCAATAAATATAATCCAGTAATTATATATTATTCTGAAATCGGCCATTCTGCACAATGAATACTTTAACTTCCGGTCCCTAAAGTATATTGTAATGCCAAACCGTTTGTGCCTTTACTCAAGTAAACACTTTTAAATCTTGTTTTTTTTATTTGTTGTGTATTGTTATGCAGCTTCCACCTCGTCAGATTCCTTGTATGTGTAACGTATTTGGCAAATCAATTATTCTGAAAAGTTGAATAGCTGTTAAATAAATGTAATTAGTTTGGTAAAAAGTGCAATATTTCCCTCTTTTTTATTATTATAGTGAACTAACAGGAAGTTGGCAGAAAATGGAAATACCTCAACACTTACTTTACTGCAGTGTTTGAATGTACTGCAGTACTTCTCACCTCTGGTTGTACTGCGTTATCTGCAGTATCGGCGCAGCGTATACACACTTTAAAAGAAGCAACGTGGTGTCACGTGACTCACCTCTCCAGCTGCTCGTTCAGATATCGTATCTGAATCAGATACAAACACTTCTCTTTGTCCTCGGACCCGCTTTTATCTGCAGTCGACGAGCTTTCCTTTTTCGGTGTTTTCTTGACTTCATCTTGTTTCTTCTCCTTCTTCTTCGGCATTGAGTGGCGCGAGGGAGCGAGTTGGGTGGTTGCTATTAGCAACGCTGCATTCATGGACTCCTCGGAAAGTTGACTTCTTATGAACTGGTTGTATAATTGTGTTTCGTTATTTGTATTCTTTGTAATTTGTCACATGAATATTTCACAGATGTTTGTAAAGAAACTGTAAACAACATCACACAGAACATTGTGAATAAAAACTGTTGGTGATTTATTTACACGTCATGAATCATCATCCTTCTGATGTACATTTATAAAGATATAGTTGATTTAATAAAAAAATACATTTGAAACTAAAGTTCCTTTCTCTTGATCACAAACATTGTTATATGTTGTTTATGTTACTGATCATTTAAAAACTACAAATATCATCATAAACAATAAAGAAGCTTTGAAAGAATTACAAACTGAATCAAAACACATTTATATTTTTATGATCATACTGTGAACCTGATTTTGGAATTGTTCATATTGTATGTATTTTAGATTCTTAAGCTTTATATTTACACTCTTCACACTTATATTAAATTAATAAATTATATTTATTAAACAGCAATTTCCCTCAGAATGGATAAAGTTTGATCTTATCTTGAAAATAAAACACAATTAAAACATTTATTTACACAGAATAAAACAAGGAATCCCAAACTAAAAACATCATCAGAAGATTAAAATATATCATAAAACAAGATGCTGATCACCAGAATACTTCACAGCTTTTATCTTTTAAGCTTTTCATATGATGATGTCATTCAGTTAAAACTTATGTGGATTTATTTTTGAATAATTTTTGTTCAACAACAGATCCTTAAAACTTGTTTTCTTAATGTATTTCCAAAAATGTATTTCAGATTAAAACAATATTTCATGTGTTCATGTTTTACAGTAAATTACATGAAAACAATAAACAAAAATAAAAAAATGTTTGCATTATTCATTAGAGACAATAAAGAAAAACATTTTCAATCATAAAAACATAATCAATCAGAGTCAGAATGTGTTTTGATTCACTGAACCTCTGAGACTCTGAGTGTAAAGTGTGAAACACTGAAATTATAACATTTAAACTGAAATAAGTCAACAGAAGATCCATAAATCTTATGAACTAAAACTGATGTCTGATGATGATCAAAGTTAAAGAAACACAACTGGAAACAAAGTATTTGGTTTAGTGGATTCACTAAATGTGAGATTGAGTTCTGATGAAACACAAGATGCTGATTTAGTTATTATTGAATAACCATTTGTTTCTGTGTGAAAGTTTATGATCTGATGATGTGAAACAGTTTGAGTATTACATATATTTGTTTCTGTTATAACTGTTGATGGTATTGATTATATCAATGAGATCTTGACACAGTGAAGTCTAAACAAACACAAACATGTCTGAACATCACAGAGAAATATCAGTTTAACAGATTTTGATATCAGCAGTTTTAGCATCACCAGCGTTTCCAATACCGAACCATGGGAAGAGTTTCTCAGTGAAAGTGTCTCTGTGAGTGTAGATGTGAGTCATGTCTTCAAGGTCGTAGAAGGACACCTTCCCTCTGTCATAGTCCAGCTGGACTCTGATCCTCTGGAGACTCTTCCTCACTCTGACAGTCTGACAAGCTCCATTAGAATATTTTCCGAAACGATGAATCAAACACCAGACTCCATATTTTGGTGAAACAAATATCTTTCCCTTCCTGTCAACTGACTCTTTAACCAAACCTACATCCCAGGCAGGATGATCTCCCACCTCCACCTCCCAGCTGTGTTTCCCTGAGCTGAAGCCCTCAGATCCCAGAACAGTGGCATACTTCGTGTTTCTCTCTGGATTGTCAAGAAGCTGCTTTGTGTCTCCACGTCTCACACTGGTCAGATCATCAGACAGATAGAGAATGGGGTTTGCAGTGTTTGGGTCCAGAATGACAGGACTGAAGTGGACCTGGTCCTTCATCTTCTCCCAGACTCTGAAGGACAGGTTGCCCAGGTGTTTGGCCACATCTATCAGCGCTCCTGAGACCAGCTGTGGATCTGACAGTGAGCTCTGGACTCTGGCTCTGGTCTGAGTGGGTTTATAACTGCTGAGGAATGACACCTTGTGTTTCTGCAGGTCTTCTTCAACAGCAGAGATGCTGTCTGACAGAGAGGAGATCTGCTCCTGAATCCTCTTCATCTCTCTGCTGATAGTCTTCCCCTTCTGCTCCTCTTCCTCCCTCAGAGCTGCCAGTCTGGACTCCTCTTCCTCTTTCAGGAACTGGTGCAGCTTGTTGAACTCTGCTCTGATCTGCCTCTCTGTGGACAACAGCTGCTTCTTGGAGTGTTGCGTCACTTCATTGTATGTTTCCTCCACTTGTTTGTGTTTGTCCCTCTTGTCCTGCAGAGACTCTAAGTCAGATCTCAGCTGGTCCTTCAGGTCACTGACTGCTTGTTCTATAGGAACCACCTTGTGACTCTGGTGGAGAGGAAACTCACAGACAGGACACACAACTCTCTCTTCATCCTCACAGAACAGTTTAGTCTCTTCTCCATGTTTACTACACACCACCTCCACCTTCTTCTCTCCTTTCTCTGTCTCAGATGATCCAGTTTTCTGTCTCTCAGCAAAGGAGTCAGCCAGTTCCTTCAGCGCAAAATTAACACCTGGAACATCTTTTGAGGATTTTCTTTTACAAATGGGACAGTTTTTGTTTCCAGCTTGTTTCCAGAATATCTGCAGGCAGCTTGAACAGAAGCTGTGGTTGCAGCTCAGAGACACAGGATCTCTGAAAGTCTCTGAACAAACGTGGCAGTTCAGGAAACTTTCAACAAGAACTATTTTCTCAGCCATTTGTCTTGGTATTTAAATTATCTGTCAACAGCAAGACTCACCAGGTTACTGTCCCGTCTCTTCACTGTTTCAAATACTCCAACCGTGTGTTTTCCAGCAGAGATCTCACTCCCTGTAATGGCGTCTCAGCTCTGTTCAACAAAGTCTGTCTTCTTTCATTTTCACTTTCCTCTGCCAAAGAGTGTAATTTGGAGGAAATGCTGCTATGTCCCGTAGTCACCAGCAGATGGTGTCATGATGTCTTTCTGAGGTAAACATTTCCGGTAGCACTTTATAATAACTACACACTATTTAGCATTGGTTAAGCATGAGGAAACACTTAATTCATCATTTATAAAGCATTGTTCCAACATAAACACTAATTAGTAACTCATTAGTATGCAATTCATAAACACAGTTATAAATGTTTTATTCTTGATTAATAAGCTTGACTATTATGTGCTTCATGATTGAGTTTTCATACTTTATGAATGATGGATTCCCCATTTATAAATTAAGTATTACGGACTTATAGATGATTAATAAGATAATTTTTAAGTGTTAGTAAATGATAAACAAATGTTTTAAATGTAATTTATTTATACATATAATGATTTAGATACGCACTAATGGTTAGGGGCTATATTAAGATGTGCTTTATGAACATGTTGTAATACTGCAATTCATGATTAATTCAGGTATTACTAGTCGTTATTTAAGTATTAGTTAAGTATGTTCTGTGATCTCATCTAACGTGAGGATCTATGCTTTATAACGCATTAATAAAGCTACACCAATACTAACGTTGTTATTATTACTCAAAAGCCAGCAGTGCCTCAAAGCTAACACAATTATCAGTTATCTTCTCAACAGAAAAGAGAAATAGACACAACACAGAGTGATAAAGGGCGACTGTGGCGCAGGGTCGTCCTCCAATCAGAGGATCGGCGGTTCGATCCCCGGCTCCGCTAGCCCATGCTGAATCTGCCGATGTTGTCCTTGAGCAAGACACTTAACCCTAAATTAATCCCGTAGCTGTGTCTACGGTGTATGAATGTTAGATAGTCCTGATGTGGCACCTTGCATGGTAGCTCCTCTCATCAGTGAGTGAATGATTCCTATGTAAAGTGTCTTTGAGTATTCAGAAAAGCACTACATAAAATCAAAGTATTATTATTATTATAAAGAACATTGATATGATGGTGATGGTGGTGATGTCCATCAGTGGCACGAGTGGTGAGTAGGTTTCATAGTTTGCTGGCACAGACATATTATTGATTATGCTAGCTCTGACTAGCTCGTAGCTAGCCAGCTAGCAAGCTCGTCACTAACTAGAGGTCCTGAGACAGGCACCGGCACGCGCCACCTCAGTTGTAAGCAGACCAATCCAGGTGATAGCTATACTCATAATCAATAATATGTATGTGCCAGCAAACTATAAAACAGACTCAACACTCGTGCCACTGACGGGCATCGCCTCACATCACCTGGCAGGAGTTCTTTCTGGCCATACTCCGGGGTATAAATTGGTTGGTCTAGGCCAATTCATACCCCTCAGGCCAGATTATACCCCATGATATCAGTAGTGTTGAGTGATATACACAAGAATTACTTAATTTTTCAACATTTTATTGGGGGTTTAGCTTTGTCAGGTAAGTTAAGTGAGAAAGCTAACTGACTTAAATCTTAAAACTCTAAAACATGGACTTGTATTACTTCAACCAGAAAAACAGAACAAATATTAGACTTATAAAGATTACTACGTCCTGAAACATTAAAACATCCACAAAGATCAAAGATTACTACCACACTTCTCAGTAGTGTTACACATTAAAATGCAGCTACTGTTACTGGTAGCGTTGCACTGATCCGCAGAGCAATACACAAGTAAGGATATATTTCTGTGAGCTGCTTTGCATGTATGAAAGAGTTGTCATGCTCTTTGATGGCCAGTAAGGTACATTTTCTCACTCCTGGGTCACCTTATTTAGTTATTAATCATTTTGGTGTAGTTGGACAGCCTGACATACTTTTTTCATTCCAAGATGGCTGTTGATTAGTTCAATCAGATATGATTAAACTTGTCTAGCTCGCTACACCAATACTAACGTTGTTATTATTACTCAAATTTCAACTTCATGACACAACGAAAATGACCCCAAAAAATAGCCTGACAGTTTTGACTGAATGGCAATAACGAACGTCACACCCCTTCACTGGCTAGCTAACTATCAAGATTACCTGACATTAGATTCAAGATTTTGTTATTGTCATATGCACAAATAACAGACAGTTACTCTGTACAATGAAAAGCTTATTTTGCTGGGTCCTCCTGACACACCGAATTACAATAAACTTAAGCTAAAAAATAAATAAAAATAAGCCACAAAATATAGTAACAGTATTGCACAATCAGTGTATAAAGTGCACTATGCATTGCTACAAATATACACCCTGGGGTATACTCTGGCCTGGAGGGGTATAGTATGGCCTAGGCTATGTTACACCCCGGGTATACTTTGGCCTGGGCCAAAGTATTGAGCCCACTACACGACGCGTTCATACAGATTGTCATGTGTGGACAGCAGACGCTCACTCTGCCATACGGACGATTTCTTTGCACTATTACGGCCATGGAGGTCACACGGGGTGTGTGGACCGACCTGCGGAACTATTTTAACCTTATAAGCACCAAGCCCCCGCGCCTATTCTCAAAAAAAGAAAAAAAGAACAGTTTTTTTAAAACGTTTCCTTCATTATCTCCGCAACCACATGGTTGTTTAACTTCATCTAAATGCTACAATACCGTAACCCTTGTGAGAAGATACATACGGTATATCCAAAACTATTTCCCCTATTAGTACCTGTAAAGTCACAAAACGGCCGGAGTCTTTTTTCTTTCTTTTTTCAGCGGACGTTTCTGAGTCCGTGGAGCAATCTGCGATCACGCAGATGCCTCCAACCTCGCCGTTGCTGCGTCGGACAATGCATGTTGTCCAAATCAAGCACCAGTCACATTTAGTTCTAACAAAACAATCCAACAAAACCGCTGAAACGCTGCACGGCACACACAAGACATCACTGGCGCAGCTGCTGCACCTTGGAGAACATGGAGGCATGGAGAACAACATGGAGACGTGAAAGTGGCAGAAGGTGAGACGCTCACACAGTTCACTCACTGACAGTTTGATCCAAACTGGTGTCATTTATTCTAAGAATGATAATAATGATAATTTCCTCATGGACCGCTGATTGTCACTTCCGACGGTAAGCGTATTGCGTCACTTCCGGTTCCACCGTGTGTGTTGATAACGTACTTGTCTCAGCTCCAGCTAAACCGAGCTAATTGTGTGATATTCTCCAGTACAAGCGCCTGATCACCTGTTGTACATCTTTCACATCTAAACACTCAACTCTCTTCTTCTTTTAGCGACTCACCGCCTGCATCTAACTGTCCTGTTTTCACTTTGTTTGTTCTGCTAATCGTTAGCTACCTCACTTAGCCTAGCAGCTAGCGATGTCTTCCTCCTCTCCCTCTTCTGCTCTCTCCTGCTCAGCGTGTCACATGTTTAGCTATTCCCCTGCCTTCTTTAATGATAACGATACATGTAAGAAGTGTAGTTTATTTGCTAGGTTGGAGGCAGGTCTCAGTGGGTTAGATGCACGGCTCCGCACCATTGAAGCTCAGACGTTAGCTATGTTAGCCATCCCAACTCCCATAGTCGGTGCGGACCAACTAGCTTTAGCTTCTGATAACGTTAACTGTTCCCCGGCAGCCCCCGAGCAGCCGAGGGACTGGGTGACTGTACGAAGGAGGCAGAAGCCGGGATCTAAGCAGTCCTCTGGACACCGCCACCCTCTTCCCGGTTCTAGCCTCTCGCCACTCAGCGGCACTGAGAAACCAACCTTGGTTGTCGGGAGCTCAATTGTTAGAAACGTGAAGATCGCGAAACCAGGGACCACAGTCAAATGTATTTCTGGGGCCAGGGCGGGCGACGTTGAGTCCTATTTAAAACTGTTGGCTAAAGACAAACGTAAATACAGTGAGATTGTAATACACGTCGGCTTTAATGACTCCCGGCTTCGCCACTCGGAAGTCACTAAAATCGGCGTGGAGTCGGTGTGTGCTTACGCCAAAACAATGGCGGACTCGGTAGTCTTCTCTGGCCCGCTCCCAAACACGGTGACTGATGAGATGTATAGCCGCATGTCAACTTTCCACCGTTGGTTGTCACGGTGGTGTCCAGCAAACAATGTGGGCTTCGTAGATAACTGGCGGTCTTTCCGGGGAAACCCAGGTCTGATTAGGGGTGACGGCATCCATCCCACTTCGGATGGAGCGGATCTCCTTTCTGCAAACATGACCAAGCTTATTGGTCGACTTCGTGCATGACAGACCAGGAAGCAGAAGCAGAGTTGTAGTCTTACACCCTTCTCTGCACTTCCTGCATTTTCTTTAGGGCAGCTGCCCATCTTTAACTCTATAGAGACTGTGTCTGTCCCACGGCCACTTAAATTAATTAAATCAAAAGTAACCAAAAGAGGAGTTATAGAAAACAACCTCATAAAGGTTAACACCACTACTGCAATAGTGCAACACGATAGGAGAATTAAATGTGGACTCCTAAATATTAGATCTTTGTCTTCTAAAGCTGTATTAGTAAATGAATTAATATCTGACAACCATATTGATGTATTTTGTCTTACTGAAACCTGGCTGAGACATGAGGAATATGTCAGCCTAAATGAATCTACTCCTCCAAGTCATGTTAATATGCACATTCCTCGAGACACCGGCCGAGGAGGTGGAGTAGCTGCCATCTTTGACTCGGGTCTGCTGATGGGTCCTAAACCTGGATTGAGCTGCAACTCATTTGAAAGCCTCGTTCTTAGTATTTCACATCCAACCTGGAAAACAGTACAGCCGATTCTGTTTGTCGTGGTATACCGAGCACCAGGTTTGTACTCCGAATTTATATCTGAATTTTCTGAGTTTTTGTCAAGTTTGGTCCTTAAGACTGATAAGGTTATTATTGTAGGTGATTTTAATATTCATGTGGATGTTAGCAATGATAGCCTTAGTGTTGCATTTAGCTTATTGTTAGATTCGATTGGCTTCTGTCAGAGAGTACAGGAACCGACTCACTGCTTTAACCACACCCTCGACCTTGTTCTTACATATGGCATTGATGTGGAGCATTTAGTAGTGTTTCCACAGAACCCTCTTTTATCAGACCATTGCCTTATAACTTTTGAGTTTATGCTACCAGATTGTACAGCGTTAGGCAAGAGTTTTTACACCAGATGTCTAACTGACGGTGCTGTTGCTAGATTTAAGGAAGCGATTCCTTCTGTATTTAATTCATTACCATGTCTCAATATAACAGATGACTCCTGTGCTAACTTTACTCCCTCCCAGATTGATCAGCTCGTCGATAGTGCTACTGGCTCACTGAGAGTGACGCTGGACTCGATAGCCCCTCTAAAAAAGAGGATCATTAAGCAAAGGAGGCTCGCTCCATGGTACAACCCTCAGACCCGCATATTGAAGCAAGCATCACGGAAGCTTGAGGGCATATGGCGCTCCAACGGTCTGGAGGAGTCCCGGTTGGTTTGGCGGGATAGTCTGAGAACATATAAGAAGGCCCTCCGTAATGCCAGAGGAGCCTACTACTCATCACTAATAGAGAAAAACAAGAGCAACCCTAGGTTTCTCTTTAGCACTGTGGCCAGGCTGGCTGAGAGTCATAGCTCGGTGGATCCGTGTATTCCTATAGACCTCAGTAGTAATGACTTTATGAACTTCTTCAATGATAAGATTATGGCCATTAGAGACAGGATCGGTGATCTCCTGCCCTCGACTACTGCCGGTCCATCCTCAGGTGGGATGACCATGGAGGAGGCTGTGGGCCCTGTTGTGCGTCTGGATGGATTTTTTACCATCAACCTCGACCAACTGTCTTCAATGGTTTCTACTTCTAAATCTTCTACCTGTCTCCTAGACCCTGTTCCGACAAAGCTGTTTAAAGAAGTTTTACCCTTAATTTGTGCCTCTGTACTAGATATTATCAATGGGTCTTTACTAATGGGTCATGTACCACAGTCTTTTAAAGTAGCTGTAATTAAACCTCTTCTTAAAAAGCCCACCCTGGATCCAGAGGTGTTGGCTAACTACAGACCTATCTCTAACCTTCCCTTCCTCTCTAAGATACTGGAGAAGGTAGTCGCAAATCAGTTGTGCGACTTTTTACATAACAATAGTTTATTTGAGGAATTTCAGTCAGGATTTAGAAAGCATCATAGCACAGAGACAGCACTAGTGACAATTACTAATGACCTTCTAGTTGCATCAGATAGGGGACTTGTCTCTGTACTTGTCCTGTTAGACCTTAGTGCAGCATTTGACACCATTGACCATGGCATCTTATTACAGAGACTAGACCAGTCAATTGGTATTAAAGGTACAGCATTAAGCTGGTTTAAGTCGTATTTATCAGATCGATCTCAGTTTGTATTTGTAAACGATGAGGCCTCGATGACCACCGCCGTTCGTCATGGAGTTCCACAAGGTTCTGTGCTTGGACCAATTTTATTCACCTTGTATATGCTTCCTTTAGGCAATATTATCAGAAAACACTCCATAAACTTTCACTGTTATGCCGATGATACTCAACTATATCTGTCAATCAAGCCAGATGAAATCCACCAGGTCACTAAACTTCAAGCGTGTCTTAAAGACATCAAAACCTGGATGACCTGCAACTTCCTGTTGCTGAACTCTGACAAGACTGAAGTTATTCTACTCGGCCCAGAACACCTCAGAAATCAACTATCTGACGATATGGTTTCCCTGGATGGCATCGCTCTGGCATCCACCACCACCGTAAGGAATCTCGGAGTTATTTTTGACCAGGACCTATCCTTTGGCTCCCACGTGAAACAGATCTCAAGGACTGCCTTTTTTCACCTACGGAACATCTCAAAGATCCGGCACATCCTGTCTCAAAGCGATGCAGAAACATTGATCCACGCATTTGTTACTTCAAGACTGGATTACTGTAACTCCGTATTATCAGGCTGCTCCGGAAAGTCCCTTGGGTCTCTCCAGCTGATCCAGAATGCTGCAGCTCGTGTACTAACAAGGACTCGGAAGAGAGATCACATTACTCCTGTACTAGCTGCTCTCCACTGGCTTCCTGTAAGATCGAGAATCATATTTAAAATCCTCCTCCTCACCTATAAAGCCTTAGCTGGTGATGCACCATCATATCTTAAAGAGCTTATAGTGCCATATTACCCCACCAGAGCGTTACGCTCACTGAATGCAGGGTTACTTGTGGTTCCCAGAGTCTTAAAAAGTAGGTTGGGGGCTAGAGCTTTCAGTTATCGTGCTCCTCTTCTGTGGAATCAGCTTCCACTTTCAGTCCGGGGGGCAGACACAGTCACCTCATTTAAGAGTAGACTTAAGACTTTCCTCTTTGATAGCGCTTATAGTTAGGGCTGTTTCAGGCTTATAGTTAGGGCTGGCTCAGGTTTGTCCTGGTCCAGCCCCTAGATATGCTGCTATAGGCCTAGACTGCTGGGGGAAATCTTAGGATACACTGAGCTCCTCTTCTCTTCCTCTTTCGCTCCTCTTCTCTTCCTCTTTCACTCCTCCTCTCCTCTTCTTTCTCTCCATCTGGATAAACTATTGTCTCTTCAATGCACATTACTAACTCTACTTTCTTTTTCCATGGATTCATGGCTGCCTGGAACCGGTCCTGCCCCGGGTCCTACCCCGGGTCCTGCCCCGGGTCCTGCCGCCCCCCCACCCACCCCTCCTGCCATGGATCCATGGCTGCCTGGAACCGGTCCTGCCTGCTGCCATGGCCCTGCTGATGGAACCGGCCTGGAACTGGTCCTGCCTGCTGCCATGGCCCTTCTGATGCCCCCCTCCTCTCTACCGCCTTCTGCTTCATGGATTATCAGGATCATGGACCATGCCTAATACTCATTATATGAATAATTTCTGTCATATTCATTGAATGTGCTGTAACTACGTTATTCATTCTGGCCACATGACATCTATTGCTTCTGTCCATCCGGGGAGAGGGATCCTCCTCTGTTGCTCTCCCTCAGGTTTCTTCCCTTTTTTCCCTGTGAAAGGGTTTTTACTATCTTTCTAGGGGAGTTTTTCCTGATCCGATGTGAGGTCCCGGGACAGGGATGTTATGTGTACAGATTGTAAAGCCCTCCGAGGCAAACTTGTATTTGTGATGTTGGGCTATATAAAATAAACTGAATTGAATTGAATTGAATATGATCTGAAGTGAACGCTGCTGTTCCTTTCCTGCTCGTTACATTTCGTAACCAGACTTCTGTCACTTTGTTGTTCAAAAATACCTGAGAATCCATCGGTGCAAGTTCAAACCAGAGTTTGACCTTTGACCTTTAAAGTCTCACTAATAAATCTCACCATGAATTTGTGTTTGCAGCTTTTTAATTAGTGAGCCGTAGAGATGACTTTGATCAAAGTATTTCTCTGGATGCTTCTTAATATACATACATAAATAAACTTTCAGGTTATTTATGTTGGATATGAGCAGCTCTACACAATTCATTTACATTTAGTTTACTTTTATTATCGTGTTAATTGTGTATGAAAATAGCTAAGAAATGGTCTTAAAAATGGTCCTAAACTTAAATTCATACTTGAGCCCATTCAGACAGGATTTTTGTCTGTGATCTTTCCACATTAATAAAGTCCCGACTACCTACAGTTATTCAGAGACACTTTGCATTTTAAAAGTCTTCATACATATATTCTGTTTACTGAGTTTCATCATCTTAGCTGTCAGTGAGACAACTGAAGTAATAGAAAAGGACGAGTGATGAACTCGATATCAGTCAACTCACACAATGAGGGAAATAGAGATTACTGGTGAATAATGATAATATTAAAACTATTTTTAAACCCCTCATTGATGAAGATTACATGTTTTTTTACTGTAGATTATAATTGTTTATTACAGAACCAGCTCCTGTCGTTAACCTAAAATACCATTTGGAACTTCTTTTATGACGTAACATTGATCATTTTATTGATCAGCTTCAGTTTAGTTAAAATCACAACTAAACAGATACTTCTTCTTTATAGTCACCATCATGTCATGCAATGTATTAATACTGTATATATTGAACCAGAGGCAGAAACATTTATTTGATTTTGCATTCATTTTATTTGATTTTGTGTATGAAAGGGAGACACCTGATCACCAGGATGAACCCTTTCATGATTGATTAAAGTTGATAATTTAGAGTTCCCAATTAGCTGAATATTTTTCTTTTTGTGGGAGGAAACCTGAGTACCAGGGGAAAACCCACGCAGACACAGAGAGAATATACAAACTCCACACAGACAGAAAGAGGAAAGAATCTGTATGGAGCCAAATCCAGGAAAAAAGTTTTGATCATTTGAAAAAGAAAATTTAAACTGAAAGTTCAAGTTTTGGTCTTGAATTCAACAGAAAGAAAGAAAAAAAGAAAGAAAGAAAAATGAGTGTATTACCCGAAACGGTTATTAGGGTTAAATATAATTTAGATTCAGTTCTGGAATTTTTTTAATAAAATATATGAACTTTCAGCTTCAAATCTTTTTTTCAAATGATCAAAACTATTGCCCTGGATTTGGCTCCATATCTGTGAGGCTGCAGCGCTAACCACTGAGCCACTGTGTCGCCCGGAAGGGAGGAGGGGGAAATAGAGGGGGAGAGAGGGAGAAAGATGGAGAGAGCGATACACAACGTATTGACAACGGGTCCTTGTCGATACGTTTACCTGACTCAACAGAGGTCACAGAGAGACCAGGGCTGAGGATCTGGCTCCTCCAGTCCTGCAGCAGGGTTCCACGTCTTTGGCCCAATCCATGAAAGCGTCGTCCAACTGAAATATATTGAACCAGAGAGGCAGAAACATAGACCATTTATTTAAAAATATAAAATCTTTAGAAAATAAATGTAAAAAAAAAAGATAGAAATTGATATTGACCTTTTTAATAAGAGGGTTCACACGTTCTCCACCTCCTCCTCCTACATTGAATAAAACTTACCACAGCTAAAACAACCGTTATACATGAAATACAACTTAACACATCTAAAACAACTTAATACATGAAATACAACTTACCACATCTAAAACAACTTAATACATGAAATACAACTTACCACAGCTAAAACAACCATTATACATGAAATACAACTTAACACATCTAAAAAAGTGATGCATCTAAAACAACTTATGTGTGTGTGTGTGTGTGTGTACATGCAGGAGAAAGTAGCTTTTTTTAGTTCTTTTTAAAGAAGAAAGTGGTGTGTGTGTGTGTGTGTGTGTGTGTGTGTGTGTGTGTATACATGCAGGAGAAAGTAACTTTTTTTCTTCTTTTTTTTAAAGAAGAAATATGGTGTGTGTGTGTGTGTGTGTGTGTGCGTGTGTGTGTGTGTGTATACATGCAGGAAAAAGTAAGGTTTTTTTGTTTTTTGTTTTTTAAGAAGAAAGTGGTGTGTGTGTATACATGCAGGAGAAAGTGGCTTTTTTTGTTTTTTTTTAAAGAAGAAAGTGGTGTGTGTGTGTGTGTGTGTGTATACATGCAGGAGAAAGTAGCTTTTTTTGGGTTTTTTTAAAGAAGAAAGTGGTGTGTGTGTGTGTGTGTGTGTGTGTGTGTGTGTGTGTGTGTGTGTGTGTGTGTGTGTGCGTGCGTGTATACATGCAGGAGAAAGTAGCTTTTTTTAGTTTTTTTTAAAGAAGAAAGTGGTGTGTGTGTGTGTGTGTGTGTGTGTGTGTGTGTGTGTGTGTGTGTGTGTGTGTTAGTCGACCTCCATCGGCTCGCCGAGTTCCTCAGGTGGTTCCGGGGGTCTATCTCCAGAAATTGATATTTACCTTTTTAATAAGAGGGTTCACACGTTCTCCACCTCCTCCTCCTACATTGAATACAACTTACCACATCTAAAAAAGTAATGCATCTAAAACAACTTATGTGTGTTTGTGTGTGTGTATACATGCAGGAGAAAGTAGCTTTTTTTAGTTTTTTTTAAAGAAGAAAGTGGTGTGTGTGTGTGTGTGTGTGTGTGTGTGTGTGTGTGTGTGTGTGTGTGTGTGTTTTATATTCTAGGGGACGCCTCGACTCGGCAGAAAGACGTCACCAAGTCTCACTCGGAGGAGCATGTTTGATTAGAGGCCCCGCCTCTCCCCACAAACCCTGCGCTGCTATTGGTTCACGCTGAACGACGCCTTACCCACAGCTGGATGAGGGACGCACCAACCAATGAGATTCCTGGAAATTATATATATATATATATATATATATATATATATATATATATATATATATATATATATATATATATATATATATATATATAAAAAATATACACACACATGCACACTGATGAGCCCAAAGTGCCCTTTTGTATGAATGTAACCATCTGCTGCCTCCAGTCCCGTCATAACAATCAGCAAACCAACACGGACACAACGTTAACTACTAAATGACTTTTTTCCCCCTTAATTTTTTGTTTTTTTGCAGTTTGACAACTTTTTTTCTTCTTTCTAAAGCTCAATGTTGATCATTCAAGAGCACCAAAACATTTGTGATTTCTTTAATTTTTTTTGGTTGGCCTCCAGATCGATCTAACATATAAAACATGTTTTTAGACTCAACAATCAGAAAAACCCATATATTGTATATAATATAACATCATATTAAATGTTGACCGATGCAGAACATAACACAAGTCACATGGATTCAACTTTTCATGAGTCTCACAGTCTAGATTTGTAGTGCCTCGTTCTCATTTTCCATGAACAGATCGAAGATGCAAAGAGTTTTCTCCAACATGAAAAGGAAATGAGTGGCGTTCATGTTATTCGGGTTTAGGGAAAGACTTTCTGGAGGTCATGAGTCCGACTGCTGAGTCCATCTGGATCAAGGAGCTGGCTGTTTTCTGACTGGACGGCTTCCTGAGGGGAAGGAAAGAGCAACGACAGTCAAATAAGTGAGCAGTCGTATCAGAGACGGGGTTCTTACGGTCATGGAAAAGTCATGGAATTTTAAAATGGTTATTTCCAGGCCTGGAAAAGTCCTTGAAGAAAATAAAATCCCCAAAGTCATGGAAATGTGTTATATTCATGTGTTCATGTCGTTCAGTTACGCTGAGTTTGAAATGATTAATATGCTTTTAAAAGAAAGACGCTCAGAATATAAGCAGGCATGCGCTTGGTTTAAAGTCATAGAAAAGTCATAATCCATTGGTCAAAATGTGTATGAACCCTGCAGAGCGTATTTCCAACCGAAAACTGAATCCTCTACCATTTAAAGTGACTTCAAATATATTTTTTGCAGTTGGTGAATGAAGTCAGTTTTTTTTTTTTTTTTTTTTCTCAAATTATAGATTTTGTTTGCAAGAAGAATCCTAAATGTAACTCTAAGGTGACGTTCGTTCCACCAGAGCCCGTTGAAAGTGTTTGAAAGTATAAATGTCTGTTTCTACAATGCTACAAACCTGTGCGGGGCCATTGGGGGTCGGCTGCTCCCGCCCCGCAGGCGACGGCTCTGTGTTTGGGCGCGGGGTACGAGGCCGAGGTCGCCCGGCCTGTAGCGGGCCAGCTGGAACTGCAAGCGCAGAGCCGGGTTCAGGCTCACTGCTCTGCAAAGACACATTTTCTATCAGTAACTGAGTGTAGTCTCACAGTGCAGATCAAAGAGCCTTCAAACGGAGCTAAATAAAGGGATGAGGTCCAGTCACCCGCCTGCTGAGGGGTCAGAGGTCTGCAGCTCCTCCGGCTGGTCGTGTTTGTCCAGAACCACCAGCAGCTTCTCCATCAGCCGCTTCCACTGGACGGCGGAGTCCTCCTCCTCCTCTTCCTCCTGGTCTGTAGGCGCATCCTGCAGGCAAAGGAGTCCACTTCAGCTTTATCGTGACTGATATATCAGCTGGCTTTACATTTGGATACAGTTAATAGGATTTAATAGTTGTATGCAACATGAATATCTACAAGGCCGGGGTGTTCTGAGCCATTTGGCTTTAATGCTTTCTTGCACCGATTGGCTCGAGAGCGCGTTCCCTCCGTGTTTAGACTGGAGGTGTTGCACACAAGTTAGTCGTGCATTTGGGTTATGGAGTTATTTTTTTACTTCCTGACTGCAGAAAGTTTGCTCCTACTTAAAAAGGTCAGCAAAGCTAGCCAGGACACTGGTTTACCCGTGTGGGTTTACGAGACTTCTAATATTCAGCCGCAGCGGTCAAACATTTTAATTACAAAATGATATTATTGATATTCTACCTTCTCTCTCAGGCTTTTTGCTCACTGGAAGTCTGAAGACCTGAGTGCAACTACACATTTTGTCTTTAAATCATACTTGCATAAAGCTCTGCACTATAGTTTCTCACTATTCTTATTCTAAGTATAAGTTATTTTTTCTTTATGCATGAGAAACATGAACGTATTAGTCTTATTGATTAGAATGTGTGATCACAACATTTTTATATGACTTTTTTTTTTGTGTGTCTTCACCAATAGTTATATAGAGTATGTGCATGTATTTCAGACTACTTTTAAATCTCTAAGCTGTTCTAAAATAAGTTGAGATAAGTGAGCGCCTTCAGTCGGGTGTGCAGATGTTCCTGATGTTCAGGGTGACCGCTTTTTATTGGTTTTAGTTTTACCATCAGGGCTTGTCTGAGAGCCACGGCAGCTTCCTGCATGCTGCTCTTCATCCTGCTCCTCCTCCTCCTCTCCTTCTGTAGCTCCGCCTCCAGCCGGCTCACCTCCGCTCCGCCTTCAGTGCAGCGCTCGGACAGCGAGGCTCGTTCCCGTCTGAAAAGACACGACGCCGTATTCAGGTGGGAACCGGCTTCACGGCCTCGAATGAATTGCATCCGTTCTCGTGCGTCTCAAACTACAGTATTTACTTTCAGTCCCACGAGGTATTGATTATCAAAGCCTCCGTCTTCTCACTGGCTTAAGTTTCACACATATATATATATATATATATATATATATAATATATATATATATATATATATATATATATATATATAATATATATATATATATATATATATATATTATATTATATTCTGAGTAACGCATTGTGGTTCCCAAAACATGGGATCTCACTGCTAGATGCTCCGAATGAAGCTTGTAGTTCAGCAACTATGTTGCTGCGATATGCATTTCTATGCATTACAAGATACTTTCGGGTTGAATAAGAAACACTTTTGCTTCATCTAATACCTTATTCAACACTTAAAAAGGTGTTTAAAAAGTCTGAGTCAGATTGAGACGTTCTAGTTAATCGCTTGAGTCGGCGATATTCGGACAGAGGAGACGGAGTGAACTTTGACCTGAGGGCCTCCATCTCGGCCAGGACCCCGGTGTGTTCGCTCTGATGCCGCTCGCGTTCCTGCCTCCCGTCTTCCAGCTCCGCCTGCAGCTGCCGACACTTCTCCGTCAGCTGCTCCGCCACCTGATGGAGGGACGACGTCGCGCATGCGTAAAAACCCCATCGAGCCTCAACCCGTCCTGAAAGCCGTTGGCTATGTCTCCCTCCCTGTCTCCCTCCTTCCCTGTCGCCCTCCCTGTCTCCCTCCTTCCTTGTCGCCCTCCCTGTCTCCCTCCTTCCTTGTCGCCCTCCCTGTCTCCCTCCCTGTCTCCTTGTCTCCTTCCCTGTCTCCCTCCCTCCCTCCGCTCTTACCTTCTTGCGGACGCAGCTCTTGCGGGACGTCTCGCGCAGCATCTGCTCCAGGAGGTCCACGTCCACGCTGAGCCGGCTCTTGCGCTCCCGCAGGTCCGAGTTCGCCCCCATCAGGGACAGGGTCTGCTCCGACAGCTGGCCGATCCGGGCCTTGACCTCCGTGTTCTCCTGGAGGGCCGACCTGGTCGCCGCCGGGACCTTCTGGTCCACCAGGTGTTGCACTTCAGCCGCCATGGTCGCCACGTGGCCCTCCATCTCCTCCTCCAACCTTTGGGGGGAATAATTCAGGCAATCTATTTGATATGACTCAGACCGGTGCATAACAGCTTTTTACCACACGTTACATTTTCATGTCGTCACAGATCAAATAAGATCTCAACCTCTTCTTCTCCAGCAGTGCTTTCATCTCCAGGTTGTGGAGGGCAGCTTCGTGTTGCGCCTCCTGACTGGCCAGCTGCTTCCTCAGAGACGCCAGGTCTGAAGTCAGCTGCTCCTTCTGCTCCTGAAACTCCTCCAGACCGGCCAGCCTCGCCGCTGGGAGGAGGAGAGGAGAGGGAGGAGGAGGAGGAGGAGGAGGAGGGAGGAGAGGAGAGAGTGCAAGAGAGGAGAGGGGAGGGAAGAGTGGAGGAGAGGGTGAGAGGTGAGGAGAGAGTGGAGGAGGAGAGGAAAGGAAGAAGAGAGTAGAGGATAAGAGAGGAGATGGTGGAGGAGAGGAGAGGGTTAGAGTGAGGAAAGGAGAGGGAGAGGGTGGAGTGGAGTGAAGGAGGGGAGAGGGAGGATAGGAGATGAGAGGGAGGAGAGGGTGGAGGATAGGAGAGGGAAGGGTGGAGGAGAGGGGAGAGGAGAGGAGGAGAGTGTAGAGGAGAGGAGAGGAGGAGGAGAGAGGAGGAGGAGAGAGGGTTAATCCTGGTGGTTTCACTCACTGAGATCAACTCCTGCAGTGAGTTTGCGTCATCAAGGTGTTCATGCGTCCTGGTAGCCAAACCGTTCAGCCATCGGTCTCGTCTGTTGCCATGGTGAGGAGAGTTATAATACCACGGCAGTGTGTAACTTGATCGACAGGCATTGTCAAACAACTTTTTTACTGGTATTATGAAATGGTTGTCTCCGTTTTACGTGAACATAAAAACACAATAACAGTCCTCACACCCTTTGACCTGCACCGAGCCGCTCCGTCTCACCGAGCGTCGTGTTTTCCTCTTGGAGTTCCTCCACCCGGCCTCCCAGCTCCTCCCTCAGCGCTCCGAGCTGCCGCCTCAGAGCCGCTCCGTCCTCGCCGCCGGCCCGCCGCCGGCTCTCCAGCTGCTCCGCCAGCTGCTCCGCCTCGGCCTCCTTCTCCAGCACGGAGCGCTTCAGGAAGTCCACGATGTCGCGCTTCTCCTCCTCCAGCGCGCCGTACCGGCAGTCCAGCTCCTCCTTCTGCCGCTCCTGTCGGGCGCACTCCAGCTGGTACCTGGAGGAGGAGGAGGAGGAGGGAGGAGGAGGGAGGAGGAGGGAGGAGGAGGGAGGAGGAGGGAGGAGGGAGGAGGAGGAGGGAGGAGGAGGAGGAGGAGGAGGAGGGAGGAGGAGGGAGGAGGAGGAGGAGGAAGGAGGGAGGAGGAGGAGGAGGAGGGAGGAGGAGGAGGGAGGAGGAGGAGGAGGGAGGAGGAGGGAGGAGGAGGGAGGAGGAGGAGGAGGAGGAGGAGGAGGAGGAGGGAGGAGGGAGGAGGAGGGAGGAGGGGGAGGAGGAGGAGGGAGGAGGAGGAGTTTCATGTACTTGAGTACAGTTTGAGGTACTTGTACACTTGCTGCTGCTTTATACTTCTACTAAACTGAAATTCAAAAGGAAAGTATTCTACTTATTTTTCTCTCTCTCTCCACTACATGTATTTGTTAACTTAAATTACTTTGGAGATTCAGATTAATAATACACAAATATGATCAACAAATACATGTTAATATTGATTAAAATAAAACGTTATTGATCCCAGGGGGATTATAAAGATACGCAGCAGATACAGTAGTTAAAATGAGCTCCACCAACAGCTGCAACATTGCAATGTACACACTAATGCATCAATAAATATAATCCAGTAATTATATATTATTCTGAAATCGGCCATTCTGCACAATGAATACTTTAACTTCCGGTCCCTAAAGTATATTGTAATGCCAAACCGTTTGTGCCTTTTACTCAAGTAAACACTTTTAAATCTTGTTTTTTTTATTTGTTGTGTATTGTTATGCAGCTTCCACCTCGTCAGATTCCTTGTATGTGTAACGTATTTGGCAAATCAATTATTCTGAAAAGTTGAATAGCTGTTAAATAAATGTAATTAGTGGGGTAAAAAGTGCAATATTTCCCTCTTTTTTTTATTATTATAGTGAACTAACAGGAAGTTGGCAGAAAATGGAAATACCTCAACACTTACTTTACTGCAGTGTTTGAATGTACTGCAGTACTTCTCACCTCTGGTTGTACTGCGTTATCTGCAGTATCGGCGCAGCGTATACACACTTTTAAAGAAGCAACATGGTGTCACGTGACTCACCTCTCCAGCTGCTCGTTCAGATATCGTATCTGAATCAGATACAAACACTTCTCTTTGTCCTCGGACCCGCTTTTATCTGCAGTCGACGAGCTTTCCTTTTTCGGTGTTTTCTTGACTTCATCTTGTTTCTTCTCCTTCTTCTTCGGCATTGTGTGGCGCGAGGGAGCGAGTTGGGTGGTTGCTATTAGCAACGCTGCATTCAGGGACTCCTCGGAAAGTTGACTTCTTATGAACTGGTTGTATAATTGTGTTTCGTTATTTGTATTCTTTGTAATTTGTCACATGAATATTTCACAGATGTTTGTAAAGAAACTGTAAAGAACATCACACAGAAAATTGTGAATAAAAACTGTTGGTGATTTATTTACACGTCATGAATCATCATCCTTCTGATGTACATTTATAAAGATATAGTTGATTTAATAAAAAATATATTTGAAACTAAAGTTCCTTTTTCTTGATCACAAACATTGTTATATGTTGTTTATGTTACTGATCATTTAAAAACTACAAATATCATCATAAACAATAAAGAAGCTTTGAAAGAATTACAAACTGAATCAAAACACATTTATATTTTTATGATCATACTGTGAACCTGATTTTGGAATTGTTCATATTGTATATATTTTATGTATTTTAGATTCTTAAGCGTTATATTTACACTCTTCACACTTTAAAAATATTAAACAGCAATTTCCCTCAGAATGAATAAAGTTTGATCTTATCTTGAAATAAAACACAATTAAAACATTTCTTTACACAAAATAAAACAAGGAATCCCAAACTAAAAAAATCATCAGAAGATTAAAATATATCATAAAACAAGATGCTGATCACCAGAATACTTCACAGCTTTTATCTTGAAAGCTTTTTATATGATGATGTCATCCAGTTAAAACTTATGTGGATTTATTTTTGAATCATTTTTGTTCAACAATTGATCCTTAAAACTTATTTTCTTAATGTATTTCCAAAAATGTATTTCAGATTAAAACAATATTTCATGTGTTCATGTTTTACAGTAAATTACATGAAAACAATAAACAAAAATAAAAAAAATGTTTGCATTATTCATTGGAGACAATAAAGAAAAACAACTTCAATCATAAAAAGATAATCAATCAGAGTCATAATGTGTTTTGATTCACTGAACCTCTGAGACTGAGTGTAAAGTGTGAAACACTGAAATTATAACATTTAAACTGAAATAAGTCAACAGAAGATCCATAAATCTTATGAACTAAAACTGATGTCTGATGATGATCAAAGTTAAAGAAACACAACTGGAAACAAAGTATTTGGTTTAGTGGATTCACTAAATGTGAGATTGAGTTCTGATGAAACACAAGATGCTGATTTAGTTATTATTGAATAATCATTTGTTTCTGTGTGAAAGTTTATGATCTGATGATGTGAAACAGTTTGAGTATTACATATATTTGTTTCTGTTATAACTGTTGATTGTATTGATTATATCAATGAGATCTTGACACAGTGAAGTCTAAACAAACACAAACATGTCTGAACATCACAGAGAAATATCAGTTTAACAGATTTTGATATCAGCAGTTTTAGCATCACCAGCCTTTCCAATATTGAAATATGGGAAGAGTTTCTCAGTGAAAGTGTCTCTGTGAGTGTAGATGTGAGTCATGTCTTCAGAGTCGTAGAAGGACACCTCCCCTCTGTCATAGTCCAGCTGGACTCTGATCCTCTGGAGACTCTTCTTCATTCTGACAGTCTTACCAACTCCATTAGTGTATTTTCCTCTGCGATGACGTAAACACCAGATTCCATATTTTGGTGAAGCACATAACTCTCCCTTCCTGTCAACTGACTCTTTAACCAAACCTACATCCCAATGAGGATGGTCTCCCACCTCCACCTCCCAGCTGTGTTTCCCTGAGCTGAAGCCCTCAGATCCATGAACATCTGCATACTTAGTGTTTCTCTCTGGATTGTCAGGAAGCTGCTTTGTGTCTCCATGTCTCACACTGGTCAGATCATCAGACAGATAGAGTCTGGGGCTTGCAGTGTTTGGGTCCAGAATGACAGGACTGAAGTGGACCTGGTCCTTCATCTTCTCCCAGACTCTGAAGGACAGGTTGCCCAGGTGTTTGGCCACATCTATCAGCGCTCCTGAGACCAGCTGTGGATCTGACAGTGAGCTCTGGACTCTGGCTCTGGTCTGAGTGGGTTTATAACTGCTGAGGAATGACACCTTGTGTTTCTGCAGGTCTTCTTCAACAGCAGAGATGCTGTCTGACAGAGAGGAGATCTGCTCCTGAATCATCTTCATCTCTCTGCTGATAGTCTTCCCCTTCTGCTCCTCTTCCTCCCTCAGAGCTGCCAGTCTGGACTCCTCTTCCTCTTTCAGGAACTGGTGCAGCTTGTTAAACTCTGCTCTGATCTGCCTCTCTGTGGACAACAGCTGCTTCTTGGAGTGTTGCGTCACTTCATTGTATGTTTCCTCCACTTGTTTGTGTTTGTCCCTCTTGTCCTGCAGAGACTCTAAGTCAGATCTCAGCTGGTCCTTCAGGTCACTGACTGCTTGTTCTATAGGAACCACCTTGTGACTCTGGTGGAGATGAAACTCACAGACAGGACACACAACTCTCTCTTCATCCTCACAGAACAGTTTAGTCTCTTCTCCATGTTTACTACACACCACCTCCACCTTCTTCTCTCCTTTCTCTGTCTCAGATGATCCAGTTTTCTGTCTCTCAGCAAAGGAGTCAGGCTGTTCCTTCAGTGCAAAATTAATACCTGGAACATCTTTTGAGGATTTTCTTTTACAAATGGGACAGTTTTTGTTTCCAGCTTGTTTCCAGAATTGTTGCAGGCAGCTTGAACAGAAGCTGTGGTTGCAGCTCAGAGAAACAGGATCTCTGAAAGTCTCTGAACAAACGTGGCAGTTCAGGAAACTTTCAACAAGAACTATTTTTTCAGCCATTTCCTTTCTTTGCCAAATTGTTCTTCAAAATAAAAAGACTCACCAAACTCAACTTCCCTTCAGTTTGCTCCTCTCAGTCCTCCAGTTGGAACAATGTTGGACAGAGATCTCTCTCAGTGTAAAGGCGTTGTATCTCCTTTCAACAATGTCAGACTTTGCTCTCAATTCCATCAACATCTTTCATCGGTTAATCATTAACTGTAATAAATGCAGCGATATGTTTTTATTACCAGCAGAGAGAACAGGACACGTTTCAATCTGTCCTTCATAGTCTGGAAAACATTCAAGTTAATTCTTTAACCCTGTTTCTCTCTGTGTGATGATCTGACATGTGAGAGAAATAATCCTAAACACTGACAGAAAGCTGAAGAAAGTTTCCTGACAACATGTTGCTGCTGATGTTTCCTGAGTTACAATGAAACAATACTTTGTCACATGAAAACATCCACAAAGATCAAAGATTACTACCACACTCCTCAGTAGTGTTACACATTAAAATGCAGCTACTGTTACTAGTAGCGTTGCACTGATCCGCAGAGCAATACACAAGTAAGGATATATTTCGGTGAGCTGCTTTGCATGTATGAAAGAGTTGTCATGCTCTTTGATGGCCAGTAAGGTACATTTTCTCACTCCTGGGTCAGTTTATTTAGTTATTAAGCATTTTGGTGTATTTGGACAGCCTGACTTTTTTCATTCCAAGATGGCTGTTGATTAGTTGAATCAGATATGATTAAACTTGTCTAGCTCGCTACACCAATACTAACGTTGTTATTATTACTCAAATTTCAACTTCATGACACAACGAAAATGACCCCAAAAAATAGCCAGACAGTTTTGACTGAATGGCAATAACGAACGTCACACCCCTTCACTGGCTGGCTAACTATCAAGATCACCTGACATTAGATTCAAGATATTGTTATTGTCATATGCACAAATAACAGACAGTTACTCTGTACAATGAAAAGCTTATTTTGCTGGGTCCTCCTGACACACCGAATTACAATAAACTTAAGCTAAAAAATAAATATAAATAAGCCACAAAATATAGTAACAGTATTGCACAATCAGTGTATAAAGTGCACTATGCATTGCTACAAATATACACCCTGGGGTATACTCTGGCCTGGAGGGGTATAGTATGGCCTAGGCTATGTTACACCCCGGGTATAGTTTGGCCTGGGCCAAAGTATTGAGCCCACTACACCAGTGATTGTCAACCACTGTGCCGCGGCACACCAGTGTGCCGTGAGAGATCGTCAGGTGTTCCGTGGGAAAATGTCCAATTTCACTTAATTGGTCCAAAAAAATATTATTTAGTTGCCGCAAATGATTTTCCATTGTTGAGCGTCTGAGCTGCAATATAGTGGCTGGCAGAGTAATATAGAACAGGTCTGCACCTTGTTCTGCTATGAAACAAACTAAACGGCCGTATGTTATTCATCTTATCTACACAGCATGTCATTTCTGGGTCGCGTCTATACAACTCTGCTCTGCTCTGTGTCGCGATGCGCTGCACACAGGTGAGACACAGCGGAGAGAGAGAGACAGAGAGCGGCGAAAAATATGTTGCGTGCTTTTCACAATGGGATTTGCTGCTGAAGCTATCAGTATTTTAAGCTATGAGCTCTCACTGTTAAAGCCGAACAGTTCATGTGTTTGCAGGTCAAGACAAACGGCCTGGAGCTCCATAAATGACGTTTCTGACTTAGAGAGGCTCTGGAAATATTCTTCCAAAAGCCTGAAAAACACCCTGCAGTGATAAAGCTGCTCACTTTGTGGTCGTCATTAAAATAAATGAACACCATGTTTCCTTTAAGTCAGTATTTATCAAACTGGGGCGGTATTTATTACAGGTGCAATACCTTTATTACAGGTATTTATTACAGGTGTGGCGCAAGAGGAAATGCTGATTTTAAATGTTCACCGTCCGCCGTTAACAGGTTACGCATGCGCATGCGCAGATTCTTGGCATTTCGCCAAAAGCCGATCTTTATGAGATCTCCGTGAGGTCGGCTTTCTGCTGTTGTGTCTCTATCATTGAGCATGAACTGAGAGCCGTATCAAATCTACAACCCCGTTTTAAAAAGATATGTAGAGGAAAGCAGCTCAATGCAGCCACTAATACTGATACAACGTGATGCTCACACATCTGCACTCATTACGTTTTGTTTTGCAATAGCTTATTGTTTTCCACAATAAGATATTTAGTAGTAACTAAATATTAGTTCTTTTTTGCATAACTTTATTTTCATTTTTCTAACAAAGTGATAACACTTTTTTTTTGTCTGATGAGCAATCTGGTTTACTTGAAACACTGAATACTCTTCCATGCCAGTAGGTAGCGCAATAATGATCTACCATATATGCTGTGTTATGCAACAATGTGACATTTTGTAACTTTTTAGGTTGTTGGTGTGCCGCGGGATTTTTTTATTGTAGAAAATGTGCCGCGGCTCAAAAAAGGTTGAAAAACACTGCACTACACGACGCGTTCATACAGATTGTCATGTGTGGACAGCAGACGCTCACTCTGCCATACGGACGATTTCTTTGCACTATTACGGCCATGGAGGTCACACGGGGTGTGTGGACCGACCTGCAGAACTATTTTAATCTTATAAGCACCAAGCCCCCGCGCCTATTCTCAAAAAAAGAAAAAAAGAACAGTTTTTTTAAAACGTTTCCTTAATTATCTCCGCAACCTCATGGTTGTTTAACTTCATCTAAATGCTACAATACCGTAACCCTTGTGAGAAGATACATACAGTATATCCAAAACTATTTCCCCTATTAGTACCTGTAAAGTCACAAAACGGCCGGAGTCTTTTTTCTTTCTTTTTTCAGCGGACGTTTCTGAGTCCGTGGAGCAATCTGCAATCACGCAGATGCCTCCAACCTCGCCGTTGCTGCGTCGGACAATGCATGTTGTCCAAATCAAGCACCAGTCACATTTAGTTCTAACAAAACAATCCAACAAAACCGCTGAAACGCTGCAGTGCACACACAAGACATCACTGGCGCAGCTGCTGCACCTTGGCGCTGGCAGAGGCATGGAGAACAACATGGAGACGTGAAAGTGGCAGAAGGTGAGACGCTCACACAGTTCACTCACTGACAGTTTGATCCAAACTGGTGTCATTTATTCTAAGAATGATAATATGATCTGAAGTGAACGCTGCTGTTCCTTTCCTGCTCGTTACATTTCGTAACCAGACTTCTGTCACTTTGTTGTTCAAAAATACCTGAGAATCCATCGGTGCAAGTTCAAACCAGAGTTTGACCTTTGACCTTTAAAGTCTCACTAATAAATCTCACCATGAATTCGTGTTTGCAGCTTTTTAATTAGTGAGCCGTAGAGATGACTTTGATCAAAGTATTTCTCTGAATGCTTCTTAATATACATACATAAATAAACTTTCAGGTTATTTATGTTGGATATGAGCAGCTCTACACAATTCATTTACATTTAGTTTACTTTTATTATCGTGTTAATTGTGTATAAAAATAGCTAAGAAATGGTCTTAAAAATGGTCCTAAACTTAAATTCATACTTGAGCCCATACAGACAGGATTTTTGTCTGTGATCTTTCCACATTAATAAAGCCTGCAGTTATTCAGAGACACTTTGCATTTTAAAAGTCTTCATACATAGATTATGTTTACTGAGTTTCATCATTTTAGCTGTCAGTAAGACAACTGAAGTAATAGAAAAGGACGAGTGATGAACTCGATATCAGTCAACTCACACAATGAGGGAAATAGAGATTACTGGTGAATAATGATAATATTAAAACTATTTTTAAACCCCTCATTGATGAAGATTACATGTTTTTTACTGTAGATTATAATTGTTTATTACAGAACCAGCTCCTGTCGTTAACCTAAAATACCATTTGGAACTTCTTTTATGACGTAACATTGATCATTTTATTGATCAGCTTCAGTTTAGTTAAAATCACAACTAAACAGATACTTCTTCTTTATAGTCACCATCATGTGATGCAATGTATTAATACTGTATATATTGAATCAGAGGCAGAAACATTTATTTGATTTTGCATTCATTTTATTTGATTTTGTGTATGAAAGGGAGACACCTGATCACCAGGATGAACCCTTTCATGATTGATTAAAGTTGATAATTTAGAGTTCCCAATTAGCTGAATATTTTTCTTTTTGTGGGAGGAAACCTGAGTACCAGGGGAAAACCCACGCAGACACAGAGAGAATATACAAACTCCACACAGACAGAAAGAGGAAAGAATCTGTGTATGGAGCCAAATCCAGGAAAAAAGTTTTGATCATTTGAAAAAGAAAATTTAAACTGAAAGTTCAAGTTTTGGTCTTGAATTCAACAGAAAGAAAGAAAAAAAGAAAGAAAGAAAAATGAGTGTATTACCCGAAACGGTTATTAGGGTTAAATATAATTTAGATTCAGTTCTGGAATTTTTTTAATAAAATATATGAATTTTCAGCTTCAAATCTTTTTTTCAAATGATCAAAACTATTGCCCTGGATTTGGCTCCATATCTGTGAGGCTGCAGCGCTAACCACTGAGCCACTGTGTCGCCCGGAAGGGAGGAGAGAGGGAAATAGAGGGGGAGAGAGGGAGAAAGATGGAGAGAGCGATACACAACGTATTGACAACGGGTCCTTGTCGATACGTTTACCTGACTCAACAGAGGTCACAGAGAGACCAGGGCTGAGGATCTGGCTCCTCCAGTCCTGCAGCAGGGTTCCACGTCTTTGACCCAATCCATGAAAGCGTCGTCCAACTGAAATATATTGAACCAGAGAGGCAGAAACATAGAACATTTATTTAAAAATATAAAATCTTTAGAAAATAAATGTAAAAAAAAAAGATAGAAATTGATATTTACCTTTTTAATAAGAGGGTTCACACGTTCTCCACCTCCTCCTCCTACATTGAATAAAACTTACCACATCTAAAACAACTTAATACATGAAATACAACTTACCACAGCTAAAACAACTTAATACATGAAATACAACTTACCACATCTAAAACAACCATTATACATGAAATACAACTTAACACAGCTAAAACAACTTAATACATGAAATACAACTTACCACAGCTAAAACAACTTAATACATGAAATACAACTTACCACATCTAAAACAACCGTTATACATGAAATACAACTTACCACAGCTAAAACAACTTAATACATGAAATACAACTTAACACAGCTAAAACAACTTAATACATGAAATACAACTTAACACAGCTAAAACAACCATTATACATGAAATACAACTTAACACATCTAAAAAAGTGATGCATCTAAAACAACTTATGTGTGTGTGTGTGTGTGTGTGTATACATGCAGGAGAAAGTAACTTTTTTTCTTCTTTTTTTTAAAGAAGAAATATGGTGTGTGTGTGTGTATACATGCAGGAGAAAGTAACTTTTTGTTTTTTAAGAAGAAATATGGTGTGTGTGTGTGTGTGTGTGTGTGTGTGTGTGTGTGTGTGTGTGTGTGTGTGTGTGTGTGTGTGTGTGTATACATGCAGGAAAAAGTAAGGTTTTTTTGTTTTTTGTTTTTTTGTTTTTTAAGAAGAAAGTGGTGTGTGTGTGTATACATGCAGGAGAAAGTGGCTTTTTTTGTTTTTTTTTAAAGAAGAAAGTGGTGTGTGTGTGTGTGTGTGTGTGTGTGTGTGTGTGTGTGTGTGTGTGTGTGTGTGTGTGTGTGTGTGTGTGTGTGTGTATACATGCAGGAGAAAGTAGCTTTTTTTGGGTTTTTTTAAAGAAGAAAGTGGTGTGTGTGTGTGTGTGTGTGTGTGTGTGTGTGTGTGTGTGTGTGTGTTAGTCGACCTCCATCGGCTCGCCGAGTTCCTCAGGTGGTTCCGGGGGGTCTATCTCCATCGGCTCTTCGGGGTCCTGAAGAGGAGTGGAGGCTCTTTGGAAAACAACAAAATAAGTTATCAGAATCATGCAGATGAAACACAATGTTACGTAACCATATGACATGGGGACTGTTGTCCAATACAAGCACAGAGTGAGTACATTGGACCAATCAATAACTGAAAAGCAGAATCTTCTTCAATCCATCAAAGACGTAGGTAGTTCTTTCTTACACTGCACTCTAACTTTTAGTCTTATATTTTATTCCCGTCTAATTCTATTTTAGTTTGTCTTAATTTCTGGTTCTCTTGGCGCTTTAATGCTTTTAATTGTATTTGAATGTCATTTTGTGATGTGTTTCTTTTAATCTTTTGCTTTTGATGAGAACCTTGAATGGCCTGGTGAATAAATAAGCTTACCGTCTCATGCCTAGCCAAGAGGAGGGGATAGAAGAAGAGGGGGAGGAGGAGCTAGAAGAAGAGGGGGGTGAGGAGGCGCTAGAAGAAGAGGGGGGTGAGGAGGAGCTAGAAGAAGAGGGGGATGAGGAGGAGCTAGAAGAAATGGGAGTGGAGAAGAGACTAGAGGAGTTAGAGGAGGCGGAGGCTGGCTTACGGGACGCCCCAGGGTGAGCGGGCCGGTTGGGGGCCGGGATGAGAGGAGGCCTCCGGATGAGTCGACTCGTCTAGAGGTAAAAAAATAAAAATACAACCATCAGACCACTGCTCCACACATGGAAACAACCCCATATGGACTCTCACATCACACAGTGCATTAAGAGGATCAGTGCCACTATGCAGTAATACTTCATTGAAAGTAAACGGCTTACAATAAATCAGGGGTATTCAATTCAAATTCAACGAGGTCCAGTTAGAGAATTTCCTCATTTAAACATCCGGGACATCACATTAATGTCTAACGTGCATTATGATTTAGTCCCATATATATTGAAGTAGCTTAATAGTTATATTAACGTCTGTATGTAGTCAACAACGAACTGTCATTTTAAATATAGAAAATTCAATAGAACAATATTTTAACAATATTTATTGTCAGATGAATTATAAGTAATACATATTCTAATAATAAATAATTGATCTTCTCTCATTTCAAGTAAAATAAGGACTGGATTAAAACAATTAAATACATTACAGAAAGCTTTTGAAAAAATGTGCATCAAAGTACTTCATTAAAAACAAAACAAAGAACTGAATTGTTCTGCAGCTTTAAAAAAGCCACGATATATTCTTATCTTCTTAAGAGAAATGTGTGTGCAGGGGCTTTATCTGTGGTTATGGAACACTTGTTTCAGCTCCATTCTCCTCTCTGTTTACGTCATTGTTGGACGGTGAATTATTGTGTTAGGATTCTGATCATATTGGGCTCTTTTCTGTGCCTTCATTTTGGATGCGAGTGTGTACGTTTGCTCAAAAGAGTTGTGATTAGTCTCGTATGGCTTCACATTGCTGCTTATATTAATTACCGACTATTGGGTCTGTGAAGACGGGAGTCGAGGGCGACGCCTATCAGAATACACATATGTGATTGGCTGAGTAGCTGAGTTGATTTACAACGCATGTAATTGGACAAAATAAATAAATAAACATATTCATTGTTATCATGGCAGGGGGCCTTACATCTGTCTACATGACGCTGGTATCAAACCTATGAGCACAGTCACCACTGAGACAGTTAAACTGTTCACGTAACATTTCTGACGGCAGACAATTCAATCAGAATCCACTTGAGAAAACTAATTAAAATGACACCGGATCTGGTCTGATATTCACAATATTCATAATAAATGAAGGAATGATTAGGCTGCAGACGAGTCGCCCCCTGATGGCCGTGAGAGAGAAAGCAGGTTTCAGACACTTCCGCATTTTCAGAACCGGAGGTTGCCGCCTGGGATGTGTAATTTATCTCATAGTTTTAACAGCAACAATAACTTTATTCTCCCACATAATTTTTTTCAACCAGCGGTCGAGGTATTAAAGACAGCTGTGCAGGATAAAGTCTGCAGAATAAGGCAATGAAAACCGTTCTCGCAGCTCCACCGAGAATTGTGAAGCCAAAGGAGCCTGTATTGTGTGTTGGAGGAATGCAGAAACAAATGATCAGCTGCTGATGCTGAGAACTCGTCCTAACCAATCGGACCGCATCTAGAATTTCTCTTTAACATTGTGTGTGACGGACATGAAGCAGGCGACAAGGAAACAGTGAAATACACCAAAACTACATTAATTCTTTCAACAATAGAACTCATTTTGTACATGGTAAAAAATACAGTTTTACAATCAGAGACCGCATAAGATTCACCCCAAAGACAGACTGTGAAATAACATTATTCAATAAACAGATACACCACGCGCGCGCACACACACACACACACACACACACACACACACACACACACACACACACACACACACACACACACACACACACACACACACACACTTTTCTTTTTCACGTTTGTTGTTTTTAGCAGATTTTTGTCTCTCTTATTCATTTTCTGCTATTATTAAATGTAACTTGTATAAAAGTATAAAAACGTGCAATGGACTGTAAAGTAAACACTGAGATGATGAAAGAAACGTATCAATAAAGTGTTAAAAATAAGCGTGTGGCGTTCAGGTTCTTGGTGTTCTTACCATGCTGCTGAGTGCGTTGAATTGGAAACGACGGGCCATCTGAGGGAAAAAACCAACAACAAACAAGATAATTACTGTTATTATCTGTCTAGAAGCTCTACAGTTTACACAGTCAGATGCCTTTTACGCAGCGAAACTTCCGACAGACTACATTTTTAAAAAAAGGTCAATTTAAAGCCGTCTTTCTGATCGACTAAAAGTCAGAAACATGTCGGTGCCTTTTCTGTAAAAAAATGATATTTCTGTGGTTGTTTCACTCTCTGCTGCTCATCGTGTTAATATTTGGGGCACAGTGACATCAAAGTGACACATTTATGAACGTCTTTTTGTGTGAAATATCCTCTAATATCAATCAAACTTTATTTCAGACTGAAGTCTGATCCATGTTGTCACTTTCAGGAAAAATACTTTTTTCTGAAGTAAACTGGGTTCCTGTGACAAATATTGAGAAGACTAATAATTGCTAATTACTATAATTATAATAAATTAATAATAATAATAATAATAATAATAATAGCTGAATTTGAACGATCAGTAAAAGTAAACGCACAGCTACACGATATCAATCTATTACTGGCAGAATAATAACATCACTGTGTGTGGAGGGAAAGTTCCCACTGTAATATACAATTATGTTTTTTCTACTTCTACTGTACTTCACTACATTTATTTGACAGCTACATGTCCTACTTACTTTGCAGAGGAACATTTTACACAACTTATTTAACGTGTTACTTTTACAAAACATGAAGCATTTTTAAAGAGTGAACAAAGTTACCCAACAATACATAGTTTAGAATTGCTTTCACCTGCACAGCATGCTACATTTAAATACAGCTCACACGTTGATGAATCAGTATTAATAATCCAATAGTATAAAACATGATATAGAACTTTGAAATGAGCCAATCTGCATGATAAGTATTTATTTGACAGTTATTTTACTGATAATACTTCTGAACCTGAGTTTCTTTACTTTATTCAATAATTCTTAAGGTGAAAAGTTTGACAATTCAGAGACCAGAGGAAATATGTTTCAGTGAAGTTTAGAGAGATAATAAAATCAACTTCATGAGTATTGAACTACTCTGGGTGAAAACACACATTGCTACATGGCTAACAATATGCTGGTTGAGTCCTTACCTTGTTGTTCACTGACGGTTGTGTAGGTTAGCTTGAGTTAGGTTAGCTTGAGTTGGGTTAGCTTGAATTGCGTTAGCTTGAGTTGAGTTAGCTTGCTAGCTTGATTGTTGAAGTGGTTTTCTTCAGGAGAAAGTTAGGTAAGCTGTTCTCTCGGTGGGGTCCTCAAGCGCAATGAGGAGAAAAGAGGGACACTGTTCTCTTATAGGAACACGCACGTTCTATAGAAGCTCTTAGAACATTCCATTTAGAACTTTAAATACTGACGCCAAACCCGCAGCCACGAGGCCACGCCCCCTTGCTGCCGGAACGTCACTACTGACGGCGCCACATAATTAGTATGAGATATGTTTATTATTATCACCGGTTATGAAATGGGTTACTGGTAAATATGTGTAATATTGGGTCATGCATGGAGTGCAACTATGTTAATGCAGCATACATTCATATAAATCACAACCACAGCACCTTGTACACATTGTATTTTTGTTAAAGTAAAGAAAAAAAAAGAAAAAGACCTTCATTGTACAACAAAATCAATAAATTATAAATCGGACAAAAGTTGGCCTACATTACTGGAGAAACCATGATTTAGTACATATTTCCTCCTGTCTGCAAACTTTAAAAAAAATCATCTGTACACCAGAATATGTTCAGGTTTAGTCAAGATATTGTTATTCTCATTTCATCTCCTTAATGCATAGACTAGTCCAATGCATCATAATTAATACTAGAACAATTTAAACAAATAATACAAGTAAATCAAATCCCAAACATAAACAAATCAAAAGAAGATAATACACAACAATACTCCAACAAACAAACTAATGTTGCAGGCTACAGTTTAAAGGTGGGTATAACCACATGTATTTGTTTTGCGTATTGACAGTCTCCAAAAAACAATATTCTTTTCCACAAAATAAAAAACATAATCATCCCTTCAAGCATTGCATCTGTCACTGTCACACTGCCTTTTATTATTAGACTCTGTTCAGAGTTTATCTTTTTTAGAATAATTGTCCCACCTACCCAGTTGTGTGGCCATGACCTCTGGCCTCCTCCACCCATCTTTTGATTGTCCAACTCGGTGGCTCCCTTGGGTGGTATGAGCCAGTATTGCAGGATTTTCTTTTCTTTGCAAAGTGTAATTATTTAGTTTCCACATGTTTCCTTCACCTGGCTGCTGCTGCTAGATGACTCTGAGGGCAGTCATGCTAATAGAAAAGATTAAATGTGTTAAATTGCAGACTTCATTACTGCGTTATAATCTATCATTATTACCATATGCTATAGAGGCAATTAAACTCAGTGTTGTAGCACCAGAAGCTCAACCAATGAAGTGTAGCAGTTATTTATTCAGCGTTGTGTAAATGGCTGCTTTTTAATCGGTAACTTTTCACCCCCACCCTTCCATTTGGCTGCAGGGGTTTTAATTGGGTACCTTTGTGTGTTTCACCTCACTTCCCTCCCTGCCTATAAATCCACTCGGCTGACTGAATGAACAGTGTGGAGGTTAATTCACTTCCAGCTCAGTCAAGCCTTGTAAATTAATAAGAGAGTATTAATTCACCACGTAGCACATTCATGAAAGAAAAGAGCTACAGTAAATACATTTAAGTGGGATGCTATTCAAATATTATGGCATAACCACAAGCCCAGGGGGAAATAGCCCGATACTGCTATTATAAAGTGAGCATCATACTCAATATAATGTATCAGCAGCGATAGATGCAGTTACATCCAATGTATTTGAGCCCAACTGTAATTTAATGGGATATTTAAAGATGTATTTCATGAACACCTCTAAAACCTCTCTGGATCCATCACCTTCGCCCACCGTAAGAGACCACATGTTGAGATCAAGTGCACCTCCAGAATAATCATTCAGTATTCTTCTAAAATCTGCAAGCATCCTATTTATTGTTACAATCGTCATCAAGATAGTCTTGAGAAAATAGTTGTGAGTAACTCAGGCATTTCCTAAGAATACACAAGATGGTGTGTGCATTTGCCAGGATTGATCTCAAAACTCGAGCAAAAAATGTATTATGTCTGCACAGTTTAAATTAGGTGTACATTTTGTTTTTTAAACTTCCTGTCAACCATGGTTCCCCTGAGATTGAAGATCTAGTAAGACCCTGACCAAGAATGCAGCACACAGGTTACCAAAAATGTAGTGTACACTTACAACTAATCAGTTAATGAGGGTTTCAAGACTATCAACGCTGTTAGTTCAGATTGTTTTGCATGTTTTGCATTATTAATCTCTGACAATGCACATGCATACATTTGCCAATAGACTACGTGTGTACTTTTAACCTATACTCAAGTACATTTGAATGCATGTAACAACGTATTTCCACACTGAAGTACTTCTCCCACCTGTTGTAGAGTTACACAAACAGAACACTGTTTATTAATTGTGTTTGACTAATCATTTAAAGTGTGGGGGTGGGAGACACACACACACACACAAAATAACCCCACACACATCAGAGTGAGGGCATTATGAGCAATGCCACTGTGCTGCCAGCTTTCTCCCCCGCGTCCAGCTCGTTTCCTCCCACAAGGCGCAGCCGCAGGCGGGGAGGGACGGTGACCTTATAGCCTCCGGCCTGGCACCAGCAGGGCTTTGACCATCCGAGCCTCCCGGGACCAACTCAGACACAGCTCCTAAACTCTGCCCGTTGTCTGCTCCTTTTGGGGGGTGTATAGGTTTAGCAGTTTGCACCAGATTATTGTTTTATTTTTATTTCCCCGCCAGCCATGAGCACGGACAAGCAGGGCAAGCAGGTGCCGGAGTGCTCCGGCTCTCTGTCCCCACCCAAAGGCCAGAGACCCCCGAGGATGCCCAAGTGCTCCCGCTGTCGGAACCACGGCTACGTGTCTCCCCTGAAGGGACACAAGCGCTTCTGCAACTGGAGGGACTGCCAGTGTCCCAAATGTAAACTGATAGCCGAGAGGCAGCGAGTCATGGCGGCCCAGGTAACGGTTATCGTGTCTTTCTTTTTTTCTTTTTTTTTAAAAAACGGTTTTAGCGCGCGACGAATCTTAGCTTGAGCCCGAACTGGAAAAAAAAAAAAAAAGCTTCAAACGTCGTAAAAAAATACGACACGTAATTGTTTGTTAACATTTCGATGTATGTTTGTTATTTTTTTAACTACTTCGTCTCAGTTTACTTTCGTTGTTTATCCTCGTTTTAATGTGTGTACTAACAAGTCGCCTCATGTTTTGACCTAACTCTAACTACCTAGCTAACACAGTTTACGGCACTTTAACTGAAGCTAATGTGTTTTTTCAGACACGTTTTATGAGTATATTGCCACACTTGTTGCTTATAGCAGACAGTTGATACAAATATATTGATTAAAAGTATATAGAGAAGCTACTTTTTCTATATTTAGTGGTAATTTGCTTTGTAACTGTAGATTGTAGCTTTGAAGTAACTTTTTTCAACACCATTTTTGGATAGGCTCCTTGATAGCTGTTTTGTGATTAAGTAAAACTATTTATACATTTTTAAAATGAAAACAAAAAACTACTGGTGGTGTTTAGATAGATTAATAGATGGAAAGCCTACTTTATGTATCCCAATGTAAATTTGACAGTAGTCAAGTCACATCAGTCAAAAACAACCAACCAGAAAGAAAATAAATATGTATTTAATAGTGGTTAAATGAAATGAAACAAAGATCCCACTGAGGCCTTATCTATCTATCTTAATTAATTAATTGTTTGGTGTAGAAAAATGCAATTTCCCAGAGCCCAATATGACGTTTCAACTTGTTTTAAATGTCCTATTATAATACACCAACAATACCTAAGAGATTCACTTTAAAATTGTATTAAAATAGATAAAAACAGAAGACACTCAAATTTAAGAAGCGGGTATCAGAACATCGTTGGAATATTTGCTTTCAAAACATATTTGTTGTCATGCAATAATGTATTAATAGTTTTACCTCTAGAAATAACTTTAACTGTAAGTAGCTCACATACAGTGATAGTGCCTGGTGCTACGCTGTACATTGGGAGTGCCAGTAAAGTATAATCTATATATTGATGTCTTGTATTGATATGGCTACAAATAAGTACTTATCTCACTGGTATATTTTAATTTCCCATCTATAATGAATGATACATTAGCAGTTTTGTATTGGTGGATACAGCAATAACATGACATGAATATGGCGTCAGTCTTACCCGTTTAATAGACTGCTTTTGTATTAAGAACACAATAAAGAACATTAAGAATTCCAACACATTTTTAAAGATATTACGCGACGTGTTTTATTTTATTTCCTCCCCTCCAGGTCGCCCTGAGGCGGCAGCAGGCTCAGGAAGAGGAGCTTGGGATTTGTAGTCCGGTGGCTCTGTCCGGTCCTGAGGTGATGGTGAAGAATGAAGCTGCAGCAGATTGCTTGTTCTCTGTGGAGGGACGATCCCCTTCACCAACCCATTCTCTTGCTGTCACAGGTGAGTTATCGTTCACTGCCTATCATGTGTCCAAACAACAGCTCTGGAATATATATTTAACCATACTTTCCAGAGCTGTTGTTTGGACACATGACAAACAGATTTAGAAAGACTACAGTTATCACAGACTACAGTTATCACCAGTTTTCTGAATCAAATGTACTACAATCGGAATGATTTCTTTATCATTTTAAATATAAATGATTTCTTTATCATTGTTTATCATCCAGCCATTATCAAAGCTGCCAAAAATGTGTAATTTTAATTCGAAAAACAATTAGAAGTAAATGTGAAATGTGCGTGAATCATTTAGTACATCGACAGAACATAATCAGCAACTATTTAAATAATCTACTCATCGTTTGAGCGATTAGTTTCAACATCTCAATTGTAAAGATTTGCCTCATTTTATGTGATAATAAAATCAATTGATTATTAGATATAATTATATATAATAGTTTTTAGAGTGTTGGCAGTAACAAAACAAGAACTTTCATGACCAACAGACCAATGAATAATCGAGTAATTGAGAAAATAATGTGCACAATAATTATAATGAAAGAGTGTCATTAGTTACAGCTGTAACTATGAACCCAAATGATTCCCTTTTTGTATATTTATGTATATATTTACACAACTGCATGCATTTATACAACTTTATTTACAGATTTTTCGACAGAACTGTGTCAAAAACCTGCTCACTTGTTGACCAAGTTTATGAAACCGTAATGTGTGACTATATACTAATAAGTATATTATGTTGATATGATAATCTGGTGAACTGGCGAAGTCACAACCTCAACCGATTGCATAGGTGTGTGTGAGGATGTGTGGCTGTGTGTGACCGTGCCCTCGAACAATCTATATCTTTAAGGTAATTGCACCTTGTGAGGCAATCAGCTACAAAAAAACTATAAAGCTTTCAAAATTAGAAGAAAATGGAAACTAGTTCAACAAAAAAAAAAAATGGGAGCACTGTCCATTAGATTTATTAAGTCAGATTCATATTATTTATAATAACTATTAACGTGCATACTAAATACACATTATATAGGCAACTGTGAAAACAGTGTCTGTAGGTGTTTACATCAGAATATAAAGAAAGGAAAGACTTAAACAACAGCGTGATAATCCATGAAATGATCAGCATGTTTCTGCACAATGAGCATGGAAATCTCCTGTTGATGAAGAAGAATGTGGTCTGATAAATTTGTCCTCTTTTGTTCTCATTGAAAAACCCAACCGACAGTTGACTTGCGTCATGATGCTCCTTATCTTCCAAACATTGTTGCATGATTTCACTTTTGTGGTTTTGAACCACAAATTCTCCTGAATTTAGAAAAAGTGCCTTACCGACAATCTTAAAAGGAGTTGGACGATAAAGTTCAAATTTTTAGAAGATTTTCAGTTGGCTTTCTATAGATAGTTGTGGAAATCACATTATTTATTTTGTTAGTTTTTTTGTTGAGTTTGTCAAAACCTAAGTATAACACATTTTAGTTTACCAGGCAGCAAAGCCACATTCTAAACTATATTAAGTCGTCATAAAACATACATACATGACATTTGCTCCTGCATCCATAGCAATTCATGAGCAGTGGGCTGCTGAGAAGCCCGGGAAGCAACTGGGGGTTCAGTGTTTTACTCAATGACACTTAGACATCCGAACTATGTGGAGACTGGGCATCGAACCGGCTACCTTGTGGTTGCAGGACGACCACATGAGCTACAGCTGTTCATTCAGTGATTTTATGCATTCCATTTGTACCTCAAAAGCACTCTTTAAAAGTTGATTGTCTTTTTTAGTCCCCAAAGTCCACAGGACAAGAATAGTTTTTATATCTTGTCAATAAGAGACATTTTCATGGGAAAATAAGTGGAAAATGAAAGTTGATTTTGGTGGCAGCAGCATGAAAGGGCATCTTGGCAGGTTGGCGGAGGCAGACACAGATATGGTGTTCCCTGTCGGCCTGATAGCAAACGTTAGGAGGTGGATCATGACTTTGGTCAAGGCTGCTCGTGTCTTCTGCTTTGTGTTCTATGCGAGAGTGAACTTTTAAGTCTCTGGCTTGGCAACAGAGAGGAAAAGACCGAGCTGGATAAAGGAGTCGAGCACTCTGTGATTCAGTGATGACAAGAAGCAGAACAGGGACAACAAATGTCATTATCTTTGGCGTCGGTGGTGCACACAGTGTCTTCATTGTGCACGACCGAAGGATCAGGGTCTGCCTGGGAAGAATGTGGCCTTGTTGATAAGGAAAGAACAACGGATAATGAGTAATTGGGTGATGATGAAGATGAGGTTGATGATGGTGGTTATACCCGTCCTGAGAGGGCAACCCACATTCCTGTATTGCGATGAAACACCTCCCACCTGCAGATGGTGCTGTTGATGGTGATTTGAGCCGTGATGGGACAACCAGAAAAATCTTGACAAGTTCAAGTCTTCCTGTTTCATGATTCGATCAAAAGATCTACGGCATGCCGAATAATATCAGGATTTATTGTTTTTTTCAGCATCAGCAAAGACTCATCTGAGAAAATAAAAGCCTAAAAGTCAGCTTGAGCTGTTGGGTACATAATTCATAGTTAGTTTTACAAATGTAAGTATTTGTCCAAGTTAGTAATAATAATAATACATATTATTGGTATAATGCTTTAAAAGGTAGTCCAGGCACTTAATATGGTAAAAACAGAAACAATGTACGCAAAACAGATTACATAACAGTAAGAAACCAAACAAAAACATACTTAACTATAATAAGTACATAAGTGCATGCACGTAATGCTCAAATATATATTTTAAGTAAGATAATGGTCTGAAATCCGCCCACAAACATCACACGTCAGCCTCTGAATTGATCTTATTTGTCGTCTTTCCTCCGTGTGTGTTGTTCCAGGCGGCCGCTCAGCGTTGTCTCCCAGTCCGTCAGCTGGCGCCCGGGCTCACACTGAGGGATCGTCAGACCTGCTGCTGGAAACGTCCTATTACAACTTCTACCAGCCGTCACGCTACCCCACCTACTACGGCAACCTCTACAACTACCAGCAGTACCAGGTGACTAACAGTAGCCGCTCTGCCTGTGTTTAATCACAGTCAAACTCTACTTAAAGCCTCTTTTAGGGGCTCAAAGTCATAGTCCTGTTACCTCAAACATGACCTGTAATTAAGGGCAAACTGTTTTTTTTACGGTCAGTATGTTACATTAATCTATTCGCGTTAAACCTGCCGAGAATATATTTCTATTACAGTATAACTTTATTGTTATTAAAGCCTTGATCATTATGCACAATTCATTTGACAAGAAAGAGGTGGGGGGTGGGTACTTCACATCTGAGCTGCTTCATTCCACAGAAACAGGAGATAAGCTGCTTAGCTGCGAATCACCTCAGCATGAACAAGGCTTACTTTCTATTAGCTCGTCAGATAACTTGTCACAGTAATATGAAACGTACGTCAGTCAGCTGGAAGAGACGAACGGAGCAACACATTTTAGTTTCAGAAAATCGTCTTGTCACACCAACATCATTTGTCTCTGGAATGAATATTACATGTCGGCGCAAATGAAACGGAAGTATTTAGAAAATCTTTGGTCACTGTTTTTTTCTGTAAAGTAAGAAAAGCAGACTTGTAACCTGACAAGTGCCATCGTATTAACCTGGAGTGAACATCTGGGCATCATCTGCCACAGCAACAACTGCTGAGGTGTTCATGAGCAAGGCGCTAACCTCTATGCAGGATTGTTTTTGTTGTTGTGTAAATAAATCAAACTCTTATGGTGCCTTTAAAAAGTAGTGTACCTCAAACACCTAAAACAAAGTTCCAGTCCAGTGTAGTCCTAGCCATAAGCTGAAGTGACCTCAAAATCTACTTTAAAGTTACTCCAAGGAACTTTTATTTTGTGGTGATTTTGGCGGTCCCTGTGGACTAAAGTGGTTTTGTTTCAGAGCGCCAGAGTCCCTTTAGAAAAGCTCTCATTTTACCCGCAGCCGGGTCTGAAGGTCTGCTCTGCTCCGTCCTGGTTCCGGTTCTCTCGTGCCTCCATCCCCTCCAGCGGGCCCAGATGTGTCCGACCCGATGGCACCGATGACGAGCATTAAGAATAACTTTATATAAATAGAAGCCGTCTTCTCTCTGATGGTCACGTTTACTTACGTTGTTATTTATGTTGATTGAGCCCGTTTCATAACCAGTTAAAAGTTCCTCATAGTAAATTTAACTAAGATTATTGCTGGCCCAGTGACCCAGTGGTCTAAATGCATACCATAATGGAAACGTCACTGGTTTGATTCAGGCTGGGTGCCTTTGTTGCACTCTCTGTGTTTCCCAACATTTAGTTTACTGATGAAATATAAATAAGGGGCAGGATTTAAGTATCACTTCTTCCTACTACTTTTTAGACATGAGAGGTTGCACATGCTGGGTATTATTATTTTTTAGCAATAAATATCTATTTTTTTTAATAAAATAAAATGATAGAATATCAACAAAGATGCTAGGGTTGCAAGTAACAATTATTATCACTCAATCGGAATTTTTCAAATAATTTACAAATTGTTTACTCCACTTTTCTTCTTAGAATATAAAAGATATTCATTGAGGATCAGCAAGATAAATCAGCACATTTGAGAAGCTGGAGCCAGAATATATTTAGCATTTCTGCTTCATAAACTATTGAACAATTATCGAAATGTATTATTTTTCTTGTCACAGCAGCAATTAAAGTAATTTATCCTGTTATAAAAAATAACAGACTTGCAGAATACAAAAAGGAAGCTCATTTTATTTTGAATAAAAAAGGGAGGAAGCGTCACTTTTGACATGACAGTGATGTAACTGCTGCATGTGTAGTCAACCTTGCGGACATTAGAAGTTCATTTTCTTTACGTCTGGTAGTGATTCATAGTGTTTTTTTTATTTCTTTGTTTTCCTTCGAGATGGATGAGAGTGTCTCCTGTAATGTTGGCACTTACGGTATAACGTAGGACACATCGGGGAGACGGTACCCAGCGTCCCACCAGCACACCCTCATTTACCCATCTGTATATTCACACAGATTTATGCTCGAATGTATCTCTATTGTGTCAAACTGGGATGAGCTTGTGCGTGACGCAGATTAGAACTATAACTCTCGAGGTGGATTGTTTTTTATGAACAACATTTGTCCACCCCTGCTCTCTCCTCTCCACCCGCTCTCCGTTCCCCCAATAGCAACATCTAGTTTTGGGGTCACTGCCTCCGCTAACCTGCCCGCGCACAGCATGAGAGCCTGAATTGCAAAGGTTAATGGTATTGTCTGTCGGCGGAGGAACAAACCGCTTCGCATCAGCGCTCGAAGGGGAAAGTGAGCACATTAATGCTAATCAGTTAGCACTCTTTAGCATAATTTAGCCATCCTCCTCTGTGATTTATGATATTTTTAGTGAAGTTGTCAGGTTGAGAGGGCGACGTGCTACGGTTATTCAAATTCAGGGACTACTTTATTTTTTTATTTTTTAGCATCTAGAGCTGATTATTTAAAGATGAGTTTCAATTGTGCCACAAACACACATTTCTAACTGGAAAGCGAAGTTTTTTTATTGCCTAAATTTGAATAATTATCACTCTTCTATGGGCAAAAAGAAAACGATTTTCTCCTCTGTCTCCTTTACCCGTCCTAAACCGCCACAATTCAATACTCAAATGTTGGCATCCCCAGTTGAAGTAATTATCCTTGAGTTACTCAATGTAGATTTTGTCTCCATATTTGCTGTCGACACTATCCGGAGAGCTGTGAGGTCTTTCCTCATTGCCTTCCTGTTCATTGAGTTAGTTTCTAATGATGCCGCTCTTATCTCCGTCATAACATCTGTTGAAACTGTAATTTTCATATTCTTAACAAGTATACAATATATATATTTTAAGTTATTTTGCTCTTGAGCCTCATGCTGGTTTCTCTCAAATGTTAATGATAGAGTATCATAATGGGTGGTTATTTATGTAAATATATAGAGCTGTATTAATCTGCCATTATCTATTATTTTGCAAGAGCCTCTGCAACTCACCGCCATCGTGCGATTATATTCTTAACACTGAATTCCTAATGTGTTGCTCGTTAGGTTGCTCATTGATTGACTTTGTTTGAAGTTGAACAGTTAATACAAATGAAACAAATGTAAAGAATGAAATACAAACATTAGGTCCAAACATAATTCCGTACAAAGAACGACACGACACCGACTTCCTGCAAGATCTCAATTCATTGTTTCATTATCAGTCACGCTTTTGCACCAATTACATTTTGCAATTACAGTAGATGGTTTGCAGAAGATTTCAGTTAGTAGTTTGTTTTCTTCTGTCAACCTCTTTGAATCCGTCTGAATGTCATGAAAAATAAAATATACATTTCCTTTAAATCCTGACCAATCATTCTCATCTTAACAATCGTGATTATCATAAAAAAGTGATCTGTAGGTCTTGAGCTCTTCAGGCTACTAAATCAAAACCCACAAGGAAACACTGTGGTCTTTATCAGCGTAAGGCCATCTACCTCCTCTCCTCTGCTGTGCACTCAGTGGTGCTCGGCTGCCATGCAGGTGGAGGATGACAATATAAGGGTGGTGAAGAGCTTCCAGACAGGAGATGGTGCCAGATAAGAAGACCGGCCCTCTCAGGGAGGTAAGGAAGCCCCCCCAGGAGTCTGCAGGTTAGCCCGCGAGAGTAGAGGAAGTCAATTAGTTTACCTTCTCGTGTTCTGTGCCATGGAAATGCATTTTCGAAAGGTCTGAGCCTCTAATTTATGAAGTTTTTTCATCACGTCATCTATACATCTGACAGCCAGACTGTTGCTATTGCAGAAGGCCTCTTAGAATGTATCTTAAGCTAAAATGAATTCCTAAAGATGCAGATATGCTGTCAGATGCACTGCGTCTGCCTCTCTGAACAACAACACTACACAAAATATAAGGTTCCACTTGGTTGTTGGGGTCACTGTTGGGGTCGCTGTAGAAATGAAGCCTCTTAATCAACTGTATAAGGTCGAGAAGTAATCTGGAAGAAAACAAAAAGGCAATATGTCAACAACACGAAACAACATTACTGCGGAGCTCAAGTACTGAAAGAGTGTTATGTATTATTTGTAGCATATCTGAAGTGATGAACACTCCCAGGAAACTGGTATTGGTTTGGCCTTTGGCTGTTGAGAGGAGGGAAGTAATAGACTCACTTTAGAGGTATTTACAGATAATGTTACCTGACTTGTTCAGTGTTGCTATAATTTACTGGGAAACCCATGACCCGCCTGAATAGGAGACAGTTCTGTATGGGAGGGTCTTGAAAGGGTCTTGAAGCTTCGATGCCCATAACCGTTAAAGCCTAAACCTATCAGCTGTTACAGTGGACGCACACACACCCGAGATGTCAACAGTGGTGGAAGAAGTGCCTAAATCTTTTATTTTGTGCAATCTACAATTTTAATTAATTATATCGGGTTGGCTGTGGCTCAAGGGGTTAGAGCGGTTCGTCCTTTAATCTCAAGGATTGGCGGTTTGATCCCCGTCTCCTACTGTCTGCATGTGGAAGTGTCCTTGAGCGAGACACTGAAACCTAAGTTGCAGCCGGGCGCTTAACAAAGACTCATTTCAAACCGAATCCAAAGAGCTGAGCTCTCCGAGGGCCCTTCAACTTTTCCGAACACGAGACGGCCAGTCGCGTAAACTCTGCTTTGCCTTCGGACGCCATTGTTTGTTTACATTGTTGTTCTCGGAAGTCGATCGTAGCGCCTCCCTTCCGGATGACATCACGCAGGTCGGGAAAGACAAGCTATGATTGGTCGGGGACCATCATGTAGTTTGACACGGATATAATTGATGTCTTTTTAATGGTTAATGCTCGTATTGATGTATAGAAAAGGGGGATAAGAATATGGATCGAATGGTTAAACAACTCTGCAAAACTACAAATTATTGTTAAAATAGTAATCACCCCACCATTGGGAAAGGTTTGGCATCAAATTGTCAGTTTAAGCAAGTTAGTCTGTGTGGATCTGCCTGCGACCGCTGGATGGGAACCTTTTCTAGAAGCAACTTTCACTGGGACAGTTTTGTTTGGCGCCGTGTGTGTCCTGCAAACCGTAAGCTTATAGTGCACTTTCAAGACTCCAGTCCAATCTCTATTGTATTTTTCACAGCCTAATACAAGAGCAGAGTGTAGCTTAAATAACAGTTTATAAAGCTGTCGCAGAGTTGATGGTGTGGACAATGCGGGTGACATATTACAGGCTGACAGAAATCAAATTCCATAAAAGTGAAATTGAAAACCCTCCGTGAGGCGGCCTTGCTGCTGAGTAGACAGCTCGTTTTAAAGTTTTCAGAAGGCTGGAGAAAGCCAGCGCTTCGTGTTGCAGCACATTTTTAGAACAAGCCACGGACGTGTGAACTCACACTACTAATTCTCTTGTCATATATTATTTTATCTCTGTATTTCTTCCTGAAGTGTTGCCTGTGAAGATCTGATGGCTGATTTGGAGGATTGTACTGTCAAACATAAGTGAAGGGGGGCCATTGAAGAATAGTGTTTATATTGTGTTTGAAAGTGCTGGGGTTTATGTGGTTTGTTAATAAAAGAAGATGAGAAGGAAAAAAAAACTTTAGTTGCTCAGATTAAATCCTGATTTGGTCCTGAAAATAATAATAAAAAACAACTTAACACACTGAACACTGGAGGTCATTTTCAGTCGATTTTCTCGATTTGACATAATTTTCTTAGATTCACCTTTTAAAGGACAAAGTAACATATAAAGTCACAGACCCACTGCAGGAGTTGGAACTTGTTATATTTTGTTAACCTTTTAAAGCCAGAAGGCTTTAAACGTTTTGTCTCCAGCATCCGTCACTCACTCATCTGCTGTCCACCTTCAGATGCTGTCTAAGCTGAAGCAAAGATGGCGTCACCATAGATGTTAAAAAGTATTTGCTAAAACCGCTGATTCTCTATTCAAAAGAAGGATGCCAGTGTTAGTAATGTTTTAATTGGTCCTTCTAGCTCAGCTTTGCTCTTTCCTTGATATTCTCCTCTGCTGTGATATTTTTGTGGCTCCTTTTTGTGACCACGATCATCACCTCATATGACACCATGTGACACACACCAGCATCGATCTGATTCAACACAGCAAGCTTCCCCTCGGTGCCTTGAACAGAGAATGAAACGTTATTATGAATGTAATTTTTTGAGAATAATAGCAAACGTTCTCTTCTTCCAGCTTCAAAAATTGGAAGATTTGTTGCTTTTCACTGTTATTTGACATATTAATTTAAATATTTAGAGATTTTGGACCGTTGATCATATAAAACAAAACATTTGATGACATCACCTTGTGTGTTAGAAATTATGTCACAATTCTCTGACATTTTTTATGCTTAACAATTGTTTAATTGGTTGAGAAATGCAGATTAGTTGATCAAATAATTGTTAGTAGTAGTTTCAGTCGTGAAATAACCAAAGATTGAGTCACCAAAACCCAACCTGCGTGCGGAGCTTTGATTGGTCAGTCGGCGGTGCTTTTATACTTTTATACGAGTTAATCTCTGATCTCGAACAGAACCTTCTCCGGAGCAGTCGCGGTGTTCAGCGTAAGGAACCATGGCGATCTACCCCAGTAAGAGGAGAACCTCCATCGTAGGACTGAAAACCCTGAAGTTACTTCGCTAACCCCAAATCCCTCTTCGTAGTACAGCCCTTTAGGAATCTGATGATGAGGATGTCCATGAAATACTCGCTGCATATTGAGGCGAACGCTTCTCCTTTTGTGTGTCGTCTTGTACGAAGCAGATGCCTCATGCTGAGAGCCGCCTGTCCAGCCACAACATGTCCTCTCAGTACCGCATGCATTCCTACTACCCAGCAGCCACCTACCTGAGTCAAGGCCTGGGCTCCCCCAGCTGTGTGCCGCCCCTCTTCAGCCTGGACGACAACAACAACAACATCAACTGCTCTGAGGCCATGGCAGCCTGTGAGTGACACACAGAAACACACACACACACACATATCAAGCCCCATAAAGCTTTACCCAGACTTTATCAACTGTGTGGTTAAGTACATTCAAGGGAGGATTGCACTCAAGTCAAGAGCGCCATAAAATGTGTAAGATGAAATTCATCTAAAGTGAAGCCTTTTCACTTTTACTATACTTACTTTTTTACTTCAAATGCACAACTGTGTGCAGCGGGTCTGTCTCAAGTTGAATTCATGTGTTGCATCAATTTCCACAACCAAGTTTACTTTGATCTTTTGGAGGACAGAGAATGTGAACATTGACACTCAGCCTTACCCACTTGTCCCTAATTTGAAGCCGTCACAGAAAACGCAATACATTTTAAAACAACCACAAAACTGCCAAAGACCTGACAGTGCAGCTCTGTTTTTGTTGTTGTTGTAGTGTTTAAAGATGACGTAGATCTGATCTCAGATCTCTGGCACTCTGCACCAACCATCTGAGATGGGAATCTCAGCTGAGCACGGCTGCCTGGTCGCTATGAATGGGGGTAAATCAGATTGTGCGCGTTGCTTAATACGTTCAATAAAGTATTTGTGGAACTCTGCGAGGAATGTGCGTCAGTGCACGACGAGAGTGAGATAAGAGGGGAAGATCCTGCACATCGCAGAGACGCATACTGGGCTGACTGACATGCCGGTTCAAACTGAACAATACTAGGGATTATTCTGTATTATGTTTTAGTGCACCTCAGGAAGGATATATACATTTCAATTTGAAATTCTGTTTGTCACTTAATCTGTCCGTCTTTGGTGCATTCACTGGGTGCATTTAGAGGCCCGTTTCAAAAGTGTTATCCATATTGTCACTCATGAATTGCAGACATCTGCACGACATAGAGGGATCTCGCAGGCTTCGTGTACGGTATCGTTTGAAAGTTCTGTATAGTTTGCCTTAGTTTGTAGTTTGAAACGCGTCAAAATTGGCTAAAGAGGAAAAATATCTCCTGTTGCAAATCGCTGCTTGCATGTTGCAGAGTTGGTGCCACAGACTCCGGATCTTCAGGGAGTCAAACCGTGTGAGTGAGATTGTTGTTTAGGTAAAAAAGAAACAGGTCTGTAGGTGATGCCGCCTTGTGACGGCTACTCAAAGTAAAAGGCACCCGTTTTAAAGGGACAGTACGTGGGTTATGGCGACATCTAGCGGTGAATAGCGCTCAGCTCACTTCTCCCTCTCCGAGACTGTAATGTGAGCCGCCGCTGGTCTCGCTCAGAGGTCCTCCTGACCACGATCAAACTACTTTAGGACCAACGGAAGTCGGGCGGCTGGCGATACCACGTTTTTTTGCGCTGCAGTTTCACGAGCGCCTCGGAGAACTACGGTGGCCTTCAGGTTGCTCGAGCCCATGTTTGTTTTGTCCGTTCTCGGCTGCTGAAGAAACATGGCGGTGCAACATGGAGGACTCTGTGAAGAGGACCGCTCCCTGTGCAGATACGAAGGGATCGTTCTCAGTAGTATGAAAATGTAGTGATTAGTAATGCTATTCATGCTAATACACACTGGCCCTTCAAACCCTAATTGTCTGGGGTTGTTATATTGATGTTGTTTTAATACTCAAATACATACAATACTATTTACGTAAGGTGATATATTTAAGACTCCAGTTTATGATGAATATTGGTACTTTCTGTTTACCTTTTGGCAGTGTGTCGTTTTCGAGATATTTGAAGAAAACGGTTTCTTCATCCAAAGATTGACCTTATTTACTGATTATGTACAGTATGATTATATAAAGATCTGTTGTGATCCTTACATGTGAAGGACAGAAGACGGGTCCCGTTTGTTTTCTACTCTGTTTGGAATTAACAGGTCATCATTGTAAATGAGAATTGGTTCTCAATTGATTTTACCTGGTTAAATAAAGGTCAAATAAAAACTGAGAGGGAAGAAAATTATCTTTTAAAGATGTTTCTTTAAAAACATGAATAAAAATACCATCCAGAAAAAACAAAAAGGTGATTTTCTTTTTGAGGAATTAAAAGATGAATTTGCTGTGGTTTTGTATATTATTACTCATTTATGAAGGACATAGGGGATGAGTGTTATGAGCACAACGTCAACATCCTTCCTTCAGTGAAACGGACTGCTGACACCACCAGCATCACAAACCTAACCCCCCCCCCCACCCCCCGCATCCCCTGCATTTGTTCATGACTTTCACCTGTACGTTTCCTGTGAGGGTCTCCATGCCCCATTACAAGGTGACAACACTCTCCGCAGGTGGTCCCACGCCAAAGAAACAAACCACCGAAATCAGTGTGTTTTTTCTTCTTCTTCTGGCTTGTGAACCTTTAAGGGTTCTTACGGTCATGGAAAACCTGGAAAAATGGTTATTTCCAAGCCTGGAGAAGTCCTTGAAAAAAATTAAATCCCCAAAGTTTTGGAAAAGTCATGAAAATGTGTTATATTCATGTGTTCATGTCGTTCATTTACGCCGAGTTTGAAATAATTAATATGCTTTTAAAAGAAAGACGCTTAAAATATAAGCAGGCATACATACAGGCATCTATATAAATGTTTATTCTTTTCATCAAACTATTGTCTCTCATTCATTCTCATTCTCATTGTTAGTTTAAATTCTCACTTTTTCATGTTTACACCGAGATTTCACAAAATGTTTGGTCATGGAAATTTGGTTAAAAGTCATGGAAAAGTCATGGAAATCCATTGGTCAGACTGTGTATGAACCCTGCCTTTAAAAGGACACACTATTTACTTGCAACGCCTCGTCACAAGTTGCATAATCTTGTGACGTTGTATTCTAAATATATATCTTTTATTCTTTTCATTCGGAAATGTTTATAAAATATATAAAGAATAATCAGCAGGGAAAGAAACTCGCTGCCCTTTTTATTTTTAATGGTGAACACGAGCAGGTCACCTCCACAACGCTACTGAGTGACTGACGGTTAAAGTTGTTAAAGTTTTTTACAAATACATGACGGGGAATAAGTTACTGTGACCATCTTTGTTGTTTTCCAGTTTTTGGGAATCAGCTTTTGTTCCCATCTGATTGAATATGATAGGACAGTGATAAATAGTCTTAATTAAGTCTCTGTGGTGGATTATCCCTCTTACATCTATATTGTAAAACAGGTACAAATGATTAAAACAACATTGATAACAACTTGGAGATACTGCAGGATAAAACTTACAAAAATAATACTTTTTAAATATTCCACCATTTTTATTTCATAAGAAAAAGGCACGCTGGAGAAAATAGTAGAACTATGTTGACTGTTTTTACCTCCATGAGTATCTGAGAGGGTTATCTTTACTCTTCTTGCTGTACTTTGTCTAATACTGTAATAATGTAATCAGAAGTCGGGCCTTTTCCCGTAAAACGGCTTGTTATCCAGAGCTGACAGAGGAGGTTTGTTGGAGGTTTTTATTCAGCACTGTATCGCCAAAGAGTCAGTTTAAACATTTGGTGTCTAATTGGTGCAACCACTATCTATTTCAGTGTGTGTGTGTGTGTGTGTGTGTGTGTGTGTGTGTGTGTGTGTGTGTGTGTGTGTGTGTGTGTGGTATCTGAACAGGAGGCTTCCACAGTCCTTCCCCTTGTCTGAAGAGTTGTGTGTGTGTGTGCCAGTCCTGCACTGTGTCCTTGATGTTGTTCCAATTGATATCTTATCAGCCGGGTTTAAATCACTCTGCAGGGTTATAAGCATGTTGTTCTTGTGAGCTTCACATAATGAACTCCTTTTCTGAACTAATGCGGCTGCAAAAAAAAGGCACTGTAGCTTTTCTACTTTTTATTTTGCTACTACTGAGTTATTATCTTCTAGATTGCTTTTATTCAACGCTTAATCGAACAAAAAGCACCACATATTCTTTGTTTTTAAAGATAAATAAAAAACCTTTGGGGTCGGACTTGGGCTGCAATTAACTGTAATTTTGTTTTCAATGAACTATTATTTGGTCAATTATTTGTTTGATTAATCAAAAGTTCACAACAGTCCGATACAGGAAGACATTTGAGAAGCTGTAACAATTTAGTTTTGGTCATTTTTGTGATTAATTCATCTTTAAAATAGCTTCTGCTCATTATTTTAATGATCGACTAAGTGCCTAACTTTGAACTGTTTTAAAGACTCAATGACCAATCAGTTAATTTACAGATTAATGGGCAGAGTTCTTGATAAGGAAAGGTTGCAGCCCAGTTTCCAAAGTAAGGAGAGTAATATAATATCCAGAATGCATCCTGGTTGTTGATTTAATCTAACGTTTGCGCCACACCTCCTTTCAATCCGTGAATTGTTTGGCTTCGACCGAACATGTCGTGAACCTCCGGCTGGTCCGTGAGGAGGAGATAGCCGTGAGGAGGAGATAGCTCTGAGCCTACCTGCCCTCCCCTTCTACCTGGCTGCCAAACAGCGGCCCGTCAGATTTATCTCCCTCCCAGGATACGGCTAATCAGTTGGCCAAATACAGAGATCCAAATAACCTTCAGGAGTGCCACGCTGTCCTTTCCCCTCCTCCTCCCCCCCGCAGACCCCCGCTGTCTCCGCAAAATTGCCTTCTGGAGTTAGTGAGCGGGAACAGTTAAGATTTACAAACAATGATGAAGCTTGTCATGCGTCTTTCTCCATCCGTCACGGCGGGCCGGGCGGAGCTGTGGGTAGAGCCGTCCCGGTGTTCTTCATAAAAGCCAGCTCGCTGTGAAATACGCCCCCGGCCGGCCTGTTTACTGCCCCGCGCCCGTCAGCAGCCCCGCCGCCGTAAATCGCAGAGCGGGGAGGTGACAGCGCAGTCCATCAAACTCCCCGCCCCACCTCACTGCCTTCCCAACATCTCCCCCCTTTCTCCTCCACATATATATATATATATATATATATATATATATACACACACGGAGACACACACACGCTGTTTCTCCACTAACACCCGCCCCTCACTTGTTCACCAGGAGGCTCAGATGAGCTGCCCTGAAAGAGTTATGGCGGTTTCAGTCTCACAGGAGACAGCTTCCAGCCGGGAGGCGGTCGGTGTTTACGCTCTCTCTCTCTTTCGTGTCCTTGTCGAGATTTCCAAATTTCAAAACGGCTCAAAGTTTGTCCGCACAGCAACTTTCCTTTTCACGTACTTCTTCTTCTTCTTATATTTTTTTCAGAGAACAAGATTTATACCAATGTCAGACCTCGAACATCGAGCGCCGCTGCCTTGGCTCCACGTTGGTCTGTTTTGTTATATCGGTGTCAGCGCGGCGCGCACAGTAATTTAAATGCAAATCAGATTGTTGAGGTATTGCAGATGTTAATCCTGCTAATCGATAGACCTGTGTGAGCCCATTAAGTTAGAAATCCATTACTATCTTTCTAGATGATATTCTATTGATTTCTTTCTTGCTTCAATCTATACTGTACTGTACACCAAAGTGAGTTACTGCGTATAAAGTCTGTCGTTTCGGGTTCTCCGCCTCCTCTGGGAAAAAGAGAGAGATTGCCGTCACTAAGTTTCTTTGTTTCGTGTGTAAAATGGCATTTACCTGCTTTCAGATCAGATTACTTCAAACACACACACACACACACACACACACACACACACACACACACACACACACACACACACACACACACACACACACACACACACGTTAACAGTTAAGTCCCTTTACACACATAAACACACTGCATGTAATTGAACACACACACACACACACACACACTCAAGGCCACACTCATTCTGGAGATGTCTAAAAGGCCTCTCACTCTTTTGGATTTATTAAACCCGAAACAAATCGGTACTTCTACCTCAAGAGGTGACCTTTTCTAAGGAAGTGCTGTTTCATGTCGTGTAGCGGCAAGAGTTCATTTCCTCTGGTCACCGACAGGCTGAACATCAGTCACCTCCCTACATGCAGTCTGTGTTGTGAGGAAAGAAGACTGTTGGTTTTCTCAGCAATCTCTGCAACTTAATACAGTGTTTAATTACTCATACCGTTACGTTGTGGTATCTCAAGTATAAGAAAACCTTGTAGTTTAGTTCAGATTCAAACACATTCATGTGAATTCTATAGAGACAATGACAATCTTTTGAATCCTAAATAATCCCTGTGTTCATTGGGATTCATGTGGCAGTCCCTACAGGAATATGTTTTCATTATACTAGTAATATTTTTGAGATTTCTGCTCTGTTGACGTTGAAACAGAAACGCTGTTGTGCACTAATCCACTGGTTCTCTCCCTTTCGCAGATGAGATTTATCAAACGATTCATATTCAGTACAATTTATAATCAATGTTCTTTTGATTTTCCGCTGGGACAAAATGTGCCGCTGAAAAATGACAAGTTCTCATGTGGATGAGAAAGATGAGACAATGTGGCAGATGAACAGATTTCAGTTTTTAGTACTTTATGTCACTTTTTTTATATCAATTTCTTAGATAAAGTTCAGTAAACAAACCCAAAACCTTTAAGATAAGATTTTTCTCGTCGGCTAATAACCCCTAATGAAATATCCCCGACATATGAATGCATTTAGTTTGAGGCAATGACTTGATTCAACCTGTAAATAAGAGCCAGCCGCAGAGAAAGTGACCCTGCTGGGGGCCCGTCGGCCCCCGAGGGGCCTCATTGAACGTGTGGCTGATTGAGTGTCTCTCCTAGCTCTCGGTTACAGTGGAAAAGTCCTGTGTGGCCCTTCAGATCTTCCCCTGCTGTGCTGCTAAGTGCCCTGAAAGCCTCCGGGGCCCATGGATGGGCTAAATACCAGTGTAATTGTCTGCTCAGGGCACAAGCACCGTTGTAATGTGTTGTACAACACCACCATTAACCGGGCCTGGGGCTGTACAGACATTAAATGGCCGGGGCTGTGTAGTTTATGTCCTCTTCCTCCCGCTCTCTCTCTCTCTCTCTCTCTCTCTCTCTCTCTCTCTCTCTCTCTCTCTCTCCCTCCCTCTCTCACACTGTCCAGCTGTGAGGGGCCTGAAAGGAAATGAAACGTGATTCTATTAACTTCTGTTTTATCCTACAGAGAGGTAAAGTCCCTCCCCCTTCCTTATTTTGCAAAAAACTTGTCCAGCGTAATTAACAAGGGACAAATATTTATTTTAAATCCCGTTTGAGTTGTGCCATTAATTACACATCGGATGTTTGGCGATTTAAAAGAACATTTTTGCACAGAAAGAAAGTCCTAGTTTTTTCGTAGATTTGGGTAACATTTGGGTTTGTGTGAAACTGCTCATGAACTACATGATATCTCGTCACCAACACGGCGGTTTCCTTAGCTAGCAGGTAACTTTAGCTCTGTTCCACAAACACATAAAACACCTGACATGTTTAGAATAGAAGAACAACAACGTTGTTGGAGTGAGTACGTCCTGGTACAAAACACGCAGGCGTCAAAGCTTCAGCGAGAGACGCCTTCGTGTCTGTGTAGTCTTTCTAATTTACGTATTTCACCGTCTTACACACAGTTTTACGACAAAATGTGACTTTCTTGACGTTCAAAAGTATCTTTTAAATTGACAAACATCATATTTGTATTTCATGGCACAATTGAGACGGATTAAGAAATTATTCTCGCCGTTGTCTATTTTTTCCCCAAATAAGGTCCCACCGTGGTCCACCAGAAAGCAGAAAGGGGCGGGACTTAGCCTGCTGTCGGCAATATACCAAACATAGTTATATGTTCATAGGTATATGTATGTTTGTTTACATAGGTAAATAATATATCACTTTTTGGGCTACAGTCAAGATCTGCAGTCATTACTTCAAGCGAAAACCTTCCTATTTTTTCATATATATATATATAGTGGCTTACAGGTGGCAATGTATAGTTTTATATATATATACCTAAAAAAGAGGCTAGAATTAATGTTAAAGAAAAGACAGTAAAGAACAGGGCTCTTTTTAATTAAGATGAAATGTTAATTAAATAAAAATGAAATGCAATTCATTCCCAACAACTAATATGGGAAGTTAAAGATAACTGTAATATGTTATTTTACTCGGTTGAGAAAGGAAATGTACATTTTAGATCACTTGGAGTAACATCTTAACTAACTGGAGGGTCTTCACCGTAGACGAATGAATTACTTACTAACATTTCAAAACACTTCCCCGATGCAGCAGCTTTACTGCAGAGTATCTGATCTGTATGTAAAATACTTCACACACACGGAGCGGATGCTGTTTTCCGGATGTCCGTTTGAGACAAACTCGGACAGTTACGGTGCTTTCCTCCCTAATCGTGCTCTCGCAGTCACTTTCCTTGCTTTGCTTTGAGCGGCGGCTCGGCACCGGAGTGACGGATGGCGTCGCCTTGGCAGCTCTCTGAAACAGCCCAACGCCTCGGATAAACACACACGGCAGCTTTAGCGCCCCGCGGGACGCGTCCTTCTTTGCATAGCAATATATTTCACTCCTCCTGTGTCCTTTGCTTTGGCATTTTTCTTACGCTGTCGACTCGCAATGACTCTCCGGTTCAAAACGTAATGATAGGAAAGTCCCGCACGTATCGATCGGGCCGCCTCAGCTCATTATTGCATATCCATAACTTTTCGACGAGGCGCGTCGAGAAGCCCGGGCGCTGGACTGACAGGCCATTTTGTGAGTTGATGGGGCACAGTAGCCGAAATGGAGATTTAGCATTGAGACGGGGGCCGTGTCACGCCTCCCCGGCAGTCATCTTCATCGGGGACAGATTGGTTAACAATGCAGGAGCAAAGGTTCCTCTCTGCTTAATTAGCCTTTGACCCCGACACCGACGCCTTCTGTCAGCCCCGCGTCGGCCCGCCGCTCTCGTCGGCTCCACGGCAAACCAATAATGAGCGTTTAAGTGTTTTCTGACCCCCTCGTAACGGCTGCATAACAGACTGCATCGCTCTGAGCAATTGTCTCCACGGATCTTCATTTGCGCGATGAAAGAATGAGAAATATGCGGAAGATTTAACTGGCACACAAACAGTGAAATGAGGAGTCCTTACACACGACAATGCAAATGCTATTATTTGTCTCTTTGTTTAGTCCTCCGATTAAAGTGTTTGATGTTGCTTGAAATTAGCAAGACGCTCAGGCTTCACTGCAGGCTGACGGTTAGAGCACTGTTACGTTTGCTTTACCGGCGGGAGCAATATTATATATATATATATATATATATATATATATATGTGTGTGTGTGTGTGTGTGTGAAGCAACTTTTCTTCTTGAGAAAAATTTCATTTGGTCCTGTCCACTGAGGGTTTTCCGAACCTCCCAAATGGATTTTACACTCTTTATATTATATACAGTATATATATATACTGTATATATATGCATTTATATATGCATATATATATACAGTATATATATATATATACTGTATATATATATATACTGTATATATATGCATTTATATATGCATTTTCCACTCTATGTATATATATATATATATACAAAGAGTGGAAAATGCATTTGGGAGGTTCGTAAAACCCTCAGTGGATCGAACCAAATGAGATTTTTCTCAAGAAGAAAAGTTGCTTCAGACTGAAAATACCAGATTAGAAGATAATTTCCTTTAAATAACAGATCAGATATTTTAAGAAATGCAACCGTGTCTCTTTGACGTTTGGTTTATGCACATTTAGAAATTAAGTTATGCTCAAATGACATTTTAAACCAACTCGGCGGCGAGCCTGTAGGGATGGCAAAGGTGGGCACTTTGGTCACCGTGTGCAGATATTCATGGTACCCAGAGGATGTACTGTTGTGACTTTGATGATCTCGTCCCTTTAACACTGCCAGCAAGTTTAAATGTTCACTCGTCCAGTGAACTAGCTCAACATGGAGTCATGGTGGACATTCATGGTTCAGGGTGAAACATCTCCACAGCTGTTGGATGCATATTGTGCATTTATTAGGTTCTTTATTTACCGTTTTATTTATCTAAAAATTGGATTTCTTTACACTGAACATCACCAGCAAAATGAGGAAATTATTTTGATGACTGATAAAACTGCAAAATAGTGAGACTTAAATTTGAGATTAAATTTGTTCTCGTGTAGCAACTAAAATATAAGACAACAAAGCACTTTTTTTAAGATGAGGAAATGATTATTGTTTTAGTTAAATATTGACAAAAGACTATTTTTACTTTGTTTTTGTAGCTTAAAACCAAAACCAAAATCCTCTGACTAAATAAAGTGTGGCACAAACTAAAAACCATGGACGTAGTCTCCTTTTGCAAATCAATGTAGTATATAAACATAATTTCTGGGTGCAGCTTGTGCTTAGTTAATGTAATGCACATACGATAACAGAAATGTGTAGGAAACAACTGATACCTCCTCTTTTTCGGCATTTGCTGGAATCGGACATCGGCGACATCGTAGAAGGACTTGCAGAATTGGGAGTCGGCGATGAGCAGTGATTTGAAACTGAGGGTGAAGGTCTGCGGGTGTGAACATCAGCTGAGTGGCAGCAGCCTCCACTGTTCAGTGCTCAGTATTTAAAGCCTGTCTGCTCTTTGACGGAGTTTTCTGGGCCATTAAGTCCTGCCGCCGGCCCGATGATGAGCAGCCAGACGCCCATATGGTTTCTGCAGAGGGGAGCGTCCTCAGATGGACACCCGTGGGGGCCCCTCTCACTCTGGCTCGGGGCGATTTCTTTTTTCTTTTTTTCCTCTTTGACACAGCTCGTATCATTTTAATGGGAGCCATTTAATCCCAGGCCAACCTTGTCATGTGACAGGCCACTCTTCATTCTGAAGATTGAATTTTGGTTCCCGTGATGATAGCCTCCACTAAGTGCTCTGGTCCCCGGACAGCACTGGCGAATTATCACTGATTGTTTTTTTTTGGGGGGGTGGGTTGCGGGGGGGTGTTTGGTAAATTGCTGGTTGTGCATTGGATATTGTCGCACTGAGTAAATTGCAGACTGCGAGACTCGGTTGAAAGCTGCAGAAAAGGCTCGTAAATGGACCTTCAGTTAAGATTACGTTGTCAAACTTTCACCCTTTTAATCTGGTTTAACGTGTTTCAAGTGTGTCATAATTCATTTAAGAAGGTTTTAAGTGAATGAGACTGACTGGATTTCATTAACTTGAAATTACTCTTAAATTGCCAATTTGAATTATTATGTTTCATACACTAAATGGAAAAAGGTATACGGACACCTGAGCATTACACCTGTATGATATCGTTAAATATATATTTACTAATCTGCAGCTTTAAAGCTTCCATTCTTCTCGGAAGTCTTTTTTTGCATCTTTGTCTTTTTTTTGTGGGTACGTCCAATTTGGTGGTCAAAGGTCACTGAGATTTTTGGCTATAATTCAAGAATTCATATGCTAGTTATGACAAACAGGATAAAACAACGACATTTGACATGGACATCTATCTACATGTAAACAACCGCAAGACAATCATTTTACTTTCTGTTTCATTTCCTTCAAATTTGATATCCTTTGGTTTCAGACTGTGACGTTTTTTTTATGGGTTTTAAAAATGTTCTGCCCTTTTTACGATCAAACAATACATTTATTAATTGAGGGGATAATCTGCAGATTAATGAAAATAATCAATTGTTAGTTGTAGCCCTAAAAGGAGTCTAATGAAAATAAATCGTGGTTACATATTCATTCGTTCATAATTTTGAATTTACTTGAATTTTAAACAGAGAAGCCATATCAATGCAAATGTTCTTCTAGCAACTTCAGTAACTCACGTCTCTTACAGTTTAATGCAGAATCGTGTGTGTGTGTGTACAGGCCTGTGTGTGTGTGTTTACTTAAGTGTTATCTACCCCTATGACCCTTGTGTACGGTGGATGGGTGTAGAGTATGAAACCCTCAGAGGGAGCTTATCCCCGCTGCATCAGACTGAATTACCGTCTCTCCTCTCACATCTGGGCTTTTGTTCCCGTCTTTGGCAGCAGCAGAAATGATTGCGCCTTCATTCACTCCCTCCCTCCCTCCTCTTAACAGGACAAGTGGGAGGTTAAAAAAAGCTTCCTTTTGTTATTCCACACAAAGACTGTTTAATAGTTTGGAAATCTTATATAGAGTGCTGAGTGACTGGGAAAAGGGCAAAAGTTCACGCAGCAGAATAAACTCTCTTTCAACATCACCAGCAGGTTAAGTTTGTCTCGTTACAAGCTTCTTCCTTTTTTTTCTACACAGTCTGAACCAACCAACAAGGGAAGTTATTACCACTCACTGCTTTATTATACACAGAGCGGAAATGTGTTAACAGCTGTCAACTCGAAGATACTCTTATAATTCAGCCTGTACTCTCCAGAATGTGGGTTTTGGTAGTTATTCGGTGTCCAAAAAACGTCAAAAAAGTCGACAACTTCTAACTATAAGTGTGACTGGTCTGCCGGGGGTTTGACGTTGCTGCTTTACTTTGGTTTTAAGTGTTTTTACTCAAGTATTTCCATTGTACACTACTTTATACTTCGACCTCACTACATTTCAGAGGCACATATCGCTGAGCATTTCCCTCCCCCAGCGTTCCAAAGAGGTTTTATTGTGTTATCGTTGATCACTTTCTCTTTTCCTGAGCGCTATATGAACTAAAAAAACAAACAACAACAACAAAGGACGCACCGCATTTAGTTTTCTACAGTTACATCGGTCGTTTAAGTCATTTCCTCTCCGGGGGATAGTGACAGCAAAGAACTTACGTTGAAACTCTTCGGAAGTCATCACACTCGTAGCCACGATGCAAAACGTTATGTCATAATTTAACCGTATGGCACCAAGCCCTGTTTTCTGAAAATCCGAATGGTTAATATACCCATACTACATTCTGATTATCTCCTCAACCACAAGGCCTATTTGAATACATTATTAAGGTATAATATACAGAAAACCCTTGGGAACATAGATAATAAGTTCATATATGTGTTACTGGTATATTGGTTTATGACAAAAAAGAAAAGAAAAATCTTATCGTAACTATATTTGCTATATTTGCATTTAATATATAACATATGTTAAGAGTATCTGTGCGAAGTTTGGCTTTGATTGAGGGAAGTTAATTTTTTTTTAATAATTAACAGCGTTGGCGGTTTTCTTCAGGTTGTTGAACACAACTAACACAACTTAGACGAAGCCGATTAATTCATTTGTCTTTGAACAGAAAATTCATTAAGAAAAAATAAGTGATCGATTTAAGTTTTTTTTTTTTTATGCAAAAATGGCAATCATTATGTGGCTGCTTTTCTTTATTTCATATCATTGTCAATTTTATATATTTTTTGGGGACCAAACAAGCAATTTTAAAACCTCACTTAAAGATGTGAAAACTCTGTTTTCTGACATTTTATCTTCACGAAACAATGAATGAATAAATCAAAGGAATGATCCAAAATGGAGTTGACAATAAAAGTAGCGTGTATATTGTGTAATCAGCAGCCACAGTGTCCTGAACAGGTGCTCGACGTCTCTCTGGTGTTCCAGCAACATTAATCTGTATTAAACAGGAGAGCCGAGGACAGTCGGACGCAGCGGAGAACATGCGTACAAAGCGGCGCGTCGTGATTTAACATCTCCGGTGAAACCAACGCGTCCAGTTGCTTCCAGCCTTTAATTACACGTCATAGATTTCCTGCTGATGAACAGGAAGAATTAACAGTGAACGGGGCTAATTCCCAGCTGCTGCTCTCCTCCACCCACATGCTGTTATTGCTGTACAAGTAGGCCGCTGAGAGCCGGCTGCACTTAGCTACACAAACATCAGTATTAACGATCGGGCTGCCAGTTTGGAATTGGTGACAAACTGCAGACGGGCAGAAATTGGAGTCCGAAACCAATCGGGAAGTTAATGAGGAGAAAAATTACTCCTCTGTTCCCCCTCCCGCCGCTGCTGAGGAGGAGAGAGAGGGAGAGATGGTGGAGGTGAGGGATGAGGAGGCGGATCAAGAAGTCAGAGGATTCTGGGAAAACACCGGACATCAGCTTTTGTTAACGCTATCGCGATCAGGAGGTTATGAACATGTATTTGTGAAGGTCCGAGGATCAATTTAGATATTTTATGCTTTGACTGGAGCACAGTTAGACATTTTTGGGTATCATTTGATATTGTTCAGTCACATATATTTAAAAAACAATCAAATATACATTGTTTTAATGTTTTTTTGTGAGATAATACACCTTAAAACACAGTTTTCTTATATATCTACTACAGATCACCTTTTCAGAACTATTTCTTTCTCTCATGATCAGGGCCGTTGTTTTCAAGATTGATTCATCTGCAGATAATTTTTTTGATTCATCGATTAATCATTTGATCTATTCAATGTTCGAAAACTGAAAAAAATAAAAATACATCACAATTTGTCAAGGCCTTTTTTCAGTTGACTTGTTTTATTAAACAACAATCCCCAAACCCCCCAAAAGGTAAACAGAATCTCAGGTTTCATTCTGGCAGCAACAGAGTAAAAAAGTCAAATATTACGTGAATAATAAAAGCATTCTTTGAAAAAGAATTGCTAGATTTAACAAATTTATCGCGTACCGCATAACAATTAAGAAATACTGGAAAATAAAGTGAGATAAAAAGATGACTTGATTCATTGACAATCAATCCACAGACAATAATTTACAATCAATTACCATTTTTCAAGCAATAAAAACCCAACAATCAATACTTTCAGATCCTCAAACGTGACGATTCGCTGCTTTTCTGTTTCATAAACAAGAAAATCTTTGAATTGAACTTTCTGACAAAACAAACAATCGGGTGACGTCAATCTCACCACTTTCTTGCATTATTGTTTGATCTTTGATCATTAGTTGCAGCGCTGGTGGAAGAATACCCGTCCCATGGGGGACCAGGAGCACCACGAGACGTCTTAGTTAGCACCTATGGGTGCTTTCACACCTAACCGGTCTGGTCCGGTTAAAGCAAACTCATTAAAAAGAAAGCGATGCGGGTCCACGGCGGTTATTGAACGTTACATGTGGATGCCTGTACAAACAGAGGAGAAGGCTGTTAAGCAGCCTGATGTCTTCACAGTCTTATTAGTGTGTGCAGTGGCTGGGCGAGTGTTAAAATGCTTGGGTGCACACACACACACACACACACACACACACACACACACACACACACACACACACACACACACACACACACACACACACACACACACGCGGCGTTAACTGTAAAAGATCTTTTTGTTTTGTGTTCAGTGTCGTCCCTTTTTGCTGACTGATTCAATTTGCTATAAATCGTGAAGAATCATTTAACCGTGCGGCCGTATTTATATCAGGTGAAGCCGGAGAGGAGCAATCATTCTGCGGCGCCGACGATACGACTTCTCTCTGTCTCACTCTAGTATTTCTCCTCTCCTTCTTATTTACTCGCCTTCGAATACGAAGACATCTTTTATTTGACGTGTGCTGCTGTGCTTCCTGAGGCAATATGAATTCATCATATTAATGACTTTGAGGAGTATCCAAGAAAAGAAGATTTGTTGCTCGATACCTGGAAGGGAAATGAGAGATTTGAGTTTACATAGAAATACTTTACCGTAGTGTTTTTGCATGATTAAGAAGTAAATATTATCCTGGTCGTGGTATTTTAGCCAGAGATATTCCATAATGGCCCAGTTTGTTAAAAATCGTTGCTCTCGCATTGGGGGACTTCCTGGGTCCATGCACATCTTTCCACTTCCTGTATCTGGTGGGATTCACCGTCGCCACGCAGAAAGAAGTGCATCATCTCATCCCTCTGTTACAGGAGGAACCCTAACCCATTTCTTGAAAGAGACATTGCTGCTTTGTTGTGGCTTTTATCACCACAAATGCCGTATAGATGTAGTCCAATAATAATGTAGAGAAGGCAGACATCTCCAAAACTCTGCAACCGACCTCTGATCGGGGTTCTCTTGTCCGTCTCGCCCCTGCAGCCTTCTCACCCATCAGCACCGCCACCGGCCACGACTCCACCATGACCTGCAGGTCCATCATGGGCAACTCGGACGTCATCGAGTGCGACGCCGGCGGCGAGGCGCCGAACTTCACCGTGGGCTCCATCATCGATGGCGACGGCACCAAATAATACGAAGCTAAGGAAGATGTTTTACATAAACTTGATGTTCTCGCGAAACCATTTCAGTGTTGCTGCAGGTTTCTCTGTTTCTGTCCGGGAGGCACGATGACGTACTTTCCTTATTGTGGTTAATTGTAGTTTAGCGGTTACATTTTTTTGTGTTGAGGCCAGTTCAGCAGCATACAAAGGTCTCAGAACGGCAAAATTAAATAAAAATTCATGTTTAAGTTCACAAATAACAACATGCACTTACTGGAGAAACACTCTCCAGACTTTAAAGATGACTAAACAGTGCCATAAATAAGTCTCTTGATTATTAGTCGTCATATTGGGAACAAATTATTCAAAGTAGACGGTGACTGGTTGTGTATTTGTAAAGTTGTACACTTGTTTTTCCTGTTACGGCAGAGTTCTTGTTTTTTTAATTATCCAAACGATAAAGTGACACAACATTCAGAATAATAATATTAAAATCCTTCCTCGCACACAGTGCTGTTGACCGGTGCAGTTTTCCAACAGCATGTTTAGTTGGATATTAGTGGACGATCTTTGGACCATCAGAAAACAGGCGTAGTGTTCGCTAAGATATCTTTTTTAACTGAAAAACTGGAATCACTGTTACATCTCAAGCACTTATTTAGAAAATGTCAAAGGGAAAATGGAGCGAGTGCGTCCCCTATAGTTTCTTAGTTTGCATGCGATGCATGAAACTTTATTAGTTTAATGTGTAAAGTATTTAACCGGTTTTGTGCTCCAGTAGACAAAGTTGAGCCTGACCTTCCCGGGAAACGCTGATTATGTGATTTGCAGGTCAAAAGATGGCGAGGTCGAATAGGAACGTAACACCCGTTTCACCTGTGTAACCACACCCACCAGTGATGTCACAGTGTACTGACACCCGGGAGTACATTTCCACGTCACTGTTCAAGCTGAGAAGTTAAACCACTGCAGGTCAGCGAAACAAAGACTTTACTTCCATATAATTGTTTCAACAGACTTTAGATGTTACAAGACACTATAACTTATCTTATAAATATATGAATATTACAATTAAGGTTTTGTAGAAACTATTGCCCAACAGATACTGTATCTTGGAGGCTGAAATATTGATATTTTAGAGTTTAAAAACTAGATGGTTTACTAAAATAGACCATTTTTAGATCATTTTTGTTTGGGATTCCTTTAATTAGTTTTTAAATACTTTGTGACCAGGGCAAGATAGTTCATTAGACATAAACAATCTAATGGAGACGGTTTCTTTATTACCTCAAACATCTCTTTGGTATTTCTTGTTGACGTAAACAACAAAACCAATACATCTGTTGAAACATCAGCCTGGACTTTTTTTTTTTAATCGCTCGGGCTCTGTGAAAAACTTTTAATCCAAATTCTGCCCAGATTTATGCCTCGATATCTTTTGCACTTGCAAATATACAGAACAATCGGATCATTTTGAAAAAGATACTAAGACTGCATGCGTTGTCTTTCCCCCCCTGGTATAAATAAATATAAAAAAATGCGTCCCTGAATAAAAGTTGAGAGAAGAAAACATGAGGACGTCCTCCTGCAGGAGGGTTATCGGGGAGAAACCCTGCAGGTCAGACATGAATCATGTTTCCCTCCGTTGCGTTGCTGGCGTGTGATGAGCACCGGCTGCTTATTTATGGCACAGATCCAGCCGCATTGTTTATTCCACAGCATTTGCATGTCTATTGTATATTTAACCCCTTCAGGCCCGGGGCCACACGGGCTACTGTTGACACGCTGTGGCACGCGGAGGCTGAGGAGCTGGATATGTAGCAGTGATGTGCAGAGCTGAAACTATCAGTTGATTCATCGATCCAGAAAAAAAAAGCAACAATTTTGATAAACAGTTAATAATTTTTTTGCCATTTTTTCAAGCAAAAAAAACATTTTATGGTTTTAACTTGTGAAATGTTTGGATTTGCCGATTTTACTTATCTTAAATGAAAGTAAATAAAATAATATTGTTTTTTTGACTGTTGAGATGTCACTTTGAGATCTAAGTGGGTAATTGCCTTTTTTTCCTTCTTTTTTTTCTAAAGCTTTATTGACCAATTAACTAATCAATTAATCAAAAAAGAATCAGCAGGTTAATTGATGATAAAAAAAATGATAATTGTTGTGTTTTTTAACAGATAAAATACCTGATCACAGTGTTTTTTGTTTTGTGTAAATCATTACCCCCATACTGTGTTGTACTTTATGAACTAATGAAAGTAATCTTGTGTTGCCCACTTTTGAGTTGTGTTGTTTCAGTGTTGATTAAAAAGAAAACAACTCAGACGAGATTTTGCCAACTTTGCCGCCGCCGTGGTGATGTGTGTTTTGTGTTTTTTTACGGAGATTAATTTCCAACTGCATGCCGAGAAAAGTGTTTATTGGTGGTTTGCGTTTGAATAAGACAGCAACAAAAGTAATTTGGAGTCCCGGAGTTTATGTCGCTACAAGTTCTCGGCGAATAAAAACGCTCCGAGTGGGTGATGGAGTGTAAATGTGATGCTGGAAACAACAATATAAAACAGACAAAAGAAAATTACTTGTATTTTCTTTCTGCTGCGCTGTGGGAACATTCATTGGATTCTGCCCCATCTGTTGCAATCAATAACGTGACCATCTTGTTTTTTTTTATGAAACGCACTTACTCTTAATTTCATCCACCAGTGGTTTTAGAGAGAAGAATGTGGAGTTACCTATAAGGCTCCGGCATTATAAATCACCTCTCGAGACCAGATTGTACAGCAGTATCGATTGATCCTGATATATCACAGAAATTTACTGTCACTTCTGTTTTCAATTAAAGATACAATCAGTCAGATAATGACTTAATTGGATTTTACAGAAGATTGAGTTTTATTGCCCCGTGCTTTACGAGTTTAGTTAAGGAAAGGCCATTTTATCACGGTTGTCAGGGCCGGCCGGCTGCCGCTCGCCTCGTCCTTCTGTAGCTGCTGCCGGCGCCGCGGTGCACGGCCCAGGAGGGGAAAGTGTCACAGGATTGGTTTTCCTTGAGCTGCCTCCGCCTCCATGAATCATGCCCTCCCCTTAATAGATAAAATCTGCTGGGATCCCACCGTGACACCTCCGGGTGGAGTGATGGCCGCTCGATACAGACAGGAAGTGCTGGGAGGAGGACACAGTGAGCTCAGAGGTGGGAATTTAAGACCGCTTGGATAATATATTTTGTTTTAATTATATATTTATAGCTGAGGAATATCTGGAGAGTAAAGTATTTGTTCTCAGATTTAGAGTTTTCAGCTCACCTCTGCATGTGCGAAAGATAATCTGAGTTTTTAATTTAGTTATAAACTCCAGAAAGTAGCACAAAAATAAATACTACGTGTCCTTGAACCGTCCACGTGGGAGTATAATTGAGGTTTATGTCCTCTGTCAAATGTCCTTGTTAGTTATTTTCATATTTAGTGAACCTTGTCTTTTTTTCGCCAGGTTTTATTTGACTAAAAGGCATTTTCTGAGCGACTTAGTCGAAGAAAACTAACTATTTTAACAATGAAACCGTCTCAGTGTTTTTTAGTAGTAGATTATATCTGTTTCTGTGTATAATCTAGTTGAGCCTACGGGTCAAGCCCAAATATCACAGGGTCTTTCTCCCAAGCTGTTGCTTCAGCACAGGAAACTGAAGAAAAAAAAAGTCTTTGATATTTTGTCTCCGCTTTTTTGTAAAGGAAAATGTTTTGAGACGTTTTGGTGAAGATACATTCGAGTCTCGTCTTTTTCCGTCAGCAATACTGAATGTTGATGTGGTCACAGTCACCAACAAGGATCTATTTAATCTACGATTAGTTCTAATCAGAGTTTAGCAAAACTAGGTTTGAAATGAACAAATCCCGAAAATTAAACATAACAAAGACAAAATAATCTCTGAAGAGTAAAACCAAGCATGTTAGTTTAATCGATATGTAGCTGCTTGCTCACCCGAATTTAACTTAAATAATAAATTGTTCTATTAAGTAGACAATATATAAACATACTTCTGTCCATGTGGCCTTCGTTTTCTAAACATGCACATCCAGATGCACACACGCACACATCCACATGCACATCCACATGCACATCCAGATGCACACACGCGCACATCCACATGCACACATCCACATGCACACATCCACATGCAAATATCCACATGTACACATCCACATGCACATCCACATGCAAATATCCACATGCACACATCCACATGCAAACATCCACATGCACATATCCACATGCAAATATCCACATGCACACATCCACATGCACACATCCACATGCACATCCACATGCAAATATCCACATGCACACATCCACATGCAAACATCCACATGCACATATCCACATGCAAACATCCACATGCACACATCCACATGCAAACATCCACATGCACATATCCACATGCACACATCCACATGCACATCCACATGCACACATCCACATGCACACATCCACATGCACATATCCACATGCACACATCCACATGCACATCCACATGCACACATCCACATGCACACATCCACATGCACATATCCACATGCACACATCCACATGCACATATCCACATGCACACATCCACATGCACACATCCACATGCAAACATCCACATGCACATCCACATGCACACATCCACATGCACATCCACATGCACACATCCACATGCACACATCCACATGCAAACATCCACATGCACATATCCACATGCACACATCCACATGCACACATCCACATGCACACATCCACATGCACACATCCACATGCACATATCCACATATCCACATGCACACATCCACATGCACACATCCACATGCACATATCCACATATCCACATGCACACATCCACATGCACACATCCACATGCACATATCCACATGCACACATCCACATGCACACATCCACATGCACATCCACATGCACACATCCACATGCAAACATCCACATGCACATATCCACATGCACACATCCACATGCACATATCCACATATCCACATGCACATATCCACATGCACACATCCACATGCACATCCACATGCACACATCCACATGCACACATCCACATGCACATATCCACATATCCACATGCACATATCCACATGCACATCCACATGCACACATGCACACATCCACATATCCACATGCACATATCCAAACAAGCAAGCATGCCGGGTCAGTAGGTGGTGAGTTAACGATATGTCAAATACCAGAGAAGAACATTATGACCCTGCATGGTAAGCTTATTTTCTTTTGACAGTTATAGTAACTTAAAAACAGACACATGTAGCTAATTATTCAGTTATTTATAGTTATTTAACACCTATTTCTTCTGGTTTACCACTTTTGTGCGAACCAAATGTAAACAAACAGTTATCAGCCAATGCAGTTGTTGGTTCAGGCGAATGTGTATTACTCAAAATGATCTGTATACATGTGGAAATACCTACGATTAAAGAGTAAATGCGGAACAAAAAAAGGGAGCAACTTCTTTTTACATTAATGCACATATTCTTAATAGCTTTAGCATATTAAGCTAACCTGCACCTGTAGGAGGGGCTACATATTATCAAGAGAACAATTGGTGTCAAACTTGTTTTTTTAAATAACACTTTACAGTAGCCGTGTTTCCATTCACGTATTATTATGCACATTTTGCATAATCGCAACAGCGGCTTGGAGCGGCTAGGTGTTTTTTGCTTCTGTCGATGCCAAAGAGTTGACGCTCTCGTCTTCGTCTCCAGACCGGATGAAACGTGACCAAAACTCACTGACATGAAAGAACAATTCAAACTTTAAACATATTCCTGAAGACCGTTTTCCTTGTAGATGGTTGATGCCCCCGACACAATGATAGAATTAAGTAGATTTTTGGGGAAAACAATCACGCATTTGGGAACATTTATGGCCACAGAAGGCGTGTTACAAGCAAAAGGTTCCGCAACTAAAAGTTTCCTTTTTTCTGCGTAATCATCATGAAATCAAATGCAGATTTAATGCCATTTACATTTTCTGCGCAGACAAAAAGTCAACATAAAATGTGAAACCGTAATCAATAAGTTTAATTTATAAATAGCACCTTTCAAACTCATGCAATTCTAAGTTCTCCCGAAGGTTTCTTCCCTTTTTTCCCTGTGAAAGGGTTTTTCCTGATCCGATGTGAGGTCCCGGGACAGGGATGTCGTATGTGTACAGATTGTAAAGCCCTCCAAGACAAATTTGTATTTATGATTTTTGGCTATACAAAATAAACTGAATTGAATTGAACAGGAAACCCCCAATCAAACAGAATGTTAAATAAAAATAACAAGAACAAAACACTCTGAATAAATTGATTATGGTAAAACAGTTAAATGTTAATAAAGTAAAATTCAAGTGAAATAAAATAATAAATAGAATATTCATGAATACTTTACCATATCAAAAAAAACTAAATAACAATCCGATTTGATAAGCAATAATAATAACAATTTTAAAATGATAAATCACAACATAAAAGTATCACTGAATACATTTGATCATACTGTAGCAGCAAATATAAACTAATTTAAATAACGATGAAAGCTAATGAAGCAGATATATTAAACACTTCAGGGCTCAACAATAAGGAGCTTCAGTCTTTGTTGTTAATAAATAAAATATGTGTACAGGGGCAGGTAAAAATGTATGTTTTGCAAGTAGATTTTTGAGCCACAAACAAAAACTGCAGTTAACTGTTAACTGAACCAAATCACAAAAAGAAACATCTTTTCCACCTTGAGATGCAGATTTTTATTTCCAAAATGTCAGTTTTCTTATTTAAATCCCGTCATTTCTTTTCTGTTTAAAAAAAGAAACATCTTAGACCCCCCTGTATGGATAAATATAGGTCTCATGTGACAGGATTTACATGCTTCTACTAAATAACAGCGTGTGATTTACATATTTTACTCGTGCCGCTGTATCATTTCTAACATTTCTATCCATTGATCATTTTTCAAAGCTCTCCTAGCGAACCTCTCTGCATACTAGCAGGGAGTCTGTCCTGTTTTCTGACCAAACAGTGGAAGGATCGCAGGACTGTTTGAAGGACAGGCAGCACTTCGGTCATAAACGTCCAAGCACCAATAAACAGGCTGAACTAGACGGACTAAACCAACTTAACAGGCCGTTGTGACGCTGTGCATCCACAACCCATCTGAGGACGTTACCCATCATTTGACTTTACGCCTGATCTGAGAACAGCACAGCGGCCTTTTGGAGGATCGCACTCTTCTCTTCACTTTGACTTTTAAATTCCTCTTTATTATCCATTGTGACCCCTCAAGAAGTTATATTCATAAATAAATAAATGACTAACTATACAAATAAATGTAATTATCCGCTGTGTGTTGACAACTCTTTTTCCCCTCAGCCAATGCGGAAGGTTCTTAAACTTGCATTCTCTCGACTGACCAGCAGGGGGCGACTCCTCTGGCTGCAAAAAAAAAAGAAGTCTGATGGGATATAGAAGTCTATGAGAAACTACTTCTCACTTTATTCATTACCTCATAAACATCCTCCGCAGTCTAAATACGAGCGCTTCCGTTCCCTGGTTGCAAAAAAACAAGATGGCGACGGTTAAAATCCAAGATGGCGACGGCCAAATGAAATGATTACACGGGGCTATTACAGTCCTGAGACAGTTCTTCTTGTTACTCGTCGAAAAGAGAATTTCGACATATATAAATGTTTTTGAAGAACATAACCAATCGCTTTAATAATTACTTTGCCAAAAGGGAATACATTTTATTTTATTTTTCAACCTATTCTCACTCCCAACTTACGGGGAGAAGAACCGGCGCATGAACAGCGAGATGGGGACAAACTCAAGTTTATTTTGAATGGACGAAAGTAACGAGAGTAACTTTTTGTAAGATATCACACCAATCGTTTTATGAGGATACGTCGAACAGTGGACTTTAACCCAGGACACCGCTGTTCGTGTCCCGTGCAAAACTCTGAATTTTGAACCTAGGCTTGATCCAATTTTCTGATTTATTTTCTGAAAATGTTTGAAAATTGGTACATATTAAACAAGCATAACATTTTAGAAAACTTGTAATACAAAAAAATAGTGTCTTAATGCAAGTAATCAACTGGGGAAGTTTCATGGTGACATCTATTAGTTAAAACCTGGGGGTCCTCCAAATATCAAAGGTTGCAAAGAAAGTGAAGAACTGCCTGTATATAATTTGTCAAAATCCAAAATGTAGTAAAATCTTCATATAGTTCTCAAATGGTTCCTTCAACTTATTTTGTATGAGCCTAAAAACAACCCAGACTTTTCCCTTTTCCCCAGAGACGGACGGTCGCTGACTGATGTTCCTCACTAATTCAGACGTCCGGCTAATTCCTCTGTAGGAGCTCAGTGTCCCGCCTCCCCGGGGAGACTTAAATCAGCGTTTCTGTGACAGGACTTCTGAGTGGCGGAGACGCCCCCAATCAGCGCCTATAATAATGAACCCCACTCAGCCGAGGTCAGCTCCTCCTCCTCCTCCTCCTGAAGAGAGGCCCTCCCGGAGGAGTTTCCTCCGCTAATATAAACATGAGATGTTGACCGACGAATTGAAAAGTCAGATTCCTTGACTTTAGAAATCCTTAAAGTGAAATGCTAACACGCTGAAGTTTATTGTGTTTCACCGTCCTCCTTTAGCGTGTCAACAAATGCTAAAAGTACAGGTGAAGCCGATGGGAAAGTCATGAGTTTGCAGGTATTTATGAACAAACTTCCAGCCAATTCATCAAATAGCTGTTGAGATTTGGGACGATATAGGAATTTAATCACGAATCAGGACAACAAAAACTCTCCATTATCGTGAACATCCTCACGAGTGACTTGAAAAAGCAAAACGCATGGTGTAAATACATCTTCTGAATACACTGGGAAGAACTTATTGCCACCGTTAGCGACCAAGCTAACCGTAAGCTAATGCACTAAATGACCGTTAGCCAGATGTTGGCTCAGAGAGCTTTATTTCTCATAGTCGGTCTCTTTTTTTTACTGAACTAAATAGAGTACCATGGTACAACGGGTAAATAAACAGAATGTTAAGAGAAAATACAGAAAGGCTCCAGGAGCCAATTGTGACTGAGCTAATAGTTAGCTAGAAGGCTAATTATACATTTTATAATGTATAAGGATTTATAAATGTTCATTCTTGGGAGTGAAATTCAAATCTAAAAGTTTCGATTATCACATTTGTTATTATTAATATTACCATTTTCTATTATTATATTTCATTTAAATGTATAGTTTGTGAAGTACTTATTATTATTTAATGTATTATTGTTTTATCTTTTTCCCACGCTTTAACTTATTTCAGGTGTCATGTTTCTCTTCTGTTTTTTTAAAATAGAAACTCCTCTATTACAGTCATTGTTAATCACGTCTTCTAACATCACTACATCTAATAAACAACACGTATTTCTCTTCAATTCACATCTATTTTGTGTTTTATATTAAATGCACATTCAGTGGAAGATATTTAAAATACTTTTTCTGCATCTTGAACTTCCATAAAAAAAAAAATCCAGGCTTATGCCTTATTAAAAAACATCCTGCAGTATAAACTTTTATTCCGGTTTGTGTTTTAGTCCTTTTTTTTTAAATTTATCAACGACCAACATGAATAAATTGATTGCGCGTCGTGGGGAAGGCGTTCACGCGCCGCCTCCCACTCCCCACAAATCTACTCGGCCGGCACAAACTGCAAAGCCACTCTAGTCACCTTGAAATTCCCTCTGCTATTTTCCAATTAAAAGCTTAATAGCCGTGGAGACGGGCTTCATGTGGGGAAGTTTACCGCGCTCTTATTCTCTGTAAGCCGTGCGGGGCTCGGATCCCATTATTTGCTTGAATAAACCTTTTTTTACGGTCAGAAACGGGCCCCGGCTTTGTCCGGTGTTATGTTTCAATGCCCTCTATTAGTCCAGCAGAAGGGGCATATCAGCTCCCAGAGGGCTTTTATACGCGCAGAGGCCTAATCATCTAAGTTATGTACACGATTGTGTAAAAGGTGCGAGAAGCTGCGAGCACTTTGTCCAAATGAAGTCGAGTAGCCTGCGGGCCTGCAGGCAACAGGAAGGGAGAAAACACACACTTGTGTCCTGAGTTTTAACATCGGAATTAATTTATGGATATCTTTGACTGCATCATGCTGGTGTCGATCCTACAAATGAAATTTTTTTGGGGGGATGTTTATCTGAAGAGAGTTGAGTTTTCTGACTTAGTTTGAAGGTTTACACGTCGTTTTCTTAAGTTCAGGATCCTGTTTTCAGTTTAAATGTCATGTTGAATTAAAAAAACAATACCATTTTTAGTCAATAGAAAAGGAACTGACTTGTGCATTTCGTCTTTTAAAGTCCTATAAGTGTTTAAGTGGTTGTTTGATTCGTGCAGTGACCTCATTGACAGCTGTGATTGCAAATGTGATATTCAGTGTTATGACTTAACATGTCTTTTACAGGTGATTTTAAAGGTTTATCTTTTAGACTAATTAAATATGGGGACAGTTTTGGACTGCTCGTCCAAATGAGTGAAGTTTAGGAGACAGTTAAGTTGGGAATTACATATCATGACATTTATAAAGTTGTTTTCAGTTTTGATTTTCTTTTCTCTTGGATGATCTGTTACGTAATAAAGTAATTGAACTTTTTGGCATTTCCTGCATACAATCTATAAATTGTTTAATTCCAGACCCCTTATATGGACTTAAATTATCTTTTTAAACTCCATATTAAGTTTAATATTGAATCAATAAAGCTGATCTTTTGACTTGATTCCCCCTTGTCTTTAATAAACCTTTATAAATTCTCACAGTCTTTTTTTTTTAAACCACTTCTGAAGATAATGTTGCATTTCCTCATTAATAAAGCTGTAATGTGTCTTAACCTTTCATCTCAGCTGCAGGACCAACTCTCTAACTCTCTAAATGCATGCCGAGAATCTGGTTCCACTCTTGAATCTTTTCAGAAAGTGATCGTCCTGTTTTTTCAAGGAGACACAGAGTAACATCATCTGATCCATGCTAGCAGGGTGGTGTGTTTTCTTTTCTTTTTTTTTCAAGCCTCACATGGAAATATTTTTTGCAGCATGCTTCGACGTGAGTGACAGCGTTTGGTTCCTCGTGGTCCTCATAGAGAGCAAATTTCTCGTTTGTAAGTCAATTATATGTTAGTTTTGCTTATGAAACTAGAATTTCTAGCTACAAATCAAAAACCTTTGCTCTTAAAAAAAAAAAGCTACCAGTTGAGTTTGGACGTAGTGGGCGTAGTGAGCATACGCTGCTGAATGAGCGAGGAGTTTCTATTGGTGGGTTTGACTGGGCTCTTCACGCTTCACTAACAGGAGGAGGTCATGGAGGTAAGTTGACATATTGCTCTGTTTTGTCAACATTATTTTAAATGTAGCGGCACTTCACTTTGTTTTCATGTTGGTAGGGTCGTGGAGTTTCTTTCTTTAAAGAACGACATGGAGGGCCACTTTCTGCCTGCATGTAACATTAGCCCACAGTGAGCTAACGTTACATGCACCTGATGCACGACTACGTTAGCTAAGGTTAGCTACGCATGTATGACACAATTTAAAATAAACCCTATGAGTTTGGTTTTCTCCGACCGGGGTAGGTACAGTTGATGAGGTTACAACCATGTTACTGTCTTGTCTTAAACTGGATGAAGATAAGCTGAAGTTGAATGAGCCATTAAATCCTTAAAACTCGACAGCAGCAGCATTTAACAATCACTAAACCCAGTGACGGGGTGTCAAAAAAAAAGTGTCACATTTTTTTTAAGTAACTACATAGACAACTTATGTTAGCTTAGTTAGTGATATCATGTAGTGAAGGTGAGGCACAAGTTATTCATGATTGGCTTGGTGTTTTTGATGAAATAATGACACTCAAACAGTACATTGATACCGTCATAGTAATGTTGATACTTTAATGTCAGACTGGAAACCAACAACAAACACCTCAGGTAATTGCTTAATTTGTTTTTTCGATACAGCCTGTGTGACAGTAATGCATTACACTGTAACATCCTTTTACTGTGTTCATACATCTAAAATCCCTTTTCCAGTATGATGCACATGAAGCCACGGAGGCTGCAAGACATCTCCGGTCCCTGATTTCAAGTGCCACACCTGAAGAACCTCAGGGACAGACTCAGGTTATGGAGAGATCCTCAGTGCAAGTATAGACAGGCATGCACTGTCAATGAGCCAGTCAAATGTGTCATTAGTCTGGTTTTTACCATGATGGCAGCAGTACAATTACGCAACTGTCATATACCATTAATTATGCCTTTATTTAAGCTTTTTAGAAAGTTATCTGGTTAAGGTCGATTGTAATCTAATTGTCCAGTCTACGAAAAGCCAACTTTCCGAAGATGGCGCATCTCGAGGACAGATGGCTACTTTACAAAGCAGCGGGTTCATATTTACTGTACTTAAATTTAAATGTATTTTATGTTTATTGTACCTGCGAAAACAACCAAAAGAGGAGGATTACATCATGATTTGGGGTCATCCCCAAAATCAGTCGTTTTAGTTTTTTGGGTGTTTTCACAGGTGGAAGTGGAAGGAGAAAACTCTCTGCTGTTCCTCTGGAGGCGGAGGGCTACACTGGGTCCATACTGAGAGGTTCCTCAAGTGCAGGAAAAACCACGCTCTATATTGTTCCTCTCCAAGATGAACTAGAGCCAACACCTCTAGTGCACCAGAGTTTGCACTGATACCGAAAGCCAGCTGCAAAACAGAGATGCCTCTGCACATGCTGGCTGTTGGACGACATGAGGTCTGTTGGACGACATGCATATAGATGTCCCGTCCAAAAGAAGAGGAATCCACGGTGGGGTTTCCTGCAGCCAGACCTTCAGCTGACGAGGGGCATGACCCCATGACCTCATGCTCTGGATCAGCACCGCCAGGTTCCTCATCTTGCAAGTGTTCTGCTTGCAGGATCTGAGATGGACCAAACACATACATTAATTACAATTATAGCCATTGCCTCGTTTTTTCACATACTGTAGACGATCTAATGTTAGTATTTATTCATTTAGGTAAGAGTGATATAACAAATTAGTGAATACCATACTTTAAATTGCATTTCTTTGTTCTTGTGCTAAATGTATATTACACATTACCTCCTGCAGATCTGGCTCTGGCACAGGCACTTGTAGCGTTCCAATCCTCCAAAGCTGATTAGGGGACAAGTTTCCTCTGAGCTTAAGGGGTGGCAATTCCAGGTCTCCACAAAATGTTGCAGATCTTTTTGTAGACGGGGAATGAAGACGTACCCCACACAGAAGAGGTGAACCGCATTTGAAAGGTCAATGAAGCCATCTTCCTCTAAGATGTGAAGCGAGTTGTAGCACTGAGATGTTACAGCACTCCAAACATCTTTTCCAAACAACCAAACTCATAGGGTTTATTTTAAATTGTGTCATACATGCGTAGCTAACCTTAGCTAACGTGCATGTAACGTTAGCTCACTGTGGGCTAACGTTACATGCAGGCAGAAAGTGGCCCTCCATGTCGTTCTTTAAAGAAAGAGACTCCACGGCACTAACAACATGAAAACAAAGTGAAGTGCTGCTACATGTAAAACCTTCTGAACCCTAGAGCCCCCCAAAATGGGGGCTCAGCCCTTCGTCGAGCTCTTCGTCGATCTCCCAAGCCCAACCAGTCCAAATAGGGCCTCTGGTGTGATACAGCAAAAGAAACGGCACAGCCTGGCCTTACTAGTCAATATAAGTCCATGTTTATGACACTATTCCACAATAAATATGAACATAAACCATAAGTATGACTCGACTCGAGAGTCACTTGGGAGAACACCGCAAGTTTTGAAAATATGCCATTTCATATTGATAGCATGAAGCTACACATGGTTACCATACAGTTTTGGAATCCTTATGCCGTGTTCACACCGGATCGCGCCGCGTTCACCGCGGACGTTTACTCGCGCGAGTGAAACGAGGGTGTTCACACCAAACTCGAAACATCGCGCCGCGAAAGGGCCGTGGCTTATCTCAGTCACTTGTTTCTGTGAAAGGAGCTTTCATTTCCGCTATCGACCATGGAATAAATAACCACTAGTTCTGCTTTATACTTGTTGTGGAAGTCCCAAACATGTCGGAACATGAAACGCCCTCGTGTCTGGGTTCATAACACCATCCGTAGCCGGACACCTCCAGGAACTGCGTCTGGCTTCTCCGTAAAACGGATACCGATTCTGCCATCCACCATGGAAATAACCACTAGTTCTGCTTTATACTTGTTGTGTAAACTCCACACTTGCTCTGTGTCTGCTGCATATGGCCAGTGACTGGTGCCTCTGGAGTCTCGCGAACTTCAAGATGTAGGATGCTCAAGAGGTTTGCAAGTGTCCTTAAACCTGTTATTCGGCCACCCCTAAACCAAGCTCACAACCAAAAAAGGTTGCAGTGGGCTCAGGACTACATGAAGACTAACTTTCAAACTGTTTTGTTTACGGATGAGTGCCGTGCAACCCTTGATGGTCCTGATGGATGGAGTAGTGGATGGTTGGTGAATGGCCACCATGTCCCAACAAGGCTGAGACGTCAACAAGGAGGTGGCGGAGTCATGTTTTGGGCCGGAATCATGGGGAGAGAGCTGGTAGGCCCCTTCAGGGTCCCTGACGGTGTGAAAATGACCTCGGCAAAGTATGTAGAGTTTCTGACTGACCACTTTCTTCTGTGGTACAAAAAGAAGAACCGTGCCTTCCGTAGCAAAATCATATTCATGCATGACAATGCACCATGTCATGCTGCAAAGAATACCTCTGGGGCATTGGCTGCTATGGGCATAAAAGGAGAGAAACTCATGGTGTGGCCCCCATCTTCCCCTGACCTTAACCCTATTGAGAACCTTTGGAGCATCATCAAGCAAAAGATCTACGTGGGTGGAAGGCAGTTCACATCCAAGCAGGTGCTCTGGGAGGCTATTATGGCATCCTGCAAAGACATTAAAGCAGAAACTATCAAAGAACTCACAAGTTCAATGGATGCAAGAATTGTGAAGTTGATATCAAAGAAGGGGTCCTATGTTAACATGTAACTTGACCTGTTAAGATGTTTTTGATTCAAACTTTTCTTGATTTCAGTAAATATGACCTCCTAATGCTGCAAATTCAACAAATGACATTTTTTTGTTCTTTACAACCTATAAAATATCTTGAAACTCTGAAATTCTGAAATTCTGCATAATAATTTGGAACACTGCATTTTGAGTTTTTTATTTTTGAAAAAAATACTGTTATCATTAGGAGGTTTGTTCAATAGAATTTGACTTATACTCTAACAGTTGATGACTTGAAAATGATACTGACTGACTGTGCATTACTATTTAGGAAAATCTGAGCAAAGTGTAATTTGCATAATAATGTGGAACGCGGTGTAGTTACGATATAAATAAACAACTTTTAGTTTTTGTCATTTTTTCTTCTTCTGTGTACATAAACTAATATACCACTAACACATATGTGAACTTATTGTCTATGTTCACAAGGTTTTTCTGTATATTATAGCTTTTTAAATTATTCAAATAGACCTTGGTCTTTGAGGAGCTAATCAGTATTTAGTTGAATGCAAACCATTCGCAATTTTCGCCATTAAATTGGCTGGGATAAAAAAGGTTAAAATAATGTTGACAAAACAGAGCAATATAATGTCAACTTACCTCCAAGTCCTCCTCACGTAACCTCCAGTTAGTGTGTGCCAAGAGGAAGTCAAACCCACCAATAGAAACATAGAACCTCCTTGCTCCTTGTTTTTTTTTTTGAGCAAATATTTTTGATTTGAGAGCGAATATTTTTTTATTGTAGCCAGCATTTCTAGTTTCATAAGCAAAACTAATAAATAATTTACTTACAAACGAGAAATTTGCTCTCACAACATGTTTTTTGATGCAGATCTGTGCTGTCAGCCGGGGGGGTGGATCCTCCACAACAAGCCCACACCTCTTCTCCTCGTGCACACCTCTTCTCCTCGTGCACACCTCCTCTCCTCGTGCACTCCTCTTCTCCTCGCGCGGTCATGCGTGAGGCTGAGCGGCTCCACCCGGCCCCGCTGCTCACCGCCACACTCCCGCCGCGCCTCCCTCCCTCCGCAGACGCAGCAGCGCGTCCCGGGGAGCCGACAGGATGAACGGCTACGGGTCCCCGTACCTGTACATGGGGGCTCCGGTGTCCCAGCCCCGCGCCCCGCTGCAGAGGACCCCCAAGTGCGCGCGGTGCCGCAACCACGGCGTGCTGTCGTGGCTCAAAGGGCACAAGCGCTACTGCCGCTTCAAGGACTGCACGTGCGAGAAGTGCATCCTCATCATCGAGCGGCAGCGCGTCATGGCGGCGCAGGTGGCGCTGCGCCGGCAGCAGGCCAACGAGAGTCTGGAGAGCCTCATCCCGGAGGCGCTCAGGGTGCTGCCCGGCATCGGCATGGCCGGAGCCGGCGAGGGGAACCCGGCCAGGACGGAGGAACTGGAGCTCAGGTGGAGCAGCACGGAGCCGCTGCGGGCCGGAAGGGCACGCGCAGGTGGGAGGAGAGAGTTCCGCTGTGTTTAGGGGTCTGAGGAAGAGGGGTTTCTGTTTGATGGAATGAAAGAAAGATAAGCAAACAATTAGCTGGACAAACAAACAAATAAGTACATAAATGATTTAAACTGCTACTATTTCAAGGATAATAATAATAATAATAATAATAATAATAATAATAATAATAATAATAATAAAGAAATAACGAAGAACAACGTTATCGAGGCTACTTTACCAAATTGTTTAAATATACAGTGTTCATTCAATCCTGCAGGAAAAGGATGTAATTCATATTTGAATTGAAAACAATTGCAGGGCTTATGCATTCCTAAATAAGTGCAAAAGGAAAACTGGGATTGAAATTGTTATTGTGTGAATATCTTGTGAATGTTCTTTACCATCTATAAAAGGGTAATTAGTGTTGATATAAATGGTATTTCAGTGACACAAAAGTCACTCAACATGTTGCTTTATGTGGGAATGACACATTTGCTAAAATACAGTTTTTAAAGATAAGAAGATGAACCCATATTCTCTGGGAGATAAATTCATAGCAGCACAAAAGACATAAAATAAAATATACACTGTTGTCGATCTGAGGACAACAGTGTGTGTACGTTTTTGTGACATTTAAAACACATTGAGTTATTAATAGTGATGATAATTCGGTTTTTATTTATTTTCATGAATTCTGTTTTCTATTATTATTATTATTATTGTGCTCGAGGGAATATCAATCAAAGTGGGTTTGGTTTATTCCTTTCCAAAAACTCTTCGTTCTTGAAATTATTGTGTATTTTCTTTGCATTTATTTATTTATTGAAAATTGCAAGCCTTTATTTACTAATCTTTTACAAGGAAATATTATTTATATAGGTTTACAAAAATATCAATTATTCTGTCAGAAAATGATTTTCTTCTAATTGTTTAAAACTAAAAACACTTAGATTTATCTCTCTAATTTCAGTATTTCGAAAGCTGTATTTCTGTTTCGTCGTTGATCAAATCATTATGTATTTAAGGTTTTTATGAAAAAGGTAATATGGCCAATATTCTGGCATGTAATCCCTGAATTACTGTAATATGTCGCAGTGCAGAGTTTGTGTTGCCTTTGACTCTGGTTGTTGTTGTTGTTGTTTCCTGGCACTAAAACATTTGGACACAAGCCCGATCAGCTGACTCCAGATCAGCTCCATCTCTCTGACAGACGGAGCTGATGGGTTTAAAAAAAGAGCAAAGAGACCAGTCCAATGTAATCGCCATTATCTCTTCTTGCAGGAGGTCAACTCCACATGAAATGCTACAAACAAACAAACAAACAAACAAACAAACAAACAAAGCGAAATGTTTGCAAAAGTCAGCACTTTATGGACAGTACATTTAAGAGATTCAGTGGAGTTTGCATTTAGAAAATAAATGTTTCTGAAGTCACATTAGTGTCTTTAATTTAAGAGATGAATTTATTTATTTTGTGTTCCCCTTTTGCTGCAGAACCGACAGATGACGGTCCCGACGAGGGGTCCGGGGCTGAGAACGGAGGGAGCTCCAGTGAGAAGGACCAGGACCCGCTCAGCTCGCCCGAGGGCTCCAAGCCGAACTCCTGCTACACGCCGGAGCCGCCGGAGAACCCCAGCCAGCCGGAGGAGGGCCGCTACGGCCTCCAGAAAGCCGGCAGCGCGGAGAAGGAAGCCAAAGCCGAGAGCCCGCAGAAGTACCCCGCCGGCCCCGCGGACCAGGGCGTGCTGATCGAAGGCCTCGCGGGCTCCATCAACCTGCCCTTCAGCCTGCGGGCCAACCGGCCGCCGCTGGAGGTCCTCAAGAAGATCTTCCCCGCGCACAAGCCCCCGGTCCTGGAGCTCATCCTGCGGGGCTGCGGGGGGGATCTGGTGGGGGCCATCGAGGTGCTGCTGTCCAGCCGGGGTCACGACGGGAGCGCGCACCCGGCGCACGCCGACCCGCACCCGGACGCCCTGCTGTTGCCCACAAACGGACACCTGTTCGAGCACACGCTGGGCTCCTACCACCCGGTGTCCACCTCCGCCAAGTGGTCGGTGGGCTCCGCCTTCCGGGTCCCGGAGTCTCTCCGGTTCGCGTCTGACGCCGCCTCGGGCGCGGTGTCCGGCGGCCCGCTGGCTGTCCCTCTGCAGCACCCGTCCTTCCCGCAGCCCACGCGCTACCCGCTCATGCTGCGCAACTCCCTGACGCGCAGCCAGGGCAGCCCCTTCGTGCACGGCGACGTGACTCTGTGGAATACCATGGCGCTGCAGCAGCAGTACCAGCTGCGCTCGGCGGCCCAGTACGTGTCGCCGTTCTCCCCCGCGGGCCCCGCCGGGTCCGTGTTCCGCGGCTCCCCGGTCCTCCCCTCCAGAGCCTCCGAGGAGCCGCGCGTCAGCGTGCAGGAGGAGAGCGGCCCTCTGGGGGCCAAGCCGGGCCGCTACTCCCCCGAGGAGGAGTACGAGGAGCGCTCCGACTCCGCGGACTCCCGGACCCTGAACTCATCCACCTGAAGAAGCTGCTGACGGACTTTAATCAGCAGCGGACACCAAATATGTATTATTGTGAACGGACTTCCGGGTTTGTGTGCGCGTGCGTGCGTGTAAATGGGGTATTTTTCCGTCTTGTTTGAATTGAACTGTGTCAAGCAATCACCCTTTGATAAGGTGACGTCAGCCGCTCGCGCTCCCAACACGTCACGTGGACAGGTAACCAAAAACGGATGAATGTAAACGAGACCGGAAGTCTTTCTTTCCCGCCAGCATGTTTAGTACTGTGAACACTTTCGATGTTTAAGGATCAGCAATGCATGTGAAGAGTATATGCCAAATAAATCTGAGTTTCCAAATGGATCAGATGGTCGTCTCTTAGTGTCCCTGACTTCTTTTATTAGCAAGATGTATTTCCACATGTTGGCTGAATTTATATTAACAAAGGTTATTCATATGTTATATGTTATGCTTAAATACAGCAGATTTCTCATGGTTGTCTTTATTGTTGACTTTAATTCACGTCACACACAGAGAACAGAGGTGGAAAGTAACTGATACATTTACTCAAGCGCTGCACTTAAGTACAGATTTAAAGTACTTGTACTTTAGTATTTTCTGCTACTTTATACTTCATCGCAGAGGGAAACAATTGTACAAATATAATCAACGTAATATGATGTATTATTATTATTATAGATTAAGCTGTAAGTATTTCAAATAAACCCTGTTTTGTGAAGAAACACATTCATATTTATCATGCAGTAAAGTAATATTTATGATTTACAAAGTACATATGAGTACTTTTACTTTTGACCCTTTACGTTAATGCTGATACTTTTGTTCTTTTAAGTCAGGTTTTTAATGATTTTACTCAGCTGCAACATAGTATTTCTACACTGTTAGTACTTTTACATATAAGTGGGGGACATCATATACATAATCAGTGTGTGTGTGTGTGTGTGTGTGTGTATATATATATATATATATATATATATATATATATATATATATATATATGAGCGGTTTGCAGCGTTTCACATGTTGGTTTTATGAGGTCCAGTGTGTAAAACTGCTGCTCTGATAAACAGATCTGAGCATGCAGGATTTATTAGAGCTCCAAATATTTTCAGCAAAAATTATTAAAAAGTCACAGATCAATTTAAACCTGCACCCAAAAAATACAGCGGGCTGTTTGTTTAAAATCTTCTGCTATAAAGTGTTTAAGTGTGTCGACGTCAATGTTCGGCAGTGCTGTAAGAAGTATGTGGATCCTTTACTTCAGTATAAGTACTAATACAACACTGCGAGTACTGCATTCACACTTTACTTCAGTAAAAGTATCAGCAAAATGTGAGTATGGCAAGTAAAAGCACTCATTGTGCAGTAAAAGTAAAAGGAATAATATTAATGTGTTCATTTGACCTCCTTTATAATCTGTAGAGCTGAGCATCATATTCTAGAAGATCATCATGTGTGTGTGTGTGTGTGTGTGTGTGTGTGTGTGTGAGAACCAGCTTTGGAACAATGTTTCTTTCTTCCAGCTGAAGAGGCTTTTTTTAAAGAGTTTATTTCGCTGAAGAAGTACAGGAAGAGTTTTCTCAACAAAAAGGAAACACTTCGTCCTTCAGTCCGTCACAAACATTCAGCATCAACACATCTGGAGGCACGAGGCGGGGAGGAAGAAAAGTAACTCACTCAGACAATATTGTTCTCCATAAAATATAATAATCAATTGAAATAGTTTTGATGCTATGAAATCATAATAATAATAATATATTCTACATGTAAATCAGCAGCAGGGGACGACTTTTATGTTTAAAACCAATACTGTTTTTAAACACAATATTTCAACATCATGTGCTCACAGGCTGAATAAAGCATCTTTTATTCAACATCTTCAATTAATAGTCAATAAGCATCTCGTTTATGTATTTGGACTTTTTCAATAGTCAGCAGTGGTGGAAAGTAACTAGTACATTTACTCATGTACCGTACTTCAGTACAATTTTAAGGGATGTTGGGATGTTAGGGATGTTACTTCAGTATTTCCTTTTTCTTTATTATTCTACTCCACCACTTCTGAGAGGGACATATTGCACTTTTTAAATTAAATTAGTTTGATGACTTGCCTTGCTGATATAAATTAATTTCAAAAGTATAATCCACAAATGAATAATGATGTAATATAGATTAAGATACAACTTTATTGGTCCCCAGCAGGAAATTCACAAGCTGTGCGAGTGAGACAATTTGTGGATTGTCAAACCACAAACCCATCTCTTATAACTTAAGAACAAATAACAGCTGCAGAAACGGATCTGTCCTCTTGTCAAAACCTTACCAATGCTGCCATCTAGTGGTGAAATACATCAACATCACGTTTACCTCAAAGGCCAAATCTCAGAACTGAACATAAAAACAGGAGATTTGGAACTGAAGATGTGTTTATATACAAATATGTTGGAAATAAAATGTGTCCTCAGTAGTATATATCTCATATCAAATTAATAAAGCAGTGGAAAAAAAACATAAAGATATTTTAAGACTAATATTTGTATGACTGAGGAAGGGAGAGGTTTATCAATCTTATTTTTCTCAACGTCTCCAGGGTTTTAATTGATTTTAAATGAAGGTGGGGAGATTATTTATATTACAATAAACAGTTTTTCCAGAAGAAAACAGACTGTTTCTTCACTTTCTAAATACAATCTCTAATCTTTCTTCTTTATGAGGCTGTTTTCATCACTAAAAACTGCTCTAGTCTGCCACCCAGTGGCCCACATGTGTATTTATACTTCACCATCTTGGGGCTACAGAATACAATACCAGTATTTTATTACACAATGTATGCACCAGCAGCTGGAGGCGCTTCTTTAAATGAAGCAGGGACTTCATGCAGGAAAGAGTGTTGATTTCAATTAGTCCAATTGAGGTGCATGATTCACATAAAACATAGGTTTATAAACATACAATGTGTGTAAACTGAGTTTATTATTTCCCTTTTATAAGAAGACAAAAGGTGTTTTGAAATTATGTAAATTAAATGAGAGTATTAAAGACTTTAGGACGAAGACAAAAGTAATGTGGAAGAGTATAATGTTGGCCTTTATTCTGCCCTCAAAATAACAATAGTACATATATTTGAGGTACTTTTACTTTACTTGAATATTTCCTTTGTATGTGCTGATTTGACAACTTTGCTTACAAATGAAGATTATTGCACACAAAACAATTGATAAGATGAGATGTTACAAAACAATACTAAATCTAACAACACAAATTAGAGCTGATTCATTGATTGATGGGAAATGAATTGGCAAATATTTGTATAATTGTAATTTTTCACTCAAAAACATTTCATGGTTCCAGTTTAACAAATGTGAAGATATGCTGCTTTTTTTAATTTTTCAAATATGTTCGAGGTTTTTTGAACAAAACAATAATTATTACTAAATAATTTATATAAAAAAAAAAAAAAAATGTAAACTATTTTTACAAACCAAACATACATGAGCTGCAGTCTGATAAAAAGTTGCTTAATAATAATAATCTAATAATATATGTCATGTATGATAATATAATGTGTTATAGTACAACAGTCAGGGGACATTTATCTCCATTAAGTACTTTTATACTTTTAAGAATTTTAAATATATTTTCCTGATTAAACTTGCATATTTTTACATTACTTACTTTTCCATATTTGTGTGTATACATTGTACTATTAGTAATATTAGTACTTCTAAGTGGATCAGAATACTTCCTCTGCCTCAGGACCCGTCCTCCTGTTTGAGAGGTCGAGGTGTCAGACAGAGACAAATGTCGTCCCGCCTGGTTTTGTATTCAGCTGCATGTGTTGTCGGTCCATCAGAGGCTAATTAACATAACAGGACCCCCACTCCCAGTGCTCCCAGTGCTCCCACTGCTCCCACTCTGTTCTTCTGTCTATACCCAGCTCCTGTTACACTTTTACGGCCGGCACAGTGGGACGCTTCCAACAAGATGCTGTTGTTTCAATCAACCCCCCCGAGAGTGAACCGGACAGCGTGTGAGAAAGTGTCATTGTGCGTCTGAGAGTCATTAAAGAGGATCAACGTGAGCGGCCCTGGTTTAGGAAGCATTAATGGAGCTGGAGGCCCCAATAATGACCTGGATCACGTTTATTTAAAAAGGCACACTCAGAATAGGGGAGATACAAAACAGTCTGCATTTATTAAATACTGAATATAGATTTTAAAGACCAACATTCTTTTGTGTAAAGGGAAATTTAAATCGTATTCAATATGTTTGCATCAGGAAGTCTTGGGTCTTTGAAACTCCAACAAGAAACCTTGGAATTCCTCCAAGAAGGCCTGGAGCCCCTTGAGGGATCTCTGGAAAATGACATTAATATGCCTGCAATGATTCTTCAAAACTGGTCCAACACCCACTCAAGGATCCACGAAACCCTGATGATCCCCAAACCCCTTCAACGTTCCCTGAAACGCTTTTTTGTATTGAACCCCTTAAAGATTTCCTTAAAACTCCTCTAACTCCTCTTAACTCCTTTAAAACATGCCTGGGATCCCTTTAAGGATCCGGAGACCCCTCGTTGAACTGGATCTCCCTCAAGGACCCTGAAAACGCCTCAAAGACCCCCAGACTCCGGCAAGGTCTGCTGCAATTACTTCAAGAAAGCAAGATTGTCAAGGAAGCTAGTGGATCTCACCATGATACTCCAATAATGCCTGGGATCCATTCGAGGGTTCCTGGACCCCCTCAGAGATCCTTGAAACTCCTGTTAAGTTCCCCTGAACCCCTGAAAACTTGCAAAACTTCCCCTACAAAGACCAGCTAAACTCCTTCAATCACCTGGAACCTCTCCAAGGATTCCCAGACTTCTCAAGGACCAACAGACCTTTTCATAGACGGCTGAACGTCGCTCTCCAGACCCCCAAAAGACCCTGAAAGTCATTCAGTAACACCTGGAATACATTTTAGGGTCAACGGGAACGCCGTTGGAAGTCAAAATCCTCTCGGATTTCCAAAATTCTTGGGAGGGCCTTCAAGGAAAATTCAGGATTTTCAGGGAATTTCAGAGCTTGTTGCAGGGGCCGTGTGGTCTTTCAGTATCCAAGGACCTTTTTGAAGAGGTCCAGGAGCCCTTAAAGGTTTTCCAGGCCACCCAATGTGGGTTTAAGCCTTTTACAGGGCCACATCTATGGGATCTCAAAGAGTTTGTAGGGATCTTTGAGGAGTTTTTGAGGGGTCTTTGAAAAGGCACACAAGGAGCTTCCTTGAAAGGATCCCAGGCGGTATTGAATACCCTTAAAACCACCGTAAATACTCATTGAGCCTCCTCAGATATACCTGATCCCTGCAAGAGTCCTAAACGATTCCTGGAAACCCTTTTCAAGGACCTGATGACTCGATGGCCCCCGGGGGCCCCGCACCGCGGACACAGACAACACGTTTCACCTGGAGGGCCCTGCCGCTCCGTGCGGATCCTCCGGTCCAGCCCGTCCCCCCCTCGGCTTCAAACGCATTCCGGGGTGGCCGCTCGTGACCTCCGCAGTAAATTAAGACGAAGTGGCGAATAAAGCCGCACCTGCAGGCTGACGTCTTCACCTCCAACACATGGGGGAGCCGTTAGGAGGCCGGGCCTCATCTGGAGGAGGAATCACCCCGAGACCGGGACCAGAACCACACGGGCTCCTCTAGAGTCTGAACACGAGGTTAATAATAATAATAATAATAATAATAATAATAATAATAATAATTATACATTATAATGTTGCAATAATATGTCATTCCTTTTCATAGGTGAGGGCAAAACAAGATTATGCTACAATAAAAATAAAAAATAAACATTTGTCATAACACATAATGCCATTAATAGGGTTCATATAGGAATGTTGGAAGTATATTGTCCTATAAAATAAATATTACGTATGAGATCTGAAGTTAAGAACATCCAAAGTTCGACATTGTGTGACATTTTAAAATGTCACACAATGTCGAACAATAAACAGTTCTGATGTGTGACATTTTAAAATGTCACACATCAGAATCGTTTACTGCCAAATGCGTCTCACACACACACACAAGGAACCTGATCAGGAAAAATGCATAACAATAAAACACACAAAACGCACGGTGCAATAACACGAGACGTCGAATTTTTTTCAAATGAATGAATAACAGTACCTTTAAAACTATATTATCAAAGTGCCAAGTGTATTTTAATAGAAAAGAAAGACGTGCAAGAGTGTGTTAGAGACGATATCGACTTACTGCATATTTAAACATGATTATTTTAAAGCTTGCGCATTAATTTGGAGCCAAGCAGGACCAACAGGTCCTCCTCCTCCCTGACTTTGAACGGAATAACACATCCTCCTCCTCCTCCTCCTCTTCCTCCTCTTAACGTCGCTTTCACATCACAAGAAGCTGCAGACAAAAGGCTTAAAGTCAACATTATTTGCAGCTCTGTGTGTCCATTGTCTCGGCGTCAGTCCCCATGGAAGTCAGTTACCTGAGTAAATGCTGCTTGTGTCTGTTTTCAAGCTTTCAGCCAAACAGAGTTTCAGAGGTCATCGCTCACACAGCGATGAAACGACGTCATGAGCTATTTCCACCACATCGAATTTAATGAGGCTTTTATTTGAGTTGTTATGTTTTATTTTGATAAAGAGGATACGACATATTGAATCAATTCGACGAGAGAGAAGAAATAATCCCGCGCATGCGTCATAGCAAAAGTAAAAAAAAAAAAAAAACGTTTTCTTGTGCTTTTATTATTATTGTATTAGATGGGTAACCTTTTAGCATTACGGGACAAGGGTAGGCCTATGTTTTTGTGATTTTAGGGTCTGAAAAAAGAGTTAAAGTGACGTTTTTTTAAATATATTCTTTTGTTGAATTGGACACTGTGTGTTCTGGGGCGGGTTTGACTTGTTGTGTGTCTGCATGCTGACGTGGGTTTTTTCTTTGTCAGGTGTGATTGTTGTGAAAACATTGTAATCATCTGCAGGAGGACGCACTGTAACAACCTGCAGTACACATTCATCACCTCTCACGTTCACCACCTGTCTCACCTTCATCACCTGTCTCACCTTCATCACCTTTCACGTTCACCACCTGTCTCACCTTCATCACCTGTCTCACCTTCATCACCTGTCTCACATGCATCACCTCTCACCTTCATCACCTGTCTATCTTCTCTGGCAGCTCGCTTTAATCTGTGATCAGTAAACACTCAACCCCTTTATACACAATGTGCACCACTGGGATATTATTTTATCCACATAGCCTTGCTTTTATTTTATTTGTTATTACATTTTATAACACATTTTGTTGTTATATTATTAATTCCAGTTTTACTGTAAAATGAATAAAAATAAATATGTTGGCTTGTGAAATAGGCCTATAGGCTATATGGAAAACTGTTATTTTAGTTGTGGCATAGCCCACATGCCAATTTGATTATGTCTTTAGCCTACAATATACATCTATAAGGTATCTATATACCTTATAGATTTATATTGTAGGCCTTTTATTGGCTACGAGTGTAATTATTGTGATTATTGGGTGTCTCTGCTACTCATCATTGTTGATCAATCATGTTATAGTCTGTTTTTTATTTGACAAATGTTTACGCTAAATAAACACAAATAATAAAGTAAAAAAACTCCTCATTCATAATATTTAAACAAACTTCATCAGATTCATCCATAAAAAGACGGCCAATGGTATTGAGCATGCGCAGTCACCTCCCAGCGCTAGAATAACTGCCTCGCAATCCCATTGGTCGGCGCGCGCGTGTCGCCAGCAGCCAATCGGAGGCCAGGATGCGCGCACCGACGCGGCTCTTAGGAGCGCCGCTCGGAGTTTCTTCCTCAGAGGAAAACTTGGATCTGTTCGGAGAGCGGCGCTCGCTCACCGGCTCAATTAGCAGTTCATTACCGCGCTGCTCTGGGGTCTGTTTGACTGTGTGTGCCTCACCACAGCGCTTAACGACGGCTGTAAGAAATAACCCCAAACAACCTGGACAGGACCGCTGGATTCACCTCTGGAGGTAAACTCAACTCCTTTCCTCGTGTTTTTAATGTTGATTTACAGAGTGCATTAGATCAGAAGCCATAAAGTTATAAAGCCAATTAAATGCAAGACAAGCCGACTAAGGCCACGGCCGAAGTCACGTGACGAATCATAATAATGGTCTCTGGATGTGTTGATCATTTTAAGCTTCCAATAATCGATTTTCAGAAACTATAATTGTTTAAGTCAACTCCTTTTTGTTCGTGACATTTGGGGTCTACAAAATGACATAAAAGTTAAAAGCAATCATATTGATATGTGTCCCTTTGATCGTATTAATAGGAGAGGATATTTCTGCTGTGCACTTTCGAGACCTTAAAGAATAATTTTTTTTCTTTCTATTTTTAATTTAGACCATGTTTTTGCAGATTAATAAATGCAAACTATAGGCCACTATCTTTTTTCTTCTTCTTCATTAGCCTGTGCATGGATCTTAAGTTTAGATAAGTTAAGATAAATGAGCTCAGAGGTAAACAAAAAAAGAAGAAGCTGAGAAGTCAATTTAAACCATAATTAGAAAAAAATAAAAGGTTATTGGGACTTTATGGCAGATTATATTTTATGGCAGATTATATTTAATATTATAGGCTATTATAGACTTAACATTGTATTTTCCACAGGGGGTTGTGTTGAGCTATTATGCTATTTTATTAAGCCTCTATTAACTCCTAATAATAACGTAATAACATGCGTTCCTTCAGCCGGAGGAAGACCCGCGCAGACATGTCAGAAAGCGCCGGGTGCGAGTTTGAGATCGACGTGGAGAGCCTGGAGGCGGAGAGCGACGACCAGGCCGCCGTCGCCGGCCACGCCGCCGCCTCCGAGGACGACGGAGACGGCGTCAAGGCCGACTGCAAGCCGGCTCCCAGCGGCGCGGGCCCGGGCGACCAGAGGAAGCTGAGCCGGACGCCGAAGTGCGCGCGCTGCCGGAACCACGGCGTGGTGTCCTGCCTGAAGGGCCACAAGCGCTTCTGCCGCTGGAGGGACTGCCAGTGCGCCAACTGCCTGCTGGTGGTGGAGCGGCAGCGCGTGATGGCGGCGCAGGTGGCCCTGAGGAGGCAGCAAGCCACGGAGGTAAAGGCCCGGAGTGCGCGCGTGTGTGTGTGTGCGGTGAATGTAGCTCAGTGGTTAGCAAACTTAGCATGTCCGTCTTTCAACCAGAGGATGCGTCCTTCAGCGAGACGCTTCACCCGAACTGCTCCCCGTTGCTGTGTCTACGGTGTAGACACAAAAAAACACGCGTCAGCTAAATGTAATGTAATGTGTGTGTGTGTGTGTGTGTGTGTGTGTGTGTGTGTGTGTGTGTGTGTGTGTGTGTAGGAATGATGCATTCAAGTGCTTTTATTCAGCAACACCCAGTGAACAAATTAAGACTCCATTAATATGTATTTGTCTTTATTTCTGGAGCCGACTGGTCACATCAGGTCTGGGACTCAGATTTGAGTTTGCATCTTTAGATTCCTTCAGATTTCTCTGGCTGTGCAAGCTTTTTTTTATTTTTTATGTAGGGATTTCCAGAACATGTTGATCTTGCTCCTCATAAGCCAGGAGCTTTTTCCCACCACTGCTTTATTTACTTTATAAATCCAATGGCTCAGTCAGTGGCTACAGGGGAACAACCACATTAAACATGCAACACGATGTGTTTTAAAACTAGTAAATCAGTTAGAAGTCAAACACACATCATCCTCAAATAACATGATTTAAATTATATGTATTTATAGCATTAGTTGTGGATTACAATAGTCTCTTATGTTATTTATGTTTTTAATTATGGAATTTCCAACAGCACCGTTGCTCTGATTATTACAATGACCTTTGAACCGTTGTGACAATGTGACTAAATGTAAATTTAATGTGCTTGGCTTCATAATTGACCCGTTAGTCTTCATATTGCAGTGAAACTGCTCTTTGATTGCTCTTTTTTATTTATTTGAGCGGCCGTAACAATTTGAAGAGGCCACATGTTTTTCTGACTTATTGGCAGAAACACAATTCTGGTTCCTTAAACCGGTCTGTTCAGGAAAACAAGCCAGCCTTCGTGTGTCCTAAAATAACACAACTATTTTTCAAAGTCAAGTTGGAAGTGAGCCAGTCATAAAGTACAGTTTTGTTTTTCCACCCAAAGCATGTTGGGTTAGTTAAGTCTGGGTGTGTGCTGGCTCAGACTAAAGGACGTAAAGGTTATTTATTGTGTGCTACGATATCTCTTTGTTGGACTGACTGAGCATGAATGGAAATCGGTGGCGTCCATGAAGCGTTTTTAATGTTTTCCCCAACAAACAATCACCATTTCCTAAAAAGTGAAAGCTTTATTTACACGGCTCAATTAGAGAATGTCTCACTCTTCCTCCAACAATTATACAATTCCATAATTACTTGTAAACAAACACAAATCGGCCTCTTTGATCTCCTCCTATATATTTCCTATGAACTTAATGCGTGTGTGTGTGTGTGTGTGTGTGTGTGTGTGTGTGTGTGTGTGTGTGTGTGTGTGTGTGTGAGAGTGTTTTGACTGTGGTGACATTCAAATATTTGAGAATGTCTGAGGTCAAAATAATGAACCACATCAGCTGGTATTTTAAAGATGATACCATATGGACGTTTTTTTCTGTTTGAGTACGTGTGTGTGTGTGTGTGTGTGTGTGAGAAAACTTAATGTGTAACTTTTATTACACAGACTTGTGAACATATCGCAGTTTAGTGATACAACCAGACTTAGTTGTAAAACTTTCTTTTTTTTAATTTCTTTATTATTTATCTTTTGAAACGGCCTAAAAATCTGTGTATTAAACTTTTAATCTCGTGTTCAATAGATCCTGCTTCAACCTATTTAAAGACAGATTCTACTTTTAAAGATTATTATTAGAAGTTGGACTTGAGCTGTGACAAATGGAGGAAATCTTTAAAAGGATCAAGAAAAACATCCCGACAGCAGTTTTTGAAGCCTTTCTTTGTTTTCTCCGTTCATCAGGATAAGAAAGGAATATCTGGGAAAACAATGGCGGCGGAGAGGAGGACGATCTATCAGCGGCACATCCGACCGTCCACCATGCTCGCCAAAAGCATCCTGGAAGGTAACGAGGCCGCAGATCTGACAAATAGAAACATGTTTTATTTCTTTCTGATCTTTTTTTTTTTTTACGTTCCTCTTGGCTCCTCCGGTGTCTCCGTTCCTCCTGTAGCTCCTCTCGTTCCCACTAACAACCAAAACATCATAAACATCTGCGAGCAGCGGCGTGATAAACGCACTTGGCACACATAAGTTCACTGGTAATCGTCTCCAGCATTGTCACAGCATACAAATAGGATCTCATCATTGAGCGTGATTTATACTTCCCTGAAACCAGAGCGAACATTCTTCTTTATCGCTGTTTTGCACGTTACAGCGTGAACGCTTCTGCTTGACATCTGTCGTAGACCTCAAAATTAAAACGGGGGCTTCTTTTGGCGACAGGGTACCGTCCGGTGCAGACCGACCCGTTCCTGGCGGCCAACGCGTCCCTCCCGCCGCCGCTGAGCGACCGCATGAGGAAGAGGAGGGCCTTCGCCGACAAGGAGCTGGAGAGCATCATGCTGGAGCGGGAGTACAAGGAACAAGAGCTGCTGGAGAACAGCCAGGCGGCCTCGCTCATCTTCCCCAACGGCATGGCTCACCACGCCGCCGCCGCCGAGTACAACTACAAGACGTCCTACTCGCCGGCGGCTCCGGCCGAGCCGCAGCACAAAGAGCTGTGCGGCTTCCTCGGCCCCAACTGCCTGGATCTGTCCATGCAGTACCCGGCCGGCTCGGCCAACGTGGAGCTCATCTCCTCCAACGTCAGCGTGGCCACCACCTACCGCCACTACCCGCTGCAGCCGTCACGCGGCGGCGGCGGAGGAGGAGGCGGCGGCGGCGGCGGCTTTGTGATGTGGCCCCGCGGTGCCGCCAACCTGGGCGACGCCCTGCTCTACCAGCAGTGCCTGTTCAACGCCACGGCGGTGCAGAACATGAAGCAGGGTGCGTCGTGGGAGCACAAGGCGCCGCCCGCCGAAAGCCAGGAGCAGGAGGCCGCAGCCCGGCTGGGAGGATCCCGAGCGGCCACGCTGCCGGACTCGTCGGACCCCAAACCCCCCGGCGTGGCCCAGGCGGGGCAGCGGGAGCGCTCGGCCTTCTCTCCTCCCAAGAGGAGCTTTGGACAACCCTTCCCCAGCAACTCTCGTTCCCAAAACTCCGGCCAGGTCCTGAACAAGCTGAGCAAGGACAGCGCGAAGCTGTCCATGAAACTTAACTCCTTTCACTCCCTCATCCAGCACTCGCTGGGCGAGAAAAGCGGCGGCGGGGCCGGGCTGGAGCTCCGGGCGCCGTACTGCAAGGAGCTCCTGGAGGAGGCCGCCCGGAAGTTCAGGGAGGGCTCCGCCAAGGACATGCAGGCCGTGAAAATCACAGACAGGTACGCCAAAGACTTTCTGTCCAAGCCGGTGGGGACCAAGATGGCGTCCGGCGAGTCCTTGTCCTTCTCGGTGGAGGCAATACTGAAGAGGCCCGCGCCCGCCATGAGCCGAGCATTCCATTGATATCCATTCAGTGTCTTTTCTTGCACTATAAACGTCGGGGTTGACTCAGTAAGGGGGCGTCCACAAGTCGTGGTTTTTGGGGTCAAAGTTAAATTTAAACACACAGGCACTGCATTAGAAGCTAGACTAGCTCGGAACAATTTGTTTTCCCCGTGTAATATTTATGTACAGTATATTATATTTTTCCATGTGCATGTTTTTAATAACTTTATTGTGTAGAGTATTTAAACATTAACCCAATGTTTTCCTCATGTCAATAAACTTTAAAAGACTGAACTCTTTTCCATAAAAAGTCTTGTATTTCATTTTATGCTGTAGTTATGACATGTTTAACTGTGAACAGGTTTTTGTTTAGGTCAGAAGTTAGTCTGCACCCACTAATAAATAACTGCAGGTTTTTACATTAATAACAGTTCACATCCAACAGGAGATATAAGACAAATACCTGATTTAAAAACACCTGATTTAACTTGCACATACAAATATCAACATAGAGAAAACTTTTTTTTTTTTTTTTTTTACATTTATCATTTAAATGTATTTTTTTGGGCAATCTTTAAATTTGACACATTTTGTGAATAGTAAGATTTTCAAATTCAACAACAACTCCTGTTGTATAACTAGAAATACAATCAAATAAATTGCGGCATACTTGGAAAAAAGTACATTTAGATATAAATATCTATATATATATATATATATATAGATATATATATATATATATCTATATATATATATATATAGATATATATATATATATATATATATATATATATATATATATATATATATAAATATAGATCAAATGTTGGTTGTTGATTTTTTAATTTTTCAAGTCCTCCATAAATAAGTGCCTCATCTTTTTATTTTCTATCTTCTCATTTAAATGTAACTATATGTTTTATATGAGTATTATTTTTTATATAAATATTTAAAAAAAGAACAGCAGAGAAACAAACTGTACGGACTTGGATTTTATTTCAGATAATTTACAAATGTAATTCAAAATATCTTGATAATAATTTTCCAAAACCTGAAGGTGTTTTACATAAATTCAAAAAAAGAACACAAAGCTGTGAATTCAGACTCTCAATGACAGGATTACTCCCGGAATGTTTAACACATTTATTTTTTATGATATTGTGTATTTGCATGAACACAAATCAAACAAACAAAACATATAAATGAGGAGAGGATGTAGACTAACTGTTCTGCAGGAGTTTGGAAACACGATATCGGCCCATAAATCTGTGAGCAGCATCATCTCATCCGTTCAAGATGCATTTCTCCACTCATTCCTTTCCACTTACGGACTCTGTGTGTGTGTGTGTGTGTGTGTGTGTGTGTGTGTGTGTGTGTGTGTGTGTGAAGACGCTGAAAGATAGCTTCAAACATGGTTTCACACGAGCTGCTTGAACACTGATCCGTGTAATAATGAACAAAACGAGTACATTAAAAAAAGAAAAGAAAAAGAAAGTCACTAATCTCTTCTTTTTGGCACAAGCGTTCACATTTCATCGACATGAATCTGCAGCCGAACCACTCAAAAGCTTTTCTTGTCACTTTGTTTTTGTGGACGTGCGATCGTTTCAAAGAGAGTCCTGTAATTGGATTCGGGCTGATGATGACACTTTGTGTCACCAGAGAGAGCTGACGTCACTTTAAATATGGCGTTACACTTTGTTTTACAGTCTGTGTGTGTGTGTGTGTGTGTGTGTGTGTGAGAGAGACAAAGGAAATAACTTGTAATCTTAGGTTGTCATTTAATGTTATTTTGTCAGAGTTAAATAAAGTTAAATATAAGGTGCCATAACTTTTCCACTCTACTTTATGTGGTGCTTTTGGGGATTCTTTCCAGGTTTAATATTTATTTCTGAATACAAATGTGTATTTGCATTTTTCAAACTTTTTTTCCATGTTTACAACTTAATCCTTCATATATGAAGGATTAAGTTGTAAAAAAGTACACAATGACGTCACGTGAGACTCATCAGAGGTCAAATAGCTACATACTGAAAACACCTGCAGGGTTGGTGTGTTTGGCCTTTTGTCTACAACAATATTATAAGTTGATGTTTTCAGCTTGGAAAGGAAAATACAGAATATCTTATATTAAGATATACTTAAATAAAGTACCTCAAACAATTTTACTTAAGTAAAAACTTGAGTAAACAAAATCTACTTTCCAACTCTGCTGTCCACACCTTTCCCCCAAATATGACATAATATCCGTTCAGAGAGTGCAGGTAGTACAAAAATTGTGGTCTCCATGGTAACACAGGTCTGATAGCGTCACGCCCCCCCCCCCGCTGCTACTCCGTGACTAGTGACGAACTTAAACATGTTTAGCCCTGATGTATCAAATCTTGAGATAAGAGCACAATAAAGACTTTGTTTTTTCTATAACTATCTGTGTGTGTGTGTGTGTGTGTCTGTGTGTGTGTGTGTGTGTGTGATAGCAGTTGGCTGCTGAGCAGAAGGTGACAGTGTTTGTCTGCACTAACTGCCACTGATAAGTATCTGCTGAAGTCCTCACCGAGGTCTCATTCCCAAAGTGTGAGATTTAAGCAGTCAGCAGAGGGAACTGAGACAACAATTTTTGTCATAGTACATACTTTTTACATACATACATGAAATGTATTCTCTGCATTTGACCCATCCTTAGTATTAAGGAGCATTGGGCTGCGCATTTGACCCATCCTTAGTATTAAGGAGCATTGGGCTGCCTTGAACAGGGTTCAGTGTCTTGCTCAGGGACACTTCGACATGTGACCTATGGGGGACTGGGGATCGAGCCGGCTACCTTGTGGTTGCGGGACGACCACTCATCCCCCTGAGCTACAGCCGCCCTGGGCCCTATAATGTATTTATGTCTTTATTTATGTCTTTATTTCCTTTTCTCTTTTTTTATGGAATTATTTCGGTCTCTGTGATGCTCCAACATCTTCATTTTCCCTCTGAGGATCAATAACATCTTATCTTATCTAGTTTGTTGTCGTCTCTGACTGCAAAAAGTAAATCAAAACATTTAATAAATAAAGTTATAACAGGAGGTTATACACAGAACAGTAATTAGACATAAATTAAACAAGAAATTAGACATAAAAAGTATAAAACCCAGTAGTATATGAATTTTCTTATATTACAAAAAGTATGTCCGGGGCTGTTTTTACGGGTTAATTTGGGAACATTAGCATGTTAGCAATTTAGCTCAAAGCTTTAATCTTGTTAATCATGTTTATGGTGAATGCAGAGACCAATCAGACATGGAGAATACTTCAATAGTGATCATATGTATTCATTTATTGGAACAAAACAAAACACAAAACAAAACATGGTGGGTACGGATTTCCCCGGCTACAACACAACAGCTCCATTCTTCTCCGGCCCATATAGTATTCGGCTGCCCTGCCAGTGACTGTGTGGTTGGTTTATTGCTTTATCGCCGCCCGAGTCGTCTCACACACACACACACACACACACACACACACACACACACACACACACACACCTACGATGAACCCTTCTCCAGGTGTTGAATCAAGCCATCCGTTCCACTGTTGCCGTTGTCACGCCACTACCTCCCAGCACCATCCGATACGCCACAATCCTGTTTGCACATTAAAGAATCTATTAAGCGCCTCATACACACACACACACACACACACACACACACACACACACACACACACACACATACACACACACACACACACACACACACACACACACACACAGACACACACACGCTCGGTCACAGACAAGTCCCACGGTGGGTTATTTTGACTCGAGGAGTAAATGGCACATGTTGTATTTTGCATCGGCGGTCAGCGAGCGTGAAGGAAACGGTCGAGGATTTCTATTCATTTGTGTCTACCAGCAGCAGCGGGCAGAGGAGCGCTGGCCCGGTTCACACCTTCCCTCCCAACACCTTGTAATCCAATAAGAAATGTGTAGCATGTGCAGCTTTTTTTGACAAGTAGCTCCCACTTAATTACCATGTTGTCAGGGCTGACAGGCCCTGGAGGGGTGGGGGGTATAGGGGCGAGAAGGCTGGTGGTTCATGGCTGAAGGGGACACTGGGAAAATCCTGAAAACACGCTCACACACACACACACACACACACACACACACACACACACACATATACAGTATGTTCACACACACGTAATGTGTGAGGCAGTTGAGGCAGAAAAAGACCTCGTTGTTTGACTTTAACCTCCATGACCGATATTCTTTGTTGCAAATGTGAGCTGAAAGTACCACAGAGAGATAACAGCCAAGGCAGAGACGTGTTGTTTTTTAAATTTTATTTTGGTGTTCAGACATGCGGAAAAATGTTTTGAGTGTTGAGTTTGTTTCCAGACGCTGGTGCCCCCATGTTTTAATGAAGCGCAGTAAAAGTGCCCTCTTGGTAAGTCCCTTTTTCACGCTGGCAGTCCATCCCTGAAGTGTTCATTTTTGCCTGCATGGGGTCAGAGGTCGATGTTCAGGGGAATCTCCAATGTCTCACACCTCAAGACCTTGTAGCACGTCAGGTGGAACGCCGGCATGGCTTTTGATGCGTCCAGACCTTTAAATCCAGTTTGATCCAACTGAAGCAAGCAACGGCAACGACTAAATGAGACCGTCATGAACACGGCTTGAAAAGGTTGTTCTGCTACGAGATGCCGGTTTAAGACTCTGGCTCACGTATCCTCACGCTCCATGTTTGTTCGATATCGATGTGGTAAAAGCTACCGTGAACGTCGGGTTACAAGCCGCTCCTACGGCTGGTCAGTGTCCCCGCTGTAGAAAGCTAGTAGCAGCGCTACTGCTTCTACCGGCCGCTGCTGCTGCTACTGCCCGCGTCCCCTCTGCCAAGTCGGGTGTCGAGCCTGGTCCCGCTACCTTCGGTGGTTTTCGGGGAGCTAGCGGAAGTTAGCGGGGAAGTGACGGAGCGCTAGCAGGAGCCCCAGCTGGCTACAGCGGGGAGCTAACAGGGACACTGACCGAAGGTAGTAGCGGCTCGTAACCCGATGTTTACGGTACTCCTCATTTTGTGTGCGTTTTCCTACGAAAGCCAGCAACACGTGTCAATTTACGGTCGCTACATGCAATTGGCCTTTTCCAAATAGACCTCCGTCTACACAACTACATAGTTAGGTTTAGGTAAAGGTCGTAGTTTGGGCTAAAATAACCTTGGGCCATTGTCTTGTCGTTTCACACGGGGAATGATTGCTGTTTGTTGCATCCATCCATCCTTCCGGCTCAGCTCCCTCTTCACCAAGACGGACCGGTACAGCGCCTGTTTTACTGCTGCAGCCGCACCGATCCGCCTGTCGATCTCCCGCTCCACCTTACCCTCACTCGTGAACAAGACCCCGAGATACTTGAACTCTTTCGCTTGGGGTAGGCTGTTTGTTGCAACCATCCACTTTCCCTGCTGCCATTCGTGGGTATACATCTACATAATCACGATGCATTATTGTTCGTATGCATAGCTACAAACCCCAGATGAGCTCAGCCTGCTCTGGCACTTTTCCCGTATAGCGCCTTTGTTGGCGCATCGCGGCGCTTTTTTTCAGACCTTCTTCATTTGTGTCCCGAACCGTCATTTTAAGCTCTGACTGCCACCTCTTTAATGAAAACATTGTGAATCTTCTACCCTAAAAAACGAACCTAAACATTTAACACAATATACCTCCAATGGAAGTCGACCAGAGTGGAGGCGAAGCTGCAAACCAATCACAGGACTCTGGTCATTTGATAACTAACACGTCTCACAAACTTGTTGAATATTTAATACAAGGACAAAAAACACACGTTCCTGAAAAAATATATTGAATACAGAAATCATTCCTGCCTACAAAGCAACTACAGCATCAACATGTTTTACTTAAATATCTAAACCTCCATTATCTAAACCTCCAATGTCCCGTTGCCTCCTGAGGCTCGAGAACGATGTATTCCACCAGCAGCACCTGTGCTCTTGTTTCTGTTGTTGCAGTAGCTTCCAGCATCATCACTTCTGCTCACAGTGGGGTGTGTGTGTGTGTGTGTGTGTGTGTGTGTGTGTGTGTGTGTGTGTGTGTGTGTGGAGGAGGGGGGCGAGACACTTCTGCAACACAAACTGACATTTGGAGCACTAAAGAAGACAAATGAAGCGTCAGCTTGTGGCTCAAAGTAAACAGTAAACCTTCACCTCAGGTCCATAAAACAATCAGGACGTGAGCGGAGGTTGCATCAAGTCTGTTCACTGTATCGTGCCGTTCCTTTCATTCAGTGAAGACTAAACGTAACCAGGGAGACAACTTGAATTTGCAAGTCGAAGCTACTCAAAGGCGTGTCCCGTCTTCCTCTTGAGTCCTTTTTGAAACATTCGTAGCAAGGATCAAGGAAGAAAGGCAAATTCAGCCACTTCAAATCCAGATGATAGCCACATTTGCAAGTTAATGCAAATGATTGTAAATCTCTTGAGCGGCCGGCGGTTTGGGAAGACGAACCGTGAGAGGAAAAGAAGACGGAAACGGGCACCTCTTTACTTATTGTGTCGTCTGCTTGCACCAGTAGTTTGCAACACGTGCCGGCCCATGCCGCTCATCGCCGCTCCTCCCAAGATCTTCTTTATTTACCAAATTTTTGGGGTCAGAAGAAAAATGTCTTTATTTTTGTGACTTACACAAACATTGGTGTCTTCTCCACCTGCGGAGCTCTTGCAGGGGAATTTGCCAGTCTAAACATTCATGTAAATGCTATGGAAAAGCGCTTTGTGTTGCATTGTCACCCAAAGTAAATATCGTGTACACTTATCACAAATGTTATTTCTGTCAGGGTTGTTGTTTTTCCTGCCTTCTGCAGTAATATCTCTTGAGTTTGTTCACAGCTCTTTGTAGCTACTGTGTGGGTGGTGAAAAAAAAAAGAAAGGGCAGTTGCGGCTGCTGCTGCGCCGACACCACTGCACTTAGAGGTCGGCGCAGCTGTAATTCTACGGAGATAGATGACCACCGCACCTGGCTGAAGCCAAGCAGAGTAAACACCAGGATTGCTGACACTTAAAAGCTCTGATTTGCATAAGGCCTATAAGAGTGTATTCAAATGTACACTCCTTACACACAGCCTCCCCTCAGGCAAACAGAACGTCTATGTTTAGAGGGAGACGTCTACTTGTTGTCTTTTACTGCTGAGTCCCAAAAAGACACATTTGTAACACAAAAAACACAATTTTAGTGACTTTTGATGCATGTGGTCTCTTTTTTATTGCATTTATAGGATGAAACAATGCAATAACTCTTTATAAATATCCCTGCACTGTTCATGTGAAAATGTCTAAGTAATGAGACAGGCAGACATCAACACAGTTAAATGATTGGGTGGAAATGGATCATGTTAGGGATGACGTGTCCTTGATCAGCATTAGTGGTTAAAGCTACTAGTGCGGTCAGAAGTGGAGGCGTGAACCCGCGTGAAATGTTTTTGTCGTATATCATTGTATCTTGCGTACTTCAGTAACGGCACTTCCGTTGTTATTTGAACCCAAACAACGATCTTTTATCTTATCTTATCTTCCAGAAAATATTTAGAAAAGACCGCATGCAGAGTGGAATGTCACGCGTTGCTGGACTTTTCGAAAAGCACAAAAAAAGAGGTGTAAGATATCAAACGAACCGTTGTTGGAGGATACACTGCCTGGACAGAGCAGATGTTAATTTGGTGGGAAACCCAATGAAAATGATGTATTCATTATACATTTTGGCTTCCACAAACCTGTTTTTTAACCCTGTGTTAGGTAATAAAATAATTAGGTAATAAAAACATAGTCTTACAATATCCATCATGTGAGCTAACACTCCCGTTTATAGGCTAAGTTGATGCTAGACCGCCATAGACCTCCATTATAAGTGTCAGAAGATATAGAAAATATATAGTTATCAGAAAAAGGGCTTGAGAATGACAGATCAGCTAACAAGGAGAGAGGTCTTTCTCAATACTTCCTGTATATTCCTCCCCAGTTTAAAGTCCCCCTCCTGTTTGGATGATTGTTTCTTCACTTGAATGTTTGAGCTGCACTCTGCACAATAATATACAGTATGTGCAGAGTTTGACACTCAAAGGCTGTTTTCACATTCATTCGCAGGACTGTTTCTCTGAGTTTAAATCTCAGTTTAACATGTCGTTTAAGAAAATGTGACGGTCAAGGTCCTTGAACATGCACCCACACATGAGCACTTGAAACATTGAATGGAAGATTAGCTGTGGACACACACAGAGATCCACACACTCATGCACGCACAAAACCGATTAATAAATCTGTGGTTTTCACAATGAGTCTGTTTCTCTTTTAAGGATTCCCGTCGGTTCATGTGCAGTCTTCTCAGTCCTGGCCCCTCGTCTCTTCACGTCGTGCGGCCAGCTGTCTCTGGAGAGCAGCATGTATTTCCACAGTGAAAGATGGATTTAATAATCCGTCCTCAGACCAAAAAAAGTCAAACTCCAGACTGGAACTTCCTGCGTCTGCATGGGCAGAGCGGGACGCTTTTACTGGTCCATCTGGAGGAGCCGATGGTGCTTCCCACGTGTGAATGGAGGGTTGAGACCGGTGGTTTACTGCTCCTATTAACACTATCGTTACTTCTTCTTCAGAGTGATAGAGGGGACGTGTGAGCCGGCTTCAGGACGTGCTCACACATTAAATGCAGTCAATGCAGGATTACGTGTGCTGTATATGTCATGCTGCTTAAAATCATGGTTTGTCTGAGGTCTCAGAAAAACAATTCATGTTTTTCAAAAACACAAACCATTTATTTGGTAAGCTTTGGTTCAAAGTGCCCTTCAGATCCACACAGATTTGTTGCTCCTTTCAGCTCATTGTTTTTGGTTTTCTGTTCTTTTGGTTACTGTTTTGGTTCACTGTCTTTGGCTGCAGCAGGCAGCTGCCACTGGTGAAAATGGGCTTTGAGCCCATGTACACATAGCAACAAACAACAGACTCGGGAGCATACTGGGGCATTTAGCAGAGAAAAAGACAAGTATTTCTCCCAGTAGTTGTTGAATAAAATCCGCTACGTTATTGCGCTACGTTGTTGCGCTACGTTGTTGCGCTACGTTGTTGCGCTACGTTGTTGCGCTACGTTGTCTTCTTCTTCTTCCCTGCCTTTGCCGGCACATTGCTGCGTCTCCTGGGACCTGAAGGTCAGACGTGTGCTTGTGTCATCGCAAAAGAATAAACTAAACAGGGATCCACTCATAAAAGCGTCATCAACAAGTCCTAAACTTCACCAAATCTGAAAGGAACTACCCAAACAGGTGTTATTTTGCTTGATTTGACTAAACACACACACACACACACACACACACACACACACACACACACACACACACACACACACACACACTATTTGTGCTTGACTTCCATGTCCTTGACTCCTCCGTTGCACCTGTCGTGTCTTGAAAACGTGCACTTTTTATTGCTCTTATTGTTGCATTGAGTTCGGTGACCTGACCCTCCAGGTTTCTGCACAGCTCGGCCCCATTTTAACCTGAGATAGAACTCTGCTCGGCAACAATAAGTAAAAACACCTGTGTGAGAGCCTCCACCCGCTATTATGTGGCAGCTTCACCAGAATGTCGTAAAGCAAACAAATGAAAAAACATGGGCGCCGAGAGTTCTGCGTGCCAAAAGTGATCCGCCGCTCCATTTAGCTGCCCTGAATGCAACAATAACACAGTTTCAGCGTTTTCTTTCTTCCCGTGAACGTTACCTGAATAACGTTCGTACGGTCGGTGGGAACCTGCTGACCCCCAGGAAGGTTTCAGGGTGAGGCTTTAACCTTGGAGCTGATTCTGACAAAACCTGTTGCCACTGTGACACTTTGGCCCTGTTTAGTCAACACGGCCTGTGCTATTCTCTCTGTTTTCACGTCAACACATTTTGTCTCCTGTACAATACACTGTGCGAAAACAGGTTTACATTATCTGTTTGAAGAGGCTGTTTACACTGTCGCTGGATGGATTCATGTAGTTTTTTTGGGTGTTCAGACAGACGTCTTATCTGATAAATCTGTTGCTGTCAGCTCGAATAAGACAAAAATGCTGAGAAAGACATCTATGATCTGATGTATAAAAAGCCTTAAAAGGAATAATGTTATTGTGAGGTCCAAAGATCGGGACGTTAAATATAATCTTTACAACAATGAATATTTTCTTTGCATGTTTCAGATTACTAATCATCAACATAAATGTATATTTTAATTAAGATACACTTCCTGTTTCCTCTCATAATAATAAAAGGCTACAGGCAGACAAATATACTTAAAGATTCACTTGCCATCGCTCTCTCTTTTATATTGTGTGCATATTTTTGGGAAATTAATAAATCACAATGAACTTTTTAACCTACCTAGGAGGCTATGTTTTTGGTTTGGTTCGTTTTGCATTTTTAAGGACAAACTAATAGCTCGAGTTTCATGTAAAACCTGGTGGAAAGATGAGCCGAGGAAGAACACATTCAATTTAGGAGCGGATTTGAATCAATTATTTTTCCCTTTTGTTAAAACTGCGAGATATAGCATAGGACCGTCAGGAGGGTCGGTACTTGAAGTTGGTGACGCCGGTCCAGGCCTCCACAAGGCAAAACATCAGCGGCTTCCCATCCTCGCACCTGTCATGGTTTTTGTTTGGTGAAAGGTTTTGCACAGACATATTCCCACCGATGCGATCACTCTCTTTATATTAAATACGTAATAGTTAATCTGCAGGTCTGGGAGTTTTTTCCCCTTTAACATTGTCTTTTGTTTTTTTAAACGATTTGTCCCTGAGGTCAGACAGAGGTGGACAAAAGCATGCATCTAATTCCTAATGGGTGTGCATTGCTTTTTGTCTGTTTAGATGACAACAACTGGCAGAGTTAGCTATGAAATCATATTAATTTCATCAGGGTCATGTGAGTCATCAGGGTCATGTGTTCCCAGGGTGAGTCTCACGATATAAACTATAAACATTGTCAGCGATGTCTAAGGGCTGTCCTGCGCAGTTAGTAAAAGAAGGAAGGGAGACAGACTTTTCAAACGCAGTTTGAATGGTAAAAAGATATATGTCGAGATATCAATGTCTAGTGAGGGATTTCAACACTTTGACCCAGTTGAACATTGCACATTTGATCAAGGGGTAAAAAAACATCACCTGAGAACATAAAACCCTTTAATGTGTGATATTGAGAGAAAATTGAGCTGAGAAACGCAGATTGTAATGTTCTTCTTGAGCATCAGCATTTTAAAATGAGAACCTTGTTACAGGCGTCTTAAATCTGCACTACTTACGAGCTAAAAGAGGCTAAAAGCTAAATGTCCCACACATGAAAACGCTAGTTAGTCCGAGTATTACAAGTATGAAGTAAATGACTGAATTTGGCAGTAAAGGTGCTGAAAACCAAAGACAATGAGAAAAAAGTTTCTGTATGTTTGAAACCACAAAACCTTTCACATTACAAGGTCATGAGCTCTGCTGTTGAGATAGAACATATGAGTGATTAGTGTCACCAGGACTGGTTTCTCTAAACATGCTGCTTCACCTGCTCCACACATGAAACTGTTAAAAAGCTACGAAAATTGTGATCCGTCCGGGCTGAAGCAGCTTTGTGTTTCTGCTCATGTAACTGAATTATCACAGAGTTTACACGAGGAAAGTCTCGTCAGCGATACCCGTCCCAGTAGGAGAAGCTGAGCGAGTCGGGGGAATGAAATCCAAAGCCTGTGGATGAAAAGTAAAACCCTCCGTATATTTGACTCCACCTTTTAAATTTTTTACAGGACTTTCTCTTTCTTTTATTTTACGGTGCCACATGAAAGTGTTTTATGGGGAACCTGCGTGACACGGGAGGGAGGATACCACCTCTGAAGTCGAATTTGGACACTTGACTCATCCAATACATCACCTGTAAGTCTATCTTTGGGAGAGACAGCCGAGCGGCCTTTGATCAGGGCGATTGCAGAGTCAGTGCCTTCAGTTTCATGGGAGGAGGTTATTCCATACTGTAGTGCTCTACAATACAACTCACATGTGTCACGTGTTAGTCAGAGTCTGGCCTCACTGTAAACAGAATAGGTTATGAACTTTCTCACTGGAGGTGAACATTTTCTGTAATCTTCACATTTAAATTGCTGTGAATCTTGAGGTCATTGACGGGACACTTTAAATGCGATAGGATGTCAACTATGTGGGAAACTGTGTTTGGCTTCATCACTTAGGAGCATGAATTAAACAATACAACTGAGGACCGATACTTATAACATTCCTTTATTAAACACTGTCTCTTTAGAGCCACTGAAGACCTTAAAAAGAAAAAAATCCCACTGCGCAGATTAAAGTATTATATTGTCACGTATACGTAGATATCATATTAGATTAATAAAACTTCTGCATTAAAGTGAGCAGCATTTTAATGGTGTAGTATCTAAACAGATGTACCATACTTTTCGGGTTATAAGCCGCTACTACCTTCGGTCAGTGTCCCCGACAGCTCCCCGCTGTAGCCAGCTGGGGCTCCTGCTAGCGCTCCGTCACTTCCCCGCTAACTTCCGCTAGCTCCCTGAAAACCATCGAAGGTAGCGGGACCAGGCTCGACACCCGACTTGGGCAGAGGGGACGCGGGCAGTAGCAGCAGCAGTGGCCGGTAGCAGCAGAAGCGCTAGCTAGCAGCGCTACTAGCTTGCTACAGCGGGGACACTGATCAGCCGTAGGAGCGGCTTGTAACCCGAAAAGTACGGTATGTACTTCTCCTTAGTTTAAAGTATAACAGGGCTTCTATACTGCAATATAGCTGCAATTATCTGCAGCTATAGCTGTGAGATAAATGCAGTGAGTTCAAAATGTATCTTTAAAATGCGAGTATGAAGCAGAATAATACAGAAACACTCACGTTTACTACAATATTTGAGTAAATCTCCTTTTAGATCAGGGTTTGATCTCTTATTGAACTGGCCGCTTGACTTCAAAGTGCCGTGTAACTGAAAGTTTCATTTAATATTCCACTTTTTAATGGAAAACAGATGAGCGAAAACACCTGACGACAAAAAAAAAAAAAAACACACACACGTCGTCTCAGCACTCGCAGTGCAGAATATTTACACTGAAACAGGATCTTCGGTTTCCTGTCCAGCACGGCGTTTAACAGGAGGTTTGATGTGGATTCACGCTGCAGAACTCATTATCAAGAATCAATGAGGCTGAAAAATATTCTCACCTTGTGACAACTTGGACTCATTTTTCCTGCAGAACAAAAGACTCCCCCACCCCTTTTCTTTCTGAGTGCACATGAGAACAGTTGATGAAAGAAACAAGCTCAAGGAAAAAACAAGAAAATGACACACAGACATTATTTACCCACAAACACGCCGCCGGCGAACACGGGCAGAAGTCAGAAGGTGAACCGACTCTCTAAACCAGCATAAAGTGTGTGTTCGGTAAACCGATCCACCTGTAGGAAATTCATCAAGAGAGTCTTTGGAGGACGGCAGGAGGTCTTTTCACATGTGCAAGTCAGCTGCTCTCCTTCTGGAGGGAAACCTGCTGCACACGTTACAATGACAGAAAGCAAGATTTACGCCTCTGCTCGGACACAAAAAAAGAAAAGAAAAGAGAGAAAAACCTCCTCCAAGCCACAAAATCCTCCGGGGTGATTATTGCTCCGGGTGCATTATACGCAGTGATGTAACTTTATATATCGGTGATACTAATGACTCTTGTGGTTTGCATGTGGAACAACTTCCCAAAGTCCTAAACTTCTCAGGTAGCAGGAACCCGCTGCTGCGGTGGTATCTCTGCTCCATCACAAGTAATATATGTGTGCAAAGAGGCAGGAACAAGCTCCACTTCCTCTGGGCCTGAGAGGGCAGTGTGGACTGGAGGGCCTCGTGTGAACAGCCTGCACTGCTTTCACTTCTCGGGTGAAAAAAAAGCCCTTCTGAGGTAAAATATGTACGTTTGAATAAATGCTATCAGGTGACCGCGCTTGATAACTCATGGACTTATTTTAGAAAGGTCCAGAATGAAAGGGAAGCCTCTAAGTGTGAAGACACTCAAAGTTGGGATCGTTCACCCGCGTGTCAAAGAAGTGGTTCCTGTCCTCAGGTTTTGATTGCAGTATTTATTTTATCGACACAAAAAGATTAAAACATTTTTGAGTCCAAACCATGTTAATTTTTTTTTATATATAAATCACTAAGGTAAAAACACTTCCTTGGCTCTGGAGAAGGTTAAAGGTTTATATATTACACATTCACAGATCAGTCAGTGACCTTGTTGGAAGTTCAAGGTGTCACAGGTTTTACCAGCTTGACTTTTATAATGACAGAGGTGAAAAGTAACAAAGTACATTTACTCAAGTACAATTTTGACTTGCATGTAATTGTACTTCATTTCAGAGGCAAATATTGTACTTTATACTGCCCAGCAGTATAACCTTTACTAGCTGCAGCATTCAAGTGATGAACACATTAACGCATCAATAATTAAACAGTATATATTATTCGGCATAGTGAGTACTTATACTTTTGGTACTTTAAGTATATTTTGATGCGAACGCTTTTGTACTTTTAAAGGACTCAATGCAAGACTTTTACTGTAGCGCAACAATGTAGCGGGACGACGTAGCGGGACGACGTAGCGGGACGACTAGCGGGACGACGTAGCGGGACGACTAGCGGGACGACGTAGCGGGACGACGTAGCGGGACGACGTAGCGGGACGACGTAGCGGGACGACTAGCGGGACGACGTAGCGGGACGACTAGCGGGACGACTAGCGGGACGACGTAGCGGGACGACTAGCGGGACGACTAGCGGGACGACTAGCGGGACGACGTAGCGGGACGACGTAGCGGGACGACGTAGCGGGACGACTAGCGGGACGACGTAGCGGGACGACGTAGCGGGACGACTAGCGGGACGACTAGCGGGACAATGTAGCGGGACGACAACGTAGCGGGACGACGTAGCGGGACGACTAGCGGGACAATGTAGCGGGACGACGACGTAGCGGGACGACGTAGCGGGACGACTAGCGGGACGACTAGCGGGACAACGTAGCGGGACGACGTAGCGGGACGACGTAGCGGGACGACGTAGCGGGACGACGTAGCGGGACGACGTAGCGGGACGACGTAGCGGGACGACGTAGCGGGACAACGACGTAGCGCAACAAAGTAGTGAGAGTTGCAGCAGACCTGCAGTTTTCTGGAAGTTTGATCCGAATATATGGGGCATAGTTTTGACAGAAAGTAGATGTGTCCCAGACCACCCGAGAGGTCTGTAAGGTTTTATAATGCAGCAGAAGATCAGGAATAAGTCATTCAGTGCTTCATACACCAGCAGCAGTATTTAGAAATTGATTATTTTTCAGCCAGGAAGCCAAGTTTAGCACATCGACTTCTTCCACCGGTCATTGGGGGATAAGCTTTTCTGCTGGTTTCAGTATCGCAATTATTATTATATTAATACATCCATGACAGACTCAGCTCCTGTTGCAGCAGATTACTGTTAAGAGGTCCAGAATGAAACTTTGACGCAGAGAATTATAAAGATTTTAACTGCTCGTATTACTCGAGTTCTCCACTGATTTCTTATCTTTAGTCCACCTGTTACATTTATTTAAAAAAAACGTCCCATGCGTCCGAGCTACATGAGACTGGAAATGTTTAATATAATTCATCAAGCATGGCTCCATGTGGACCAGTGTGAGAGGAGCTCTGGTTTCCAGTCCTCTAAAAGCGCTACCTTACTGCCTCGGTGCCTCTAAACCACAGGTGAGCTGAGCTTCATGCCCCGCCTCCACCAGCACACTCGCGACAGCTGCAGGTTTCACGTGTAGGAACACTCGATATGAAAATGGAAATAATCTGATTTTGAGTCCCGCCGGCGCAGTAAATAATCCCGACGTGGAACCACAGAGATTTATCTGGATTAGGAGTGAGCTGTGATGGTTTTAATATTAGTCGACAGGAGCCGTGATGTGTTTTCACATTTCTGGACGAGTGCCGGGTGACTTTTATTGGCAATGCTTCATTTGTGGGAAAAATATGTACACAAACAAAAGCAGGTTTTGGAATTAGTACTTGGATTTACCTATAAGTAAAAGTACCAACATCAAAATGTAAAAAATACTCTGTTCCGAGTAAATGTCCTGCATTCTAATTCCCACTTTGTACTTTAAGTATCAAAAGTACTGGTTCTGCAGTAACATGTCACCTGTGACTGATTATGACACTATTATACTTGGCATTATTAGACTGTTATAAAAAGAAGAAGATCTGATACATAGGTTTTTTGTTTGGAATCTTAGATTGTAAGATTAAACCTCCTTGGGCCTCTAAACCGAGACCGATAACATCTCATGTATATATCTAGATAAATACTACTAAAACTAAAATGACAATAAGTAAATCCAGCAGACTTTACAGACTCTTAAAGCAGTTGTTACTATGTAAGTTAATAAGTATCTTCACTTAAGTACTATACTTAAGTGCAATTTTGATGCGCCACTCCATCACCTCTAAGAGAAAACCTTTTACTTTGTATTTCACTATATTTATTTTACATTTTGTTACTTTGCCGTATCAGATTAATAATAAAACATACAACAAATAATGTAACATTATACTTTTCCTAAACGTAACTAAGTAGTTCTGCTGCCTCAGTAAACCCGAAGAAATAAGTAAACTTACGTTGGAGGTTTATTTTGAATAAATACTTTTTTAAAGAGACTTTGTGCAGTAACAAGCGGAAACTGATCGTTTCCTGTGAACACGGAACTTTATTTAAAAAGGGCGGAAAAACTGACCCGTCGTCCCCGACTCGTCCACTTTGACTTGTTGCAACTACATTATTCTGAAATGGGCCATTCTGCATCGTGAGTATTTCTTTGGTCGCCGGCTTTAAGTACATTTGGATGCTTTCATGCTTTTCCTAATTAAAAAGGTCCAATGTGTAGATTTTGGCGGCTAGCGGTGAGTTTGCAGATTACAACCAATTGAAACTTCTGCTGTGTATTAAGCGTGTAGGAGACCTACGAAGGTCCCAATGTAGAGCCAGTGTTTGGTTTGTCCCTTCTGGGCTACTGTAGAAACATGGCGGACTCATTCTACCAAAAAACTAAACCATTGGTATTTTCAGGTGATTATTCACCTTAATAATATTATACTCCATTTCTGCAAATAGATCCCCCTGAATTATATACACTGTACCTTTTTTCTTTTAAAGTAAAATGTAAATGCAAGACTTTTACTCGTAACAGAGTATTTCTACACGGTGGTATTCTGTCTTGAAGTGACTGCCTTGTTGAGTACCCGACCTGGAGCCACCTGAGCCGTGTCTGTCCACGAGGGTTTGATGGGAAACCCAGACAGCATGTGTGGTGTTTTACTGTGCGCTGCTCTTCTGTTTCCTCGTGGAAAAAAACACACACAAAACCCTCACATCCATGAAACACAGGTTTTTAGCTGCCCGGCCGACCAGGAAAGGGGACTATATAGGCTATAGCATGACATGTGTAAGCAGATCTCTCTGCATTTGAAGTTTTAAAAGCTTCTGCCTGAAAGATTTAGTATTAAGAGGGGGGAACTGTATACGACACCATTCACTGGACCCCTTATAAATTGGAATCAATTTTTCAAAGGGAAACAATAAAATCCCTTTTTCCTTTTCCCCTCTTGCCATGCCATGCTGACGGCTCCATTTAAAATGGGCCGATCCAACATTCTTCCATCATTACTGCTAAGCATCCGCCTCGAGCTTAACCGTCACTGACAGAGCAGAGGTTGGAGTTGAAGTTTTAACGGCCCAATTTGAGCCATTTTTACATTACATCAGGATATGTTGTGGTATTGTTTGGGGGGGGTGGGATAATACTGGGCAAAGCCAGTGACTTCCTACAAATTGAGCCGTCTGATGATGAGAAAAGCAAAGTCTTGAAAGGCTCCCATATGTTTAAAGAGGAGGGTTCCTGGTCCCGTCACGCTTCGCTCACAGAACTTGTAACACACAAAAAAAGGTCTCTCTCTCCGGAGGTATTGGTGACGCAAGTGACTCCCATTCGCTCTTCCGTCCCCAGTCATCACCGCTTTCATCGAGATCCACAAAGTTTGTCCAATAATGGGCCCGACGGCGTTTATCGCTTCGGTTTATTGTTTCGGCTATTCCTTGTTGAGAAAATGTCACCGGCTGTGTAAAAGGTGAAACTCTCACATGAAAGGGAGCACAGACGACCCCTTTTTTTATGTGCTTCAGGTTCAGTTTCCGTCCTCCATGAAGTGCTCTGCTTGTGACATCCAACAGTGTCCCAGGCTGCATCACTAAAACTGTGAGTTCACGTCAGAGTCCCAACAGTGTCCAACATTGGTTAAGATGTTTCAGTTTTTTACTTCTTTTTGTTAATGAGGAAAGGAGAGTTGTGGAAGAAGTACAGATCCTTACTGAAGTCAAAGTGTCTGAAAATTCTAAATTATATTTGTATACAAATACAAAAGTATCATCTGCATGTATTAATAATTTAAATGTATTAAAAGTATCGAAAGTAAAAGTGTACATGCAGAATTATTCAGTTTTGTAAGAACATTTAAATAAAAGTAAATGTTGAGCCAAATGTAGATATTTGGGTAGATTAGTTTCTTACTCATGGAAGCATATACGGTTTAATGTTTTATTTATTTATTTAAAAAGTTATATGTAGTGGAGTAAAATATTATTTCCCTTCAAAATATGGTAAAGAAGTTTTAAAGTGGGATAAAATGGAAATCAAGTACACGTACTTTTAGGAAACTTTGAGGAAAATGTTGCATTGGTCCGAAATCCTAACTGCGTTTCCTCTAAAGGCGGAAGTTTATTTTGAAAAGCCGAACGAACATCGCCACGTGCTTACTGGACTTTCTTATAAAAACGCATAAATAACAGTTACTTTTTTTTGAAAAATATCAAAGATATTAACTCTTTTCATGAATTTTGTTCTTCTTGCCCTTTCTTCCTCCAGAAGAAAAAAACAAGGCTTATGCAAATAAAAACCTGCACCCAATGCTTGCACACCCTTGCATTAATACAGCACAGAGAGTCTTATTGCAGGCATCCTCTGGTGTTTTAAGTACTCAGACAAAAGTCAGTCTTCATTTTCCTCCTGCCCTCGATCCCACAGGGTCGTACCAGTTAAATGAAGCAGACGATGAGCTTCACCTCCCTGTAAAGTGTGTTAGTGAGATGACTCGAGGGTGGTCTCTGGAGGGCCCCGGGTCCTTGTAAAGACGAGGACCTCCCCATCTGTACGCCGCCCTCTTCTGGGTCTGGACTCTCTTTGGGCTTGATGACCAGCCCAGCTGGGGCTCTCCAACACTTAATTGTGTTAACATTGACTTCAATGGAAAGTCCAGAGAGGGAATATATTCACAACTCTGGGGGCTTTTTCACGATATCTGGGACTTTTTGGTTCTCCACATGGTTTTGCAGATTTGGAGACTTCTGTGGGCGAAATAATGCTCAAACTGGACGAACCAATCCATATTTGCAGTTTAGGCAACAAAACGACTTGAAAAAAACATCATGGTTCGGGTTAAATAACGCTAACAATGTAACTAGCGTCAATAAGTCAACTGCCTTTAGCAGACTTTCATTACGGAAGACTCGATTAAACCAATGTTTGCTTTTGGTTTCACACAGGACATAGACAGCCGTCTCCTGGGTGAAAGTCCCGTGTTTGTTTGACCCTGACACCCCTCCCACCTGCTCTTTGAGGACTTTCTTGCACTTAAAACTTGCTATATTATACCGCGTAGCTTTCAATCAAGGCTGCTGCATATAAGATATCACTTGATCTGCTTGTAGTTCGTTGTAATACGGAATAAAAACGTCTGAGGTTTTGCAGAAACATACAATACAAAATGTTTAGTTTTGTGGACCGGGCTAAAACATGGGGTCTTACTGGTCCACATTGTACTGATAACTGATATGGGATATTTACTGGCTTGGTGTTTTATAGAAGCGTTCACTAACTGGACATTTGTAGGGAAGTCTGACGTTAGATAAAATGAAATCAAAATACTTGTTTCCCCGCAGCTGTTATTTGAAAACCACAGTCCTCCTCTCTTCTCATCGGATGAAGGATATCTCCTCCTCTCTCTCACACTCGCATACTTTCCAGTGTGACTCCCTGAGGTGCCCAGCATGGTGCCACAGATTTGACCAGTGTGGGCTGATGGTAACCAGACCTCGGTCTCTCTCCTCCTCACTCATGTTCCTCCCTGTCTGTGTATGGCATCTGTCAGTTCTGCTCACCCTTCAGTCTCAATTCAACCATCCATTCCCCTTCATCTCTCTATCCACGGTAACGTTCTTCCACTTTTGTCTCTGACTTTGATGCTCAGTCCGGTGGATCTGCTGTCTCTGCAGCTCAGACTTCACCTGTCCAACCATTCGGACTTCCAGAGGAGTTTAACGTTCTGGGCTGATCAATAAAAAGGTTTTAATCTGGTTATTCGGGACGAATCAAAAACCTCTCTGCAGACTGTTTTTCCAATCAGAGAAATATAGTTACAAAAGTGCTTTTTTTCCATTATTGTGGTTAACTGACCCTTTAAACTTTACACTGGTCAATCTTTTCAAAGTAGTAAAATCGGACAATAATAATATACAATAGAGAGATCAGCGTTGATGCTTTCTAGTCGCTGATTCCTCATAATGCCAATTATCTATTCACATCTTAATTATTTATCGTAACATAACTTGTTTTTGATTAATTAGTGATGCAATTATCGCTTATTGATAACAGCCATGCTTAAATCCCCACAGTGGGGTGCTTGAACATGTCAGCCAGAGAAAAGTATTAATATTTATATACAACATTTGTAAAAATGTGATAATTCTTAACACCCGAATGATATAAATCATGACTGAATTAAACTAAAGTAAAACTACATGAACATAAAACAGAGACTGAAAACTAACCGACACTAACAAGTTAATCTGACATAAAAAATCTGAGTGGAACTGTAACATTTGAGTAACTCTGTAGCTGTTTAACCCCTTTGGGCCACCATCCTCTTCCTCAGTGGTGTTTTGTATCGCTCACCGTGTGTGTGTGTGTGTGTGTGTGTGTGTGTGTGTGTGTGTGTGTGTGTGTGTGTGTGTTTCTCCGCCAGAAGCCCTCCTGTTACTCTGCAGCTCACTTCAGGCTGTGTCCACCAGCTGCTGTGTAAACAGGGCTGAGCAGACGCATGCACCCGGCAGGTCAGTGAATCACTCGGTCCTGCAGCCGCCTGCTGGGAAACTGACCACATAATCACTGCAGACGGCCGGCGCTTTGATTCCTTCTGCAGAGGTTAAGGAGGTTAAGAGAAAAGAAATGCATTGGAGAGGAAAACATGACATCTTTTACACGTTAAGCACCCAATCAGTATTAATTTATGATACGATACTAATCGAAATAATCGAGAAAAGCTCAAAAACTACCTTTAAATGGCTTATATTTGAAAACAAATGTCAAACAAGATAATGAAATACAATAAAAAGACTAGTTAATAAAATACTTTTTCAGTGAGAAAATTGACATATTTAAGACAAAAAACTAGTAAGTACTCCAACTTACAACAGAAAACATGAACAATTTAAAAGTAAGATATAACAGTTGTTTAAATGAAAAGAGCTGGTAAGTGTAAACTAAAAGGATGGACTTAGCAAAATATTAACAAAAGAAAAATGCAAATGTTCGCGGCATAAAGTATAACAGAATATGTACAATGTGCAAACTAAATGTGCATTAATGTAACACTTTGAGTGATACGTTTTTAAATAGTTAGGATGTGTCTGCATCTTTTTCACCGCCGCGTTGGACCGTTCAATACTTCTGTTATTGAGGGACCGATATCCTGATCGATATTCAGCAGCAGCATAAAAAAACACATCCGGGTTGAGTCCGTCTCTTTTGAATTTCTTTGAGGTGGCAATTTCAAAGTCAATAGTCCAGTTTAAAGTCAACACCGGATCACAATATGAATTGGAGTTTGAAGTTTTGCTACAGAACTAAACTGACGTTTAAAAAGAAGTTTAAATGTAATCTTTAATTTTAAGAGTTTTGGACAATTGCCACACTCGAGAACGCTCTGTGCATAAATCAAGCTTTAGACTTGAAGACATCTGGAGGATCACCTGGTTGGAATGCCAGTTACTGTCACTCTGTTTTAACAAAAAGAGAGTCTCTTTTTTTTCTTTGCAAACATATTCTTCATAGAAAGATGCAGCAGATAAAAACTGACATGAGACCTGACCTGAAGTGAATGGATTATTTATGATTTTTCTTCGGTGGCGATGACTAAACCATTGCTTTAGATGTGAATCCCGACCAAGATGAGCAGAGCCAAGTGCATGATGGACACTGGTTACGTTATGGAAACGCTGTCTCTTCTCTGGGTAGCAACTGAGTTATTATTTTCATCCCAGAGAAAGCTGGCTGCAGGATTAAAACAGTCCTGAATTCAATGACCACAGTATTAAAAAAAACTGCAAAACCATCTTTGGAATAATAAAATATGATAAAAATAAAAGGGTCGTGCTAAGAGCACAGCGGCAGAGAAAACGGGCCCGGACGTGACCAAACAAGATACATTTGCATCTGACACATGTGTCCCTTCCACCCGACATAAAAGAAAAGGTGTAAGTCAATGTGCATGACCTTGCATAAACACTTGCCATAAAAGTTAACACAGAGGATTTGCAGTGCGTCGGCTCCTTGATGTGGGCTCGCTGATGACCTGCCCAGATCTGGTCCTTTTGGCAGCGGCCAGCTGCTCCTTCGAGGGCTCCTTCAAATCATCGGCCTCGGCAAGTATGATGCGGCTATTTCCGTGCGGGCAGGTTACAATAGGAACAGGAATGCTCGCAAAGCCGTAAAAAAAAAAAAAAAAAGAGAGCGAAAACGGGGATCTGGAAACTAGATTGGAACATATAAAGCCGCGCATTAATCTCTGCTGGAGGTTTTCCTCTCTGGGCTCGGCCAGCGATGACCTCTGCATCTGTCCGACTCGAAGTCTAACGAGCTGCCTCGACCCCCTCACATCCTCTCAGAGGCCAAAGCTGGAAGAACTCAAGATCCTTAAAGGTGCTAAATTTAAACCAAATTACACAATTGAGTCCTATTTTCCAAACTAGGGGTTCCTGGCCAAGATGTTCCCCACGGCATCTTTACATAAGTGTGGCGCCAGCCCTCCGGTTATCGCTGTTCGCTCTGTCAGCACTGTTGCTGTTAGCTTCTAGCCGTCGCCATGTTGAGAGCCATGTGGAGGCAATCCCTGTATCACAGATGTCTGAATTTCGAATTTAGCGGTGAAAAAGAAACAGTAAAACAATGCAAAAATACTGCAGAAAAAGAAAAAAAACTCTATTCACAGAACCGTTACAATTTTTCTAGATTTTTTTTTATTAATTTGTGATACATTTGTATCTGTGGCAATAGGCCCGAACTAGAAACTGCAAGTAAAAAAATGATAGGAACCATTAGTTTAATCTTTAACAACGCATTATGTATTAGCTCTCAATGAGGTTTATGTGAAATACCAATCTGAAAAGTAACACATATATGTATCTTTCATTATCTTTAAGATCCTATAAAATGATATATTTTTGAATTCTAGATAACATCAGCATTATTACTGTAAAATCAAACTAACAATAAACTGCAGCAGTAAAATGAATGCAGTGAATTAAGATACAATAATTACCTCTGAGATGTCATTTATATTAGAAGTATAGAGTAGCATAAATTGGATATACTTATAGTAAAGTACAAGTTACACTGACTTGAGTGAGTTACTTTCCAGCCATGATAGAGTCGGCAGGATGGAAATCTTTAAAGGATGTCGGGTGATGTGATCTACTGAACTAATCTTGTTCTCGGATACACAAGCCCTGAAGCTTTGAATAAATCAGAAGAGACTCCCCTCTGCCATCCCCTCCTCCTTCCTCCAAGCTCTTTTTTCAAATGTTCCGTTTCATCCTCTCTTTATATTCCGAGATCCCACATGTGCCCAATATATCACTTGGACTGTATCACCTTCTCCCTTTGTTTATCATCTCCTTGGATAACCATGTGGAATCCCCATCTCATCCCCGCTTGCCTTGTCTCCAGGATTTCCAAACGTATTTTACAAGCCACCAGTTACTGAGCCTAATGGTTTGCAGCAGCAGAGCTGGTAGCGCACATGATATCTCGAATGTAACAATCAAAGAGGCATGCAAGATTTCGGTATTTCCGCCGGCTTACAGATGTGCTGCCGGCTTCCAGCTCCAGAAGCTGTAATCTAAGTTAAAGACATGGAGGGAGGAAAAAGAAGAAGAAAAAAACTTCAAACGGGCGAAACATCTTATCGCCATGTGTTGCTATCGCAGATAAACACGATGAGAAAGAGAAAGAACAGCGAATGCTTCTGCTGCCTGTTGTGTGACGTCAAATAAGGAAAATAGATCAGATACAAGACACCACTGATGTGTGGATAAACAATAAGATCATTAAGATGTGCAAAACTATTATCGATGGAAACATTCACTTATTTGAGAATTAAAAAAAAAAGATGTGTGGTTTTCTTGCAGAATGTTATTTGTTAAGGATACCCAATACAAAATTACCAAAAAATACACAAAGTGCAGATAGGAGGTTCCCCCACTTTTACTGGATAATTTTGCAGATAGGAGGTTTTGCACTATGGCCATCGTTATACTTTAAACTATATTACTATATAAATCATTTTAAACGGCTATAATTTATGTTTTTTTTTAATAGATGATGACTTGTAAGTGTCTTTTAGCCTTAATCTGCAGCTCCCCTCTGCTTTACGGAGCTTTTATAGTGAGTTCCAGCTAATTTTTTAGCTGTCCGGATTTCAGCTGTATTGTTTTGATTCACTCTCACAGCTCTCATAGTGTTATTTTTTACCCCCCCGAAAAGCCCCAAAATGTCCACTAAACACTACCTGCAAACGGCAAACAAGAGTTAGCGACTAGCTGGTGAACATAGTGGAGAGTTAAGCGGCTGAAGAGACAGATATTTCCCTCAGGAGTTGGTGGAGACCAAAAACGGAGCAAAAAGAGAGTGAAAAGAGAGCCAGGAGACGCAACTTACCTAATAGTTACGGCATTTCTGTGGTTATTTGAACTGAAACGTCTTTTTCCTGAGCAGTTTCCTGTGAAGGTGTAAATATATTTTTTAAAGACTGCATGTCACACATGGAAATCGACATGTGTTGCTGGACTTTTGGAGGAAAAGGCATGAAGATTGAGGACTAACTCATTGGTATAATCCGTTGTATGAGGATACATTGTGATTATGTCAACAAACAAAATGCCCCTCCCTATAAAACAATTCAAATAAATCCTTTATTGTTGACATCATTATAAAAGCAAAGCTTGCAGTCTTCTTTACTTCCTTGCTTCATTTTAACTAGCATTGTGTCATTGCATCAGCCAATGGTTTGACCTATAGTTTGACCTAAAAATCTGAATTCAACGTCCACTTCTGCACTTCAGCTGCATGTCACAGATGGAATGGACCTACTTTGATTGTTTTGTTAGTATGCTTTGTTTGTTTATGGGAAATGCAAATGTAAAAAAAATCTATATTATAATCAAATTTGTTTTGTTATGGCGACATCAAATCTAAATATTTGGTGTAGGTTCTCCAAGATTATAATTTTTTTAATCACAATCTTGGTTATTGTGCTTTGAAAGGTGATGAACGTGTTATGCTCGTTGGTGCCCCCTAGTGGTTGGGAGGTTATCAGTTGTGTCTGGAGCAACATGTGTTTTTAATAACGTCGTCAGCACACTCTCCTCCCTGTGTGCTGATTCCTTTCATATGGTTCTGCGGTTTCTGAACGATACAAGACAGAAGTGACACAAGGTTTTGATTATTCAACAAAAAAAAAAAATCAATCTTGAGCTTAATAGAACTTATGGCTCTTTTTAGACCTGTAAATGGAAAATATTTAATGGTGATTTTATATCTTTTGACCCTCCCACCAAATAAACTGCCTTTGTTACCTTTTGAACGTTCAACCCAGACGTCCTGTTTCAACAGGAAACACACCAAATTAAGAGCACCACATGTTCTCAAAATGCTGCTTTATTGTGGCGTTGAACTTCATCCAAGGCAATGTGTTTCAACTTTGATTTTATTAGGTTTGTCTTAATTGTGTGTACTTTATGCTGCTATTATGGTGCTGCTTTATTATTAAAGCTGCAACTAAGAGATTTTTTTTTAAATAAACGGATAATGTTGTCTATAATGTATCAGAAAACGGGGCCAGAGCCCTGAAAAAGTATTTTAAAAGTCATTTTTTTGGACGACCAACACTCAGTTTACAAGAACAATGGGAAAGCATTCACTCCTCAATTCAATAGCTGGAACCAGAGACGTTTTTTTTTTTTTTTGCATCAAAATGACTAACTTGATTAATAATTTCAGCTCAAATCAATCATGCACTATACCGATTTGTTTCGACAGATAGAAGTGTCTGTTTTGGTTTATACCAAAGAGGCAGTGAGGACTGAGAACATATAAATTACACATCGTACTCGCCTATCTTGAGCAGCTTAAAGGAAAGCTGTGTTTTGTTACAACCCGGGTCTTATTTGGTTATTTTCACATCTGTTCACATGTTGCTCACCAAGGAAACAGACTTCATGAGGGCAACAGACACCAGCGGTCAGACGACGATGATGAAAGTGAAAAAAAAAGCCCTCAGTTTGACCGTATTATCTAACCCACTTGTTTGGAGGTGAAACCAAAACAGTCTGTTGTGATTCTCCATTCCACTGTAAAAGTAGTGCAGAAGGTCAAAACTGAGCCAAAAGGTCTTTCTGCAAATTCTAACGGACAAAGTTTTTCCGCCATAAACGATCAGGAGAAGTCGCCCAAAACCAGGATGTAAAGAAAGAAATTAAATAAACAGCATGGTGCGTCATTTTTCAAGTAATTTTGGCACGACAAGGATCTAAGTGGAGAAATCGATGTCGTCAAACATTGATCATTTCTGTCAGTGAGTTATGGAGCCGGATCGGAGTTTGGCCCGATCGCAGATGCTCAGTGGGAACCTGAAGGAGGTCGGTTTGACTCTCCGCCAGCCCTGACAGATAAATATGCTTTGGTGCTGCCAACATCTCGTCCACATAGAGAGATCTCTCGCTGCTCCGAGTCTTTAATGCTCTCCGTAAGTTACATTCTGCCAGGTGGAGAAGCGCTGAAATGTTCAACATCTCATCGAAGTAAAGGGAGCTTTGAAGGCGATCAAAAGGGAACCCAATGATAACAATTCATTCATTAACTATTTAGATAATCCTTTAAATCACATGGGCTATTTTTCTGCATTGCTTTTACTTAACAGTTTCAATGCAGGGTTTTTATTTGTAGCGTGTTTTCACAGTGTGGTATTAGTACTTTTGCTTAAGTAAAAGATCTGAGTACTCCCATCTGTTTGACTGTTCACCTCTGCAGAAGCAGGGCTTTAGGCTCATCCGTTTTCAGCGGCTTTTTAAAGCGCTCGTAATTGGATGAACTGCGTACGTGTGCGAGCACAGCTTTGTTTATTTTCGATACAACGATTGCAGACATCAAAACAAAAAGCCAAATGTCACCCTGAACTTTGACACACTTCTGAACTGTGCTGTCGACGGTGGCAATGAAAGAAACCCCGACTAACGCGCCGGTGTTTCGACTTCAAACCGAGACGACGACTTGACGGACGAGTCGAGAAGAAGAAAACAAAACAAAAGGGAAGATAGCGGCACCACGGGAGGTGAAGAGGGAGTCGAGGGAAGGAAGAAAGGAAAGGTCACACACTCACTCTCGAGATATGGAGTGCTAATGGAAGCAGGAAACGCATATTAATTTTAATACTTCACACGCAAATACTTCTGTGCGCTCCCACCGGCTTGTGTTACTCAACGCTCAGAAGACAAAAGCCAAGCGCTTCTCATGTTTCTGACCCCAGCAGACCTCGCTTTTCTCCTCTGGTGGAGGGAAGTCGAGCTGCGATTGGTTAGAACCTGCAGCTCAGACATTTTACTGAGAGGAAGTGATCCGCGACACTTCTTCTTCTTCTCGCGAGAGTGACGTTTTTTGTTTTGCATGCCGACATCCTCCGTGTTTTGGGAGTAAACAGAGCGTAAGAGACCAACCAGCAGCGACTGCTGCGTGGGGACTTTCCGTGAATTTGGCTACTTTCAGACTTGTTCCCACGAGACCAGCATTTCTGGCTACCGTGGAAATATTGACAAACTCGTGTGTTGGTATTTCAAACAGCATGTGTCACATTAGCTGCTGATTGTGTGTGTGTGTGTGTATGTATAAAAAAAGAAAATTCAACAGAAATGTCAGAAGTAAATTATCACACATCCCGTGAGATCACGCTGCCACTGCAAACAAGTTAAACAGATTTTTTATTTTGGGAACATCATTATGCAAAAAAAAAAAAAAAAAACTGAAACGCCTTCAGAAGAATAAATTACTTTAGGAGTAAAAGTGTACAATCCTGCATCTTATTTTATCAACGCCTGAAACAAGGTAAGAACATGAAGAGAGGCGAGTACAGATTTTCACTCTTTCACCCTCACTGCTGCTCTCCTCAGTCTTTCTGGGCGGTCGGACGTCTTTATTGGTCAGTAAAATTGCTGCCGTACAGAAAACAGCTTTATTATTCGGAGCTCTTCCGCCCTGTTGAGGCGGTTCACACCCTCAACGAATTGGACGAGACCAGAGAGCGGCTCCGGCTCCGGAAGCCACTGACAAAACTACGACTCTTCCTAAAAAAATCAAATGGAAAAGGTTTTGAGATTGAATGGCTCAAAGTGAAGTAACATTCACCTTTTGTTAGATCAGGGGGACGAGGACAACAGAAAGTAGAAATTATAAATGTATTACACTCTTGGAAACATGAACAAGATTTCTGCCTGACATCCAAACGCACTTCACCTGGGCCCTATTTTTCATACCTGGCTAAACAAAGTCAGGCAAATGTCCTAATCTCCACCTTAAATTAGCGAGATGATTGACATCAGGCTATCTGGGTTTCTTCACGGCTGATCCGCGCTGAAACGGTCTCGTTAATTCTAGCCAGACTTCAATCCTCTGGATAAATGCGCGTGTCCGTTCCTCTTCAGAAGGGATAATAATCGAGCACTGACACCACGATCTTCTAACCGTACAATAGCAAATAAACTCAGAGGAACCTCTTTTATTTCTCCGATGAGAAGCAGGAGATGATCATGAAGACATATGAGGAAGTCAATACCTTAATCATTCACAGCAAACGTGTTGTGAATATTCCAACGTTTTTGTAACATTGTTGCCGTGAACGCAGCTTAACTCCGCCCCCGCTGCGAGACATAAGCACCGCAAATATATCAGACAAGTGTTGGGAAAATGTATCGGCAAATTTTAATAAATGATTCCTTGGCGATCTCAAAGAACTCTCTCCCAATAAAACTAATATAACTAATATCGCTCCTTCATCAATGAGGAAGTGAGCTGCCTTTTTTGTCCGGTGGGAGTGGCCAGCTTATCCAGTGAATTTCAGATAGCCTGCCCGGGAGCAGGTTTACATTTTTGGCTGTGTTGCTATGGTGATTTATCTAAGCTTGCTTCGAGAAACTGAATAAGCCTGACCTACGTCATCTTATCCTGACACTTAGCCCGCTAACTCAGTAAGCCAGGTACGAAAAATAGGGCCCTGGTCCAATATTGGTCCGGTCGCTACGATGAACCATCTGCTAACATTGTTACACACCTCTGAGTTCAAGATGAATCTTCAAATATATATTAAATATATTAAAGGAATTTCTTAATGAAAACCAATATTTTGGGGGATATATTGAGCACTAACAAGAGAGGTGCACAATTAGCATTACATTTTTGAGGAAATGTACATCAGCTGTTGCTAAGGAGGCTCCATTACAACATTTCAACCAGTAACTCAGCGGTATAAATCCAGCTTCGGTCGGAGAAACTGGTTCTTTGACAGCAGCTCAACTGAACCGAAGCTCAGACCCGGAGAAGCTGATTCACAGTCAAACATCACCAAGCGGCTGCACTTTTTCTTTGCGGCAAATGATTGGACGCTTCAACACATGCTGAAATCATTCGTGTTGACTTCCAGGGCCGAATCAAAGAGACGCTGACAGTCCTCATATAACTTAATCCTGAGCAGGAGGAGGAAATAAAACCGCTCTGTGGTTCGAGAGCACTTGGTAGAGAGTAGTGACCCAACCTGGTCAAGTGTAACTGAGAAGGCCATGTCTGGTAACCCCAGGTGCAACGGAGGCGTTAAATGATGTGAGGAAATAAGCAATAACTGGGGAGTGTGTGTGTGTGTGTGTGTGTGCGTGTGTGTGTGTGTGTGTGTGTGTGTCAGGGTCGATAAGCGTCACGAGGCGGCAGCAACCAGCTGGAATCACCGAGCAGCTCCAACTCTTGAGAGCAACAGTGCAAAATCAGTTTCACATGCAGCAGGTTGGATATAACCCGATATATTTTATTTTCATAAAAGTTTGTCAGTGGTGAAGGAAGTATTCGGATCCTTTATTTACAAAATACTTAAATTAATGGAAAACGTACTTGAGGTATTAGGAAAATGTCCCCTGATTGGTTTATATATTATATCATTTAGGTTATTATTACTAGGCCTTACTAGGCTTTAATGTAAAAGCTGTATTTTACTGTGGTGGTTGGTTGAGGTGGAGCTCATTTTTATCTATTTTTAGCTGACTGCAACTTATTATTTGTATAATGGATTACTCTGATGATTATTTTCTCCATTTGATTGTTACATTAAATCTGAACCCAAAGTGACACTTTAAAAACACCATAAATTAAGATTATTTAAATAATTAAAAGGGAAAGCAGTAAATCCTCACATTTGATAAATTGGAACCATGAAATGTTTGTCAACTTCTCTTTAGCTTGACCTATTTATAATGTTGGCTAGTTTAATTTATAAAAAAAGCCCAATATTTTATTAACTCTTCAATCTTAATAAAAAAGACGGACAAAATGAAATGAACGCCTTACAATATGATGTATGCCTGCACACCTGGCTTGTGTTTTATTGTCAGGTGTTCTTGTTATTTTGTCCACCACCTGTATGAAAACATTTTTACTTACATGTGAGGATAAATCACAACGCTCGGTCTCTTTGTGAGTACAGCTGACACTTTTGTTTCATTTGATACTTGAACTCATGAAACGGGTGACATCATTGTTGGAAGTGCTCCTCTTGAATCTCACTCCGTGTTTCCCCAGGCGGCGATGGACCTGAAGGAGAACAGCTAACGGTTCTGTTAGAACCGAAAACAACTGAACCGAATCTCCCAATAAAGCGATTTCGTTGTTTCAGTGTGAAGTTACTGCTCATCAGTCGGCCATCAAGAAAACTAAACTTGCTTGGCACAGTGGCGTGTGGGGTTGTAGTGTGAGCGATAAGTCTACGTTTAAAGAGTATGGAGGACGGCGTCTTTTTCTAGCCTTTCCAAAACCAGGCCGTAACTATGGCCTTGGTATGCTAACGTTATGTTTCCTTCAAGGCCGAGGGGTTAATAATATGATACTTAGCATATCAGGATAAAGAGTTTAGTGTCCAAAACCAGAAACACAACAACAAAAGTAAAGGGAATTGATTAAACGATGTTTATTTGCTTTAACATAAGCCGTAATCGTTAGCATACCAGGCTGTAGGCCATAACTACATTGGTATGCTAACGTTATGTTTCCTTTAAGGCTAAGGTGAGTAATAATATGATACTTAGCATATCAGGATGAAGAGTTTAGAGGGTATCTTTTTTTTTTTTAGCCTTTCCAAAACCAGAAACACAAGCGAAAAAGTAAATATATATAAATATATATATATATATATATATTAAACAGCGTAACTGTTTCAACGTAATGTTAGCATACCAGGCTAACTATACACCTTTACCAGCTGCAACATTAGCGATGTAGGCCAGACTTTAATGCATTAATCTAATAATAATATAGGCCTTTGTGATTCTGAAATGGAGCTGGATGTATTCATCCATGTCGGACGTCTTCATAGTAACTTGAGGAGAAATATCATCCACCATGCAGGAAGAAAGCACATTTCCCGTCAGGATGTGAAACACAAGTCATAACTTGGTAAAAACATACAGGTTAGCACTTGATTCTCTCCTTATCTCCAAGGTGTAAAATGATGTCTGTCCTTTTCGTTTTCACACCCATGAACGTTTTGTTCCATCTTTATTTTCACAATTCTGTAAACTCGCAATGTGCTCCTGCAGACTGCGTGATGACTTTGGAGATGGAACCGGATCTCCAAAAGGCAACGATGAAACTTTGGATCCCTGGATCCGCTCTAATGAGAAGCTCAAGCTCTTTTTGATCGAAAAAAGCTGCCGAACCCCCCAGTAAAATATTCAGATCGGTAAAGATGGGCAAATTGCCTCAAAGAGGGGATGAGAAATCAGAACACGAGCCCCTATTCTGCAAAAATACAATATTAAACTTTTATTAGCCAATAGCTTTTCATGACTTCCTAACTGGTGAAACCATAGTAACTGACGAACTCAATACGAAGACACCTTTTATTGCAATTGATGTCATTTTGCAGAAACTTGTACCGCAAATTGGCAAAAGGCTTTTACTTCGGAGGATAAAACTTGAGATTTGCACAAAGTCGTTGCATCTGAAAAATCCCTAAGTGGTTCCACTGAGGTTTATTATTTATAAAGCTGATGGTTATACCAGCATTACCACTCCAGATAACGATTCCTAACAGCCAACTGGATCGATTTTTTTATAAGCTTCACAAAACTGTAAAGTGTTACCACGGTGGTGTTTTAGGGCTTAGTGTAACCATTACACAAGGGGACTCACTGTATTGCATATCATTGCAAACTGTTTCTCTGAACATGCTGTCAAAAATAATGAAATGCTCAAATGGGTGTGACTTGTAAAGAAGATTGATGTGGAGTCTGTGGAGTAGCTATTTAATGTGGTGCTAATTTAAACTCCCTGTAGCACTTTATAATAAGTACACTCTTTAAGATCATCATATGTTTGTAGCGACATTCTTCTGTGAGAACCGCGAATCACTCAGAAAAATATGCCTTTTTCCGCTGATCCAAGAGGCTTAAGAAGTAGGAAAAGTTTTCCAAACACTCAACATCAGCACATCTGGAGATGCGTGGTTTTCACTGGAGTGGGGAAAGGGATGAAAACTGTAATCTGAAAAGTAATTTAAAATGTCTGTACAGTAGAATATTAGAAGTTTAATGTAGAATACAATGTAAATTCTCCAGTAAAGTACAAGTACCTCAAATTGTATAATCAGTGATGCATTAATGTGCTCATTCCTTTTATAAAGTTGTCGAACAAAGTAAAAGGTGCCTCTGAGATAGTGGCGTAGAATTATAAAGTAACATGGAAATACTCAATTAAAGTACAAATACTTAATTTGTAATTTAAGGAGTACTTGAGTAAAACAATGTGTGCTTGACAGGTGCAGGAAAAAAAATACATCTGGCAATGAGACAATAAAAAAGATGATTTCCATTTTAAAGTGACGTGACCGTGGTATTTGTAGACACATGAACCCTTTTTTTGTTAGATGTATGAGAAAAAGAGAGTTCCCCCCCTGCAGATGGAAAAAACATAGGAAGCAATTAAAAGCTTTAAGGTCGTCCGTCGCGCAGAGCCTTCTCGCCCCGACGCTTCAGGAGCAGGAGGACGCCTGCTAAACAGTTTCTCTTTCTTCAGCTTCTGTTACACAGAGACCCCCCCTCCTTTAACGGATGGCTATTTATTTGCTTACACAGCTTTCGAAATGAGCCCGTTCAGCCTCTAAAGGTCAATAACCACACAGCACCTGTCTCAGTCAACACTAATTGGAACAAAGTCTGCTTCTTTGTTGCATTATACTCCACTTCTTCTTCTTCTGCAGTCACACAGTCTGTCTGCTTTTGTGCAGTATTTATGGCGAGATGAGGAGGGTTAGTTTCAAGGAAACCCGACACCACATTTGCTGCAGATTGCTGTGGAATGATGAAGTGGCCCATTTTGGGTGAGATGCACTATTTGTCCTACGGCCGGCTTTGTTCTGTGGACCTGCAGATCTGTCATGTACAGCTGTCGGCGGGATGTCCTCCTCCTCCTCCTCCTCCTCCTTCCTCCTCCTCCTCCTCACGGTGACACACATTTAAAGATGTTCAACAGGAAAGACCACCTGTAATGACCAGAAAAGTAGATGTTATTAATGTTGATTTAACTGATGTTGATTCAGTTGAATGGCATTCAGGTCGTGTTTTATGTGTTCATATAGTTGTTTTAGTGTGAATGTTACAGTCCAATATTTTAAGCTTTTTAATATATTGTTCTCCTGTTATTACATGATGCAAACAGCATTGTAATAAATAGTTATAGATTACCTGTATGCATTGCTCATTTAGTGTGTTTTTTTATGAGCAACAAACAAATGAACAAGTGATACATTTTCAAGACTCCAATTATAGGTTTAAGAGTCCAATTATTGTGGCAAAGTTAATGAATGAGCGAGCAATACTTTTCTTCTTTTTCAGTGATTAGCTGTAGTTTAGCAACTACACAGTTAAGTCATTTTAAAAACGCCACATTGCAAAAGGTTTATTGAGGGTCAACGGTTTCTCGTCTTACTGTGGAGGAGCTCATGGGAAGGTATTAGTGTCATCTGATTTGGGGGGGTCCCTTTATTGAGCAATTAGAAGGCAAATAGAAGATGGTTCAAGAAGTAAAGAAAAAATAATTTTCTTCTGGAAACTGGAAAAGTAATCTGTAAATTTGCACGAAAAAAAGATTGAGTGGAAAAAACTAAACATCCTGTTCATCTTGAGACAGAGACAACTCATCTTGTAAAACCTTTCTTTTTGAAGCAGCAGATTAAGGAGCACAATGACGTCTAAATCAACAAGACTCGGTTTGTTTGAAACTTCTGCGTGCTTCTGTTTTTTTTTTACTGCCAGGCAGATTTTGGCTCTCGTCTTCGCTCTGCCGAGGCCCACAATCCGCACCAAATGTTTCACATTACCCGGTGTGAAAAGCCTCCTATTCCTCAGATACTCTTTTACAAGTCCACACATCCGCGGAAACTTGATATTTCATATTTCATTCTGGTTTGTGGAGATGTCACTGCTAGTGGACGCCGGTTCACATGCAACCCGCCTCGACCGCTGCCTTTTGATCAGCCTGACCACGACTAATTGTGGGACGGAGAACAAATGAAAGAAATATCGGGAGATTTCATGGAGAATTGCCACTCTGGCCTGAGCTGCCTGACGCCGCTACTTAGCAGTTAAACCGGCTAGTGAGCGCTTGGGAGACTTAGCCTGTTTCCTCTTATGGTTACACAAAGATAATTGTAGAAAAAACACAGCTCCGACAAACTCCCCGTTCGTGCTGCTTCAAGAGGAGCGCTGGGATTTAAAGTTTTTCATCGTCACACTGAAGCCATAACTTCTCCGCACATGGAAACATAACATTTACACTGTGTTCCCTTTAAGAGAAGATTTTAACAGCTGTGAGCACAAGTCATCCCGACGCTTGCGAGTGACCTATTTCCCGTGTCCTCTTTTTGAGTCCGTAATAAATATAGAAACATAATATCGCAAACCACAGAATCCCCATATGTACTTAAAAGGTATTCACAACAGCGAGCCGGATCGTTCTGGCTAACAAACTCCATCCCACGGACCAAATATCAAGGGGAAGATGTTGAAAAAACTGTTTTTTATTTTAAAGCAGCATAAATGTTCTCAAATGTTTAAGAGTGGCCGGGGAATCCCGCGGGGCTCGTTGGGTATCGCTCTTTGTTCCTCGTAACAGGATGTAACTTTGCAAGCTGGTTTTCATTCAATCTCAAGCTCAGTCTCCTATTTAACAGTCTCAGCTCAGATTTGAATGCAACAAAGCTCCTTGTCTTAGGTGGGGGGGGGGGGGGTGGGGGGGGGGGGGGTGGGGGGGGGGGGGACAAATAACAATTGCCACCCGCTGTTTTGGTTGCACAAAACATGTCAGAAAAAGTTAAGGTATGTATCTGTCCAAGTAACACGTTGACCTGGCACAGCGTTTGTTAAAAAGGCGGGTGATGTTTTCCGGTTAGGAGGGGCAGGTTAGCCACGGTCTCAGCAGCAGGTGACTGGAATGAGGTCATGATGTGGTCATGGGAGGGGGGGACAGCGTGTGTGTGTGTGTGTGTGTGTGTGTGTGTGTGTGTGTGTGTTGAAAACTCTCCGAACAAACTGCTGTGAGGGAGGTGAAACACATCAGAGGCCGAAAGTGTTTTTTCCCCCCTCGGCTGAAGGTGTCGTTTCACACCGCACGAGCCCCGTTTGCTGTGGAATCCTGAAAATGACAAGCGGCGGGATTGATTTTGCTCCTCCATGAAAGAGATGGACCGCTACTACGAGCCCCAAGAGATAACGGGGGCAGAGGACCACAGCACACACCGTGGAGAAAGACCCTGAACCGACCTGTGTTTGCATTTAGACCACTTCATCTTGCATCCAGCTTGGCTCGCCTTAATTCAGCGAGATTTTCCTGCATTGCCTTTTGCTGACATGACGCAGTGATCCTTCATCCCGCATCCCAGATGACGGGTTGGATCTTTTGGAAATCTGCAAGAAGTAGGAACGATCATATAGTTTCTTAAAACGCTGCTTTGTGGGGGACTTTTTCAGCTCCAATTTCAGGGAACAATGAGGGACAAATGAGCCAGTGCTGCACCGGCAACCGCCATTTTGTATAAAAAAAAAACCTGTAAGCCGTGTAAACAATGGATAATGCAAAACACAGCTCGTAAATAAAAAAAAATTAAGAAAACATGGACATATGGACCGACGGAGAAGTTAAATTGTTCATGAGCGCACATCACTACTGAACTCGGGCTAAACCAGTAACACAAAGGTCAATCCAGTAGTGCTCGTGGATGATTGCAGCATGTATCAGAGTTGTTTGTTTTATTTTATATAAAAAAAAAAAAAAAGCTTGGAGAGCTTGTGGAACTATAGCCAGTCTTCCCAGCTGGAGATGTGTGCGAGCGTTCATGGCCTGGTGCCAACGCAAACGAGACAATAAGCCGTTTTAAGGTCCGTGGCTCTCGGAGTCGCGTGTCCCACTGGGATGATCCTTGATCTGCAATTAAAAACATTAATTCTGCGAACTCTTATTTCAACATAGTATAACAACACTAGGTTTTAACATATTATGTAATGCTTTTTTTTTGTGTCAAATTCCCTACCCTACTTATGTCACTTGAAAATGTAAACAGCAGACATTTGCTTGTTTTTTTTAGGTGGCATGAGTAAGAAATGAGTCATCCTGGTTCTGGTAACTATCATGTGTTTTATTTTATTCTCCAAAATCTGTAGATTAGGCGTTCCATTGTCCAATGGCTTGACAACTAGTGTGTACAGCTGGTGTAAATGGAGGGGAGAGGGGGAATAAATCTCCCTGTGGGAGGAAGACCCCGGCCACGCCCCGGTTTGGGCTGAACCTCCGGTTGTTTACAACGCTAGGCTCCGCCCCTGTGTCAACAAGGCCTGTCACGTTAGAAACAAGTGGAAAAGTCTCCAACTGACACTTTTAAGACTTATTTTTGATAACGAGAGGTGGGAGATTATTCTACCTGTTCCCTGTGATGTTTCAGGATTATTATAATTTTTTGCCACTAACTTCCAGATATGTTCAGTTAAAGGATCATGCAGTTTTTTTGGGTGGGATTCCACTTCAAAGAGACTGGAAACGCAGTCTTGTCCTGCCCAAATTGTCAGGAAACGAGTAGTTTGCAGCACTCAGTGTCCCACTGAGCTGCTGGTCGGTTGTTTAATGGAGCGTTCAGATCATCCTCGTAAAAGTGCCTATTTGGCAAAATATCACATGACCATGTTATATTTCCAGGAGAGGAAAAATGTATTAAACTATAGTTTATCCCACTTCCTTCCCTGTTAGATGCTGGTGGGTGAACATATTGCCAATGTTTAAATTGAGAAACGAGGGATGGGTCGTGTAAATGATCAGACATGAAAATAAATCAATGATTCATTCATAAGACAGAATTAATATAATAGATATCCAATGGATCAATACACAATAAAGTTGATTTGATTTATTTGTGTATATTGTGTACTTGAGTACTATATATATATATGTCTGTGTGTATATATATACTATATATGTGTGTGTGTGTGTGTGTGTGTATATATATATATATATATATATATCTCTACATATGTGTATCAATATATATATAATATATATATTTCCCTCCTCCAACACATAGTTTGATTAACACGTGTTAAGACACAACAACATGTGAAAATAGTTAAAACATTGTACTTTCATGACAGCTTTCAAAAAACAACAACCTTGTAGAACAAACACAAGCAAGTACATTGAAATAAATTATGAACAGTCCAATTGACACACACACACACACACACACACACACACATTCACGCCCTGAGCTTCTCTGCTGAGTTCGGCGTGTTTTGGGCGAGTTCTCTGCATCGATGATGTCTTAGTGAGGTATCGCCTTTCGCTCTTTCGCTCTCCCGTCCCATTTGCTGAGCGGCGAGGGGCGACACAGAGACATCAATCTCCTGAACTACCTGTTTGAGAGGCTGCCAAGAGGAGGGGAACTGGATCTCAGTTTAGCTCGTAATGATGCCTAAACAAACCCCGTTAAGTAAAAAGCAGAGGGAGTGTAAGAATTGAGAAGTCTTCCGAGGCCTCAAAATGCAACCCCCCGTTATCTGATATGATTCATAGAGTGCGTTGAGGAAGATGAGTGAGTGGGAAATCTCCTCCGCTTGGCGTTCTCGGACTTCACATCCGACAAGACGAATGAGCTTGATGAGTTCTTCAATTTCCACCTTCGCGTTTGGCCTTCACGGTTTCTTTCTTCTTCCATTTCCGCGGAGCCACTTTACGGGAGTCATGAGAAACGCGCCGCCATCAAAGAATGACTTTGTTAGGATATTATGAGCTGATGTGAAGTGAGAGAGAGAGAGAGAGAGAGAGAGAGAGAGAGAGAGAGAGAGAGAGAGAGAGAGAGAAAATACACCATTGGTAATGGATCATAAATTACACTTTTTATGGAACGATGCGATTTGATCTGGGTGTCAGCCCATTGGAGTGAGCGGAGCCAGGAGGTTTCTCTTCGGGCTGTTTGTGCTCCAGATGATGTTAACAGTGAGAAGGAGGACCGAAAACAATTAGTCCCTAAAGACCAACAAGCCTCGTCGTGCCAAAGTGCTGCAGGAATGAGAAACTCAGATGTTCTTTGAGACCAAATCCGATTGACTCGTTTGTGGATCTGGTTCAAGTGCGGACGCATTTCTGTCCGGGAAGAGCTCTTAACTTCGTAAAAGAAGAAGTCCCTCGCGTCTCCCTGATATCTAATAGTATCCAACAGGAAACTGATCAGATGATTCACCACAACATTAAAGAGGCAGAACAAGTCAATCCCTGAGAGATAAACTGTAACACTGTTTTGTCGCTATTCAAAATAACGGATGGAGAAAAATACACGCCGAAAGCTACTGCAAGGAACTTAAATGTTTTGTGCAATTTGGCGGTCCCTGTGGACAAAAGCGGTAGTGTTTCCGAGTTTTAGAAAACCTCTCACTTTACTGCATTGGGCTCTTATTAAGAATTACATGTATTATTTTCCCATAAAACAATATGAGTGAGATTTCATTCTTCCCTCAGAAGTTGTCTGAGACCAAAAGAGAGCAAAAAGAGAGTGAATGTTGGACTAAAGTTCCTCTGTGTCTGCTGGATGTGTAAACAGACAGTTTAGTCAACATTAATACATTTTGTTGATTTGTAATTGGCTTAACCTTAACCCAGAAGTTGTTCTTCCCTCTGCATGTGACCAACAGGTGACAACTCTGTGCCCTGTTCCTGTGCATTGTAACTTAATATAAATTGAAGTGGAGGAATTTAATTCCCACGTAACTTCTATTCACATTAGATGATCATTTTCTGCCTTGACGCTCATTTTTCAAACTGTTACGACCTCATTGTAGCGACTCCCGTCCAGGAGGAGGGTATCGTATCCCCCCGAAGTGAGGAACAAAACATCAGTCGGCTCAACAAGAGTCTCAGCAAGTGCAGCAGCCGCCACATACCACACTTTAACAAGTATCTTACCACACTCACGCTGTAACCAAGTCAAACCATATGGGCAGAAGGAGGGGTTGGGGGTCCCATCTCAGGATCGAGCCATAAGTCATGTTGAAATACCTCGGAGAACAACAACATGTGGACAGTCACCATCCTGAGGTGGAAAACTAGAAACAGACAGGCAGCTAACAGAGAGATAACAGCTTTTTTAACTTTATTGGAATAACTGGAAACAGCGTCTGGCAACTTCAGACTTAATATTAATTTAGTTCAAATGTTCCATCTTATTACTAATACCCCTTTAGTTCAAATGTTCCCATCATCTTATTCCAAACCGTTTAACAGTATCATTCATAATTAGCTTGTTCCTGATCCTCATCTAAATTCTATGAAATCCTTTATTTATTTATTTTACATAAAGTTAAAGACAAGTTTTTAATGAATGGCACATCAGGATTTAAGAGATTAATTATACATGCTTGTTTCTTATTTTAAACCCAGGAAGATTTTATCAATATGTTTTGCAGTATCATATATTCATATCATAACATTTCATCAGCAATTACCTCCTTAAAAGTGACGATATGCATTTATTACAAACTTATTCCTAAAAGAAAAAAATTGATGTTTAGGATTTGGACAATCACACATTTCTTTCACAAAATGTTGTCTAATGTGAGTTGATTTTTACTTTTTGTAGTTTGATTTTTGACTTTAGCTCCGTGAATAAATGCTAAATTGTATCAATAAATGAACATGAAATGAAGTAGAACACACGACAAGAACCACTCTTTAAAATAACATGTGATTTTTTTAAGAGAAGCGCTAACAATTAAAAAAAAGCAGAATTCAAAGGCAATAAAGCCCTCCAGTTTAGTCTATTCTCACAGAGGGAACCCGGCGCGTTCCTCTGAATTTTTAACTTGCCGAGTGCGATCAAATAACTGTCAAATAGTTAATTGATGAAAGCAATATTTATATTTTCTATGAGCTACACTCACAGTTAATTTTGCTTGTAGAATAATGCTGGCTCACGCTACGCTAGCAAGCGCGAGAATAAACAAAGCTTCAGTCTTACGCCGCTGCACTCGGGGGTTTCCGCGCTGCAGCGAGGAGCTAACGGTGGCTAACGGTGACTAACACTACAGCAAACTTCAGATAGATATCGTTGTGGAGTTAACATAACTGTCAGGTTGCCGCTTTGTCACTTTTGCGATTGCCTCTCAAACAAATCGTTTCTCTTCACAATGTCGTGGAAAATCTTTCAAAATGCTCAAAAGGCATGCCAATATTTCTACTCAAACGGGTCGTAAAAAGCACGACTGTAAACTTACTAAACTCTTCAGGTCCCACAAATAAACTCAAACTAACAACATTTATCTATACTGGGAAAAAAAGAAGAATAAAAAAGATCCCAAGGGAGACAGTTGAAGCTTTTCTCAAGTAGATCTCGAATTGATTTATGAGTTCAGTTCAGTTTGGGAAATTATAAGAAAGTTATAGATCAAACTTAAATCGGCTCCAATCTATGTTCCTTGTTATACTCTCAGATATCTAGAATCATTACCGCCTCAGCATTTCACCTGTTAAGGGGACATAAGTTAACAAAAACGTGGCTTTAAACTGCTAAAATTGATGTTGGCTTTAATGCTGTCTAGAGTTCTGGCGTTGCCGCTTACGAAGATAAAGAATTAGTCTTGTGTGACGGTGAAAAACTGACAGCTCCAGTTAAAAGTATCTGTGGCAGAGAGTACAAAAAATGACCTCGCTTTACAAATCACCCAAACATTCCTCCTATGAGACATGCACAACGTTTTAGTTCTACACAGCATGCATGCACACATGACGCTCAGCCACCTGGCTCGGCTACGTCCCCTTTTTTTTTTTTTTTATGTGGGAATTTCAGACTAATTCAGCCAGGAATGTCAGATGTGTTCTCAAGATGATGCACCTGATACTAAAAAGCACTTCACAAGAGCTCAGTACAAGACAGATCGCTCCCTGGAGACCGCTGCTCCTCTTTCCATCTTTTTTTCTTCTTCTTTTCACCAACAGAGACGCCTGCTGGTGCTGCGGCGTCCCGTCATGCCATTTATATCTCAAAGATGGTGAGAGAGGGACGGATATCACATTTATCAAAGTACTGTACTTGAGTATCTCCACTTTCTGCTACTTTATACTTGTACTCCATTAATACTTTTTTTTCTTATTTTAACAGTTTGAATCACCTTGCAGATTCAGATTATTAATGAAATATATAGTCATTCATAAATTATGTGTTTTTACAGATTAAGACACCAGGCAGTACACAATCCAATGGTATAATATGTATAATTAGGAAATGGGCCATCATTTGTACTTTTACTTTTGGTATTTTGATAAGATTTTGAATAGAGTGTAATAGAGTATTTTTACTCGAAACATCAATTCAACAATCATTAAGAAAATAATGATAATACATTTTAATTACAATACTTCTGAACTTTTACTAGTAATTGAGTACTTATACATTGTTGTGTTGGTATCGTTACTTAAGTAAACGATCCGATTTCTCTCACATGACAAACAGCCGCACTATCAACACAGAATACGAATCAACTAATACATTATGATGTATTATTAGAGGTTAAGATAAAGTGTTTTAAAAACATCAAACTAGCTACACAGCAACATTTAGGAAATGAACACATTAATGCATCACTTACTATACAAATTAAGGTACTTGAGTATTTGTATTTTGTATATTATATACAAAGGAGTTAAAAACATCCACAGAAACAATGAAAAACATAATTGCAGCACTAATATTAACCAAGAAACATATATATATATATATATATATATATATATATATATATATATATATATTATATAAATAATATATGTATATATTATATAACATGTATATATAATATAAAAATATGTATATATATATATATATATATAAACAATATTAAAACAGAGAGGAAACATTTTACTGCACTATATATGAAATTTTTTCATAGTACTTTTAGCGAATTATACTTGTATTTAAGTTAAGTTATTTAAGATACTTCTTCTTCTTCCACCACTGCTTGTCTCTTTTTTTCGTGCACACTTTATGTCTTTGGACCCGGGAGATGATGGGCTGAGACACCAGCAGGCCAGAGCTCGGAGGGGGAGGTATAGAGACGGGGTCTGGAGGGGAGGAGGCGTTTTTTTGGCAGCAACTTCAGAGAGGACGGGACACCTCGGGATCAGGTCGATTAGGGCTTGCGTGCCCGTGTCCAGGTTTATGGCGGCTTTTCACTGGAACATAACCTCTTTGTTGGACAGAGGGGTGAGGCAGGTGTTTTCTCCCCCTCTTCCTCCCCTTCTCTCATCAAGTGTAACTCAATGAGGCCCTGAGTTAGACACATATGCACATTTGAGGATGAGCCAACGGAATCAAACCATCTCTGCTCTACAATTTGTGTAAAAGTAGAGCAAAAAAACGTCATGGTCGTAATAAATAGATCCCGGTCCACGGGAGAGTAAACACCAGATATAAAGTACCTGGAAAATACTTTAATTTAATGTTATAACTGTGACAAAAAAAACGCATTGAGGCTCAGGTCGACTTAAAAAGATAATGTACACACAGAGAGAGTAAGTCAACAAGCGTCTCACATTCAGCATTTCTGATAACAAAAAGAGGTTATGATCGTTTTTCTATCATCACACTGAGTGACAGCAGACAAAACCGATGAAAGTGTTTATGCAAATAGTTGCGAGTTAGGAAACTAGATCTACTCCTAATTTTCTGGCGAGTTAGGAAAACACGTGAAGCTAATCTACTCCTGCACGGATCCTTTATGCAAAAAGTAAACAGTGGAAACGGCCCGAAGGCTAAGAGACTCCAAGAGAGTCTTTGTTTGACCTTTGCCCTCAGTCAGTTATTGCAGTAGCACTGGTGCAACACACACACACACACACACACACACACACACACACACACACACACACACACACACCTTTGCTTGCAAACTCTAGATTGTATCAAAAAGTACAACAATGCCTTTTTGTAAAAACAAAGAAGTATTCATCCGAACAGCTACTGACGACTCTTTGTTTCAAGAAAGGGTTTGTCCGTTTTTGTCAGGTGGAAAATTGTCTCATGTAAAAGTACCAACTAAACAGTGTATAAGTACTCCGTTACAAATAAAAGTCATGGATTTAAAATCTTACTTAAAAAGTACAGAAGTATCAAAATGTAAATAAAGTATCAAAAGTACTTGTTTCTGGAAAAAAAATTACCGTACTTTTCGGGTTATAAGCCGCTACTACCTTCGGTCAGTGTCCCCGACAGCTCCCCGCTGTAGCCAGCTGGGGCTCCTGCTAGCGCTCCGTCACTTCCCCGCTAACTTCCGCTAGCCCCCTGAAAACCACCGAAGGTAGCGGGACCAGGCTCGACACCCGACTTGGGCAGAGGGGACGCGGGCAGTAGCAGCAGCAGCGGGCAGTAGCAGCAGCAGTGGCCGGTAGCAGCAGAAGCGCTAGCTAGCAGCGCTACTAGCTTGCTACAGCGGGGACACTGATCAGCCGTAGGAGCGGCTTGTAACCCGAAAAGTACGGTATGTTGATTATTGATGAATTTATGTAGCAGTTGGTAAGTCATGGTAGCAATACCACAATGTAAAAAATAACATATTATCTTATTTATATTTTGTATTGATAATCAAAATCTGCAAAGTATCACGTTATTGAATAAAAAGTACATAACCGACCTCTGAGAGGTAGTGCAGTTGTGACAGTAAATTAAATGACGTCTCTTCTCGTGAGGAAAGAGCCTGGAAGACGTTTAAATCAAGTACTAAAAGTAAAAAGTATACAATAAATACCCACAATTGTACACAACATCTTTTTGATGTAGTGGAGTGTGTGACAGAAGGAGAAGTATCATGAAATGGAAATACTCAAGTACAATATTGAAGTACTTCTACTTTTCTTAAGTATAGTATAGCCTTCTTGAGTTTGTGGAGTAAGTTACCTTCCACCACCTGTGTGAGGTTCGGTTGTTTAGTCCAGTCATCACAAAGTAAATGTGTGAGATGATGAATGGGAGAGGAAGCAATGCTCTGCTACATAATTGTTTAGTAATATTTTGTACTAATAGTTTTGTAGTTAATTAAATAAAAACATCAGAAAATTTTCAAAATAGACAAAATGTGCCAACACCTCTAAACTGGACCACTCACTGGTTTCATCTTTATTACAAACTGAATATTTGGCTTATTTTAAAAGTATAATCTTGATTTGTGAAGTAACCAGTAACTCCAGCTGTCAGATACATGCAGTGGAGTTAAAAGTGCAATATTTGCCTCTGATATGTGGCAACTGCAGAAGGAGTTTGGCATTTTAGTAAAAAAAAAAAAAAAAAAACTTCTAACTCCATTTGGGTGGCCGTATGGAGAGCGAGGCGTGCTCACATCTACACATGGCACAGCCTCCCACCGCCAGCGGAGAGCGAAGCGGCCTCAACACATCAATAAAGTGTATCTACGCCTTTCACATGTAGAAATACCAAACTATCAGTCACACAGCAGGCAGCGGGGGCCGGTTCCACCGACACATCCTCCCCGAACATGTGTGAAAGTGTGTGCCACCTTTTCTCTCATTCACACCCATGAGAGAACGTGGTATTTGTGAAGACTATAAATCATATTTAACAGACTCCTTTGTGTTTCATGCTTCAAATCAAGTATTGTATGCCGTGTAAGCAGAGTTTTATAGATAAAAAATGAGTACAGGTCTGGGTGAAAACATGGATAAATTAGTTGAGAAGTTAACGTTTTGGGGGGATTTTGAGCCAAATGTGGGTAGTAGGCATGGATGGATTACTGAAGGAGCCTTCCAGGCACAGGCCCAGGGGCCAAAAGTGTCAGGGTCACCTAGAACATGTCAATCAAAGAGACCAGTACCAACCAGGTGACTCCAAATGACCACAAAGAAACATGAAACAATCTTAATAAGAGACCAAAACAAACCACAAAGAGACCCAACAAGGCTACAAAGAGCCACAAAACAACTACACAATTCACAAAACAACTACAAAGAGTCACAAAACCACTGCAAAAAGACCCAAAACAATGACAAAAAGACAACAAACAACTACAAAGAGTCACAAAACAACTGCAAAAAGACACAAAACACCTACAAAAAGACACAAAACAACTGCAAAAAGACCGAAAACAATGCAAAAAGACAACAAACAACTACAAAAAGACACAAAACAAGACAAAAAGGTTTCTACAAATATACCAAAACAATTACAACTAACTACAAAGAGACAAAAAACAACTACAAGAGACACAATGTTCACAAAGAGACAACAAGAAGATACAAAACTACAAAGTCTGTGTCTTTTTCCCGCGTTAGAAAAGTGGAGGGGCCTTTTGCATGTCTGTGCTCAGGGGATCATTGTCTTATAATCAAATATTTCTGTCTAGCTTTTTCAAAGAAATATGATTTTGCAGAACATGTCGAAATAATGGCTTTAAAATGCATTTGATCAAAGTGTAAATATGTATTATAACGTAGTATAATAACACTATGTTATAATACATAGTCTGTAATCACCTGAAACTAATCATTGTTGGGTTTTCATTAGCTTCGGATGATCCCTTTGTATCTACAAGGCGAGCAGCTCTTCTTCACGGAGTCCACCATTTTGCACTGCCATGTTTCTACAGTGGCCCAGAAGGGACAAACCAAACATTGGCTCTAGACAGAGACTTTCACTCTTCTTCTTCTTCTTCTTCTTCTTCTTCTTCTTCTTCTTCTTCTTCTTCTTCTTCTTCTTCTTCTCCTCCTCCTCCTCCTCCTCCTCCTCCTCCTCCTCCTCCTCCAGGGATTGTTTCAAGATGACATCTTTGCTTTGTGCTTCATGCTTGGAAAGTTGCATCCACCGCTGATCTTTTTTTCTCCGTGAACCTGCTGGCCGAGCGATAGAAGCGAGAACCTTAGTCATCTTTGTGCTACTCCTCTGCGGGCATGCAGGTATTTGGATTACATATGATGAACGATCGCCATAAAGCACCACCAAGGTAGATATGATTGAAGGGGACAAGAAGAATGGTTGACTGCGACCAGTGCTGATAACAGGCCCCAAAACAAAAGGCCCGGCTCCGATAGAGGCGATAGTGGAGGCGCAGCCATTTTGTTTTGTTTTGTTGTTGATACAATATTTTACACACTTACGTGAGTAGAAGTGTGTTGACGTGTTGATGGACGGCCGCGATCTTTATCTTGACTTGCCAACTATCCAAATGCCATCATGCTGTCAATTTCAATTTTAGCATGAACGATAAACTGGCTCGTTGATTTGCAGATTTGGAACCCCTCATCGTTCAGGGACTTCGCTTTGATCACGACCTCAGCAAAAAGATGGCTCCTCAGATCTCAGATGTTCAGCACCAACACCTGCGTCCATGTTGTTTGGCTACGCCCCATTGGTTGTCCATCAACACCAGCGCTGATGGGCTGCATGCAAAATAAATGAGCAAGCAGCCTGTGGGAAAAGGAACGTGGAGACCGGGAGAGAGCTGAAGTGAATGTGTGAATGAGATGTGCTGAACTGATAACAAGTCCAGGTCATCGCAAGGCTCTGAATTTGAAAAATGAGAGTATAGATAGATAGATAGATAGATAGACACACACACAACATCATATATTTAAAAGTGCAGTAAAAAAGTAGCCCTTTAAATTAAAGCTTGTATACAAGTGTGCAAAATGAATTATGAATTCAGTTAAAATGATATATTGGAAGTTGTAGAAAAAAAAGAACGAAAAATGCATTTATTCACATGATTTGCTGAATGTTTCTTTCTAAATCACTTATATTGTAAACAGATTAAATGTCATTGTCTTCACAGCATTACGGTAATGATCATGTATCGCAGGTTTTCTAACGTGAATCTTGTTGATTCTTCTCCAAGAACAAAGAAACGACATCAGAAGGACAGACTGGAACACATTGAAATGTGTCTTTGAGAACAGGGACCCCTGTTGGGACGGAATAGAAACTTAAAATTATAGGTGAAATATAATTTTATGGATTATATTTGTATCCATTTAGGTCTTGTCTGCTGTGACGCACACCCCTGTCTGTTGTATGCACTTTCTGTATTTTATGTAGAGTATCGGCATCCACATGGTTTAATGCATTTAATATATGTTAAACATGATGTAATACTTCTGCAAGACACTTCATCAAACATATTTGAATATGCGTCTGGTCTTGAGGTGTCTGATATTGATATCCGGTCTAAAATATTGTGATATTAGATTTTCGCCCAGCCTTAATTCAAAGTATAATAAATAAAAACATGCAACTGCTTGATTGTAAAATACAATTGTTCATTTTTTCTTACATTAGTTAGATTGATACCACTCTCAAATGAGAAGCCACACGCAGCAGCCGCTTAGCTTAGCTTAGCTTAGCATAATTGACCAGCCGAGACTTCACCCTTTAGCTTCTATCCGCAGACATAGAAGTGTTATCATATTATTGTATAAAGATTTATGCAAATGAAAAATTATAATTTTAGTGTTTAAAAAAAAGAAAGTAATTTATGACGGGGAAATAAAAAAGCAAAAGTGATCTTTCCTCTTGCTGCATATATGCATGTTCTAACTTTCTTTTGTTTTGAATGGTAATTTAAGTTCAGTGCTCAGAGGAGCGTTTGTCAAGAGAGCGCTGCAGCTGCTGGAGCACTTTAATACTCGGGAGTTTATGATCTGGGCCCGTTCACCAAAGGGCCCCCCTCCCCAGGGGGTCATTACCGAGCTCCTGGCTTCATATTGGTGCTTAACATCAGCAATAAAGGGGGATTCAGTGTCATTAAACGCCACGGACCATCCCTAACTGTTCCTGAGCAGAGGAGGCTGCTGACGGACCCGGATCAGAGGGGGCAGATATACAGTCTTATGCAAATTCAAACTTTATTTTATTTTACAGTCAGTAGAAGATTAGACATATTCTGATCGGCCGATCAAAGAAACATGTCTGCTTTCAAAAAGCTTCAGCCTATTGAGATGTATCACTTTAACTTGATTTGCATCGCTGGTAGAATAACACCTGATCATATTTGCCTTCTGGGTTCATGAGCGTGACTTATTGCTGTTGTCTTTGGATGTAATGTGTCACATCAGACAGTTTGGTTTCGCAACTGCCAAGATATAATCTCTCTCTCTCTCTCCCTCCCTCCCTCTCTCTCTCGCAAAGCTGCTTAAAAAGTGCATTATTTCACTGGGGTCTGGTGTAAAAGTATATTTAATATTAAAATACATCGTCTCTGCAGTGAACTATTTTAAATTCCTGGCTCTTTGTTGCCTCAACATTTCCTGTCCTTTTTCTTCTTCTTTTGTTTGAATAATATACACTTCTTTGTTCATAAAATACAATCTGAAGAGCAAAGGTTTCACTTGTATTTATGCAACAGCGTTTTTATAGAGGGTAACGTTCCTTTTATCAGAAATTCCTATTTGACATCAAACAAGTGGCTGTGGCGGTCAAATGCTGCTTGTGTATTATGTAAATATGTATTCGATCTTTTCAGGAATACGTGCGATGGGCTCTCTGCTGCTGCTCAGTAAACCTTTACTGCAGGAGTCATTGCTGCAGAAGAAGGAATGAAAAAGGTTTTATTTTATGCTTGTAATAATATTAATTTCAAAGTTAAACCTTTAAAAAACATGATCTGTTTAATATTGAATGAATATTTACTATATTGTTATAAGTGTGTTTACTTAATTTCAAAAAGCCCATCTTTTCGCCAACAACTCTTCGTTCTTTTTGATTATAGATTACTTTTTCATATTGTATGTTCTCTACTGTTTCCAGTTGTTTTCTCTTGGGATGTTCTAATGTTTTAAAACGTCTTGGTAATTGTCAGGATCCCAAAAAGATGCAATTCTATTGTGTTTTTCTTTTTTCAGTGTTTTTCTTTTTGCCTTGTTTGTTTTCTCAAGGTGAAAGAAAAACAATGCAAACTGAATTGTGTCACGATGTTTAAACAAAGGAAAGAAAAAGACCAACGATATATTTTGACAAAGTATAAAAAAAGAAGGAATGAATTAAAACAGATAAATACATCAAGTTTTTTAGCAGCAAAGTGTCCCAAAATGTGTATATCCCCAAATTATCCCCATATTGACCATATTTTCATGCTTCTAGATGTTGAGGGATTATACACAATAATAAGTACAATAATAAGTAAATAATAATAAAAAACAGTAGCTTCTATGATATTGTACCTTCACTGCATGACTGAGGAATACATATTTAGTAAAAACAAAAATAAATTGCAAAAATTGTGACTATACGTAGTGAAAGTCTGTAAAACAACAATGTCTATTATTTGGAGCTGTTTTGTTACTACACTCATGTTTTATGAGCCTATTTGGTAAATTATCCAAATAATCTGCCAATTTAAAAGTTAATATTTAATAATTATTAATATTTTTCTCAAAAAGCACATCCCAGGAAATAGATACTAAAATAAAGGAGCCCTGATCAAAAAATGGCAGTGCAATACTTATTACATGTGCTTATTAATCTCCACTTCTGGTTTCCATCTTTCCACACATTCTGATACTGTGTAGCATTTGTTTGATTGCCAATAGAAACACACAATTAAATAAACCCCAAATTAATTTCCATTCAACATTTGTTGCTACTTTAGATTGTTTTGCTTTTGTGGGTAAGTGAAATCAATGAATTCTGATCTTATCTCATATCATATAAGGTGTCTGACGACATTTCAACAACACAAACTGCAGAGAATACATTTCATGTATGTATGTATGTATGTATGTATGTAAAAGTATGTACTATGACAAATAAATAAAGTTTCTTCTAGTTTCTGTTTCTGTTAGGTACATGCCATCGTCTTCATCCAAATGTTTCACTTCTTTACTCTGCAGGTGCAACAATGCAAACATTGACTCTGCTCCCCTTCAAAGTGAAAACTCTGTGAGTAATCCGCACTAATTCATCAGCACAATATCTGTCACTGTCAAATAAAAGTGCCTCACGTATCCATACCACTGTTGGGATCCTCATCCAGAGCCTGACTGAGTCCTCGTTTGTGCAGTAAAGAACACTAAAACCCAGATCTTCTGGCTTTATGCTCAATCCCCCTGTAGCAAAATGTCAGCGCAGGCTGGCACACGCTCAAAAGCAAGATACAACATTGCAGTTTATTAAGACGGCGATACAATAAAGAAGAGAGAACTTCTCTTGAGGCACCTCGCCCTATTAAACAACAAGAAATATAAAACAGCTCAAGTGTTCCCTTCAACATCAATGTTGACATGACAGCTTATTCTTTTGGCAAGCGCAAGTGAAAAGGGCCTGCTACATGCTTCTCTGACACTTTTCATTATCACCTGCACAAAAGCAACAGTGGAGGAGGAGGAGGAGGAGGAGGAGGAGGAGGGAGAACCTGACAGTATCCCCACGCTCATTCATCATAGCTGAAGCTATCTGCATCGTGCATTAGAGTCAATAAAGTCGGGTGAAACTGGAGCTGATTTCTTGCTAAATTCCGCCATTAGTCACAGGCCCATATTTCAGGATTAGCCGATCCTAAAAGGGGTAATTGTTGCACAGGAGGTGGGGGCGACCTTAAGGCGGTCTGAAGCGGAGTGCACTCAACGTTTTAAGAGTGTTTGTTTAGGTATGATTTCTTTCAAAAGTGGTGTCGTTCTTTGGGATCGGCCGAGCTGTAAAATTCCTGAGTTTGTGGCCCTTTGAGGTCATGGATGGATTACTGAACAGGACTACCGGGCAAAAGACAGGGGGGCCCCAAGTGTAAAGGGTCCCCCCTGCTTTTCAACTGCAAAATGTCACTCGAAGAGACACCAATATGACCACACGGACACACAAAAGACCACAAGGAGACACAAAAAGACGACAAAGAAACCAAAAATAAATACTATAATACAAAATGACACAAAACGACAAAAAGAAGAAACAACATTTCGATAAAGAGAGACCAAATGGCCAAAAACTACATATAATGACTACAAAGAGACACAAAAACATCCAAAGAAGACCACAAAGAGAGATAGAAATTACCACAAAGAGGTACAGAAATACCACAAAGAGGTATGAAATTACTAAAAAAGACACAAAATGACCACAAAGAGGTACAAAAATACCACAAAAAGGTATGAAATTACAAAAAAAGACACAAAATGACCACAAAGAGGTATGAAATTACCCCAAAAAGACACAATTACCGCAAAGACACACACAAAAGCCACTTACAGACACAAACTGACTAATAAAGACCAATTCCCACACAGATACACACACCGTCCAAATGTTTTGAGAGCGCCAAAGAGTGAAAGCCTATCAGAGAAGCATCACGTGGAAAGGTGTTGGAAAGAGAAGTCTAATGGTCGCTGCAACTTTCTCTCCCTCCCAGCAGCGCTCAGCGCGGCGTGATCACGTTTCTGGTGAGGTGTGCAGAAGACAACGCGACGCCGCAGAGCCACTTAAGATCCCCGCTGATATTTGATAGAAGCCTTAATCGTTATTTTGGGGCAAAGCGGGACAATGGCGCCTGCGGGGAGCGCCGCTTTCAAATATGTGTCATGCATGTTAAATCGTTTGCAAATTGAGGGGAGGGGGGGATTTCGGCAGCAGGCTCGAAACCCACGAGAGGAGCCGCTGAGAAATAAGCCATTATTTGCAACTCAATCCCGTTTGATTTCTGTCTGCAGTGAAAGGAAATAGTTCCCCTTGAGCTCTGTGGAACACGTAAACCATAACATTTGGTCAGCCTCTCTGGTGTGGTTTCAGGAGGAAAACCAAAATATCCCATTCAGAACAGGCTTCCACAGGCGTCCCAGTGCACACTGAACTCCTGCTGAACTGGTTGTTAATGATTATAACCCCGATATATACATATATATGCGGGCATATATGGTAAATGAGGGCACACTTAGGAAGCCACAGGGGCCTTGTTATGCTTTTGCTATTTTCCTCCGGCTTAAGGAGGTCCACCTGTTCCCCGTTAAGTCACACCGTGCTGCTGCAGACTCTGAATCTGCAACACAAACTCTGTGCTGTCAGCGAGTCTGCTCCGATCGTTTTGGGTTAACGGTTCCATTAAGAAAGAGATGTGGGAAAACAACACGTCGTAAATGCTGCTCGACACCGAGCAGCGTTTACCGAGCAGCGTTTTAATCCAGAATTAAAAAGACATGTTTTGTGTTTGCAAGCGTCGCCACATTCGTGGCCTTGTGAAGATGTGCTGCTAAAAGAAGCTCCGTGAACGGTGTTTTCTGAATGGAGCTTTGCAGTGAAGAGAAAACCTTTCAGCGCGGCTCAAAAGGAGGAAAATATGAAAACTAAAAACATTGCATTTCACGCTCACTTGGAGATGTATTGAGCATCTGGCTGAGCACTTCCCTGCAGCGCGGCCTGTGTCGGCTTGTCCTTGGTTTCACGCACAGTCACAACTCTTGTTTTTAAATTCTAAAATAACATACTTTTTCTTTTAGTTTTTCTTCTTCCAAACGCGTAATAAACACCCGAGTGTCAGATGGTTCCTGTTTGGTTAACTATGGAAACGAGTCATGCTCGGATAAAGTTGCAGGAACTAGAATCATGTTTTAGTTTTACATCATTAAATTCACTTGTGAATGTCATTTTTGCTGCTTGATGCCAAAGAATGTTTGTGTGTTTATTGTTGGAGGGAACACATTTCTGTTAAGGTTAAATACAACTTGTCATCTGGACACCAGTGAGACGTTAGCTGACACTTTATAAAATGTATTTTTATAAAGTCGCATTGGTCTGTTGTAGAGGTGTCGTCATATACTGCTGACAACAACCGTGAGATTTTTTTAAAAATAAAACAAAATATTGAGTTAATTATACACATTTGATAATATTCTGTAAACAATCCAGCGCCTTTTAAATAACTTTATATATAATTATTGTTACAGACTCTCTCCTCTCACCTCATATTTTGAGTGAAATGAATTCGCCCCAAAATTTGACAAATAAATAAAATGAACAAAGTACACATTTGTTAGGATTAATAGTACAAACAAACTGGAACCCAAAAGCCCGACAACCAGGCAGAGATACACGGATAGTTCAGTTCACTGGGAGTACAAGCAGGGTCAAAACCGGGAGATCAGTCACTGAGGCAAACACATCCAAAAAGGGAGCAGGCAGAAAGTCCAAGGTCAAAACGGGCCAAGCTGCTCCGGTACAGAAAGTATAGGCAGAAACACGCGAGACAACCCGGCAGAGAACAGGTGCGAGTGGAGGGCTTCACTGTGAGGGACTGATGAGGGGATGTGCTGCAGGTGAGCTGGACGTGGAGCACCAGGTGAGTGGAATGAGAGAACAACTATCAGGCGTGGAGGAACGTGTGACCCATACGAGCAGAAATTGCTGGACTTTTTTTAGGAAAATGCACGGAAAGTTAATATGACTTTCCATACAAAGCCTTGTATGAGGACACAATGATAGAAAACTCAGAGGTACAATACGTGAAACAAAACAATAATAGAAGGATACGTAGCCCTTTAAGCCCTAACCATAACCCCTAATCCTATTTATTGTTTGAGTTGTGTTTAGAGGTTGTACATGGGGATTAATATTATTGTAGCCCTGATTTTTATGTTTAATTTGATACCTAACATGTTTTTTCTTTTCTTTTTGGATTTATACCATGTTTTTTTTTCTTGATTTGTACCTTGTGACCCCATATTAGGGGAATCTGGGGCTCAAAGAGTTAAAGAAAGTTATTATTTCATTTCAATATTTCCATCCCATAAGAAAAAATTGAGCGTGCAACTTGCGATTTGAGAGTTTCTCACTTCTGAACATGCGTCAGCACCTCGAGGATAAAGACAAATGACACCTTGTTTTGACAGGAAAGAATACAAGTGAATTGAAAGTGTTTCCCTGCCACTGTGCGTTTCCCTCTCTTTTCCCTGACAGGTTTCTACTGGTCACATCATGATTCCCTCCTCGCTGCTCGGCCTGTAAACGTGAAGTCCTCTTGATGACTGCACTGGGCCTGCTATGTGCTCTGGCTCCCAGCCAGCCCTGTCTACATGTCACTGATGGACTCGCACAGCAATTTGCCTGAACAAACTTATCCCAGCTGTGCGGCGAAAGAAAGAAAAAATAGAACCTCTGGAAAACGCATCACTGTGACAATTTCAGGCATGTTTTGGCTTTTCAAACGGATTCTCAGAGATGTGCCTTTCCTGTAACGTGTGTTATTTGAGTCGGAATAAAAATAGACGCCAACTGACTTATGTCAGCGTGCCTCCCGGAGGTGGCATTCAGCTCGTGTGTGTGTGTGTGTGTGTGAGCGTTTTCTTTGCAGACATGTAACACTGAGTTCAGCGGAAACCTGTCAGGGGATGAATAGAAGCGTAATGCAGGCTTTGAATGAATTACAAATGACACCATCATAAATAACCTTTCCATAAGACGGAATAGACGGCTCTGCTTTTGAAGGTTTTCTCAGGTTTTCTCAAGTCTCTCTGGATATAAAGTTATAAAGAAAACCAAGAACATATCCGATGGAGAAGGTTTAGTCCTCGTTTTACTGTGAAATTACTTAATGCAATTTTGTCATTAAGCTTTTGTACAGTTTCTCTATAAAAAAAAAAAAAAGCTACTTATTGTTAATACAGCATACAGTATTTTTGCTGTAATCATTTTTAAAGAATTACATTATTTGACTGGCAGCAGTTTCAGATATATTTCTACTGTATCTGATAATACCAAAAGAGCCACTCCACTCCCACATCTTGGACTATCAGACCATCTGGCCCTGTCTCTGACTCCAGCATACAGACCCCTGAATCTGTAGACAGAAACCATCCATTAAAACAGTCCGGGTGTGGACTGAGGAAGCCACCTCAGCCCTACAGGACTGTTTTGATGCCACAGACTGGGAAATATTTGCTGAGGAGACAGATCTGGAGGGACACACAACGGCTGTCCTCTCCTACATAAGCTTTTGTGCTGAACCGTGGCTCAACGGCGAGGTGCGGACCCTGCTCAGAGCACGGGACTCTGCCTTTAAATCTGGGACGTCGCAGGAATACAAAGAGGCGCAAATGAGACTGAGGAGGGGGATCAGGGAGGCCAAACGCAGATATAAACAGCGCATAGAGGAGCACTTTAAGAACAACGACTCCAAGTGCATGTGGCAGGGGATAAAAACCATCACTGGCTACAAAAAAAACAACTGCACAGCCTTAAGCCCCGCAGACAACACTCTTCCTGATACCCTGAATCACTTCTTCACTCGGTTCGATAGGGAAAACAAGGAAACCAGCATCCAGCCTGTTCTACCAGAGAAGGACCAACTGATAACGCTCCAACACCACCAGGTTAGATCCGTCCTGCGCCGAGTCAACACCAGGAAAGCGACAGGACCGGATGGGGTCTCCGGAAAAATCATTAAGGCCTGTGCAGACGAGCTAACAGGGGTATTTACCACCATCTTCAACCTCTCACTTGAACAGTCTGTTGTTCCCACATGCCTTAAGACAACCACCATCGTCCCTGTACCCAAGAAAACCAAAGTGAACTGCTTGAATGACTATTGGCCAGTTGCTCTAACACCCATAATCACAAAATGTTTCGAGAGACTAGTTCTCTCCCACATTAAAACTGTCATCCCTGCCGATCTTGACCAACACCAGTTTGCTTATCGGACAAACAGATCAACAGATGATGCAATCACAACAGCTCTTCACGCAGCCCTTACACACCTGGATCACAACAACACATATGTAAGGATGCTGTTTGTTGATTTCAGTTCTGCTTTTAACACAATAATTCCACACAAACTGGTTCAAAAATTGAGCAACTTGGGCTTGGGCAGTTCACTGAGCAAATGGGTGCTGGACTTCCTCAGGAACAGACCCCAGTGTGTCCGGATGGGGGACCACACCTCAACCACTCTGACCCTGAGCACTGGAACACCACAGGGGTGCGTCCTCAGTCCTTTTCTCTATTCCCTCTTCACATATGACTGCACAGCCATTCACCCCACTAACACCATGGTCAAATTTGCAGACGACACTGCTGTAGTAGGACTGATAACCAACAACAATGAGACAGCCTACAGGGAGGAGATCCAACATCTGACACAATGGTGTTCACATAACAACCTGGACTTAAACACAACAAAAACTAAATAAATGATAATAGACTTCAGGAGAGCAAGGCGGGTGGAGCACGCTGCCCTCCGTGTACGTGGAGAGGAGGTGGAGAGGGTGGACTGCTTCACATACCTCGGAGTCCACATTTCATCAGACCTCACCTGGTCCAAAAACATCTCCCATCAGGTGGGGAAGGCCCAGCAGAGGCTCTACTTCCTCAGGAAGCTGAAGCAGGCTCACCTTCCTCAACACCTGCTGATAAACTTCTATCGGGCAACCATTGAGAGCCTCCTGACCTACTGCTGCACTGTGTGGTTTGCTAGCTGCACAGTGGAGGACAGGAGGGATCTGCAGCGGGTGGTGAGGATGGCAGAAAGAGTGATTGGGACCACATTACCCCCCCTCAGTGACCTATACGCTGGTCGGCTCTGTAAAAAAGCCAGCTGTATCTCCAAAGACCCCACCCACCCTGGACATGCACTGTTTGCTCCCCTTCCATCTGGAAGGAGATACAGGACAATTAAAACACGCACAAACAGACTACAAAACAGCTTTTACCCACAGACTGTCAAATGTATAGAACCCCCCCCCCCCCCAAAAAAAAAAAAAAAACTGAGGACAATATTCAATGGCACATGCACTTTATGATGATCCACTTATTTATCTGTCTACTTGTGATGTGAATGTTTCTATGGTTGTTTTTAATGTTTGTCTTTACTGTAAGAGCTGCTAAACAGTTTTTCGTTGTTTTCGTGACAATGACAATAAAAGTATTCTATTCTATTCTAAATACGGTAACTTTCTGTAATCAAAATGTAAAGTCATTTGTCAGTATATAGTTCCGGCTGAAAAGAAGCGCTTGACTGTTGGGATCACAGGAGCAAGCTTCACGACTCCCAGAATGCATTGCTTTCACAGCAATATACAGTACACGCATTTCACTGTACATTAACATTAAAGTGTTACCGTGTGGAAAGAAATCGTAAGAAATCATACAATGAGATGAGGAAATGTGAGCAAATGTAAACGGCAGAAAATCCAGAACATTTTTCGTTGCACATTAAGACGCGGAGCACATATGTGCCGAGTCTCTGCAGAATATTCAGAGTACCTGATATGCAGAGATTCAAGAGCTGTGATTGGTCAGTTTGGGCTGCTTGTGAAGCATCTTCTCTTTCATTAACCAGCGGTGCAACCACTGCACTTAATTTAGACATTCCTGTACTTTCTTTGAGTATTTCCATTGTACGCTAATTTCTACTGAAATTTCAGAGGAAGATATTGTATTTTTTACTCCATTACATTTATTTCATATAAATTAACAATTTATGATGTATTATTATAGTGTCATCTACCCAGCAGTACAACAATTAATTAAACTAAGCTTTTCCGTTACCAAGTGCAATATTAAAGTGTTGAACACATTAATGCATCAGTAATTATAATCCAATAATATCACACATATTCTGAAATGGGGCGTTCTACATATTAGTATTTTTACTTGACGTACTTTAAGTATACAGTATTTTGATGCTAGTGCTTTTGCACATTTACATACAAATTGCACTTGTAGGATTTTGCAGTGTAGTATTGCTACAGTTTTACTTAATTTATTAGTTTATCTATTGTTGTAGTTTATGTAAAATAAGTAAATAACTTTGTCGTAGATCTGATTATTTTACAAAAAACAAAACATGCAGGAGATACATTTGCCTTTTTGAGGGAAAATACAGCAAATGGCACGATATTCCCAAAATTAATGTATTTGTTCTTCCAAGTTTACAATCTGATCACTCACAAGTTCTCATGACCCCGCCCCCTTGCTCCGCTGCCTTTAAATATAAATAATAATGGTCAATATTAACACAGATGCTAATAAAGACAGTCAAAGCGAAATGTATCGGCTCACGCTTGGACAGCTTTCAGAGAAGAAGAAGAAGAAGAAGAAGAAGAAGAAGAAGAAGAAGAAGAAGAAGAACTCTGGATGTGAACCAATCACTGACTCCTGTGAACGTTGTTCTCTCTTCTTAATGCCGTAACAAAACCCCAGTCTGACAAATATGACAGCTCAATCTGTTTGTGAGCGATAACAAGTCATCACAAGATTCCTGTGCAGGGTGAACAAGTTACACACACACACACACACACACACACACACACACACACACACACACACACACACACACACACACACACACACACACACACACATCTGCCCCGAGAGAGGAGGGGAAAGTGCCTTTTGAAACTGTGGAGCATGGAGAAAGGCAGAGGGGGATTTGTATTGTGAAAGGCCTGAGAGGAGCGGGGTGGGGCACTTTGACAAGCTCCTTTGTGAGCAGAGGAATCACAAATTAATTGCAGCGCAGGGCGGCTGCCTTCGCTGTCAATGTTGGCTTTGAGTTTGCAGTGCCAGGTGAAATACCACAGGCTTGGATTCAACAACTAAATACTTATCTCCGGTATTGTTCTCGGAGAGTGAGCGCTGAGTCCGGAGTGAAAAGATGAAGGCTGATGTATCTGATCCCGTTCGTCTGTCGCTACCTCGGTAATGGCTTAAGCCTCGAAACCTGTCAAATAGCACGGGGTTGACAAAACATACATCATCTCCTTACACACTGTTAACTCCGATAAGAATGGTGTGCATTACAGCAAGTGATAACCTGTATGAATACCTAATGCTAATACACGATGCGGTGTGAGTGTGTGCGTTTAGGAATCATCAAAGTGACACTTTTGATATTCTTTTCTGTTCACTTTTTAATCTACGTGGAACATGAACATCACGAAGAAAGCATGGATATAAATAAAATTAAAGGTGATGCAATCAGAAATTAAAAAAAAAGTTCAATACATCCAATATATGCAAAAGGAAATCAAAGTGAAGTTTAAGAATCTATGACATTTGGAGGTTTTAAATAGGGAAAAGAGAACTGATAAAAACACTACAGACAGAGACAAACACAGCCAGACAGACGGAGAGCAGAAACCTGTTCAGTACACAGACAGACAAAAGGGAGCAGAGTTCACATAGAGGTCACAGAAATAATATAACAGCGCCATATATTGTTTCTGTCAAGACGTCAAACAGAAGATGCCAGACATTTCCAGGCTGATGTACTTTCTGTCTGCTGGTTGTCCACTTTCTTACAGTTTCCACTCTCTTGATAGCTTTTGTCAAACATTTAAGTTTGCTTTATGAAATAAGCTCAGGCCAAGAAGTGTCATTATACATATTTCATGAGGTACCTTCTGAAATATGTTTTTTACATGGTTACTGAAAAATTCAGACTTAAAACTCTTTGAGGAATTTCTTGCCAAGAATCAATTGAGAAGATCGATGTTACTCTCGCATCAGTGCGATGAATAATGAAATGGAGCCAGCAGCCGCTTAGCTTAGCTTAGCTTAGCTTAGCTTAGCTTAGCTTAGCACAAATACAGGAATCAAGGGTTAAACATGCGGCAAGCATGGCTCGGTTCAAAGATAACAAAATCCACCCTCCCAGCAACCGCAAAGCTCTCTGATTAATATGTTATATGTTACATCTAAGACTGAGAGTTCATTTGCATCGTTGCAAAATAAATACTTGAAACATGCAAAAACTTAATAGTAATATAATAACTCATAATAAAGCATGACTTTTATGAATTCCCATTCCTGATTTTCTGGAAGTTCAGTTAAAACTTGGATTAAATTTGCATAGAAACGTGGTTTGAGATGTCTGTGAGCAAAACAAGTCCAATAGAGGACCAAACTATGAATTCAGAATAAACCCATTTAATATTAACGTGAACCGTTTCAATAAGGTTAAGTGGTGACATTTCATGGGAGGTAGAAGAACTAGTGATGAAGACTAGTCTGAAGACGGGAAAAAAAATCTTCTTTTTCTCAGAGCAGATCTTTAAACATGTTGATCTTTGGCTTTTGACACCTAACATCCAAACCACTGCAAGTCACATTTTGACCAAACAGAAGCAGCTGCCTATTTGAATTGTAGAAGAACTGTGAATTCCTTCTATAATGGCATTATTTTGGGGTTGATTCATGGTTCTAATATGACTAAATGTGTCCAATCTATAATTAAAGAGAACATTTTATGAGTGGCAACAAGCAATTAGCCCCAGCATGCCACACATACCGTAATAAATCACCCCTAAAGCTTCTTGTATCGTCATTCTGCACCAATTCAAAGCACCGCATTCATGCATTTTCTCCTTTAACACTGCTCACATTCCTTTTTTACAAAACGCAGATAGACATATTGCGCCCGTCTTTACATCTTAACACCACTAACCCCACTCCTGTGGATGTGGTGAAGATGAAGTGGTCTTAACAGCTCACAGATGCTCGCCCTGCGCTGACGGTGGGCAGGTATTCGTGGGTTGAGCCCTCTGAGCTGCAGCGATTCACTGTGACAAGTTCAAAACACATGCTGGCGTTGCACTTTCGGCTACAAGTTGAAAGGGTTGGAAACACATTTGGGGTGAAAAAAGAGCCAAACTAACCATTCGGCCCTGTTTTGTCCGTTTCACCCGATTCCAACGGGCGGTGAGAGACGAGACAATGGAGGTGTTTCAAAAGCAGTTAATTTGTTGCAGTTCACCACATTCTTCATTTGCCGATCAAACGGTTTCGGGCAGAACTGGGATGTCTTTGTTGATGAAGTGTTTGGGTCTGTGGGTGGCACTGAACATTAAAAACAAATGTTGGCGGAGTTGACTCATGTCTTTGTGATTGAGGCCTCAAACAAATTGGAGCAGCTATGAGAAACAAATCCTTCCTTAAATATATATATATATATATATATATATATATATATATATATAGTGTAGACAGCCTGTATGTAAGAAGTGGACGCAGTTACCATGATGTCAGCCATCGGTTTGTGGACGTGTCGCTTTAAAGCTTTTTGGCCGTCGCCATCTTGGTTTTTCTGCACTTAGCTGTCGTGGATGAAACATTCATAATGTACAGAGTAATACTTGACACCCTATCAACAGTTTCATGAAGCTGGTCATTGGGGGAAAACATATGTTTGGACCACAGGAGGACAAACAAGACTCTATTGTGATCTACCTCTTTTAAAACATTCGTGGTTTAGACAAGGAGGCTGCTGATGCAAACCGTGCACAAACTTTTGAAACACACCACTGTTTCTGCCGTAAAAAAAACGCACACCTTGAACAGGCGAATGCAGAATGATTTGCCGTCTCTGTGGAGAGCTCCCAAGTTGTATGAGCAAATGTTCGACAAACGTAGAAGTGACAGAGTCCTCAATGACGCTTGACCACTGGGAGCAAGTGTGATGTCGTTACAGAGCCACGCAGGGAGGAGGTTCACTTCTTGTTTCCTCCGGACAGTCAGCTTTCTTTCAACGTTTCCATGATTGTTCCCTAACTAAACGACCAGATATTACTTTAACCATGACGACGTAGTTACCTGCCTTTCAACTCAACCATTTATTGCAAATTTTGTAACTGACCAACGTAGCCTTGTCCAACGTTTTCTTTTTACAATAGTACTTTCTTTTTGTTTCCCTTGTGTTCAAGCATTCAAGAATGGCTGTTAATAATACATGATCATTAAATCACTAATTACTCAGAAACAAAACAATATATGTTACTATAAATAGTTAAAAAAGAATGGCATTCAGTTCATGTAGTTTGTGTTCATACTGAAGAAAACTGCATATTTACACATTTACATATTATATAAAAAAAATTATAAAAACAAAAATGTTTCTGCCTTATTTTTACCCAACGTATCCTCAGAAAAAGTTACATACATGCATACAGTCTTTTCAAAATAAACTTCCTTCTTCACAGGAAACAAAGTTAAGTTCAGGCAACAAAACTACTTAGATTGTGGTTTGGGTTCAAATAACTATGGATGTGCCGTTACGGAAATACGCAAATTATGTAATAAATAAATCAACGTTGACTTCTCGTTTCACGCGAATCCGTGGTATATCTACAAATTATGACGCAATCTTTTTTTGCAAGGTTTAACACTAACAGCCTGATTTATACTAAACCTGAGCCGTAGCAAATAAGACAACTTTAATTTAGAGGACGATAGCAAAGCAAAGTTGAATCCAAACTGTTGCAGATCTTCTGTCAGAATGCTAAACAGTAGGCTATGTGTGCAGAGTGCTTACATATCATCTGCTGATAATCCACATCTGTCCTTGAGTATACTCTGTCATCAGATATTATCAGGCAGGGCCATCCCTGATCATCAGGAGCTGCTGCTCTGTGGCCACCAGATGTCGGGCAGGTTGTAATATTAAACAGCGTGCTTTAACAATGAATGGCAGAACACCTGCAACAAAAGTAACTACAAAGAGACTTCCTCTGACAGCATTTCCTCTCCTCTCGGCCTCCTGCGTGACCCCGGCACCATCTTGGAAAAAGATCTCAGCGGCTCGTTGCTCTGGACCAGACGCCGGTTCCCCCGAGAGAGAGAGAGAGCTCAAATGCAGCTCACGCAAATTGAACACCGGCAGGCAGAAATTGAGGGTGGAGTGATGGAGGACGGGGTGATGGAGGACGGGGATGGGTGGAGGGGTGTGTGCACGGCACACCTGCCCGTAAATCTTGCAGACGTTTTCCTTTCGCGAGAAGCACTTGAAGAGAGAAATAACAAACACCGGTCAGAGGGCGGGGGCATAAAGCAGGGAGAGAGTGAGAGCAGTTAGACAAGAACAATGTTTAGGAAATCCTTTACTGAGACGACACAACAGCCGGGAACCAAACTGGAAACCTCTGAGATCCAAAAATCAACCACGCAGACAAGAAACGTCTGCGTTCTTTTCCTCAACAGTCTGTCTGAATGTGGATCGCTCTCGTCATGTTACCCAATAACTTTTAAAGGATGAATAACAGATCAATAACATGAGAATGCCAAAGGAACAATATAAATACATATTATCTTATAAGCTACTTAAAATAAGCTACTAGTGTTATTATCACTCCTCCTTTTGCGATGAAAAAGCAGCCTACTGTTATAGGCTACTCTAGATCTTTTTTACGGAGGACATTTTGACATCTCAGGAATCAAAAGTATAGGCTATATAATATTGTTGTTGCTCACTGAGTTGTATATATTTTGATCTATAAATAACATCTATGCTTTTCCTACTATGACAAGCCCAAAAGCAGTGAAAAAGGAGTAGTTTTTCTTTCGTAGTCTCACAGACTAACTAGCAATACAGCGTTTTACAGTTTTTTTTGATTGCTTACAGTTTTTTTTGATTGCTTAAGCACGATTTTCAAAACAGGGCCCATGTTTTCAAAACACTACACACAATTAGCACAACCACACACACAATTAGCAAAACACTACAGATCCTTTGCAAAATTAAACACTCTTGTAAAAACTATACACTTCTTTTTAAAAACCACACTTTGTTACCATATGAAACACACACGTTTCACATTACTATACTCTGTTTGCACGAGTTACACTCTGCTGTGATAAACCTAAAACACTTTTAGCACTTCTACTTCCCTATGATTAGAGTAGGCTACTATCAACAAAGTACAAATATAATGTAAATTCACCAAACACTACACAAGACCAATGTTGCAGACTGAAGAAACTCATTTATTTCTCAACACGCCCAAAATGTTGACATGGAGATTCATAATACTGTAACCAAACATCACTTTACGTATTGTAAGTAAAAAAAATAAAAATAAAAATAAAAACTAGACATTGTCTCTTCGCCTAGCTGGATCTGGCCAGAGAATTTCATCAACATCGCAGGCAATGTTGTCATTAGCAAGACACCTTGGAAAGAAACGTCTTGAATGACGAATCCATCCTTGCATTGCTGCTACCTCCATCTGGTCACAGGCCTCCTCCATGGCTTGGATGAGGGGTACCTCAGCCTGGAGACGGAGATCATATACCTTCCACCGCCATGCCGAGAAAAACTCTTCTATAGGGTTGAGGAATGGAGAGTATGGTGGAAGATATAGGACGGTGAAATGTGGATGTTGCTGAAACCAGTTCTGAACCAGAGCAGAGCGGTGGAAAGACACAGAGATTGTCCCAGACAACAATGTATTGCATATGATCGATTTGATTTGCTGCTGTTATGTTGTGCAATTGGTCCAAGAATGTAAGTATGAGTGCTGTGTTGTAAGGGCCAATATGGGCATGGCGGTGGAGGACCCCATTCTGTGTAATGGCTGCACAGAGTGTTATATTACCCCCACGTTGCCCTGGGACATTGACTATAGCCCTGTGGCCAATGATGTTTCTTCCCCTCCTTCGTGTTCTCGTCAGGTTGAACCCAGCCTCATCTACGTAAATGAACTCATGCTGGATCTCCTCTCCATCCATTCGTAAAACTCTCTGAAAAACAGTGTCAGGCAAGATTGTGTAGTTCAGTGTAGATCTAGTATACATATTACAGTACAGTAAAAGATTATGAGATAGTATGCAAGATCACACTGCTAAAGTGAATACATACCTCTGCATAATCATGCTGCAGTCGTTTCACCCTTTCGGAATTGCACTCGAAAGGCACTCGATAAATTTGCTTCATTTGAATATGTTTTTTTTTTAGGATGCGTGCCAGTGTTGATGTTGAGACCTGATGGATATCGTTGAAAATGGCGTGGTTATTGACAATGTTAGCTTGGAGCTGCTTGAGTGTTATAGCATTGTTGGCCAAAACCATGTTTACTCGTCCTCCTCGTCCTCCTCGTTCTCCTCCTCGTCTTACTCTTTCTCTGACTCTTTCCATTGTGCTTGAAGACCGATGAACTCACCTGCTGCTTTTTATAGTGCTTATACACCTGATTGGTGTGTCTACAATTAAGCAAACGAGTGTTTGCACACCTGATGACTGTGTTGAACCAATTGGTTGGACGGTGTGGTAATGTGACAGTCAGTGCTTTGGTATTGCAAGGACGTGACTTCATGATAGATTTTTGTGTGTAATGTATGTTAAGTGTGTTTAGTGTTTTGCAAATCACTGTGTGTAGAGTTTTGCAACAAGTGTGAGGTTGACAATGTGCTTATAGTTGTGCAAATATGGGCTGATGTTTTGCTTCTTGAGTGTAAGGTTTTGCTAATAGTGTACTACTTTTAATTTTAGTATGTAAGCAATCCAAAAAAACTGTAATACAATAAACTGTGTGAACTTATTGTTTGTGGCAGAGAGAACTAGGTTGTTAACTGTCAGTTAATTAAGACTATTAAATAGAAAGTAATAAGTACAAGTTGAAGAAAGAACAACAACAAAACTGACTGAGGAGGAAAATGTGGAAAGTGTTCTTTCAGCTGCTAATATAACAATTTTCTATATGCTTACTGTGATAAAAACTATGTGGAGCTGTTAATGTGGAAAAATACAATTCCTACACAAGTAGCGACAGATCTAATGTGCTAAATGTTAAGTTTAAACATAAGCACATTCGCCAGTATCATAATAAATATGGCCTCTTTATTATTTTCGATGCAGGCTGACTTCCCTGTTTAAACATTCACTCCATCATCTGACTCAGTAATAAAAATAAGTGCACCACAATGTAAGCATTGGTTATTCAAATGAGACACTCCGATGACACAGGCAGAAAGCAAACAGCTCGCTGCCAAATGTGGCTCATGTAAAACTAATTATAACACTCCTTTTGTTTGCACACACCTGTGGATGGCAAACATGTGTGTGTGTGTGTGTGTGTGTGTGTGTGTGTGTGTGTGTGTGTGTGTGTGTGTGTGTGTGTGTGTGTGTGTGTGTGTGTGTGTGTGTCTCAATGTGTGTGTATGTGTATAAGTGTGTGTCGGATGCTTGACAGTACAACTTAAACAAAAAACAGACAGTCTTTGCCAAGCTCCATCATTCAATACACATATCATATAATAGTTCAAGGTTGTAAAACAATATTATTTCATAATCTATATGAATCTATATTCTAATCTAAACACATGTAGCAAAAACAAATGCAAGCAATCCAACTATAACTGTCCAATTAGATGTTTGTATGCCTAGTTTTTTTTATATTAAAAAATATGAACTAGTAAATACAACTAATTAACTAGTTTTCTCATCGTGTAAACATTGGTAGCCCTGCAAGCTACACTCCAACTGTTTCTTCCAAAAGGTCAAAACCAGGCAAAACCATTTGGAAGCACTTTTTAAACCTCAGCCGTGTTTTCTAAAGAATTCCAAAAGGTTTGCATACCTATACTAAATCCAGATTATCTCCTCAATCAGAAGGGTTATTTAAAAAGGTATACTATACAGAAAGCATCTGTGAGATTACTTAAGAAGTGTATATAGCAGTATATGTGTTACTGGTTTATTGGTTGATGATAGAACACAGGAAAAAAATAAAACATTTAAAATATTAAAAAAGTAAAGACTTCCAGGATACATTTTTACTTTCAAATATGGTTGCTTTTTTTCTACTATAAAATAGCACAATATATTAAGAGTAATTCTGCAAAGTTTGACTTTGATTAAGTGAAGTAAAATATGTGTAGTCATTAATTTAGTACAGAAGTTTAGCCGAATCTCCAAAATTGACCATCTATCTTTAGTTTGTGATATTGCCATAATCCAGAACACTGGCAGAGTTGAACATTTTTAGGGTAACGTAACATCTTGACATGTGTCAAGAGGTTCCGTCTGAGGTTACCACAGACGGATGTATCCAGTCATTTTTCACAATAAAACATCTTTCCGGCCTTGATTTTTTTTTTTTCATTCGTTCTTTCTGTGCGGAATGAGCATACTTATAACCACATTCTCAAAATTCTGACCCTTTGCTTTTTTATTAAAAGCATGTACTTGTACTTTTACTTTCAATACTTAAGTACATTTTATATCAGAAAAATACTTTTGATACTGAAGTACAGAAAATATTAGATACTTTAAGACTTTTACTCAAGTAGTATTTTAATAGGTGACTTTTACTTTTACTGGAGTAATTTTCCAGTAAGGTATCTTTACTTTTACTCAAGTGCGGCTTTTGGGTACTTTATACACCACTGCAAACACAGCAGGCAGAAATGTTACACTATTAGTTGTAACATTTATATTACATACAGGATGTTCGGCTCATAACAGTGTGGAAATTGTATTGTCCTGTATACCTTCACTCAGTCTTCCTCCTGGCTGAGCCTGCTGTTAGTGAGTGTGTGTGTGTGTGTGTGTGTGTGTGTGTGTGTGTGTGTGTGTGTGTGTGTGTGTGTGTGTGTGTGTGTGTGTGTGTGTGTGTGTGTGTGTGTGTGTGTGTGTTATTGTTTTTTCATAGAGCATTTTGACAATAAGGAAAGAACCAGAGATCAAAATGAATTTGCATTTTACGCTTATTAAGTGTTTTCAGAACTATGTATATAAAATATATATTTTAAAAGCAAGACTGCAATTGTTCAGTCTACAAAGTGTCAAACATCAATGTAAATTACCCATTTAAAGCTGCCTTCCCAATAAACAATATATGCATTTTATAATTTTGGAAAGCATGCTTTCCATAAGTAATAATCAAAATGATTGTGCTGTGAACTAAAAAAAAACAATTACCCCATTCATCGCTGTCTAAATTCCAATAAAGTAGTAAGAAAGTCAGTAAAGTTTAATTTGATTACAGATGCAAATTAGCTCAAAGCTGAGTGCATGAAATTGTGACATTTATGCTTTGAACTGTACTTGGTCCCTTTCGGATAACATTTATAAATAATAAATTAGAAAGTCCCAGTTGAGATAAAGCTTTTTCTCTGCATGAGTGACCTGAGAATAAATTACAGTATATACAAGATAACAAAAATAAGAGTTTGTATGTAACATTTAAAGCGATAGAAATGACCTTCTATTGCTAAAATATTGAGTACTTTAACAAATTATTGTTTCTCTACTGGGTTTATTATTTATATATTAAAATATCAACAAAGAAAGATCAGTATTTTTTTAATTTCTTGGTACTTTCAATTTGGATGTATCTTGAGTCAGGACATATTTATTTAATTTTGTCTTTCCAAAGACAACCGAAGAGGGGGATTTATCAAAGAAAAAGTGGGAAGAAGGATGAATTCAAGGGGCCATCTTTGCACCTGTCAATGAGTGATCCATTGTTCGGCCCGTCCATTTAAAAACCTGTGGGCTTTGAATAAAATGTCACGCCAGTGGTTCACCGGAGCCTTTTTTACGGATGGTTTCAAGGTGAATGGAAGCCACAACCACTAGTCCTTTCACTGCCAAATGAATGCGGCCAAGCTCTTTCCTGGCTCGGTGAATTTGAAGGGGGCGGCAGCTTTAACCGCAAAGTTAATTAGGTATGTTTATTTGGGTAAAATTTACATTCAGGAACCCTGTGCACATCCTTTATGGAGACGTATAAGAAAGGGCAGAGTTGTTGAGTAGGGGAAGTCAAGATCAAAGTTTAAATGTGGGGCTTTGTTTATTGATATGTGAGGTATTCAAATGATGGGCAGTCAGGCCGGAGTGCTTTGAATGTCTTACAAGGTCATTCAAGTGTCATCGCCTATATAGATAGATGCCTCGTTTTTTTCTATGAGCTGTTAAATACATTCCCTACATACAGTATATGTTCTCCCCACTGAAGCTGAAGCCAGTACTTGTGTGTTCCACACAGCACGTACAGCAGTTTGTTGAAGATAGAGTCAAATAGATATTCATTTCCATGTGTGATTTTAAGAAGAGTTAGATCAAGAAACATTTTGAATATTGACATATTTCAGTCCTAAAACAGGTTCTAGTTCTAATATTTATTCTAATCTATTTGGATAAGATACACTTGATGTAAATGCAGACAAATTATGAACTGTACAATGAAGAACAAATATTCGCTCAGTCGAGCTGAAGCAAACAAACGCCCAGTACAAACAGCTTTATTTTTTCATAATGAAAACAAAGTTTCTGATATCAGAAAGATGCAAATGTAGCTTGACTAAAACCTGTGTGTCATTTGCGTGGCTTGCCTTTGAAACGCCACGTTGCTGTCATCATACTTACTAAGTTAGTGTACGTAAATGAGGGCCAGCAGTCCATCACTCTGGACTTATCATGTTTGTTTAGAGCTCTGACATCTGTGGGAATTCATTCCCTGCCAGGTGCTACAGCACAGAGCTGCGGAGGCCAGTTTATTGAGGCACCTGCTGGTCACTGCTGCCATCTTGTGTTCCCTTTAAGGACCGCTCAGAGGAGCGTGGACGTTTCAGAACATTTTAACCTCTAAAATAAATAGTTCCCCAAGTATAGCTTGTAACGTAGAAACGTGTTAGAAAAGTGCACTGTCCAAACACTATCACATAGTTGTTTTTAAACATATGAAAACATCCAAATATATAATCTATATCTCTGTGGGCCACTGCGAGTCAGATTTATTTGATTAATCATTTGATTTATGACTTTACATTCTATTTTTGACACTAATTGCGGTGCTTCATGTCACGACCATACTTATATATTTGTAGCAATGCATAGTGGACTTTAAACGCTGAGCAATACTTTATACATTGACTGTGCAATACTGTCATCACATTTTTGTGCCTTATTTTTGTGCAATACTACTACTATATTTTGTGCCTTATTTTTATTTATCTTTTACTTTTTTATTATAATTTATGTGTGTTAGGAGGACCCAGCAAAATAAGCTTTTCATTGTACAGAGTGACTGTCTGTTATCTGTGCATATGACATAAAAAATATCTTGAATCTCTTGAATCTTGAATGTCTAACAAACCAGGGTGGCAAAAGTAAAGTATCAATACTACAAGGCAAAGATACACGTCAAGATCATCATTTTGCTTAAGTAAAAGTGCAGGAGTATTAGTAGCAATATGTACTAAATGCACCCCTGTCCCTCAGCATCTTATTATTGGACTATTTGAGGTGCTACTTCATATACAGTTGAGTTGTTTAATGATTAAACAACTCAATAGATTAAACATTAAACATTAATCTATACAAATACATCATATTTTATACACAAGATTGCAGTCCACAAAGTACCTGGTAACTACAGGTGTAAAAAAACTGTAGTGGTGCAGAAAGTACATACATGTCGTGGGGTAAAACTACTCAAAAGTACAAATACCTCAAAATGAATGGTACTTCGTCGCCTATATCTACCGAAATAAATATGATTTTGAAGAGCACTACAGATCAAAACCTATGTCCCATTTGCACTGGTGCTTATAACAGTATTACACACACGTTATTACATTATTATTATTATAATGTCATCATGGTCGACAATATCTCCAAGTGTGTAGTAAACTGTGCATCGTCTTGTTTGCAATCATGGCCACTCTACCAGAAAGTAACAGTAACGTTTATAGGCCAGATACACGCCCAAGAAAAAAACCCACCTATGATTGACGTGAGATCCAGCCAATCACTGCGGAGGGAGGGTGGGATTTCCGGTGACATTGACAAATCATCAATGGCGACAGAAGAAAAACTTTATCTTGTCAGCAAAACAACAGCGAGGGGGAGTGAACTTTCCGACAGCAGTCATATTTTGAAGAAACATTACAATATATTTCATCTAATTGTGTGCAGTTACAGTTCGGCCGAAAGGTAAATCGCCCAACGGCGCTCCATCCGTGTTAAAGAGCGACATGTAGCGGCTCGACATTCAGCTAAATGTCCAAACTTCCTCTAACGGACGGTTTGCTGGCTGAAGGTTCGGTACTCGGTAGCTCGCTAGCTAGCTGCTATGCTAGCTAACCGACGTTAGCTCAGTTCCACAACGTTTGGTCGAAGCAGACGACCCTAAAGCTCCTCGGTGTTTATTCCTCAGCGTCTAAATGTAACATGAAAAGGGATTGTGTTGGTCTTTAAAGATATCGCCCAGGTCGCGTCAGGCGCTTGACTTTCATCGACAAATTGATTTTTTTTTGTGTGTAGCCTGCCTGCCTGTATGCATGTCCGTGATGGCCACCATGATCCAATCAGAGTTATCGTTAGTTCTACAGAGAGATGGACGATGTTTGTGCCTCCTGTATCTGGCTGGGTGTTCCGCATCCTATTGTTATCGTCTCTTTATTGGAAATGGGGTGAAAATCGTCGTAATTTTGGCGCTGACCACGTCATTTGTACAATATATTTTACATTGAGTCATGGTGGGATACTCGTGAGTTAAACGGATAGTGCGTTATATTATCATATTATTATCTGCATTCGGGCACCACCGGTGGCGATGGCTGTGAGGTTTGCCGGTAGGAGGTGATAGTCTGACTGAGAGACTGTGGATGGACCGATGTGCAGTGATGGACTGCAAGACAGGCGGTTGTTTACATTGCAGGGCTTGCAGTTCACGTGCTCGATGCGTGTCTTCCATGCAGGCACTATGTGTGTTGTTATGGCTCATGCTGCTGTTGTCACTTAGGGCTTTACCTTTTATAATAATGAGGCTTTTATTTAATTGTATTACAGGGAAGTGTGTCAAGCCACATGGGGATTTGGGCCTTTTATTGGCAGAGAAGGGAGAGAAATGCTTGAGTTATTAAAAACGAATTTATTCATCATAGATTGTTTATTAATTCAGATAAGGAAGGGTCTCTGTTTACAAGGTAGACCAACAATACATAGTAGAGTAAACAGGCCCTTGTTCTTGTTGTTCGTATTGATTTATGCCGTTGCTTTAAGCAGAACTAAATTGTATAGATTAAAGGTGCCATCTGCTTTGTATTCCCTCAAAAAGGCAAACTCAGCACCATCAACTATAAAAACTATAAATAATCTATTAACACCACTCAATTAAATAGATTTATATACGCAATGATGATGATGATGATGATGTTATCCAATGTCAAGTCTCTGTAGTCGACTGTCATATCAACCCATTGTTGGTAACATATATATATATATATATATATATATATATATATATACGCCTAATGTTGTGCGTGTGCATGCATTTCGTACCTTTTTAAAATATGTATGTACATATACATGCAACAGAAATAGGAGGACCTATACAGTGTATTCTTGTCCAGTGAAGCAGCCGTGTGATAAATAGTTCCTTTTTTAAAGAAGAATAATCCTTATTTCATATATTTCATACATGAAATGCAACTCAAAAGGTTAAAGACATGGTAATGTTATGGTAGTCCTTGACCTTTTATTGTTTTCATGGCTTTGACATCGTCTCTCTCCTCCACCCCTTAAGCTGTCTGGTATGTTCCCAGCAGTCCAGTAGATGTCCACCACTTCAGACACGTCAGGTGGTATGTCACATCCTGGCCCTTCTCCGGGGGCCGGTCTATCCCCGGGGCCCATCTTGGGCCCTAGCCCCGGACCGGACCCCTCACCAGGCTCTGTTCACAGTATGATGGGACCCAGTCCTGGACCAGGAACACCCAACGCACCTCATGGCATGCAGGGACAAAGTGAATACTCTCAGGACGGCATGTATCCGATGCACAAGGTACAGTTTGCTGTGAAGTGTCGCACGTTGTTGTCCACCTGCCACTGTGACTCTACTCTAGGATTCCAAAATCTACCTGCCACTCAACAGATTACCATTGTTGTTGTTTTTTGGCAGGTGTGTAAAGCAAACCCAGCTGCCACTTGCTTATTTCACCAGCATTTGACTGGTGGCTCCTGCTAAATTCCAACCTTAGCTCTTGCTCGATGACTATGTTCTAGTTATTTTATAACTCTTTGATGTCTTCAGCAGGCTTAGTTGTTACAGTTTAGTTTTAACAAGACACTTGTTGCAAGAGCCAGACCGATGGATCAACCAATATTGGTTTATTGCAGATATATATATCATGCAATTACCGATAAGTAAAGGAAATTCCCCTTCTTAGAAATATCAAAATATATTTCAGGTAATTTAGAAAGTGTCTCTGTGACATAGTTTCTCCTCCAGAGAGAAAATATACTTTTATTATATATATTTATTTTAAGAGGTATTGGTGTCTGTTAGGCATGTATGACAAATGTTTGGTTGGACTGTACTTGTCACCTAAATAAAAGAAAGACAATGAAAACCGAGAAATCCAATGTGGAAACCTACAAGCAGCAATAAATCTCTGCTCGAGTGTCTTCACGATGTTGATATTTTGCACTTTAGAAATATATCTACACAGCCAGTTGCTAATGAACCTCTTTAGCCAGCTGATCGACTTTTGTCAAAGATGCGACTTGCAATGAATAGAAAAGGAAAAAAAAAGTGGTTTAGCTCTGTGCAAGCGGTAATATGAGTCATTTCAATTCAATTTTCTATTATATTTTCTTGGTGTGGCCCGATATCACATCCCATTTGCCTTCGAGGGCTTTACAGTCTGTACAAGCAAGCAACGTCGCCGTGTCCTTGGCCCGTCTCATCCTTTATTATGTGGAATGATTTGATGACACTCCTCAGTCTTTGTTTTTGATTTCAGGGTGGCAGTTTGGGGTGAAAATGCGTCGTATACAATAACTGAATCTGGATCTTTTTCTACTTTCAGACCATGGAGGGGATGAATGAGAAGACCATGGCAGAAGCGATGCACTTTGGCCACATGAAAGGTGTGGGGATGAGGTCGCTGCATAGTGGTATGGGGCCTCCGCAGAGTCCAATGGACCAGCACAGCCAAGGTATCCTGTTACTTAAAAGAAAAGGAAAAATAAGAAGCTTTTTAAGCAGGCAGAATTAATTATGATTGTTTTATTAATTGAAGTTTGTATTGAGGCAGCTTTCTTTTTCTCAGTATCAGAAACTCCATCACTTAAAACAATCCGTCTTCACAGTTTCATATATCTCCAGAATATAACGAGGCCAACCAAATTGTGATTACTCCTACACGTACTGTTGAATATTTTTTCATAAAAATGGTTTTCTGTCTTGGTAATAATCTTTAAACACCGTCGATTTATTTTATGATCCCTTCGTCGGCGCCGACCACCGCTTTAAGGGTACTAATGTCAATTTTGGTTCTGTAAAATCCTTTGAAAAAAGAAATGTCTCCCCTCCTCTACTGTAGGATACATATCCCCCCATCCATCCCCCATGGGTGTCCATGAGCATGCTTCTAGTCCCATGTCAGGAGGCCGGGGACCCACACCGCCCCACATGCCTCCCTCCCAGTCGGGCCCCATGATGCCCATGGATCCCCAGTCAGCCGCGCCCAACATGCCCAACATGAGCCAGCAGGGCCGGGGACCTTCTGCCTTCAGTCCGGTCCAGCTGCAGCAGCTCAGAGCTCAGATCCTGGCCTACAAGATCCTTGGCCGTGGGCAACCCCTTCCTGATAACCTCCAACTGGCTGTTCAGGGCAAGAGGAGTCTACCCACAATGCAACAGCAGCAGCAGCAGCAGCAACAGCAACAGGCACCTGGTGCCAGCCCTTACAACAGGCCGCCAGGTAAGAAGACAGCGATACAAACTGGTTCATTAGATTTCTTTTTGTGTGACTTGACACTTTAATGTGAGCTCCATGTCCTCCATGAAATGTGAGCCAGGCTTCCTCAAAACGGGGATGGTTCGTTTCTCAGTGGGCCCGAGGTTTTGACCGGAGAGTTTCCACACGCGTGTACATAAACTGGCAGCATCAGCTGCCAGTTTACGTACACGCGTGTGGAAACTCGCGTGTCAAGTGTGCCAGCTCTCATTGAGAAGACCGGCGTGATCCTGACCAGAGATGTTGATACATTCAAGCTTCTCAAATCCAAGTGATTTTCTGGTGTCAGATATAGGGCTGCAACTATCGATTATTTTAATAATCGATTAATCGGTTGATCATTTTTTTCTATTAATCGATGAATCGGATAAAAAAATAATAATCTAAAAAGCATTAATTTCCAACCCTTTATTCCCAAACAGAAGTGACAGTGCAAAACATCTTCAGAAAGCACAAACAGGTTGCTCCTTGAACATCTGAACTGTTAATTAAAAAAATAAAATGAACTAACACTAAAAACATGTATGCTTTACATTTGCCAAATGTGAGCCCTTTTCACTGTAATTGATCTCCTTGGAGCAGAGGCTGCATTTACATACCTGCTTTATCAATATGTATGAAACACTGGACAGAGGGAAGCTGTAATGCTGCATATAGAGAGTCCTCTTCCTTAAACTATTTCATTCTGGGTCTCTTATGACCACGACGTCACGTTGTTGGCTAAGCCCAACTACGTGATTTGCTTCATTCTACTTTGAGTAAAAAAAAAAAACCTGCAGCCAGATCCTACGGTGTGCCAGTTTAACGTTAACGAGTGACTGGTGAACTGAACCAGACTGGGGGCATACGGGATGTTTCATCACGTTACGGTTTGTTACAAGCAAGACTGAACTGTAACGGAACATAAAGTAACTTTAACAACAACACACAACCCAAACACGTTAGCTAACGTGATAGCACGCTCACTAGCTTCCATTAAAAACAAGTTTGAGGGAAATGAAGCCGCTGTAGACATCTTAACGCTGATTGGCCAAGACTCGACACAACAAAGATGTTCTATCTTTGCGAAGATGACGACCTCAACTTTTCTCGTGTCTCACTCCAATCTCAGAAACGCTGGCGGTCAGTTGTTCCGCTAATTATTGACTGCCGTAATAATCGCGCGACACTACGAATCGATAATGAAATTCGTGGCCAACACTTTTGATAATCGATTGTTATCGATTCGTTGTTGCAGCCATAGTCAGATATGTTTTTTGTGGGAAGAATCACAATTTTGGTGTCAACATGTTTGGTATAAATAGGCCAAACAGACATTTTTATAAATGTCTGTTTGCTCTTTGCAGTAAGGGCAGTAAACCACTGATATGAAGGAAAGTATGCAGTTTATGTAGTCGTATAGTATGATTACATATACATCATTGTATAAGTGTTTGTTAATGCACTGGTTGTCTGACGAGTCCAACTCCATAAATCAAAAAATAAATGATCTCATATTTTATCAGATTGATTCTGATTTACTATTGCATGTTTTCTTTGGTGGCTTTTTTTTTGTGTCAAATGATCTTAAAGGTGTCAGTCAGGTAAATACAAAATATTCACAGATATACTTTAAAAAGATAATTTACACTGTGTGTGTGTGTGTGTGTGTGTGTGTGTGTGTGTGTGTGTGTATATATATATATATATATATATAATATATATAATTTTTGTTTTTTTTCACAGACATACAAAAGGTTAATAGTTTAACTGTATTTAACTTGCAACGTGCTCTCTCTGTTTGAAGATAAAAGCCCATCTTTCTGTGAACAGAATCCTCAGGCTTTTATTCTGAAATAATTGCCGGACAATGTTGTGGAAAATGCATTTATTTGCACGGCTCGATGAATGAATAGATTACAAGCTTTGAACTGTGGATGGCTTTTTATTTTTATTTTACCAATGAACACACAAATCTTACCTTTTTTTTTTAATTCTGTCTAAAATAAGTATAAAAGACTATCATGATGAAATGAAACATTCTGACATCACTCAAGGCAAACCCTCTGCCGTAAGAAGAGCTGGCAGCAGCAACAACGCTGCCTGTGTGGACACCACCAGCATGAAAGACATAGCCGTTTAGAGATCGATTCATCTGCTGATATTTTTACACGTAGTTGAATAAATGGTCAGAAAATTGATTTAAGACCCATAATAACAATCATCATTTCTTAGAGTCCAAGTTGACATATTTAAATAACTTGTTTTGTCCGACCAACAGTTCAAAAGCTGAACTTATTCAGGTTGCAGTGATCTAAAACAGAGAAAAGCAGCAAACTCTCCATATCTTGAGTCTCAGGAAAACAAAACCACTTTTGTCGAACTATGTATATATGTTTGTAAATTCACAAAAGAATTATTAAAAATCTGAATTGTTATTGTGTTGGAAGGTATGCCCATGGCACCTTTGGGTGGCCCCCAGTCCAGTCCCTGCCCGACCCCAACCATGCAAGGACACATTCAAAGCGCAGGACCCAAGCCTTGGCCCGACGGTGAGTACTGAATACGTGTAGAGTTAAGTCAGCAGGCTGCATTACCTTTTGATTTACAATGCAGCTTTTCACACCACACACTTATCATCTAATGTGTGGAGTCACCCAGCTGTTTGATGTGTACTCTTACATCAGATTCTCTTTGAGAGGAGACCAAAGTGAATCTCTTTGAAGCCACAGGGGATGGTGTGGAAAGATGCTGCAATCTGAGGTTGATTTTTAAAAAAACACTGTGTGACAGGACGCCGCTTTTGTTTTTTTCTGCTGCAAAGAGGGAAACGATTTGGTTATGTTCATCGCCGGCTGCTGGGCAACTGCAATTTTTCTCTCAAAGCTCGTGTTGACGAACATGACGCAAATAATATAGTAGAATACTGTAATTTAATTTCCATTTGGGAAAAGATATTGACATGGCTAATACCAGTAGGATGAATCAAAGTCAATAAATTATCCAGTTCTTTGTCATCATGCAGCTTTTTAAAGTTTTATTATGTTTTGGTATTCAAAATGTTTTCTTTGATTTCCAAGCTTTTGAAGTACATTTTTATTTCTTTACTTTTAGAAATATTTCTTATAAACATTTGACTTCTTGCGTAGGTTCTCCGCTGGAAAGATCATAGCTGTCATTAAAATTGAACGATTGATCCACCTCTACAAATATTGAATTAATTGAGAACCGTCCCAGTTGTCTGTAGTTCTCTAAATATACTACCACAGTGTTCACCCAGGTCTCCTGCGCTACCTATAGACTTACACCTGCTTCACGTTTTCCATGTGATGAAAACACATTCGGCGCCTTTTATATCCAGGAAATGTCCATCCCAGCCAACTTTTTTGACATGAAACCCGTAAATGTACAAATTCTAATAGCAGTCTGCTGCTTTAACGAAGGGATCAGGTATCTTTAATGATTATGTCATCATTAAAGATGCCTTTTTAAAGTGGACATATGGGAACATCGATGCACGCTGTGACTGCGTTCTGCCTCGTTGCTTCAGGGAGATATTGTTCTGCCTTTAACAGATTCCACCCGACGGGTACAGTCTGACAGTGAATTAAAAAAAGTTTTTACATTTTTAAAGTTCATCAAATGTTTTGAGAAAAATCTGAAAAAAACACATCAATAACACACATCAATAAAAGATACAAATGGAATATAAAAAAAAAACTCATCTCCCACTGAGTCCAATTTACGAGTGAACAAATACTGTTTTAACGATTAATTGCTGCTCTCACGGAAAAAAATTCCCAAGTGAGGGAACGAACCCAACGAAGATATCTACGTCTCAATTCATCAGTGACCTCGGAGTGAAAAGACAGAGAGGCCGTTTCTCAATACCAAGTACGCTAAATCCAGACTTGTGAACTTTTGGAGTTTGGACTTGGGAGTCCAGACTCTCAAGGACGGGAGGACGCAGGACGGTCTTTCTGCAATTGGAACAGCAGCTGACTTGATGACGTCACCACCTCAGCTGTCGTTGTCATGAGTTACTGTAAAGTATTTTTACAGTCAAACAAAATATGACAACCCTGCTTTTTTTGCACTGGTTTCACAGACATACACATATCATTGTGTGTATGTATGTATGTATGTGTGTGTGTATATATATATATATATATATATATATATATATATATATATATATATATATATATATATATATATGACCTCAACCCGTCGGCGTATCTTTTTAAATAAGATGAGTCTGGACAAATCGACCACAGATTTGATGCTTAAACAAATAACTTCTCGCCTGAAAACGTCCTAAAATTATATTTTGTGACTCAACAACGGTAGTATTTATAGAATGTCAACTTTCAGTTGTGAGTTTTCTCATCCGCCATTGTTCCCCGTTTGCTGGTCCGAAATGCATTCTGGGATATTGGCTCTCTCAAGTACGCTGAAGTCTGCTCTGATGCATCCCCGGTAAAATGGGAGGATCAAGTCACATCCGGCATTTTCACAGTGCTTGGCGAGAAGCGGACTTTTGAATTGGAACAGTACTTGGGCCGCGACTGATGACGTTTCACGAGTCCACGAGAACACAAGTACAGAGAAGAACGCTTATTGAGAAACGGCCAGAGAGAAACTCTTTTGGAGTCGGGTGTAAGATAGGAAAGGCCAGTAAAAGTTACATGTAGGTGTCTGATGAGAAAAGTTCTCGTTCCACTGAACTGTGACCGGTTATTTAAAAAATAAATTATGAACCTTCCCACCTGTATTGGTGTGAAAACAGTTATTATGATAGGAAAGAAGAAGAAAAAAGAAGTCAATAATAACATTTATAATACGGGTAGATCAAATCAAGCATTCTGATTGGTTGAGAGTGAGTCACGGGGTGTACTTTATTCAGCCATAAAGTACTGTACAGCCTGTTTACATTTAGAGCGTTCCATATCAGTGCGCACTTAAAATAACAGGTAGATTTAAATTGCGCAACCGTTAGTGTTGGATTCTCGGTCCGCTCTTTAGTCTACAGTTTCTCCTCCTGGTTTCCGCCCACTGCCACGATGAAGGAGGGGGGCTCCTTCATCCCAGCTGTTGGCCGTTGCCTTGATCACCGGCAGGTGATTAAAGGTCCACAGCGTGACCCGGCTTATTGTCGGGTTGTTACTTTGTAAGAATTGGTCACACGAGCGGTTGAGTTGCCCTCCCGACTCTGGAGCAGGAGAGGTGGATCTCCTGTGTTCGCTGGACCTGACCGGTAGCATTCGTTTGTATCTGTTTGTGGTGTCTTGTTTACTTTAAATAAAGTCCGCCCGTGGAACTGTACTGCTGCGTGTGTTGCGTTTGGGTCCGCTACACCACACACTCCTAACAGTTAGTTGTCATTTCAAGCTTGACAGTTAAAAACATGTTTGGTGTAAACTTTGATATTGTAACGTCCGCAGTAACGACTCGCAGACGTTGGTTTCCTTAACTTGCAGGTTTATTGCTTGAGTGTTCACAGTATTGCAACGGGGCTCTTCGCTAACAGTAGCTCAAACAGAACAGCTAACAAGCTCACGTAGCGTCCCCCACACTAGCATAACGAACGACAACACACACGTCACTTCCTCCCTAACCTAAAGATGAGGAATGAAAAGGGTTTGATCACAAAATCGTGATAATTTCCAGTGAGAGATAATTACGTCGGTAATTTCCCGATGCGAGGCGAGTTCTCTAAACATCATGGAGGAGAAAAATGACGGAGAAAAGACGGACAGAAGCAGCGAGAGCACTTCTTTACATCGGTGGCTGAGCGTCATCCTCCACCCTGCTTTCAACCGGGCTGGTCAGTAAATCGCAGATTTACTGACCAGCTCGTCCGTTTTATAGTCCCGTATGTGCGTCCCGTGCGTCCCGGGACTATTTTCTCTGCCGCTGAAATGCGATACACAACGTTTTGCCGGCTACAACTATTTTGTGCTGAAGGGCAGCTTACATTACTATTTATAAAGTCGCAGGTACCCGTATTATAAAAGCAATAAGGTACTCGAGGCAGTACTGTGTCTACAATAATGTACTGTTCAAGGGTTTGCCGGCCCTCCGCTGCGCGTCGGGCCTAACAACTCCCTTGAACAGTACATTATTGCACGACACAGTACTGCCTCTCGTACCTTATTGCTTAAGTGATAACTCCATGAATCGTTGGTGTCAAAATATGATTGTTTCGTTATTTTCATAAAGTCTGTATCGACCTGCCCTCCTGTAAGGTGACCCACTAACCGGCCAAGTCTTTTCGGTCTCCAGGTCCGGGGGCCGAGAATCAAGCCGGCGCTCAGAAGCACCTCACCCCGGTTGCCAGCGGACGCCCGTCCCCCGCACCTCCCCAGGCCTCGGCGCTGCCCGTCGGGCCCATGGCGGGCGGTCCGGTGGCCCCGCAGCCGCCCGGGCAGCAGCCGTCCCCCATGCTCCAGATGCAGAAGCAGAACCGCGTCACGCCGATCCAGAAGCCGCAGGGCCTGGACCCAGTGGGGATCCTGCAGGAGAGAGAGTACAGGTATTTATCTGCATCGCCCATTGAGGCAGACACACTTCATTCACATAGAATTCACGAACAGCTACTTTAAGTTAGATATACGTCAATTAATTTAATCTTCATCAGGTAATCTAGTTTTGTACATTTACAAAAGTCAGCTGTTAATCCATGACCTTTGTTTTGGCTGCTCTTCATCACACTGAAGTGATTTTTAACAGCCTTTTGTTAAACTTAGCCCACACAGATCAAACGCATGTCTTGGTTGTATTAATCAAGTTAATGTCAAAAAATGTCAGCTACTTTTTTTTTAATGCTTATTAGCGAGCGACGTTTAAGATTTCCATAAGACTGACGCAGCCAACAGACAAATGCCTTTGGGTTTTTAACTGTTGAAATCATTTCCGAAGTGATAGAGCGAAGACAATGTTGTTGCATATACAGATCGTATTTCTCATAGCGCATGTTCTACAACCACGGTTGTTTTTAAATCGAGGTTCGAGGCCACATCTGCATTAAGGAATTAAGGTATTTCTCTCCAACATGGAACTTTGTTTTCCATTAATCGGATAAACCACCGTTGAACCATGTAGCTGCTATATCCTTAATTGTGTTCATTCCGGCTTGAACTGTGACGGAAGTTTTGCAGAAGTGTTGTGACGCCTATCCAGAGTGAAGAACTGTGAAGTCTAAACCTGTTGGAGCCCTGTGTGGTCTCTCTGCTTGATATCTGCTGCAGCATCAGCCCACAGGCTGAATCTTCTTCACCCTTGACTAGCTGCGTTGGCCGAGAGACGTTCTGCGACCTCGCTGCCACCCATCCGTCCAATTAGGCCGACTGAAACTGTTGGACTGCTCATTGTTTATTGATAAACATCTGAGGCTCCCTGACAGTTGAGCGATCGACACAACAAAGTCGGAGCTGATTACATTTTATCCAGTTTTGCCCTTAGGCGTGTGAGAGGTGAGGATGAGCTACATGGGAGCACTATAAAGTACTACAATGTACGCACCGTTTAGCAGTAACCGCTTTCGATAACAAAAAATATGAGCGTTGAATTGTAACGAGGGAAACAAAGTAAACAACGTGCTGTTGATTTCCACGTGCAGAAACACAAGGGCAGATATCTCCTCTACCTCTCAGGGGCAACCTCCGAAGAGTCCTGCCTAGTTTAAAAAGAGCCAACGTGAACTGGTTGTGTATCATACAAGGCAATAGTACTTCCAATAGTACTCGATAAGGTCTCCTATCAACAGTATGATACTGGTTTCCTCCATATATTTTGGTTTTAGACTGTCGATCTTAGAAAGCAACCCTTGAGGGACATTGCGAGGTATGTCCCGGCTTGTCCATTTGTCGCGCGGTTGTTACAGTTTGATTTACCGCCGTCGTAACGTTCCTCAGGCTGCAGGCTCGGATTGCACATCGAATCCAGGAACTGGAGAGTTTGCCGGGCTCGCTGTCCCCTGACCTGAGGACCAAAGCCACAGTGGAGCTCAAGGCGCTGCGTCTGCTCAACTTCCAGCGGCAGGTACAAGGCGCTGGTTTTGTTTCATGTTCTGTGTGTTGATTCACCCAGAATGACTCGCGCTTAGACACATCGGCGATTTCCTCATTGACCCCTCACATTGAATCCAGGAAGCAGGTTTTCTGCCCTTTGGTTAATTAAATCTAAAGGAGCCATAAAGAGGAATTTCTGTATCAAAATGCTATTTAGTTGTTGAAAATACTGATACATTTTATTTAAGAAGTGCTTTTCAGGACACTCTACAAAGGAGATGAAATAGACATTTTTAAGAGTATACATCTCAAGAATAGACAATTTACCCAATTTCATAAGTAAAATGGATAGATGGTGGGGGTTTTTTAAGTAAAAAAATAAGTAACATTTGTGGCAGTCGTTGCCATTAGTCTCTCCACTTTCAGCTGTATGTAATAACTATTACAAAATAACTTAATGCACATCATGTGAAATTGTAATTTAAATACAGTTGGATCTAATTTAGTTTTTTTATTTGTAACATCTTCTTATGAAGTTCACTTGTTCTGGTAGTTACAGAACGTCTCATAAGCTGCAGTTTGATGAGTTCAAAGTAACATGCACAGTTTGGACCGTGTCGGTTGGCCCTAATCTGTGCGCGTCTCCAGCTGCGACAGGACGTGGTGGCGTGCATGAGGCGAGACACGACCCTGGAGACGGCCCTCAACTCGAAGGCGTACAGACGCAGCAAGCGGCAGACGCTGAGGGAGGCGCGCATGACCGAGAAGCTGGAGAAGCAGCAGAAGCTGGAGCAGGAGAAGAAGCGCAGGCAGAAGCATCAGGTGAGCGGCGGTTTGCCAAAATGGTCCCGTGAAGCAGAGTACGTCACGCATCAAAGGAATTTGGCTTGGTGATTGGTGCATATCAATAAAGACAATAAATAAGGCATCATTTTAAAAATAAAAAACATGACAATGTACACTAAAATATGGTAAATACGGTGTATGTTAAAACAGGTGTTTTATTTAATTGTCAAGTGTATATCAAGTGGGTACGTGTGTGTGTGTGTGTATATATGTGTGTGTGTATATATATATATATACACACACACACACACACACACACACACACACACACACACACACACACACACACACACACACACACACGTCTCAGTCTCGTGAGCCCGTTATCTCAGGAACCCTCGGAGGCAATTTATTTCTGACTCGAATGGGACGAACTGATTAGAATTGTTATGGTCAAAAAAAGGTTGTGGGCCATAGCTAATTAATATGCCAATTATATGTATTCTCACATTCTCGGATTAAATATTTTAAGTGATTACATTTTGGACAGACGTTGTAATCTAATGTGCCACGCTGTCAAAATAGATATTTAGACCCCTAACAAGTTCTGTGGCTTTGTTTTCCAGGAATATCTCAACAGCATCCTGCAGCACGCTAAAGACTTCAAAGAGTACCACCGCTCGATGTCCGGTAAGATGCAGAAGCTCACGCGAGCCGTCGCCAACTGGCACACCAACACGGAGCGGGAGCAGAAGAAGGAGACGGAGAGAATCGAGAAGGAGAGGATGAGGAGGCTCATGGTAAGGCGCCTGCAAAATCACACGTTATGAATATGTCACGCAGTCATAGAACGTACTTTGACAAACATTGGATGAGTATGTTACAGTTCCACGGTACAAAAGCATAAGAACGGACCGGCCAATCACTGTCACTGATGAATGTGGTTACTGTTCATTAGTGAGCTGTCATTTCTGGCACCTATAGAAATCTGAATATTTCTATAATGTTGATCTTTCTCGAATGCAACAATTCACGTTAAACAGTTCTGGTTATTCTGAAAAAATAAATAATATTTTAAGCAAATGAGAGACTTTTAGGGCTGTTGAAAAGTAGTACAACAAATTGGACTGGAATTCTTTTTTTTGTCTTCCAACTGATTTTTAAAAAGTTAAATCTGTGACACTAATGATTTACTATACGCACCTAAATGGAGACGTACCAGTCTCTCTTTTTCTTTTCTTTCTCCTCGTACCAACTCAGGACGTTGGCCGACACCAGACACGCATCTTTTTGTTCACTACATACACAGTAACTACAATTAATATCTTTGCAGCAATGCAACAAACAAACAATTATTTTCATTGACGATGAAGCTGTCAATTATTTCTTTTGAATTAATCGATTGATATTTTTCACCATTTTCTAAAAAATAACTAATCAGTGTTTCCCCAAATCCCGAGATGACGTCCTCAAATGTCTCGTTCCGTTCAAAGATATTCAGTTTACTATCATGGATGAGAAGGAAAACCAGAATTTAGAATCAGAGAATCATTATTTGTAACCGTTAAAACGATAAACCAGTTGGCCAATAATCGATTAATTGTTGCGGCTCTATAACCGTTTTCTTGGAATGAGTTTTACCTGATAAAGAACGTTGCAAACTCAATGAGTCCAAAGAGGATAGGACTCTTTCCCAGTCGGAGCTAATGATCCGAGGCAGCTGCCAGCACGGCAGTAAGTACAGAGCGTTCATTCATGCCAGTGACTAGGAAACGGTACTTAATGCTAATAAGTGTCTCGCTGATAATCGATGCATTTAATAAGTTTTGTTTGTGCTCCAGCACCTGTCTGGCGTATCGGATCGATGCATTCGCACACCAGAGAGCTGCTCCGATGTATTCTCGTGCAGACTTAACTGGCTTTGAATGAATATGATCAAGGCCGTTTGATAATATTTTGCACCATTAACTTCCTGTCAACCGTCCCCGCTCCCCACCACTCAGGCAGAGGACGAGGAAGGCTACCGGAAACTCATTGACCAGAAGAAAGACAAGCGTCTGGCCTACTTGCTGCAGCAGACGGACGAATACGTGGCCAACCTCACCACCCTGGTGTACGAACACAAGGCGGCACAGGCCGCCAAGGATAAGATGAATAAGAAGAAGAAGAAGAAGAAAAAGAAGGTAGGTCGGTCCCCACTTTCTGGCTTCTTTACCGCGCGTGTGTGGCTCTCAACAGGAAACAGGAAAGTTTTGATTTTACAGGAGCTCGACCCAAAAGAAAAAGCAGTAAACGACTTTAGGGTCAAAACACGGTTCCCGTGCTCTTTCGCGTCTATCGTTACATAAAGCGAATCCAATCTTCACCCAGGAGCACTGACCACGATTTAACTGCGAGATGATTTATCGCCTGTAATCCCCCTCGTCTCACGGTTCGTTATTTTGTTTGTTTCAAGCGTCTTCTCGAGTGACATCGTGAGGTTTTTCGTCAAAGATCGCATTACCTCCTCGCGTTGAAAAAGCTTTTAAAATTATCTCAACCTCCAGAGACGTTGGCGGGCTGCGGGTACACGCTCCCTCCACGCGTAATTTCACACCGTCTGTTGGGGAGGCGGAACCAATCGCTGAACTCGACCGGTGTCGTCTTTTTGATTGGAACGAACACGTGCACACTCACGCCAGGTCCGAGATCCCTGACACGGATGTTAGCCGCTTAGAAGGCTCTTTGTGCCACCCATAGACTGTATGTGTGATGAGGACTGTGGGAATGGCACCTACATAATAAAAAAATTACCACACACGCCCCGTGATGATCCTGATGGAGAGCTTCTCCTCGTTCTTTAATGGAGGAAACTATGCCGCTATTGAGAAATGACGTAATGCTGGTGTTCCCTATACTTTGCACGCACGCACAAACTGTTCTTATAGAACAGGGGTGTCAAACGTGACCATTTGACTATTGTTTATTCAATTTATATAAATGTAAAACTATATGTAAGCAAATTTCTCTGTTATTATAACATAAATCCATTTAATTTAGGGTTAAGAAACCCACATTACTCTATTAAAGATCAAACTTAAAACGGAAGAAAATAACAAAGATCAAACGCACGTTATTATATTAACTTTGTTAAAAAAAAAGAAAGAAAAAGATTAAAAACCCCAAACTGCATCTTAAGGACACGAGGTAATACAACACAGATAATCATTTTATAACTTCTGCCTTTTTTAACAGACTCGGCAGTGCTTTCATGCACAAACATTAAAAAAGTCGGGAATGAAGCGAACTATCACAAATAGTCTGGCGTGTAAACTCAGGCCAGTAAAGCGTGTTGTGAACGCAGCATTGAGGAGTGTGAATAGACGGCACTCCCTTCAAGATAAAAGCACCACTGAAAACGGGTCCGTGATGGTGATCGTGCCTTTCAAGCCGCCGGGCCTCGCGGGCCACATAAAATGACGTGGCGGTCCGGATTCGGCCCGCGGGCCTTGAGTTTGACACCGGTATTATAGAATAACAACTTTTGTGATAAAGTCAGCTGAATGGGTTCATGTGTTTGATGTCTAGAAGGTGGATGGAGATGGAGAAGGGACGAGCGCCATTGGACCTGATGGAGAGGTGAGGGGCGGAGCTTTACGTGTTCATTTTCTTTCCTTTTTTGTTGTTGTCATTTGTTCCCTCATTTTGGTCTTTTCACATTGTTTGATCTGTTCTAAAGCAATTACGAGCAACATTGTTATCATATTAGATATATATATATATATATATATATTAAAAAAAAATCATTTTTATCCTAATTTGAACTTTTTTCACTGGTTTCTGCTGCAGTTATTGCAGGTTTGAAGGGTGTTTAATATTCCTAGCTGCTTGACAGATTGAATCTTAGGCTTTAATATTGTCCTTTGTTTATCAGAATTGTTTCATTGCCAAGTAAGTTGAACATGCAAGGAATTTGACTGAAAGGTGCATAACAATGAACATAGAATAGAACAATACAAAACATAAACATGCAATAATAGATAATTATTTGAGGATATTTAACTCTAAAGAGAATGTTGTAGTTCATGCTCTGCTACGTGAACTTAAACTTGCACTTGCTCTGGCAGAGAGACAGATCCCATAGTGACGATCCAGTCGGAGGCAGATTCTACCCTGAAGGGTGCTGCAACCAAAGCACCTCTTTGAAAATAAATAATGCGCCAAGCAGAGAATTTAAAGTGTGAAGTGTCTGCTCGTCCTCGCAGTTTTCCTCGGCTCCTAATTGTGTTCTCCCTCCTTTGTGTCAGAAGTGTGACACGCTTGGGCCTTGATGGCCAATTTTGGAAGAAACATTCACTAATGTTGTTTACCTCTTAAGAGGGCTGTTGAAGTCTGAATTGCTGGATACTAATGAAGATGATTGGTTTGGCCCTTTTTAAAAAAAACAAAAAAAACAATCAGTGAAGCAACAACAGAACTGATCAAGCATAGTTGAGCTGAATTGGAATACAGACAGAAATACAGGCCATTGTCCAGATAATTTAGTTGTATTGGCATATTGATGCCACAGTCAGCCGAGGTCAGCTTTATTTTGTCGGTCTGACATTGTTAACGCTGACTCGGATTGAGAAAACAACAACAACGTCTACCGTAAATTCATAGTAGTGAACGGATTTAATAATTTGTTTCCTATAACAATTTAGTTCCTTATTATCGGCAGGGAAAACAACAATCAACAAACCTTCAATCAATTCACATCAATTTATGTCTGCAGGCCTTTTTATTGTTAAAAACAGCAACAATGAGCAGCTACTGCTGTAAGAATTCATTCATGCTGTGGTTTAAACAAATTATCCCACAACCGGAGAGAAAATGTAAAGCTTTTGTTATTTAAAAATGAAAACATTAACATTCGTCTTAAGTGGTCCAACACGTTTCCCCTCTTTGTTGGTCGTGCAGCCCATGGACGACAGCAGCCAAACGAGTGAGCTGCCCGTCAAAGTCATTCAGACGGAGACCGGGAAAGTCTTGCAGGGGACGGACGCTCCCAAATCCAGCCAGCTGGAGGCCTGGCTGGAGATGAACCCCGGGTGAGGACGTCGCACATCACGGCATCGAACCGTCGTCCACCTCGAAACCAAATACTGTGGTTGCTGTTTGCACCTAACAGCGACCAGAACTCGTTTACATTTTACTTATATATTTTTTTAATTGATCTAATTGCTCCTTGGTTAAGTCCCGCCCCTTGAACACAGACTGGCCAATCATAGCGTAGCATTTCCTAACTTACATTAGCACACCATTAATCGATCGCCAAGTGACATGGTGGTTCACTTCAACCCTGTGAGCTGTCTTTAGCTTCTAGCTTTTATCTTTTTAAACGTTTTATCAGTTTGACATCCTGGAGAGATGTATATGTTTTCATTTTTATTTTATTTTTTAAACGTATTGTCCCAGCCTTCTGCATGCTTCTCTCTGAAACCGCTCCGTTTTCTTTCCCCCCAGATATTAGATCATATTTATTCAGAGCATGCAGGTAATGACAATGTGGTCTCCATGGTAATGTAGCTCTGACAGCTTGGCGGAGTAGCAGCTGGGGGGCGGGGCCTAGCGAAGGGTCAGTTAGGTTTTCAGGCAAACTGTGATCTTTAAAAAGGTTAGAATCATAAAGCGTGATTTGAGGATTCGGCATCCTAAATAAAGCAGAAATGCCCTTTAGTGGGGTCGGCGCTTGTTGAAGGTGTACATTATGTTTACGTGACGGAGAAGAATGATAGTAACTGTACTTCCTGTTTTCCTCCTTTACAAACCAGGTATGAAGTCGCCCCGCGGTCGGACAGCGAGGAGAGCGGCTCTGAGTACGAGGACGAGGTCAGTGACTCTGTCATTAATGAACTCCCTCCTCGGAGGATTTGACATCATCCTCTCTCTCCTGCACTTTTTGCAATCTAAAGAGCAACCCCGAACACACAGCCAGTGAACACACACATCAGAGTCCAGCAGGGGGCTGTAGCTGTATGCACTTTGGTGCTACAGAGCTACGTCTCTGCTTGTTTTCAAACTGTTGTTTTTACATCACATGAGCTCTCAGTCATGTGTTATCAACTGTTGCCCTCTAAGGAGGACGAGGAGGGGGCCAAGGCAGACGCAGAGGACGAGAAGATACTCGATCCCAATGGAGTGGAGGTGTTCGTGGCGGCTGCCAATCACATTATCGAGTAACGTATTTTATGTTTTTACCTCCCACTGTCTCAGATTTACTTGGAACAGCACCTTTTCTTATCGTCCAGGAATAACCAGTTCGAAATAAAGTTTTAAGCTCCAATTCTTAGCTGATTGGAAGTTCAGTTTTTCTTTTTTGGATTAGTTTTTATGACCAAGTATTTCCTTTTCAAAAGATATATGAGATGTTAGAAGTCCAAAAAACATGTTTTTGACCTTGAAACAAAATACAAGAATCTCCTTTCGGATTTTCCAAGCGGGAGCCCCACGTCTGAGTGACCCGTTCAACGTTTTTCGACACCGAGATTAAAAGGAAAATAGAATAAAACATGAATAAATAAAGCTTCGCTCGACTTTGTACTCCTAGCGAGGAGCTGCGGCTGAACTCCAGCTGAGCCCCCGGCGTCAGTCAGACCTAACTACGGCTCGAAGCGATCAATCAACTCCAGAAAGAGCTGTCGGTTCAGTTGGGGTGAGAGTGGAGTTCAAATGTTCCCTCTTCTTCTTTTTACGTCGCACACATTCAGGTCGGCCAAGCAGAAGCAGGACGTGGACGACGAGTACATCGTTCCCACCGGACAGGCCACCCAGGCGTCGTACTACGGGGCGGCCCACGCCGTCATCGAGAGGGTGGAGAAGCAGTCGTCTCTGCTGATCAACGGCACACTCAAACATTACCAGGTACACACACACACACACACACATTCCCTCAGTTTATAGACTTTTGAAACAGCCTTTTTTATCTTTTTTGTATTGCTCACTTTATAACAGCGGTTGTTTTTATTATGATGATTGTTTTTTACCCACAATGTGTTTTGTTTCAGATTGAAGTTTTTTATCTATTTCTGCCAAAACACTTTTATTTTTTACTTATTATTTCACTCCATATAAAAAGAAAAAGGTTGGAGCCTTGTCATCTCAAATCAACGAGGTTCATTTTATTTGTCATTTTACACAATAGAAGTTAAGTTGTGGCCCCTTCACGCTATTCGGAGAAAAAATAGCGAAAAAAAGCGAAACAGTTAGCAGAGGTTGATTTGCGTGGTGCGTTCAAGCTCCACTCTGTAAAAAAAAAAAAGGCCTATGGGCGAAGGTAAATTATGACTATCATGATGAGTTCAATTGTAATCTTGTAAAATAAAATGTTTTGGGCTGAGAAACTTGAATAAATACAGTTGTGTGAAAATAGCCATTGGAGAGGCGATTAAGAACGGTTGACCGATGCGTGGCTTAGATCGGAGTCGCATTCAAAAACAACCTTCTGCTCGTAGCGACGCTCCCACATTGTTTTTCAGCGTGACGCTTTAATCTCGGGCTGGGGCGATAATTCAGTACGATCATTTATAGTCCGTCAATGGAAGCGCGGCGTGATGAAATCATGCGTTGAGATATCGTGATGCGCAACCACGTCGTCTAGATCGATAACGACAAGCTCGCACTAAACCAAAAAAATCCTCAGAAAATCTGATTATTTTGCAGAAAAGTTAAATTAAAAAAAAGTTAAATTAAATGAGCAAATCCTCCAGTACTATTCTTTTTTTTATTTTTTTCAAGTATTTAATTCACAGCGGTTATTTCATATAGACTATTTATTTATCGAACGCTACACCATGATGGATATCGGAGATATTTGGAGAAGATCTTGTCCGTATCGCCCGGCCCTTCTTTAAACCCCGGCTCGACTGTAGCGAGCGGGCATGGCAGTGAGCGATGAGGTGTTGCAGGAGATACGGAACTGGTAATTGGATGCTGCTCACATTTCTTTTCTTTTTCAGTCCGCTTGCAGTCTTGGCACTCCTCTGATTTATGGTGTGCTCGGCTTTAAATGAGATATTGTGGCGGCTCCTTCGGGGGAGACTGCAGCGATGTGAGCTGTACAATAATTGGATCAATTGTTTGCCAACAGCGATCTCTGCAACAAACCTGAATTAATTTACAGAAGCTTCGCATTTACGTTGGACAATTTTCACCTGTTCCTCGTTAATTTGTACCCTCTGGCCTTATTTCTGTGCAATTTACTCCGTAGTCGGGCATTTCGTTAACTAACGTGCAGTTGGTAATTGGGCGGCGTTCTCCTTCTCCGCCGCCGGCGCCCCTCATGCCCTTTCCCTTTCCCTTTCGTCCACACCGCTTTCCAGATTGTTCTCTGCAGGCGGAAACACAGTTGATGTTTTTACCACCGCACTTAAAAAATAATATAAAATGCCAAAGAGATCAAAGTAAGTTTTCAAATCTTACCGTGTGAAAAGCATTAAATCAACTCCTTTTGGATACAGCGGGAGCAGAGGTCTTTCAGAGTGGGAGGCGAGCAGATACACCTCGGTGAATGGAAGTGAGAACACTACATTAGTAATCAAAAGAAGATGCCTGAGAATCGGCCAAACGAGTGTGATTTGGTTACAGATACAGTAGTTACGGGGGATTTTAAAGTCTTTCCACTTTTCCAGAGTCTTAAACTCATAATTAATTCAGGACGGACCTTTTTTGGTTTAGTCTGAAATTAAGCCGAACAGCATTGTTAGGTTTTCTTGTCTCAATTGTTGAGTGTTTATGGGATTCAAATAACATAATTATGATCTCATCATCGGTTTCTACAATTGCATGTTGACGGGCAGAAGAAAAACATTAAAAAAAATCCACTTATTGATCATCTTCTAGGAGAGCGGTAACGATTACTTGATTAATCAAGTAGTTGACCGACCGATTTAAAAAAATAACTAAATGTTTTCATCATTTATAATGTGATTTTTCATAATAAAAAAAGGCCAAATACTCTTCTGGTTGAGGATTTCCTGAATTTCTTCATTTGATCTGATTGTAAACTGAATATCAAATAAGCCGACTCCTTTTGGCTTTGGGAAACGGCAGTCAAACTATTTTTCATTATCTTCTGGCGATAGACCAAGCAATTAATCCAGAAAGTGATCTTAAACTCTAAGTTGTCAGTTCTAAGTCAGTCGAGACGTTTCCCAATTCAGTCATCACATTACCATGCCTGCCCTTCTAAACAAGCTGTAGTTTTAACCGCACAACACTTAGCGTCTTTGATGTGCAATTAGACATGCAGGACTTTTCTTTGATGATTTCAGAAGCGCTCCCCGTTTTGATCTCCTGCGTTTTCTTGTCTTTTTTTTTTTTAATTGTGAGAAGCAAAGTGACTTTCAAAGCAAGCTCATGTTTCAGGCGTGCCTCTCTCTCCCTTTGTTCTTTAGGTCCAGGGGCTGGAGTGGATGGTGTCCTTGTACAACAACAATCTGAACGGCATCCTGGCTGATGAAATGGGCCTCGGCAAAACCATCCAAACCATCGCCCTCATCACCTACCTGATGGAGCGCAAGAGGATCAACGGGCCCTTCCTCATCATTGTGCCTCTCTCGTCAGTACTGTCATCCATCCCTCTTATCCGAAACCCACGACATATATCTAGCTAGTGGGTGGATGCACGCCTATCGGTTTACATTTACAAGATGGGGTCGTCATGGAAAACAGGGGATTCAGGAGAGTCAGCTCAAATGAAACTCAAGAGTCAGGTGTGAACACTCGTCTGCCTGCGGCGAGTGATGAGTCAGAGTTGCTCTCTCTCAAACAGCAGATTGAACGTTGCTTCCTAAACCCTTTTAGTGCTGAAAGTGCCAAAAGACACATTATAAATGTAATCTATGCTACAAACGACCCATAATGCAACATTCTGTACGAGTCTTTGTTCCACTAGAACAAAATTTATATCGGATGCTGCGAAAGAAAATCTCATCTTCTACAAACAAAATCTACCAGCTGAAATAAGTTGCAAAAAAAAAAAATACATTAAATTGTTCCTTATTAAATTCAATCAATATCCTTCCATGTGATTATTCTCCATTTTCTTTTTAGTTGTTTTACAGAGGTGAGATAAACATATTGTCAGCTTTTTAAATGCACTGGTTTACGCCTCGCTATTTTCCCACCGTCAGCTTCTCTAAACACAATCGTCTCCAGCCGCCTCGTCCAGGTGAACAACCCAATTTCACCTAATTAGTTTTTCTTTCTCGTGGTGGTTTACGACTGCAGGCGTTAAAGGATTAGAGTGAACAATGGGTGTTTTTTTCTTCATCCCTGCCGAGGAGGTGCGCTTCCTTCTGGTAGTCAAACTGAGCTCAGCAGAGGCTCACATCTCAATGTCAAATGTTCTCCTCGGCATGCAGAGCGAGCTAATGTGGAAGCTTTAAACTCCTCGTTGTGCGTTGGGAAAAGTTTGGTTAATGAGTCGCAGAGAGGTTGCTCTGCTCGGTGTGGGGTGGACTCATTAATGTGGGATGTCCACTTGATCTTCAGTTCTATAGTTTCTATTCTTAAAAACTAAATAATGAAATTAATAACATTTTTTACAGCGAGATTGATGGTAAAATGCAGCAAACCGGGACTGAAGTCAAGTTGAAATTCTGGCTTTGTGTAACTGTTTTTCAGAAGTTGTGGCTCCGCTCAGCTCGGAGTGTGTCTTGCTCTAAATTCAGACCCCTTTCTTATTCTATCGTTTTTTCGTTCTTGTTTCTTCTAGGACTTTGTCTAACTGGGTCTATGAAATTGACAAGTGGGCCCCCTCTGTGGTCCAAATAGCGTACAAGGTAAGGATCTAGTTTTGTGTGTCATTTTTCCCGCTGATTTGCTTTTGACTGACTGACTGACTCTTTTTCTTCTCTCCTTGCGTCTCCGCCGGTGGCAGGGCACCCCCGTGCTGCGCCGTGGGCTCGTGCCTCAACTCCGCAGCGGGAAGTTCAACGTCTTGCTGACCACCTATGAATACATCATCAAGGACAAGCAAATCCTGGCCAAGGTGAAGCAGATCAAAGCTTTGTTGGCTTTGTAAAATCCACTCTGGCGCTATATATATATATATATATATATATATATATATATATATATATATATATATATATATATATATACACACACACACACACACACACACACACACACACACACACACACACACACACACACACATTTACTTACTTAATTACTTCAGCATTGGCTTCACTTTTCAGAACCGAAAGTTGACACGTGTTGTAGTTGTAGCGTAAATAAGCTAATAACTTATGTGATAACGGCATATTGGATCTATACATAAACTCAAATTCTCGCCAAAACCACATCCAGCATTCTAGGCTGTATCGGACACGTTTGTGACACTGAAATCGGAAAACAACTCTGAAAGTTGCTTAACCTTTTTATTGCAGAATTCAAGGAGGTAGTAATAACACGTTATAGTTAATAGTTTAGGAGACCCTCACAGGCTAACCGGTGAAACTTCACAAAGAGTGAGCTCGGCCACTGGGGCGGCTGTTCGATCCCCAGTCTCCCCATAGTTGGCATGTCGAAGTGTCCCTGAGCAAAGACACTGAACCCCCAGTTGCTCCCCGGGCGCTTCACTAGGGGCAGCCCACTGCTCCTTAACATACCAAGGATGGGTCAAATGCAGAGAATACATTTCCCCACTGTGGGACTAATGAGGGATTATTATTCCACTCTTGCGTGAGCCGCGATTGATTTATCGACGTTCCGGGGTGAAGCTGAGAACGGCGCACAGCAGTAGTCGATCCTGCTCGTGATAAAAGGAACGCACAAGCTTTCGCAGCATCGAGAAGAATAGGAAGAAGTCTGATGTTTGCTCATCGTTTGATGTTCGCCAGCTTAAATCAGCTGCAACGAGAGCATCCGTTTTTTTCTTTTTTTCTCTTCTCATTCTGTCAAAGGTTTTTGATCATCATCCACATCAGTTTCATATCTAATTTGGGACCAGCGTGGCATTTCCGTTGCTGGTTTCTGAAAACAATCTTAAGAGGTGTGCAACTATAAATGTAACATCTAATTTAAGACGTTGAGCTTAATGATAGTGTTGCGTGTATGTCATTAAGTTTCGAGGCTGTAAGCTTTATTATTTACTTCACGAAGTGTTTAGTTGTACACGGTCACGGCTGCAGACTACTTTTAACACTCGTACCTGAGCGGGGAAAGCTTGTATCTCTGTGTGTGTGTGTTGGTCTCTAGTGTTTTGTTTTGTATTTCAAGGTATCTCTGTACACGATGCAGTACTAAATGTAGCAACATTTCCTTGTGATAAGCAGCCGGAACACATCCGAATAAGCGCAACGTTCTCTAGTCCATGAAGAATGTATACGTGCTGATTTTTGTTCGCATCTCTAAAAACTTTCCGCTTAAACAACGATTATCGGCACATGAAATGAGAGGGGGAATACGTTTCTCCTCTGACTGTGGCACCATGTGCCCTGAGGGTGCTCAAGAGTAGGGAAGTCAAACTTTTACTTCTTCGCAGTCACTCCACAGCTCCTTTTTGCGATCAAAACAACATTTTGAGTGCAAACGCGGGCATGTTTTTGTCTTTCTTGCTGTATTTCGTTGAGTGGAAACTCAATAAATCTCCTTCCACACGTGCAGATCCGTTGGAAGTACATGATCGTGGACGAGGGCCACCGCATGAAGAACCACCACTGCAAGCTGACCCAGGTGCTGAACACCCACTACGTGGCTCCCCGCCGCCTCCTCCTCACCGGCACGCCGCTGCAGAACAAGCTGCCCGAGCTGTGGGCGCTGCTCAACTTCCTGCTGCCGACCATCTTCAAGAGCTGCAGCACCTTCGAGCAGTGGTTCAACGCCCCGTTCGCCATGACGGGAGAGAGGGTACGTGCGACGATTCAACCAATGCCTGTATCTCCTCCGGTTGTTTAATTGTTTAATTGTGTGTTTTTTTTTTTTTTTTACAAGAAAAAACTTAAACTCAGTTAGAAATCTAAAAAAAGAATCTCCATTTTTCTTTCCATAAGAAGCCTGCAGCTACAAAATATGTCTTCTGGCCCCCTGGGAACTCCCAGAGAGAGAACATGAAGTATAAATGTAAAACTTTTTGAGTTGATTTAGCTAAACGTGGATAATCGTGTACATCTTGTGAAAACTGATGAAAGGTTTCTTCAGACGCCCATGACTCCTCCACAGTACACGTCTCTACTGAAAAGGAAGCAAACGAAGCCATAAAGTTTCGTCTAAAGTTTGAGAGTTTCAAGGCACAAGGGAGGTTTATTACATAAACACGATTAACACTCCGCAAACGTTCCGGATGAATATCATTATGATTTCCCACAGCGAAGGTCGGATACAAAATTAGCATCCTGACTAGCGATTAGGAGGTTCTGCAATGTGGATAAGTGAGTTCTGATAGCATTTGTCCTCTTTGCACCGGTCACTGTAGGTTGTTCTGTCCATCTTCAAATGGCACCCTGCCCGAGGCTGAGGGAACCTGGGAACCCAAATTGCTTAAAAATGAAATGCCCTCACCCCCCAATTATGGTTGTTTTTCTACAACCATAACCCTCCATCACCTCGTAAACTTAAAACCTGCCTCTAACAGGCAGGTTACTCTGCAAGGAAAGTACAAATAATAAGCAAATATTTATTCATGGCTTATTTTTAAGCAGGAGAGCAAGTGGAGAAACGTTGCAAGGCGTGTTATTGAAACTTTATAATAGTTAAAAGTTTTTCTCCTTTGTTGTATCTATGACTTATTATGACTAATGTGGTCACTGGATTCAGATTAGAGGTGACGTGTTCTATATATCTAGCACAAAACACATGGTGTGTATTCCAGAAAATCCCTCCTGAACCCGTCCTAACAGATATGCTTTCATTATATACATCGACTCGCACTGGGTATCTGCGGCCAATTTGTTATTGTATAATTCAGGAAATAGAAGTTATCATTTTACGTCCATCTTTGTGTATAATGGAGGAGGCACGATGCAAACCCTGTTAATCTGCTTTAACGTGAACAAACTCTCACAAAAGCTGTATTTTCTTCACAAATATTTAAATTGTCTGATGTTTGCGTCCACGCTTGTTTTATTGGGCGAAAAAATCTCCCGCAATTAATCAACTAGTCTGCTACTGTTTTTTTGGGGGGGGGGAGGAGTGGATGGTTACTAGTGCAGCAGTCGTGAATGCATGAACGGGGGAGAAACCTTCCCTCTGTTCGGTATCGCTGCTTTTATTTAATTTGACAACGAGGACCACAACAAAAGCCCAGAAACCCCTCCAACAAAAACGTCCTCTCCCTGGCAAGCAGGAGGATTCCGACTCACGAACTGTTCATGTGTAACGTATCCCGTCTCTGTGTGTTGTGTTAATGCGCATTAATTATTGGATGCCTGGTGTAGCGTCCGGAAGAACTTAGTCAAACAACTTCTCTCGTTCTCTGAATTTATTTTCCTTGATCACAAGTAGAGTAACAAGCGCTGCAATCTTGATAGCAGGGAGTCGTCCAGTCAACACGCAGGTTGACCGTCCAAAAAACACCCCGAACAGCCGGAAGTTCGGCTCTTTAATACACGGTTTTCCGTCATGAACATCTAACATTTCTATTGGCTCTAACGTTTCTAAGAGGAGGAGAATCGCGTCCTCATCTTTTCTCACAAGACTGGAACGTGCAACGACCAGTCTGCTTCCCTAATGTCAATATACTGATAAACAGGTGTGAGTGTTGTGGTGCAGAGCGTGGAACCTTGAGGAACAGACAACCGGGCTGTTCTCACAGAAACTTCTCACAGACAGTATTTGTTAAACTGACCTCGCACAACCTGAACTCTAATAGACAGAAGAATAATGAAATGAAGAATATCTACAGAATATAAGGATTTATATTATCAGTTGGTATCGGCTCATACTGCAGTTTTTAGGGACACGTGGGCCGCTGTATCCTGCTGAGCAGGACCACAACGCTTTGTGACGCATTATTCTCGTACGCTCTCTTGACTCCTTCAGGTCGACCTAAATGAGGAGGAGACCATCCTGATTATCCGGCGTTTGCACAAGGTGCTCCGCCCCTTCCTGCTGCGCAGACTGAAGAAGGAGGTGGAGTCTCAGCTGCCAGAAAAGGTGAGATTTCACCCTTGATTTTGATTGGCTGCGCCACACCACACGACAGCGCCACACTGTTTGACTTATCCATTTTTATAAAAAGGTTTAAACAGAGCACGTTTTTTTAAGACTAGGCTTAAGGGCCGTGCTAAAACTAATTCCCCTCGTATAATTAATGACTTCTGCAGAGGGAGTTTTCACAGAAGCAGATGTCTGATCTCTTAGTCACGTACAACCTTTTTTATTCTTATTTTGGGGCTGTACACGCTCCTACATTAAACCCAGGTGGCAAAGTCTTTGACACCCTTGAAATTAACCGTACTTTACTGCTTCTTCAATTATTAGAGCCCGTAGCCTCTTAACCGCTGCTACTTGAAGCCTGAAAAATAATGTGCATGTTTGTTTTCTCATAAGGATCCAATATTCTCTGTGGCACTGTTATAAATTGATTTAACGAGGCAGCGAATTGCCTGCAATAAAAGCCTTTTATGGTAAGTGGGTCTTCCCATCACCGTGATGCAGAGCCGGTCATCATCTGAACTGAATGGATGAGATCACTGTAGCCGTCAAGGATTCACAGAAGCATCTGAAGGCCAAGACGATTGAAAATCCGTCCGCGTTTCCCCGAAATCATCCAAAACAGAAGAGGCTCTGAGAAAGGATCTTTGATTAATGAGTGCCTGCTACCCTCTTGTAGGAGGCTATGAGCATCTTGAGAAGCTCCGGGAACCAAAAAATACATTTTGTTTTTAAGTTTTAAAGGTCCTACATTGTGGAAAATGAGATTTACATGTCTTTGTTTTCATTATAAAGCAGGTCTAGGTGCAATATAAATACTGTGACGGTCTCAAAACCCTTAATCCATGGATAAAATGCACACATTTTGCACACAGACCAGAAAACGCTGACCAATCAGAGTAGACAGAGCTTTTTTATTTCGCCAGGGGAGCTTACAGAGACGGGCGCTAAAACAGCGTTTCAGACAGAGGGTGAAAAAAGGTATATTCAGAAAAACAGCGTGAGGAAAAATGATGTTTTCTTAAAAATAAAGCACGGAAACACGTTCTAGAAGAAACTCCAAAATACAAGTTTGAACCAGAAAGTGAGCATGACATGTCCCCTTTTAAGTCTTTACTTGTATTGTGTCCTTTGACGTTTAATGAGTAATTATGTTTGAATTAGAAAATAAAACTAACAGACACAAAATAACAAACTGAGCAGGAGCTCAACCTGTCGAGGTTTATCTTCTTAAACCGTGACATGAATTATAAATGAAAGCTGAAGACATTAGGAATAATAGCATTTCCAGGTGTAAAACTTTTCTTTGTATGGTTTACTCGCAACTCTTGTGATGGATTTATTTTGAATATCACGCTCCTTTTAACATACGCAAATGACTTAAATACCACGGACAGCCGACGCTAAGAAGCTCCACAATCGATCGTCATTTACTTTGGTCCCATTCCAACTGTTATTCTATTTTAAATCATGGCGTCAAGAACGAAGCTCTAACACCCCACCCTCCTCTTCCACTGATGCGTCGTCTTCATTGTCATTCCCACAGGTGGAGTATGTCGTAAAATGTGAAATGTCAGCCATACAGAAGGTTCTGTACCGCCACATGCAGAGAGGCATCCTCCTCACCGACGGCTCGGAGAAAGACAAGAAGGTAAACGCAACGAGGCCCCCTCGCTGTACTATTGTATGTGTGTGTGTGTATATATATATATATATATATATATATATATATATATATATATATATATATATATATATATATATATATATATATATATATATATATATATATATTTATTAGTATTGTCAGTGTGTGACATGAGGAGCCGAGCTCACGGCGCAGTGGCAGTTTCCTCAATTGTGTTCCTCCATTAACACGGAAGCGTGTGCTCACCAAAGAGCAACCTTCGAGCAAACACGCCAACGCACATTCGTTGTAATCTGGGAAAGAAATGCCACGCGGCAACATGACTCAATAACACACGTTTTAATCTTGTTGTTGCTATTTTCCGAAGTGGCCGAAATAATCACGAACATAAAGACAAGTGTCGTCGTTTTGATCTGGCTTTTCATGTCTGCAGGGCAAAGGAGGATCGAAGACCCTGATGAACACCATCATGCAGCTGAAGAAGATCTGCAACCACCCGTACATGTTCCACCACATCGAGGTGAGTGCCGCTAACTTAAACAGATATTTCCTCTTGTGCACGTCTGTAATCATCAGTTAATTAAATTAAAAACGGCAGGGAAATGGGGCATTATTTATTCATATAATTGAATCCAAATGTATTTTGTTAAATGGTTCGTGTGTGTCACATTGTTTGTGTCGTCCTGCACGAGAAAACGTTTTGTAAACTATTAATTTAATAATGAAGTGATTATCAGCCTACCTTTACGTCAGAGGTCCTGACGGGACAGACGCGTTTAAATGAAGCGTTTGAAACCAGTCAATGTTCTCTGTTGTAGGAATCTTTTGCTGAGCACTTGGGTTTTACAACCGGCGTCATCAGTGGGTAAGTTTGACCAAAAAAAACTAAAAACACCGCCATCACAAACCTCATTTTAGTGTCTTTCTATCTCCCAATGCTCTGAAGTGTTGGAAGGGACAGAATCCTTCCTTTGAAGATGTATTATGTATCTGATCTCCTCTATTTAGCATTCATGAGCACCATAAAACATCTAATAATTAGTTCATAAAACACTAGCAACGTACATTTGTAAGTGTTTATTATTGTACGGTAATTTCCAACAATTATTACTTCCCTTATGAAGACATATTTTACATTATTACAATGTTTTAGTATATTATCTCTTTATAAACCAGCCTTCACGAAAAGGTTCCCGCAGAAGGAGTTAGTTGCTGATGAATACATTAATCAACACAAATACTTGTCACCTTCACACGACACTTACATTTCACCTTAAGTACTGTCATCTGTTGTCTGTGCACTTTATTTTAATTTTATATTCTACTGTAGAATAGTAGATTTAATTGTTAAATGTTATGCACCTCCTACCAGGACAAATTCCTTGTATGTGAAAACATACATGGCAATAAATGGTTCTGATTCTGATATCTGCTTACAACTTAATTATAGTGTGTGTGTTATTAATACATGTTTAAATACTGCTTATGAATGCTAAATAAAAAGGGGTAAGATCGGGTGAGCACGGCCTTAAAGAACCTTTAGATTGTGGCATAAATAAGAGCCAACTTTTGACGGAAGTTGCGGCTTCCATTTATGTTTTCTCTTTTCTACTTAGTTCTGAACGTCGTCGAGTCGAGAGTGTTTGTAGAGAAGCCTGTTCATAAACACATGAACACAGTCACCAACAAACAGATTGATATTTATTTCCAACGTCGTGCGCAGCCTCATTGTCAAGTTTTTTTTCTTCTTCTTCTCGCTCCCACTTTGTGTAAAGCTTGTTGAAGCAGTACAGTAATTTAATGCCCAGTACGAGAACACGTTGAAGTTCAATTGTGAAAAGTCAGTGTGTCGAATGATTAATAAATCACTGCAATTCTTACGGGTTTTTGGCAACAGACGTCAATTATTAATGGCAGTAGCTTCTATTAAGGCTTTACCGTACTTATATTATTTTCTCTTTACGCCCTGACACACACACACACACACACACACACACACACACACACACACACACACACACACACACACACACACACACACGTATATATGTGTAGTGAAATGAACAAGCCATCTCAGCACCACAGAACGTGCAGTGCATATGAACGAGCATACATTCGAATCAATAAAATATCTCGTTAGACCTCAAAGCTTTTTAAAAAAATCTGATTTCTTTGTTCCTACGCTTTCGTTACAGGACTCCAAGTGTGTTTGTGTGTGCGTGTGCGTGTGCGTGCGCTCTCACATATAAACCCACGCGCACACACAATGTTTGTCTGGATTTGTGAAGAACTCTTTTGTTAATATTGAAAGATCTTACTGAAATGCGTTACAAGAGAAACGATTTAGAAAACATGATGGAAGAAGGTGCACGTTATTCATGTTGCGCTTTTCAGCAGCAAGCCCATTTAAAGTGCTTTGCACAAAACATCCAAATTGCTCGAAACAAAGTGTGACCGGAACACACCACAAAAGGACGTTTTAATTAAATGAGGTCATTAAAGAGCCAAAAGGATAGAGAATTAAAACGAGCTCAAATGGGATAAGATGGGGACAAAATACAAGAGCAAAACTAAAGTGCAGCGGAAGGTCATTATTTGATTTAATCAAAGGCAATCGGCACACAAAGGAGCTACTCAGATCTTTTTACTTAAACGGAAGAAGAAATACCACGGCGTAGAAATACTCTGTCACAAGTTGAAGTCCTGCAACCAAGTATTACTGTCGCTTAAAAATATACTTAAAGTACGAGCTGGCATGCTGATGTAAAGTGCTGCAGACTCAGACTTTGATGATCAATATCTAGGTGTTGGTGATCGTCTAACGTCTTCTGCTTCATGACCCCCACCCAGACTCGATCTGTACCGAGCCTCGGGGAAGTTTGAGCTCCTGGATCGCATCCTGCCGAAGCTGCACGCCACCAACCACCGAGTGCTGCTGTTCTGCCAGATGACCACGCTCATGACCATCATGGAGGACTACTTCGGCTACCGCAACTTTCAATATCTACGTCTAGACGGTAAGCTCACGCCTTTTGTTGTTGTGTTAGAATCCTGTCGTCCAATCTGCAGGTGGTCACTACCTTTTGGAAACCAACCTATTTTTTAGGCCCTTTCCTCGAAAATGGCATACCCAAACTAAAAAGGGTGTATTTCTGCAACCACTAGGGCAGGGGTGGCCAACCAGTCAGAGACTAAGAGCCACATTTTTTACTGTGTTACCGCAAAGAGTCACATCACACACATGGGCACACATGAACATCACCCCATCCCTTCCCCACACACACACACAGACCTCTGCTCAGCCAGATTTACTGTAAATGTCACACACCAACATGATAATGACAGAAATTGACTCCTACAGTACTAAGACCACAGGCCAGTCCTTTTCAACAATGAACATTGTGTGCACTGTCTCACACACACAAACTCTCAGTTCAACCAAGTCCACAAACAAAAATATCATAATTTACAATAGCGTTTTTCTTTTACTATGCATGTTGCTTAGTGGGACTTCTGGCATTCCTTGCCTTGAACAATCCTCTTCAAATCTGGCTTGTATTCCGTTGTTGCCACTCGAAGCAATTCTTTCACATGGGCAGGCACGTGCACAGATAGACCCCTAGTGGTGCTCAACCTGCCCTTTTGCCCTGGATGAGAAAAGTGCCCCTTCTGCTGGAGCCCAATGTTTTTCTTCATTCATCAGTATTTAAGAATAAAAATGACTCTCTCTGTCATCAATTCCCCCCAAATGTGTTTGATATCTGACGGGGCATTTATTTGAGTTCTTGTGAGAATTTCGCCCCTCCCTCCCCCTCCTCCTCCTCCTCCACGTAGTGCTCATGCAGCGCTAAACGAGTGCAGCTACTTCTGCTCTGACCCGCAGCATCAGACAAACAGGTAATGACGTGTTTGTGAAATCCCCCGACGTTGTTTGGTGATAAATGAACCACAACATTAACGCCGCTGAAAACATTACGTCACAACTGGTCCGACGTTTCCTAAAAAAATAAACAAACAAAAAACTCATGAAATCCGTGATTTCAAAGCCTTGTCCAGCTGTTTACTGACGTGTGTCATGTTTAATGAAGAGAGAGAGGGAGAGATTCTCTTCATCAAACGCTCTGCAAGAAGAAAGCCTGGACCGCTCCACAGCCTACAAGCTAACTGATGGTGTAAGTCACACAATAAGCATTGAGGTCTGAGGAGAAGTTTGCCGAAATATGTCAAGGTGCGTCAGAGAAGCTGTGACTAGCGGGGCTTTCAAACAGTCCGTCTCCGCATTAAATGGGTCGACGTATTTTTTGCAATAAAAAGATTTGAAAAAAGAAAAAAACTTCGATATGAACGTAAGAGCCGCTTGGGAGCCGTGTGTTGGCCAGGCCTGCACTAGGGCTATTTGAATAATTTTGGTTATAATAAAAGGTACACGTGTGAGATTTTGTTCAGATGTGTAAATATCAGTCTATATGTTACTGGTTAAGAGTAAATGAAGATGACACAGAAAAAAATGAAAAGGTTTCAGGTCCGCCTAGGAAAAAAAGCACTTTCAGGATGACTATTTCTTTGAAATGATGCAGCTGTAAGGTCCAACTCTAACCCAAATCATAACACAATATGTGAACATTCTCTCTGCAAAGGCTGACTTTGATAAAGTGAAGCAGAACAAAGTTAGAGAGGGTTTAGAACAGAGAAAATTCAGATGAGGTCTCCAAAATTTGCATTGGGCCACATTTGCGCACATCTGTGACATTTGAATTATTTCATGTACCAAACCATATATTTCACTTGTATATTACTTATGGTGTTCAATACATCCAAATACAGCAGTTTGGGGGCTTTTTTTTTTCATAAAACAAGCTATGATTTACAATTTTATATAACAATCTCCCCCCACCCTCCAAAGCCCCTCCCCAAATTATCACAAAGAACATAAACAACGAACATGGCTATTGTAAGTACTTGGTGGTGAGCAATGAGTGCACGGTAAGAATATGTGCAGGGAGGTAGAAAAGTGTAAAAGAGAATTTCAACAAAAATAGCCAAAATGTTTTTGAAGAAGATGTAACCTGCCCTCCTTTTTTAAACCAAGTGGTCTTGTGCCAAAGACATGTGTCCTGAGCGCTGCTGGTCCAGCCTCACACCACCTTGCAGCAACTCACAGTTGAGTGTGTAATGTGTATTTTAGGCAGTGAATTTAGGATTTTGAAGATTATTGAAATGCCGACAGGGAAAATTATTCAACGTGAAGGTGAAATGTTTCAGTCAACTCCCTCACATGATTAGTATCCACTCACACAACACAACTAATAACAGTCTCAGCTGTGGACTGTGAACCTCCTACATTTGCATAAGTTAAAGTCCCAGTGAAATGAAAAATGCAGTTTCCCAGTTGTAATCCTGTGCCCCTGTGTTAATCCCCGTCGCATCGCTGTCGTTTCGCTTCTGTAAAAAGGATTCGGATGTTTGATGACTCATGCTGCGCTCCATTGGGATGTAGTTAGCGGACGGGGCAATGTAACAGAGGCAGCAAGAGATGTGTGTTTGGCTGTCGGTGGGCCAAAACTTTCAATAGAAACTTTCCAACGTGAAAAATACGCTGAAAACGTTTCAACTTTTCCATTAGCCTTCCATCTGAAGTCCGAGAAGAAGGTTTTCTTTTTTCTTTTTTTTTAACAAGTTGACTTCATTTGTTTCAGGAACCACCAAGGCTGACGACCGAGCACTGCTGCTGAAGAAGTTTAATGAGCCGGGATCGAAGGACTTCATCTTCCTGCTCAGCACCAGAGCCGGTGGCCTCGGCCTCAACCTGCAGGTCGCAGACACTGTCGTCATCTTTGACAGCGATTGGAACCCCCACCAGGTACATCCACCGATTAGATTTTATTGTTATAACCTGTACCCTTTAAATCTTCTTTTGACACTATGAACAACTGACACGATCCCTCTCTATTTTGCCGACTCCAGGACCTGCAGGCTCAGGACCGGGCTCACCGCATCGGTCAGCAGAACGAGGTGCGCGTGCTCCGTCTCTGCACCGTCAACAGCGTGGAGGAGAAAATCTTGGCGGCTGCCAAATACAAGCTCAACGTGGACCAGAAGGTCATCCAGGCGGGCATGTTCGACCAGAAGTCCTCGAGCCACGAGCGCCAAGCCTTCCTCCAGGCCATTTTGGAGACAGAGGAGCAGAATGAGGTGCGGCGCGAGTCCGTAACTTGTGTCCAGTTTATTGTGATTTTATTATTCATGTTGGGAGAAAGACGAGGTATCTGTGCTTGATCAGATATGTATATATAAAAAATATGAGGCATTAAATGGATTTCTTTCCCCCCTGAAGTTCAATTATGCATGCTGCTTTTGATCGAGTTACTGCAGAGACAGCTCTTTAGATACGATCAGCAAGACTTCACTTATAATATTGCATGTTTTTCTAATGCAATCTCCGCTTTTTAATTGGTATTTGATGAAATCAGTATGCTGTCCTTGAGCGATTGGTTTTGAGCTGTTTTGCTGAAAAGGTTAAAATCTGTAATGTTTTGATGTAACTCCAGGAAGAAGATGAGATACCCGATGACGAAACCCTCAACCAGATGATAGCGCGCAATGAAGATGAATTTGAGCTCTTCATGGTAAGAAAAGCACATGTTTTTTTTTAGTCCAATCCACATTTATATTTTGCAGAGTGAAACTTTGTAATGACCGGTCTTTAAGAGGAGAAGCTGACAGCTGGTTCTCCTACATCCACACACCCCCCCCCCAAAATAAGTACAGGTTGTCCATCACTTCGAGACCATTAGTCAGGTTAAATATCCTCATTTGTTCAGGAACCTTCGGATTCAGCAGGAACTGTCCCCCAGAGGCTTCTTCTCGCATCGTAAATGACTTAATTGCCATGAATACAGGAATCACACTGACAATGTCACTCACGGTGAACGCAGGTTTACAGGAAACACAAAACCTGGCAGTTGTTCTGCCTCTTGTTGAGACCACAAGTCTGCTGAACGCCAGCTGAAGTTAAAAATAAGAAAAAAACTAAAACAGACGGACATCTTTTGTGCTTTCATCCAGGACGTAGGAGCTGTAGCTCGATAGGGACGTATATTCATGAACAGCATATCCTCATACATGATATCTTACGAAAAGTTACTTGAAAAGCTTATGTGTCAATTTTTCTGGTGTTTAATGAATGCGGATTGGCTCTCGTAACCGGTCGTTAATAACCACAACCCCCGTGCACTCGTGAGATACAAATATTTTTAAATAATCCAGAGGATTGAAAAGTCCCATTTGCGTTAAGCTTTTTAAAATCAACATTCAAAAAGCAGTTTGCTCTCCGCACACAGTGGAGGCATACACTTTAACAAGGGCGGTCTAGCAGTAATCTAACGGCACTAGCACAAACATCTATTTTTATTAATTTTTTCATTGTTTTTGTCAGGGCCATTCAATATGACAACAGACTTTCGAAGCTTAATTGGAAAACCTCAACAGAAGCTTGGAATGTAAAAAAATAAAGATGTCCGTCCAGCAGTAATTTAGTGATGAGAGAATGTGACATAATCCAGCTGCTGTCTGACCGAATGGGTTCTTTCTTTCTCCTCCGTAGCGCATGGACATGGACCGGCGGCGGGAGGACGCCAGGAACCCAAAGCGAAAGCCTCGTCTCATGGAGGACGACGAGTTGCCTTCTTGGATCATCAGAGACGAAGCGGAGGTCGAGCGGCTCACGTACGAGGAGGAGGAGGAGAAGATGTTCGGCCGAGGGTCGCGCTGTCGTCGGGACGTGGACTACAGTGACGCAATGACTGAAAAACAGTGGCTGCGGGTAAAGTCTGAGTTTATATATATCATTATATGTAGACAAAATGAAATTATATATATAAATCTGAAATATGAGTTCCCTACCTTGTCTGTGGCTCTCAGTCTCAATCCCATGTGTTGTCACCAAAGAGGTGAAAAAATCTCAAACACATAGTATTTATTTTGTTAAAGGCTCAATAACTCAGAGAACAGCTGTTCTTCAACAATTTTTTAGCAATGGGACGTTTGCTTGGCTGTGCATCGCGTGGTGGCTTAATCTGTAATAGTATATCATTTATTAGTTGATTTACATTCAGTATTATTAATCTACGCAATGTAACCAAAGCTGTCAAATCAATATTAATATTTGCCTCCAAAGGGTATTGGAGTAGTATAAACTAGTTTAAATTGAAAATACTCAAGTCAAAGGTTACGGTTATTACGGTGACACTGTTACGGTGTAACCAGTTACATTTAATGTAAAAGGGTGAGTGGCACACGGTCCCTCACACCAAACACACAGTGACAGTCTTCCCTAGAGAGACTTCTCAGGCGGATACATTTCATTGACTGTGGCTCAGGCGTTGTGGCACAAACAAGAATAGAACAAACAACTTCGACTGAAGCTGGAGGTCAGAGAGGCTCGGCTGCAGAAATGCTATGAAGCCCGTCTACAAAGGCTCGACGCGATGGAGCACTAACTGCGTCTTTACCCTCTTTTTCGACTCCAGGCCGTTGAGGATGGGAACCTGGAAGAGATGGAGGAGGAGATCCGGCTGAAAAAGCGCAAACGCAAGAGACGTCCGGACAAAGAACCTTCGAGCAGAGACGAAGGGAGCTCCAAGGCCAAGAAGAAGCGTGGGCGCCCACCGGCTGACAAACACTCCCCCAACCCGCCCAAACTCACCAAGCAGATGAACACCATCATCGACACGGTCATCAACTACAGAGACGGGTGAGCACATTTATCTACAAAGCAGAACGTAACGGATGGGTTTGCTGTGATTCAGAGATGTGTAGAGACTGGTGGACTAAAAATATGAAGTGAAGAGGAGTCGCAACCCCTTCAGGCCGGAGGAAGGTGTGTGGACGGGTTGCAACTCTCATGTGTAAAAGATAAATAGATCAAATAAAAAAATTCAAGCAAATGTTAAAATAAAGAGGAAAAAAAACTCAGCGAAGCCCAGTTTTAACCGACGTCTCTGGGTTGTGTTGTTATCAGACGCTTCGACAACAAACGGACACTTTTTAATTAAAAAAAATAAGCCACAAGCCTTTGAAGCCCTTTTCATAGATCTCCATTAAATCCTCACGTTTAACCGTCTGAGCGGCTTGTGGAAAAACAACGACCGACTTCGTGTTACGTGTGGTTACTGTCAGAAATTCCGCTCTCAGTTCCCAGATATTTATTAAATGATTTATTTAACGTCGCAAGAAATCGTCGAGCGTGCACCTGAATATCAGCACATGAACCGACTGTAGAAGCTTCGGTTTGGTCGGAACACACTCGTACTGTAAAAAACAGGCGAAAAAGTACTCTTTACTTTACTTTTGAGTCTCCAAAAAAAAGCACCTCTGTGTGGGTGTAGTAAAATAGGCCACGCTTTTGTTTTCTAACGGAAAGATGAGATTTCCTCTCTCTGGCCTGCAGGGTGAAAGTGAACAGACTTTGATAAACATCCTCACATTCTTTCTGTCAGTTAATGCGCCAGTGTATTAATGTGGTCCGTCCTGTTGAGTCTGCTTTAAAAGAAAAAAATGAATATGTGTGTCTCTGTAATATTCACATGATCATGCATTGGCTGACTTCTACTAGGAAACTTCTACTTTCTGCCTTTCCAGAAGTATAATTCTTTCCTCCCCCAGTCGATGGGTAGTTCGTCCCAGAGCATCTCAATCACAGCTCTGTGGTAATTTCTACGACTTAATAAACGCGGTATCTCTTCAGTGGAGCGAGGCGGCGGGTCTCGCGAGACAGATCGAAGTGTGCGTACGACTACGGAGCGTCACACGCGGCCGCTGATGCCGTTTGGAAAACCATCGGTGGTTTTACCGACACGCCGTCACTAACCGTTTCCTTGATTAGTTAGTTAGTGTTATTGTGAGTCTTTGGTGAATCCAAACGAACTCTTTTAAAAACACCAAAGTCACTCGTATTACTTGTATATTATATTGCTTAGTATATATTACTAAAAATGCTCACTGCATTCTGTGCCGGTCAGCGCCCTTTTCCTGTCGACAAAACCACACATTGTGGATGCAAAACGACACGAAAATAATTGTAGTCAGTTTATTGACAAGTAGAAGGGTTCTGTCTTGTTTTTTTTGGTGCAGTGCAAAAGTCAAGAGACAAAATATGCAGTAAAAAAAAAAAAATACAAATAGAAAAATTACTTCAGGGAAATATCTCTTCTTTTTATTTATTTTTTTGGAAGAGCTGTAGTCTTAAAAAATGAGGAAAACACAGAGTTTAAATATACATCTATTTTTATTTGTAGGCGGAAATGCCTTCAAGTGTTCATGCATCACAAAAAATACTAATATTATAAGATATTATAAAATATAGTTGACTTTTCGCAGAGTGAACATCAGAGTGGGGTATTATTTGTTGACCTAAAGGTGATTAAAAGTAAACTACAGTCTTCAGGTTCCACTGCTGTTGTGCAGCTGCTGGTGGGGTGTGCATGTTCTACGGGTGGGGGTTGCGGGGCTAAAGGTCCCGTCTGTTTGTTCCACCTCTCGGTAACGAGATGGTTTGGGTGTTTTTAAAGTGGGGTTGTATGAAGATCATCCTCATTATCCATTCTTACCTACAGAAAACGGTTTGGAGAAACTTGTTCAGTATTGATGATGATGATGATGATGATGACAGCTGAAGATTCTTCCTGCAGATTTATAATAAAGACACTTTCTCACTGACCATTTACGCTCCTCTTGAAAACTCCACCTGTGTGACGTGAGGTGACTCTTGTGGTTCCAGGGCAGGCAGACAGCTGAGCGAGGTCTTCGTCCAGTTGCCGTCCAGAAAGGAGCTCCCGGAGTATTACGAGCTGATCAGGAAGCCCGTGGACTTCAAGAAGATCAAGGTGCGTTAACCATCACCCAGCAGGTAGCAGTGGGGTCAAAGGGCAGCAGCAAAACATTGGTGCTTCTCTTCTTTGCTTGTTTTCTACGAAATTAAGCTAAATCATTTTTATTTTTTTATTTTGAAAAACAAGAACAGTTTATGTCAACTTAGAAAAATGTACATTTTAAACTATTACTCTGGTTAATAATCAACAGACTAACAGATTCCATTATATTGATAGTAGGTGCAGCCCTAGTTAGCCTAATAGCCTTTTGAAAGGAAGGGAAGGCATTGAGTATCACAACCGTTGAGAGCTCACAGACCTGAGAGAGATTTTTTTTTTTCTATTTGAACAGGATCGCGTGAGGAACCATAAATACCGAGGCGTCGGCGACCTGGAGCGGGACGTGATGCTGCTGTGTCACAACGCGCAGACCTTCAACCTGGAGGGGTCCCAGGTCAGTGTCCCCCGTGTGGAACCGCGGTTCCTCTCATTGGTTTATAAAACATGTGCAGGAACCATTTTCCGTGAGTCTGCAGACTTTGCCCAAGGGAATTACCCACAATTCAGAGCAATGTGGCGTTAAACGGGTAACCAGTGGAAGCATGGAGAAGGCGGCCCGTTGCAAATTATACTCACTCGGAACTTTAAGGATTAAAGATGGAAAACAGGATATCAGAGGGATCGAGATTCCTTTGAAATAGATGATTTGAAATCATTGAAGAGAGCCCGGCAGATGTAAAAAGTACAAAATAAATACCCACAATTGTACATCATCTTTTGTTGTCGTGGTAATGTGATATGTTGCGGCAAAGTGCTGTCGCATTTGTGTTTACACATTACATTTCAAGCCCTCACAGCCTCTCGCGCTCAACCATCACCGGGTGACGTCAGCAGGTTCCTGAGGGCTCAGGGTTAACCTTTTAAAAACCCTTTCCTTGAAAATGGCGTACCCAAACTAAAAAGGGTGTATCTCTGCAACCACTAGGGCTATTTGAATACTTTTGGTTATAATAAAAGGTACACATGTGAGATTGTGTTCAGATGTATACATATCAGTCTATATGTTACTGGTTAAGAGTAAATGAAGATGACACACAGCAAAAATTATAAGGTTTCAGGTCCGCCGAGAAAAAAAGCACTTTCAGGATGATTATTTCTTTGAAATGATGCAGCAGTAAGGTCCAACTCTAATCCAAATCACAGCACAATATGTGAACATTCACTAACCCAAATCATAGCACAATATGGGAACATTCTCTAACCCAAATCATAGCTCAATATGTGAACATTCTCTAACCCAAATCATAGCACAATATGTGAACATTCTCTAACCCAAATCATAGCTCAATATGTGAACATTCTCCAACCCAAATCACAGGACAATATGTGAACATTCTCTCTGCAAAGGTTGACTTTGATAAAGTGAAGCAGAACAAAGTTAGAGAGGGTTTAGAACAGAGAAAATTCAGAATTTGCATTGGGGCACATTTGTGACATTTGAATTTTTCTCATGTACCAAACCATATATTTTACTTGTTTATTGTGGAAGATATTCAGGGTGAAGCACTCCGGCCTCTGGCGGGCAAGAAGGATGAAATAGAGATTATTTTCTCAGCCAAGTGACATCGTGATAGTCGGGTAATCGTTATTTATGGAGCAACGCTCTCTGGTTCCAGCTTTTCTCATACAAAGACTTTAGTACTTTTTTTTTTTTTTCTTCTATTTTTATATAAGTGCATATTAACTATCTTCGTTGAAGCCCTCCTTTCAAGGATTTAAGTCCCAAATTCAAAGCTCACAGGGTTTGTCACCCATAAACTCTTCTTCTGTTCTATTCTTTTGTTGTTTTGGAGGATTTGTCCTTCCTGTTTTTTCTTTTTTCTTTTTAACAGAGACAGAGGCAAAAACATTTAACTGTTTTATTCAGGAAATAGTCTTTATTTGATTTATTCATTTTGAATGGCATCGCCCTGTAGTCAAAGGTTCCTGTAGGTATCAGTTAATAATAAATGGTACCAAACCCCACCCACCACTTCTACTCTCTTCCAATTTAGCTCTCCATTTGCAATCTCTTCTTCTTTTTTGCCTTCTCCGTCTTTGTCTGTATTCTCATGCTGTTCTGGAACTGTTTACATGATCCCGTCTTTTCTTCTTCTTTCTTTCTCACCCACAGATATACGAGGACTCCATTGTCCTTCAGTCTGTGTTCAAAAGTGCCAGGCAGAAGATCGCCAAGGACGAAGAGAGTGAAGACGAGAGCGAGGAGGACGAGGATGACGAGGATGAATCGGAGGCCGAGGGTAGGACACACCGTTTCTCGGAAGTGAATATGAACAAACACTTAAACACTTCTACAATGTGAACGCCGTTCTGGTTTGAGCTATCATTAATTTTCCATCGGGAAGCAGCTGTTGACTTCAATCTGTAGCAGAGAAGACAAATTATAATCACAATATCTTAAGAAAGGATTCTCTGTCTCACCGTTCTATATTAATACACTTTGAAAAAACAAGTCCAGCGTGACTGCAGTTCACTTTACAACCAGAGTCCTTGTTGAGTCGATGCACAGTAAGGAAATGAACCGCCATTCCCCAGAGCTCAAGGTCAAGTTATCAACATGTTTTGTATTAAGTATTGACTTTAAAACAATGCCTAAATGTTGGTAGAAGCTTAAGAATAATGTGTGTTTTCTGACAGAGCAAACGGTGATGACAAACCGTTGCACTGAGGACTTAAATTGACTCCTCCTCTCTTCTTGTGCTGCATTCATTCAGCCAAGTCCGTGCGGGTGAAGATCAAGCTGAGCAAGGAGGCGCGCAGCCACGACAAGGGCAAGAAGAGGCAAAGCCGAGGGAAGGCCAAGCCGGTGGTCAGCGACGACGACAGCGACGACGACCTGGATGACAACGTAGGTCGTCCAACTCGTTAGAGCGTCTGTGAATGGGGAAAAAACTAAACGGCAACAAAATAAAACTCTGAACTTTTCCTCCGCAAAAGGCAAAGCTGATCATTTCAAACTCGGCAGAGTTCTGAACGTGCAAATGAGAGAAATACATTCATATGGAAGAAAAAAAGATAATTGCAACCATCATATAAATGTAGTTATTTATAGCCTCCACAGCTCTAAAAGCCCATTCATGGTTGTTAGTTTTTTTTTGCGAGCAGAGGGCTGTTTAACAGTATTTCATCCAAAGTCGTGCTGATTTCCTTCAAGCCGTCTAATCAGCAGCTGTCTCGCACCTGGGACGACAGGAGCCGGCACCTAATTGCAGGTAAACAGTCGGTAGAAGGAAAAAAAACAGCTGTTATTTGGATCATCAACAAAACAAAAGAAAGTTTTAAAATGTTTTTGTCAAATTGGTGCTTTTTGTCCAACCAATTTTTTTTTTTTACTTGAAAATGGCTCCATCTACTGTTTCAAATCAGTCCTATTCCTTTTTTTTTTTTTCGAACGTCGGCATGCTACTTCTAACGTTAGCGCGCTACTTCCACCATGTTTAATGCTAACGTTACATCAGAGACTAGAGGACGGACATTTAAGTTGCTGCAGCCGAGACTCTGGGGACCGCGAGGTCCGATTCTTGTCTCGTCGGAGTCCGATCGACTTAAGAATTCGGGGCGCCGAGCCATATCGCTGTTCCCCAAGCTACTGCAGTTGTTTGCCGCCGCTCTGTTGAGGCTTTCGTAATACAAGATGAAGCAGTGGGAGGAAGTTACACTTTGATACCAAAAGAGAGAAAACGGCACGTTCATTCATTTACCGTCGCTGGACTTCAGTTATCGGTTGTTTCTGCACCAAATGCAACGGATGTGCAATATTGATGTTTTCAGTTCTGCTATTCCGATGACTTGTCACGCTAAAAACTTACGGCTTACTTGGTGTCAAAATCTCTCATCTGTGGGAAGCTCATCCAGGCGCTTTCATCAGACGCGAAAGCCTCTGTCCTCTAAATCGGCGTGGAAGTGGAGCATCGGTGATTCAACCCAAAACTTTCAAAAACACTCTGAGAACTAGAAGAACAACATGCTACATGCAGCACAGAATGGAAATGGAAATTAAATCCATTTGGTGAATCTACAATAATGAAATGAATTGAGCTTTTAAATATTCTATTATGAAGACAACTGTCATGACTCTATTTAACCGCATTACGCACCTTGTTTTGTTTACTCCGCTCTTCATACCCGACCGACATCCATCTAATTTGCCGCCAGCACAATGAAACCAGTAATGGAGAAATGAAAGCCATGGCAACCACCACTTAGCTGTTCATTATATCAAAATGAGTGCTAATAGATCCTCTTTGTCTCCTCCCACAAAGGTTCCATCTGATCAAAGCAAATTATCGTATTATTATACTTTTTCTTTATTCCTTCATTCACCGTGTGTGTGTGTGTGTGTGTCGATTGAATTGTTCATAATTTAGTTCAATGTGCTTGCAAAAATATGCGGTGAAGTCATTTTGTTACTCGTAAATGTTATGATTCTGTGTGTGTGTGTGTGTGTGTGTGTGTGTGTGTGTGTGTGTGTGTTTTAATGCATGCGTATCGGTCAGGTCTTTGCATCGATGCAAAGTCTGTGATGATAGCTGCAGGGAGACGAGATGAAGGATGTCACATGTTACTTATCAACCCTGCTGATCTCCATCAAACGTGTGACACACAACATTTATCCTTCACCCCGTTGATGACTGCAGAGAGTCGGGGAGATGCTGGGACTAGTGCTGATGCAATACCAAAAACTATGATAAAAATGTGGATATTTTGTCTATTTACTCGATGTATCACACGATCGGCGAACAAGAAACATTTCCGTGAGATATAGGGACTTTATTTAGTTTAAAAAAAATGTCCCTTGAATATCTTGTGACGTGAAAACACTTCCTGCTCAGGATGACTTTTCTCAGCTAGATTGGATATCTCTTTTCTTATCTTTAACGGTCTAAATATGATAATATAATAAGAGCTGTGGGGAGACGGAAGGAGACCTTTGAGAATAATTTGTTGCTCACACGGAAGAATAAATCCAATTTAAAAGTACATAATAACAAATACATTGTATCTTAATATTACATCTATTGGGATCCGACATTGTTTCCCCACCAATTACATTTCAGCCTTTCAAGTTGGATTTTTGTATTCCTGCCTTCAGTGATACTGAACTTCAGGGTTTGAGGTTAATGTAAACCGCTCCGCCAAAGTGAAGACCTTCGCCAAAGTGTGACAGAGTCATGTTGATCTGTGAGCACAAGGGCAGCCGCACTTCAGGCACCGGGTGCAGTGTGTTCAAAGAAAAGTCTCCTGTTTTTTTTATTTCTTTTTTGGCCTCCTTTCACCAAGGGGTCTTTTCAAAAACGTCCTCGCAGCTCCTCTTCGTCACCTTCAGTCGTTGTGAAACCACAAGGTAGTCGGTTCGATCCCTGGTCCCATAGTTGGCATGTTGAAGTGTCCTTGAGCAAGAAGCTGAACCCTCAGTTGCTCCCCGGGCGCCTCACGGCAGCCCACTGCTCCTAAACTACTAAGGATCGGTAAAATGCAGACCAATTTCCCCAAGGGGATTAATAAAAGATAATTTCCTCTATTTCAGGTGCAGATATAGTCAGCCTCTCGGCAGACAATAAACCTCCTCGCTCCTCTTTGTCGGCCTTTGAACCGCCTTCTCTCTTAATGCCTTTTATCTCTTTTCTTTCCGCAGGATCAGTCAGACAAGAGCGACGATGACTGAGGACAAGAGGACATCGCTTATCGCACTTCTAAACAAAAAGGACAGTATCTTCCACCACCGTTGTTCAGGTTCATATTCTGTACTTTCATTCGTTTTTACTTCATTCGTCGATCTGTGATGTGTTTTGTCGCACCTTCTCCTACCAGCTTAGAAATGTATTACGTATAATCAATAAGCTACAGCAATACCAATCTGCTTATATTCCTGTTTTTAAGACAGTTTTTTTAGTATATTTTTTAACTATGTGCTTTAAAAGCTGATTTAAATTCTGTATGGAAAAAAAAAGGAAGACAAAAAAGATTTGGTCATGCTATTCGTGCTTTTGCTTGATTTGTACCGCTTGCTTGCACTTTTAGAAAATGACATATTAATATCAAAATTGTTAGAAAGAAAAGTGTAATAAAAACAAATGGATATATAATTTGAAGAACCACTGGTGATCACATAAAGGTAAAAGGCAATCAGTCCAGTTTTTAATTTTTGGGTTCACCATTTCACCTTGTTTCAGTGCCAAATGTGAAAGAAATTGAATGTTCGCTAAGCCCCTCCCCCAATTAGCAAATGTCCAATCATAGCCGAGCGACCGTAGCTCGGCACTTCTTTTTTTCAGTCGCTGATTAGTGCTCATTCTCAACACATTTTCTCTTATTACGTTAAACGGAAAATAAACTGTTACAGAATAGAAACATTACAAATATCTTAACTTTTTATATCAGTTATACGTCTTTTGATATTGTATTGACTATTTGACTATTTATGGCCCATTATAGCCATGTCTTCTAAATGGACCATCATCATCATCACTGGCGACGATGGTAATTCTTTTTGCCTGGCACATGCTAGCTTTAGCATCTGTCTCCTAGCATGACATCACATCGTAAAAAACTCTGTTTACAAGATTCTCGATTTGAAACGAGTCAGCTGGGATCTGACTTTTCCACCAGCTCATGAAGCTAACGTTAGTCAGCTGAGTAAAAAATACAATAAATAAAAGATACTCATTATGTCATTTCGACAGTAAACTGCTACAATTTTTATTAAAAACTAGTAGAAACAATAACTATCAGGGGCGGGGCTTAGCGAACATGCCATTGTACGATTTTTGAGTGTAAACGTTTTCTTAAGTATATATATATATATATATATATATATATATATATATATATATATATATATATATATATATATATATATATATATATATATATATATATATATATATATATATATATATATATACACACACACGCCAGCACAACAAAATGATAGTTGTAGCTTGATTCTTTGAGGTGGCCATAAATGCTGGATGCTTCTTTCTTTTTTTTAAATACCGCTTTTATTAAGAGCAATGTAACCATATTTTATGTAGGCGGCACATCATTTAGATAAGGCCATGTGTTTCACGTATCCTTTCCTCCAATGCGTTTAAGTTGTCGTCTGTCAGAGCTGATGTTTTTGACTTTGTTGTAATCACTTCCTCTCTCAGAAAAGATGTTTTTTTTTTTTTTATTGACAAGCTGGGAAACATCTTGTGTTGTTGAATAAAAGCAGCATCGATCGTAGTTAAAATGTAGCTATTTAAAGCGTCCGGAAACATGTTGCTCCATTTTTTACGGACTATTAAAGACGGTAAACAACAGAACATATTACAAAGGAAAGTGTTGTGGGATTAAAATATTTGACTTGAATGACATTGAGCAGACCAGTTTATTTTAAACATTGTACTGATTTATGAATTCTTTGGATTGAGGTGATTGTGTTCCTGTTTTAGTTTTGAGCCCTCGTTTTATTGGTTTATATCATTTGTAGCATGAACTCTTCTGGCAATATACTGTGCACATGCAGATATACAGTACATCTTTTCTTTGGTGTAACATGTGCTTTGCCGACTCTCCATAAGTGTGACTTAATCTTTGCTTTCTTTGCACAGTGTCTTTGTGGTTGTAACTCATAGCCCAGGGCAAATAAAATCTCACCGATTTTCCGTACAAAAGAAAAAGTGTGCACGTTTTTTTTCTTTCTATAGTGATTGCGTAACAGCACACTGCTCATGGAACACTGTAAACCTCTTAATCAGCAAAGCACATGAGAAGTTTCCGTTCAGGGCTTTCTGCCATTTTAAAAAGCCAGTAAAATAAATTATGAGATAAAAAGTCATAATTATGAGATAGAAAATCGAAATGATAAATTGAAATTATGAGATAAATTATCATTTCAACTTTCTATCATTATTATGTCTAATAATTATGACTTATCTCATATCTATGACTTTCTATCTCATAACTTTGACTTTTTATCAAAGTAAATTTGTTGCCTTAATCTATAAAATTCTGTTACCAGTGTAGCATGAAAGCGGAATATCTAGCTAACTAATTCGTAGCTAAATTAGTCAAATTAAACGACCTAATTCATCATTCACACACTCTTGTCACGGCGTAGGAAAGCACAGATGAGGGACAACTTTGTGCGGTTTCTGTCACCAACGTAGCATGAAAGCATGGTGGAATTAGTTGTTATGTTTTACTCATTTAGCTACCTAGCCGGCCGCTAAATGAGTAAAACATAACAACGTAGGGCTTCATCCTGCACTCGCTTGTCATGGCACAGGTTGGCACGGCAGCATTCGTAAGATAGCTAGCTAACAAGCAGCCGCTAAATGAGCCGCTAAATGAGCCAATCACAGCACAGTAGGGCGGGATTAGGCAGGAATATCGCAGATAAAACGTTCAGACTTCCTGTTTCAATTCCGTCTGTTCTACTTGTAATCACCGAATTCCCTTCATGCCCGTCAACACAACTGTCTCCACACTAATCAGAAGATTATTTTGTTTTGCACCTGGGTTGTAAAACGAGGAATACAGCCTCACAGCACCGCCAACTGCCACAGAATATTTGTTTACTCTTGTTTACCTTGACCTGAGGCGATCTATAGTGTATTCCCTCCAGAATATTGTTTGTTGACTGTACATCCTGCTCTACTCGGCTCATTCCTGGGAGGAGAGAGTGGAACACAACCTGAAGGGAGAGGAGGAGGAGGAGGAGGAGGCGGCAGAAAGGAGGAAGGATGGAAACAGAAAGTGATGTCGTCTGGGACTCCGTGTTGTTGCTCCGCTCATGTCCAGAGTGATGTGAAAGTTAAAGTGTGGCCAACTCTGCAGAGCACGGGGACAACTTATTCTGCTCTTTAGCACAGCATTCGTTTTCCTCTAAAGTCAGCAGGTCAGAACATTTGCTAATTTAAAATTCACCCAACAATGTCGTCATCATCAAATCAGATAATAATGATAATAATAATGATGATACATTTCATTTTTAAACGCACTTTTCTTTCAAAAGAAATTCAGAGTGCCACAAAGCCAATATATAGTAAAACATATAAAAACATAGTTAAAACATGGTTAAAGCAACCCATAATAAAAAAAAAAAAATAATAATTAATAGCTGACAATGAATCAACACAAGGTTGATTCATTGTTAATGTGGCCATTCTTAAAAGAGTTCAGTGTCTGATATTTTATACTAAATAAACTGATTATTAATGGACTCCCTCCGGTTTCTTTCTTGCTGTTTTTCCTGTTCCGATGTGAGGGTCTTGGGTCAGAGGATGTCGTATGAGTACAGATTGTAAAGCCCTCTGAGGCACATTCGTGATTTTGGGCTATACAAAATGTATTGGTGGTAAATTGTTAAAAAAAACAATATTGATTAAGCCATATCTTTTAGAATACTTGATTTCATACTATCATGGGCTTCACTGGGAACTTGTTTGTCCTTAATTTGTCCGAGGGGCTCTATTTTGGCTACACAGGTTGTTGTTTTTGTATATAGACTTATTGTAAGTGCTGAGGTTGAACTTCCAGAATTTGAAAAAAATAAATATTAAAGATTTCAAAATGAACAAGCCCAAACGACGCACAGGGGTTAACGCGGCTGTGGTGCAGCTCAGGCGCTGGAGGACAGAAGACGGGGCCGCCCTACTGTACAGCTGGCCGGACCCTCACATCAAAACAGCTTTACTTTTTTGTATTCCTGCCATTTTAAACAGAGCTTGACTAAGCCAATTCCCCCTGAAGAATGAGCATCCATCGCCTCCCGCCTCTTTCTTTTTATCTGCCCCTTTTGAAGTGCCGAGCTGTTGGGATAGACTTGAGCCCAGGAAGAGAGGGGCAAATTGGATGTTAATCCTTGTCCGAGTGCCAGAGATGTCAGCTGGAAGAAGAAGAAGAAAAAAAAAGTCAGGTGCCGGTGTGATTTGTGCTATTCCTCTGTAGCTTTTGTCCTCCGCCATCACATTCTCCCGAGCAGCGGCAGACACAGGTCCCTCCAATCGCAAACTGATTCGGGGGAATTTCCAGTGCTAATGACTCCTGAATGGTGATCTGAAAGGGCCAGGTGCTCCCTATTATCAGTGGAGCTGGTGCTGCAGCGCGGCCACATTCAGGGCGGGAAACGGGCCCGATCGATGCTAACGCTTGCACAACTTAAAAGGAAGAGCGGGAAAAGGCTTTGTCTCCCTTCGGATTCCGGGGTTCACTATCAGTTTAACGCATGATCGAGGAAAAGCTCATTTCTTCTTTGCTGTGCCGAGTCCTTTTAAGCTGAGAGCAGTGGTGGAATGCAATTAAGTAGATGTACTCAAGTACTGTGGTGAAGTACACATTTGAGGAAAGAATATTTATTTGTCATGCTTCTCTGCCACATTTCAGGGGGAAATACTGTACTTTTTACTTGAGTAGATATTTGCACATAAATACTAGAATATTCAATTGATAGAAATTTAGAAAATCCTTTATATCCTTTTTTTTGCAAAAAACATTTCATGATTCCAGCTTTACAGCAGGTATTTAATAATGTAAGCTGCAACAATTCTTTTTTTTGTTGTGATGAATATGTCAATGTTTGGCGGGAAAAATGTCCCCGAAGCCCACGTTGAAGCTTTCCAAAGACATGCGCGCCCGTCTTCTATCTGCACGACAACTCACGTAATCATAGACTTCGTCCTGTTGACTGTAATTATTTCAGTCTCTGTCCTGACCTTTTGACCCCGGCCCCCACTATGTGCAGAGACTAAAAGCAACAGATCACACATACAAAGAGGCTGAGATGAGCTTCCCGCGCACGGAGAGACTTACTCTATAATCATGAGTTCACGGGGTCATCTGGACCCGGTCGTCTTCTCCAGCAGCCTGATGAGGAGAGTTGTTACGTTTTCCTCGCAGCACGGGCTTGTGTAATGCGTTACTTTTACTTTTATTCTAAAGTAAAGTAAAAAGAGATCACAGCCCGATGGTTAATGGCTCTTGTGAAAGGCAAGGAGCACAATAAGATGTATAAAACTCCCTGGAGGCAAAGGGCAGGAAGCAGATACACACACACACACAAGACTGAGACTCTGTCCTGTGAGCGGCTTTGTGAGGCCGTACTACACAGGTGTGTCTTTTGGCAGCTGTTTTAACAAATGTTCACCTTCTTAGCTGAGTATGAAAGCAATTATGTATTATTACCGTAGAAGTCGGGTTACAAGCCGCTACTACCTTCGGTCAGTGTCCCCGTTAGCTCCCCGCTGTAGCCAGCTAGCGCTCCAGCTAGCTCTCCGCTAGCTCCCCGAAGGTAGCGGGACCAGCCCCCCGGCTTGACACCCGACTCGGGCAGAAGGGACGTAGGGCAGTAAACAGCAGCAGCTGGGAGCTAGCTAGCGCTGCTCCCAGCTTGCTACAGCGGGGACACTGACCGGAGGTAGGAGCAGCTTGTAACCCGACTTTTACGGTAAGTATGCTAACTCTTAGCGAACAAAGCTAATACACAGCGCTGTGCCATCAGTGTCTGATAATATAGAATATATACAATTCAGTTTATGAACTTAGACTTATATATTTATTGAATATTTATTAAATACCATTTTTGAATGGATGCTAATTTTTTATATATATTTTTTATAAATCTCACGTACCCCCTGGAGTGCCTTCACGTTCCCCATCTGAGAACCACCGGTCTAGACAGTTAGGTTAGCACAAAGCACAGCTGAGGCTGATGAGGCATTACGTCATTAAACCTGATGGTGGCGCTATCGAGGGAAGTCATTCTGGTTCATCCGCTAGTAATTCATGTAGAATCTGTCGGTTTTGGTCTCGGAGTCGTTTGCAGACCGTGTAGTATTAATGAAGATTTAGCTTGTTATTGATCTAAAATGACTCAATTGAACCGATAGCTGACGGGCTTCGAGGTTGATCCTGAAGCTCTGTACGAAATGTAACATTCAATCCATCTGATAGTTGAGATATTTCAGTCTGGACCAAAGTGGAGGACCGACATCTACGTGTTCTGGCTCCCTCATCTCTTTTCCACAAGTACGTCAAATGTTTGATTTAAATGACAAATGTGTTACTTGTTTCGGTTGCGTAATAAGAACTCGTAATTATTATAGTTTTCTGATATTTTGTATGTGAAACGCACCTTTTCTTCCTTTCTAACCTCCTGGGTTTCATTAATTAAAAGGAGGGAATGAAGAAAATGTAACTTTGGTATAATAATAGAGGATGTAAATGAGAAATGTAGCCTGACCCTCTGAGAGGAAATGTCTTCATGATTTTGTGCGGTAACAGAAGACACATACTGTGACTTTACAATGATTTACATCATCTTCCTGCTGCGATCCCAGTCTTCCAAGCGTCAATGCTGCTTGTTTCCCTGCAACACTTCCCCTCTGGAGCGCCACCTCGGGCCCTTGGGAGCAGCAGCAGCAGACGCAGACGGCTTTAAAGGTGATTCAGAGGAGACGATTCAGACAATCTGAACTAGAAGCATCATCGTCCCTGAAATGTGGTGCAAGAGTGTGGAAAAAAAAGAGACAGAAAACAGATGTTTATTTTGCTGTTTTTAAAAAGACAAAATGAATTCATTCTGAACTAAAAACCACTAAAAACCTGAAAAAAAAAAGATTATTACGTTCGCTGAATTTTTACGATCTAATCGTTTAAAAAAAGACTTTGACAATATTATCTGTATTTAATGTAAGACCGAACATGAAAAACAACTTTATAATATCTGAGAGGAAGCTGCAAGACAACAAGTTCAGATGAGCACCGAGTCTTTTAGAAAAGTACTTTCTGCAGCAAAGTAAACAGAACCGGATTATTTTTACTCTCAGGTTACACGTTCAACATATTCTGACTCCAACTTAGTTTAAAAAGTCTCTATGTATTATTATATGTTTATCCTTTTCTGTCAAGGCATAGATATAGAGCTACTCCCTCCAATACAGTTTCAGAACGAAGGTGTGATTGTAATTTCGTCTAAGATATTGTTCTTCGTGAGTGTTAAAGCTTGTTGCTTTATGCGTATTTTTATTTTATTTGCAGTTTTTTCTATTCTACAGTTTTAAGTTCTATTAATAAAAACAGTCTGGTGACATGAATGGCAGACTTTGTTGTGCTAGTAGCCGATGAAAGATGGAGTTTTGATATTTACAAAACCTGCACATATAAACTTGAAATTACTTTTGAATACTTTGGATGTGAGTTTTTCTTGAATGAGCGACTTGTTTGCAGAGGTTTTTAAGCTGCTCGTATTTAATTAATGTGTCGATTTGAAGGAAGGGAGCAGAAACTACTTAATTCTCGGTATTTTTAAATCTTTTGTGTTTTCAATATTGCTGTTATTGGTCCCAAGGGATTTACAAGTGCAGTGTTTCTACAAAGATTATTATTATTATTAGTGCTGGGCAAAGATGAAAAAATGTAACTGATTAATCGCATGATTTTTCTGTGATTAACAGCGATTAATCGCATTATGCGCAACATTCCTAATGAATGAAAAACTAGTATATTGAACGCTTTTATTTTACAGTAATGTTATCAGAACAATATAACAGGCACCCTGGAGCAACAGCAAGTTAACAACAGTATATAAATCTGTTTTCTTCTTTTTCTGAACAGGCACCAGAATAAACATTTGTCTTTTATCAGGGAACAGCATAAATGGTCTGCTCAGTAGTAAGGGTCCCTCCCTGTTAGGGACAAGCGACTCCTTCTTTTGTCCATGTTCAAGTTGTTGCAGTTCTAATTCAGCAGCACTTGCTGGACTGTGTTTGAAGGCCCACAACTGTTCTGCATTTGGCTGTCAGGACATTGTCAACCGCGCTGTTCTGCAGAGACACTGTGACAGAGCGCTGGAGAGCAGATGTCTCTCTGCATCATATTTATTCACTATCCGTGCTAAGTGTGCTGACTTTATTGGAAACGTTCCACTGCTGTGCAACATGAATACAATGTTCCGCTCACGTCTTCTGTGTTCTTGACAGACAAAGCGTATGAAGCAGCATCCACAGTTATATATATATAAAATGAACTGTAACTCCGAGATAACTGTGGTTACAGCGATGTCCAGTAGTCTCAGTGAGAGCAACAGTTGGTGCACGTTGTAACGCCGTCACTTTGGTAGTGCGCTCCGTCTCATACAACTTGTGTTTTCTCCTGACGACGGTGCGTCTCGAGGCTCATACGCGCCGTCTTTCGTTGGATTCTAAGGACGCTAGCTGGCTGCGTCAACGCCGTGTAACGCCTTAAGGTACTTCAGGCTCGTAGTAGTCCGGTGATAAGACAATTACAGTTTGCAGTGGTTACAAATAGTGGTGTTAAGCCCAAACAAACATGCTGTTAACGCATGATAAAATCATTGTCGGCGTTAATGGGTGCTACGTTAACGCATTAACGTGCCCAGCCCTGATTATTATTTAACATAACAATACGAAGTCCACTTCTTCCTTTGAGCCAAAAGACGAGTGACTGAAGCTGAGTGAAAGTAAATGAACTCTTTTTTGACTCCACATTTCTGTAATAATGTGCACTTTCACTGAATAAAAATACTAAGAGCCTCACGTCCCCGTCGCGGCCCAAAGAGAGGCAATATTCTAACCGACACCATGTCATGAATGCATTCATAGGAAACGAATCAATAATTTTCCCGGGCTGACTAAACTGACGGGTTATGAATGCAATCTCACGTCTGATAAATGAATGCATGTCTGCCGGGAAGGGAAACGCAAAGTGAGGCGTGACATTTTCGTTGAAGTCCCCCGATATGGAAGATGTCACCAACGGAAGTGATTATGGGAATTAAAATGGAAAAAGCCTCGGGCGGCGGGCAGCCGTTGAGCAATATGAAATCTGATTTGCATCGGGAGACAAAACAGATTTCATAACATCTTTTAAACTGTTGCTTTCGTGAGAGCCCAGGAATAAATCCTCCACTGGAAAGCGTGTCAAGAAAACAATCGTTATTTCAGCACAATTTAGGAGCAGACACGCATAGTTACCCTCGATAATGCGGCTGAAATATTATTTATTTGTTGTGAACAGCTCCAAACCAAACACACAAAGCAACAAAAGCATTTAGTGTTTATAGCGATTTATCCCAGTTGTTGTTGTGCTGATGGACATTCTGTATATTTGAGTTTCAAATATGCAAACCATAATATGCTGCTGATGTGATCTTGTTATTAATATTTACAGTTAGGGTGCTGATTCTCTGCATAAAGCTGGCCGCCATGTTTTTTACCAAACACTGCAACTAGAAGGAGCACACAGGAGAAGTTTCAGTTGGTTGCAACCTGCATCCTCGCCGCTAGATGGCGCTATATCCTAAACACAAAAATGCTGAAGTTGCCATTGTGCAGATGAAAGTATTATATTGTCGCTTAAACGTAGATATTGGATTGGTATAACTTCTGCATTAATGTGAGCAGCATTTTAATACATTAGTTTAAAGTATAATTACCTGTCGCTGTGAGATAAATGTAAAAAATAGGATGGATGGATGAATATATACTTTATTCATCCCCAAGGGGAAATTTGTTTAGTTCTCAAGTGTAAAATGCTTGTTTATTACAGTATTATTAATTAAATAATGTTAAGCACAAGTAGATGTCTACTAACTTTTCCTATATTGCATCCAAGACATTTTAGATTTAAAGAGTCATTTAAGACTCCTTGGTTTAATTTTTTTACCAGACTAATTGCACAAACTGCAAATCCTGATTTTTCTGTCTTTTCTGAGGCTGACAGGTGCTCTGCAGATTCATCAAGGTCTGTGGGATTTTGCCAAATAGAAGCTTGTAGATGAAATAACTGCCATAAACCTCAAAATGAAGTGTTCTAACTGTTTTAAATTGGTCCGTTTCGATCTTCCATCCTAATTGTTTCAGATAGACACGTTTGAAGAATCATTCCACATTACCCCTGAGCGCAGCCTTGGAAAGGGACAGAGACGAGTCGACTATATTAGCTCTGCCCGACCGGCCTGCACCGACTCACATTGTCATCGTGCCAGAAGCAGATAAGCTGCGACGCTGAATTAGTTTCCTATCATCGCTAATTATTGTTAATGCAGTGATCTGTCACGTTGTCAGTTGTGGACTTCAGCTATTCCGTAATTAAATCAGACAGTCAATCAGTCAAAGTTTATTTATGCTGGACTTTTAGTTGATTTAGTTTGATGATGCTGAAGGACATCCCATAAAGTCTCAGCTGGAGAGAGACACACACACACGCACACGCACACGCACACACACACGCACACACACACACACACACACACACACACACACACACACGTTATAGGTTACGCAGATGTGCTTAAGCAGCATTTGTTCAGTAATGATCAGATGGCTGTGCAAATGCAGATTAAAAATTATCCTTTTAATACCAACATTCTCTGTTTCTTTCAGAGGATTGTGCATTGATCTCACAATGTCAAGATATCAAAATAAAAAACCAACAGATACACAGCAAAATTACTCATTTGTTCCTGTGATCCGTGGCCGAATTTTTCCACCCGATTTCACAGAAATCTGTTGAAACGTTTTTTTGATCCAACGAACATACGCAAATAAAATCTCAGAGGAGAAGAAGATACGGTGTCAACGGGAAAAAAAACACTGGCTGCGTCACCGTGACATCATGACTCACGGAGGACAGATCTGCTTCCCAGTGTTGGAGGCCTTTTGTTCGTCATCTGTGTGTCTGCATTTAGCGTGAGAGTGTCTCTGATATATTGTCCGTTGTGTGGCCCTGGACGTCCTCACATATATGTGTGGTCAGGGAGACTTCCCACTCGGTTAACCTTTGAGTAACAACCCCCTCCAGCGGGACTGCCCGCCTTCCAGCCCGATTTGCATATTTGCCAAAAAGCAAGGAACATTTTTACATATACGCGGCCCAGGGAGGTGTGTTTATACGAACATCAATGATGTCCGAAGAAACAACGACATTATTCAGCCCTCAACTGTGAGACGTGTGCGAATGCAAAACAATGCCCCTGTCATGTAAGGTTACAATCGAGTAAAAGGCCAGAGCTTTAATGCATAAACATACCACGTATTCACACGTGGGCCAAGAAGAAAAAAAGGGCAACAAGCAGGGTTATTATCATAGCCTGCATTTCATCATTAATAATTTATGTTACAGATTCTTTAGTTTCACTTCAGTTGGTTGGTTTGATTGGAATTTTAATGTTAGAGGTGCTTGGTAATGGTAGGGCTTATTTTCTATTGCAATCATAAGAACAACAACCTATTGTTTTATGTAACTTTATGCTCTTAGGTGGTAGTTTGGTTATTGTGTCGGTGGGTTGCAGTGCATTGCAGCATTGAAAAGTAGCTGTGACTATGATAAGATACAGTCGGCCCTGTATAAACATTGCTTATAGGCAGAATACAGGTGATGCTGTCGGAGAGTGTGGACTAAGATACATGGAGATTTCATTGGGGTACTAAATAAATGATGCTCATATTAATGTTAATAATAACAATTTAAATATTAATGATATCACAACCTGTCACACAGGTCAAATGGTTTTCTTGTCCACGATGAACTCCTCTCTTGTCTTTTGGCTCAACGGCCGTTAAATATTTAGAGTGATAAAAGGAGCTGGGTGAATATTTTATTACCCATCTCCCCCTGGGACGGTTACCCCGTCTGGGTGAGGCGTTCAGCTCGGGGTGATGTCACGTTTCTCTGGTTGTGTCTGTAGTTCCTGAAGGAGTCTGTGGTCGATAAAGACATTGAAGACGTGGGCCGTTGCGTTGCTCCCCATGGGGGTGAAATGAAAATCCCACATTTTCTACTATTCGTGTGCATGTGCCCAAATTAGGGAGAATATTACCGTACTTTTCGGGTTATAAGCCGCTCCTACGGCTGATCAGTGTCCCCGCTGTAGCAAGCTAGTAGCGCTGCTAGCTAGTGCTGCTAGTAGCGCTGCTAGCTAGCGCTTCTGCTGCTACCGCCCGCTGCTGCTGCTACTGCCCGCGTCCCCTCTGCCCAAGTCGGGTGTCGAGCCTGGTCCCGCTACCTTCGGTGGTTTTCAGTGAGCTAGCGGAAGTTAGCGGGGAAGTGACGGAGCGCTAGCAGGAGCCACAGCTGGCTACAGCGGGGAGCTGTCGGAGACACTGACCGAAGGCAGTAGCGGCTTATAACCCGAAAAGTACGGTAGTACAACTGGCACGACTAGAAGAATAAGATAATCCAGTGACACACACACCTGATTTTAAAGTAGCTGAAGTAAATATTTATAATATTAATAGTGGGTCTCAGTGGGTCATTTCCATCAGGAACAGGCCGCTGTTTGCAACACACACACACACACACACACACACACACACACACACACACACACACACACACACACACACACACACACACACACACACACACATTTAGTGAACATAGTGGAGGTTTTAGCTAAACAGACAGATACAGAAAACAGAGGTAAAAGAGAATGTAATTTGGCACTGTAATTCACTAGATGGGTTTAGCTTTGACAGAAATTATTATTGAATGCAATTTAAGTGATCAAAAATGTTCTAAAAAGGAAACAAATTAGTCTTCCAGACTTATTTTTAAGTATATTTTTTATCCAAGAAATACACTTCTTCCAAATTCATAGATGCATATGTTCGTGACTGTACCTTTTAATAGGCATGACGCATGCCTTCCATTTTCTTATTATATGCAATTTCCTTTTAGCCTTTAGATCAGCACACATCCTTCCAGACATCATTAAATTTCATACGCAAAGTCAGGTAACTTTGAACCGTGCATGTAATTGTATTCTGAATATTCACTCTAAATGAGTTATTTGTGTGTATAAAAACTTACCGACACGGTGGCCCACGCACCGCCGCCCCTGGAATCCTGGAAAATTAGAAATCTTCAATGAAACCTCATTATTAGGAAACAAGCACACATGTCACATCCTTCAAGGTATGAAACACAATCATGAACAAAGAACAACCAAGCAAAGCAGATGCCCTCCAGTGTGCTGCAAATGAGCGGCGGCATACATGAATCCATTGAGTTATATTAAATCCAGTTACTGGTGTTCAACAGCTTGGACATTAGTAATTGGATTTATTTAGAATTCCAGACAAACAGACAGATGGGCAAACAGACCGAGGCTGAGCCGCGGTTACAAATTCAGACTTCTTCCAGCTTTTTAAAATAGAGTATCTATTCGAATAATAGAATACAATGATAATAACTATGTTTTCATTGGTGTGTAATCAACGTGTTTTCTTTAGCTTAGAATGAGCCCTTCATACAGGGTTCATACACATTTTGACCAATGGGTTTCCATGACTTTTCCATGACTTTAAACCAAATTTCCATGACCAAACATTTTGTGAAATCTCGGTGTAAACATGAAAAAGTGAGAAAATGTAGTATTTAAACTAACAATGAGAATACAAAGCATACAGTAAACCTTAAATGACACAAATGAATGAGACAATAGTTTGATTAAAAGAATAAACATTTATATAGATGCCTGCTTATTTTTAGCGTCTTTCTTTTAAAAGCATATTAATTATTTCCAACTCAGCGTAAATGAACGACATGAACACATGAATATAACAAATTTCCATGACTTTTCCAAAACTTTGGGGATTTAATTTTTTTCAAGGACTTTTCCAGGCCTGGAAATAACCATTTTAAAATTCCATGACTTTTCCAGGTTTTCCATGACCGTAAGAACCCTGTCACCATGCTATAAAGTAGGCTACACAACAATATGAACATTCAGGACCCCTCATTTATCTTAAAAATGTACTGCTGATATACATGTTAAATAAAAGACTATGGAAGAAATTCTGCAATTTTCTTTTTTATATTAGCGAACCAAATAAAATCTCTTACGACCAACCTGTGGGTCCCAACCCAGACTTTGGGAATGACTGATGTAGAAGACATGGACATAAAGAAAAAGCATAGTATTGCACTACAGAGCTAGCTAGTCCCATAAAGTATGTTCAGGAAAAACATGTGAAATCTTGACAGCTCGGTCTTTCCAACAGAAATCCTTTTTTTACTTCTTTTTTGTATTATCTGTATTATCAGATAGCGCGTGCGACTTATAACGTTAAAGACAAGGCTTAACCAATGGAAAAACTACATTTCCCTCGACTCCATGTTGGGACCGTGACATCGAACACAATGGACCGGTTGGGGTAATTGACGAAGACCTTGGAGAAGCTCGTCTATGCAACCAGACGGCCTTTTGTGTGCTTTACTGTAAAGACATGACTCACTTGATAATATGAAACGCCATAACCAGCGGGAAATAAAACTACAATAAAACTCCACAACAAATATTCCTCTCACGCTTCACAGTGGTTCAAAAACCATCTGCTGTGACTAACATCAACACCTCTGGTGAGTAAGCTGTTAATTAGACTTAGTCTAAGTGTGTAAATGTAAGAGATTAGCGGCGACCTCATTAGCAAGTCCCTGGAGTTACATTTTCACATTTTTCACAAGCTGTTCGGGGGTTTGTTTTGGCAAGACGGGGAAAGCATGCGAGTGCGTTCGAGGAAGAAGATGAAGAAACACAAATAAATCCCATGTGGAGCCGTAATCGCAAGTGCGGTGCCAAAAGATGTCCTCTAGCTCCCGATAATAAGAGTAACACTGACAGAGTCTATTGTGAATTTGGCATTTGTGAGGCAACACCAAGTTGCTCCTACATCCCAAAAAACTCCCCTCACCACAGACCGGCAGAGCCTCCCGCTACCCTCTGCCTCTGCGGACGTCGCCAAACCAGCTTCACAGGGAAGTCCAATATTTGAACATTTCACTCATCTGGCTGAGAGCGGGGGACGAACTCCCAGACGGAAGAAATCCAGACACTAGACTGTCAATGTTTCACTGCTGCTGTGGGAAACATGCACTTTAAAAATAAATGCTTCTTTCAACTGTCACTGGTATCACTGCTCTGCAGAAATCTCATTATTATGTACATTTTTGAGTATTTCTTGCCTTTTATATGATTGCATGAAGCAGAACAATGATGAATTGAGGGTGGCGTGTAGTGATAGAGTATTATTGTATATTTTAATGTATTATACCCAATATTACATTCTGCAGTTTCAAAGCTACAGAGTATTTTTTGTGTAAACAGTCAACATTTCTAAATGTCATCATATTACCTTGATATTGTCATATAACGTGTTGTTATTTTTTTTGGCGTAAAAACTCTCAATTCTATTTATAAGGAAATACATTATTAGATTTGTATTTGATTAAAACAAATTATTGTGCATTAATAGTTTGAATGATCTATTATAAACTACTAATGTGTGCAAGTTAAACAGGTCATAATTCCATCTCTAATATCTAATCTAACAACCTGATTTATTCTTTAAAGTTTCTCATCAAAAACTCATTCTTGCAAGATTACATTTGAAACGCATCATGACAGCGTTAGAACCGTCGCCCAATACTCCTTCAGACTGAGTGGTTTGAACGCATCACAATGCAACTCCACGCAACCTCCGTCAACTTCAGCCGATAGCTCCGTCATTGAGCGGTTTACGGCTAACGTTCACTAGCTTTTCTCTTGCCGATTTCCACACTTGGTTTGGTTTTTGGTTCGGTTACTTAATTAGTACCCGTAGGTAGACTTGGTTTGCAGTAATTAACAGTAGAAAATGAGGCATCCGTCTCGACATACATTTCAAACAAACATGATAAAAGTACTCAAAGCTCCAGATCAGTGCTGCTTATAGTTATGATTTGTTCACCTGAGTGATGGCTGCTGGAACAAAGCTGTTTTTATAACGCTTTGTTCTACACCGTGGTACTAAATACCTGCGTCTAGAGGGGAGCAGCTGAAATTTCCTGTGCAAAGGGTGGGGGTCTTCCTTTAAAATGAGCCAGTTAACCGTTGTAATTTTCTGGTGTAGAGGGACTCTGGGCTGAGCTGTGACACACCAATCAGCCTGCTAGACCATTTCACAATCTGATGCAGAGAGTTTCTGTTCTTTAAAGACAGGTTTCCAAACCATGACACCAAAGAAAAAGATAAAATGTATTCAATAAAAGCACGATAAAATAAGGTCATCAATGTTTTGTCGATGTGGAAGTAGGACAGTTTCCTTAAACAAAACAGATGACACGGATTCATTGTTTAATTCCGTCTGATTAGCGCCTTGAGAAGAAGAGAAGCCTTGATGAGAAGAATGTAGGTGATATTTAGGAATGTAGGAATCACTTCAGTCCTCGTGTACAAAGGTTTCAAGTCTGAATTAAACCGGGAAGTATATTTAATTAAACCGTCCCACTACCAAACAAGGTAAAAAAAAAGAAAGACAATGACATTTTGAGAATATAGTTGCAATAAATATGTCGAGAATAGTTTATAGGATGAAAAATAAGGGCCCGCTCCAACAAGTTGGTACTTCCTACACCTGAATGTGGTTGGCCAGCGGTGTGGCGTGTTGGTGCACAGGTGGGAGGTTTATTCACACGATGCTGCGCAAGGCGAGTTCTTTTAGTGGAAAATATATCGTAGACTTTGCACTAAGAATAGACGAACCTCATCTGTTTCTGGGCCGACGTCACTCAGGTGCCGGTCTGGTGATTTCATCAACAAGAGCCAACTAAATACTGACGCAAATGGCGCTTAAAATTGGAATCAACCATTTTAATCTAACGGTCGTTGGATGTTCAACATGACTACCTTCACATTAAATCAATATCTATTGTCCGCTGATGCTTCATACTGTATGAACAGCTGCTCCCTCAGTGCATTGATTCACTGCAGCCATCTGAAGGCAGCAGGACGCACATGTTGTGCCTCTCCACACGGCCGTGCACTGCGTTTACCTTCATCCAACCGGATTGCTGCTAAACAACCTCACACGCCTCTACACACATCAGATGTCGGATTACCACAGTCCATTAATTAATCCTGTGCGTCACAGCCTCCTTCTTCCAATTCAGCTGTTCATGTTTTACGCTGCTGTGAACCATTTGAAATACAGCAGAATTATACGACAAACAGGAGTCGGATCAATTGAAATCGTCTAAGCTGCGTCAAACTATTTTCTGTCATTGGCTTCCATCATCATTGCAGTGTTTAACCTTTTTTTAAACAAACCACACCATCTGTGTATGGCTGCAGATCTGCGGTTCTGTCAACAATTTGTTGACAGTATTCCACTGCATCATGATGAGAATACGGTTAATATTTTAGAGGAATTATAGTGCAAACAGGTGCATCATTTTTTGATTTTGCGGAGAAAGTCACAATATGTTTGATTATGCTCGAGTGCACTTCTGAATTCAAGATGCAGCGTCAAGGTCGGTTAAAAAAAGGTTGACATGTTATGACGTGTTTCATTTTATTTATACTTATTTAAAGAAAACTTAAGATGGCACAAAACAGTTTTGTGTCACTGATTGGCCTTTTAAAAAGGAATAGTTTGACATTTCATTTGCTTTCTCTGCAAGACCTCAGGCCTTCACAAAAAGTGGGCGTGGCAAATGAACAACAGGACATATCAAAAACACTCGCCTGCAAATATTGTATTTCTCAGGCTTTTATTGTGAAAGGTAAGAATGGAAAGAGTGGATCCGGTCTTCAAGGTCTAAAGGAGTCATAAAGTTTGCATTTATTCGTCAATAAGTTAAATTGCTTTTCCGCTGGGTAATCTTCGCCTTCTGTGTCGAATCGTGACAAAAACAACAGTTTGAAAAGATATATTAACGTGCGAATTAATCGCACAAATAAAAAATAAACAACCTCTGGTGTGTAAAAGCTTTTAGAAGATCAATACCTCTCAGCTTCAAGGTATGGAGCCAAGATCAGGAGGAGGAATATGTCTCATAAAAGAAAGTGAATTTGTGTATTTCCCAAAATGAATGTTGAACTACTCCGTTTTGAAATATGTTTTTTAAAACTCAACAAAATCTTTTAGCAATGACAACGTGAACTGTGTCGATTATACATTTTAAAATAATTCCACTTTCTCGCTCAAAAGCGGCAAAGACTGTCTTGAGCTTGTTCCGCGGCGCTTAAGAGCAATTAAGGATCGTTGGAAACCAAATGCCTTTTGATTTGCGCGCTTCGATTTCATTCTGAACTTATAGCTCAAGATCAAGAGCGCTCTTTTCTGAGAGGGAGCTGTTTCACAACAGCACATCCTGTCATATCAGACTAATCCCCGCTCGGAGCTGCTCCCCACTGAGAATCCATCTTGATCACATAATGATCCTCTGTCCTCCGGTGCCGAGGGAGAAGACGTCGCAACGTCTCTGCGGCTGCCGCCGTGCCGTGGCCAATGTTTGTGTCGTGTTTTCTTGGAAATGCAAATGAACCCGATTTGGGATGACGTTTGTAAGGAAAATGTAATTCCTGCCACAAAGGATTGTGTGGTGCTGCTGTGCGAGTCTTTGTGTAGTTTCAGTTCCTCATGTGCTTTATGTGTCTTTTAAAAACTCACTTATTTTTAGGCCCTTTCCTCGAAAAGGATGTATCTCTGCAACCACTAGGGCTATTTGAATAATTTTGGTTATAATAAAAGGCTACACATGTGGCTACACAGCAGAAAAGGTTTCAGGTCCGCCTGGAAAAAAATCACTTTCAGGATGATTATTTCTTTGAAATGATGCAGCTGTAAGGTCCAACTCTAACCCAAATCATAGCTCAATGTGTGAACATTCTCTCTGCAAAGGCTGACTTTGATAAAGTGAAGCAGAACAAAGTTAGAGAGGGTTTTAGTACAAAGAGAATTCAGACGAGGTCTCCAAAATTTGCATTAGGGCACATTTGTGACATTTGAATTTTCTCATGTACCAAACCATATATTTCACTTGTATATTGCTTATGGTGTTCAATACATCCAAATACAGCAGTTTGAGGATTTTTTTTTTTTCAAGCTATGATTTACAGTTTTATATAACAATCGCTCAGTCTGCCCCCCCTAGCGGGGGATTGGATTTTAAAAGGTTAAAGGAGACATTATTCATCATTATTGTGATATGGTTTATTAAACCATAGGCTGGTCCTCACCAGCAACATGAAGATACAAAAAAAATATCTGCAAAAGCGTTGTCAGTATCTCACTTCACCTCCCAAATGTTAACCAATGGTAACTCAAGTTAACCTCTCGGGTGAAGGCTGAACTTGGTCTCTTATAAATGAGATGAATTACAGATATTTAAAAACGTGAATGTCTCATTACTGTATGTTGCTGTTTGTGCTTTCATGTGTTTGTTCTTTTCTCAGAACTCTCTTGCAAAAGAGACCTTGAACACAATAATATATATGATAAATATTTATATTAACATCGAACAAAAGGTTTGGAAATTTGTGTTTGGTAAATTATTTCTCTAGTGTAACAATGCTTCTTGGCAATACTTTGTAAACCGTTGGAAAGCCTGTTTATTTCTCTTTCAAACGGTGCCCCATTTGTAAAGAACCTGCATTTCTGGGATGAGCAGCACAGCTGAGTATGTGGGTTGCGCCCATGAAAGATTTGACAAATCGTCTCTGCCAATGCCAAACAGATTATTCTGCTGTTGCTATTGACTCTTGTTTGGTGGATTGGATCATTGAAGTCTATCAGTAACAAGGAAGAAACAAAACGTATTGGCAATTTGACAATGTATTCATTTAACAAGCATTCAGGAGCCTCAGTAGCGTGTTGAAGAAACATCCACAGCCACAACAGCCTGGCTCCTCCTCCTGTGAGGGATGGAGTTCAGTCCCAGACTGGGGAGCAATGGGATTGCTGCTGGTTGCAGAATCTCATCTTGATATCTCTGCATTGAGATTGCCTCCAATGAAGCACCTTTGGGGTCCCGGAAAGCTCAAAACAAAAGTCACTAGCACTAGCAGAATAATCTGTTTGGCATTGGCAGAGAAGATTTGGCACACAAATGTGGCACCGTTTAAAATGGAAATAAACAGGCTTTCCAACGGTATACAATGTATTGCCAAGAAGCATTGTTAGAATAGAGAAATAATCTACCAAACACAAATTTCCGAACTTTTTGTTCGATGTTTATATACAGAAACAGAAAGTAGCGTGGCTTCATCAGAAGTTAGCGCTATACGCATGGCTGCCGAACCGGAAACACAAAGTTTAATGTTTCATGCTGTCTGCACACAAAGACAATATCAATGTAAATCCAGATAGACGGCGACTGCAAAAACAGCTGAAAAAGTCAGCTTCAATGTCCCATTTAGGGCATCAAATCTTTTCCACTTCAAGCAAGCGGAAAAAACAATTTTAGCGCGTAAAAATGTTGTTTTTGGAATCACGGCTGGTGAGTTGTACAGCTCACTTGTGCTGGGTTGTAACTCTCTTTACCAGTTACACCTTTGAATTAACAAACAACTTAATTGGATTGTTGATTGAAAACAGTTGGATGAAGTAAATAATTATATAAAAGCATTTCTAGACTGAATATGTGATTTGGTATTTGATAATTTTTTGAAGGGATTAGAGGCATTGACCGCAGGTCTTTTCATCGTGGACTGGAACTCCTTTGGTAAAAAAGCATAATAAGTGGATAAATAAAATGACCACCTTGTAAAAAACAACAACACACTCTAGTGTTATGCCGGGTTCAGACCATCAGACGATATAAGGCCCAATAATTGCGCGACGCAGCAATTGTAGGGCGCGATAAACGGGCATTGATTGTCGACAAGTTCTGATTGGTCGGCAAGACCAACGCGAGGTCTGTCACTTCTCTCACCCTCTATACAATCTGATAAGATCTTACACAACAGACAAAAAAAACGACCATGCAGCCTGAACCCTTAGGTTACTCTCACCTTTCACCGTTTGTAACACAATTACCACATTCTGCGTTGCAAGTTGTGAATACTCGTAAACAAGCCTGTTTTTCGAAATTTTCGTGTTCAAACACCTTTCTCCTTTTGTTCCAAAATGTCAAAAAAAAAGTGCTTCCCCCTCACAGTCATGTGTGAACAACACGCCCGATGCCTTTCAGTTCCTACCTTTGATTAGCGAATAATGAGTCTTATTTTGCGCCGTCTGCCACTGCAGATGCTGTGGAGACGTAATAATTCACATCATTTTCTCTCTCATCAAAAAAAGGCACTCAAACGAAACCGTGACAGCAGCTCTGCCTTCACTCAGTGTGACGGGTTCAGTTCTCAAGACTGGATGTGACTGGGAATTGAATTTCATCACAAGACCTTTATTTCAACAAACCCTATAGCATGAATATAATTAACTTTTTTTAATGTCAATTCAACATGATTACAGCTCCTGCAGCTGAAGGGAACAGACATGCATGGATACATTTACCTGGAGGAGTATCTCCGAAGAATCCGCTATTGTCTGGTACATTTATGATTCATAATGCAAATTTAGTTGTGCGAGCAGCCTTTCACAGGTCTTTGTTGCATCTCTTGTGTTTCATTAAAATGTCAAGTGTTCGGCTAATATTATTTTCAACAGGATGAAGCTGGAAAACATGATTGTCTTTTGTCTAAAAATAAAGCGAATAGGTCAGCAGAAATCTTAAAATGGTGATATAAATAATGTTTTAAATGGCACAGAAGGCTCAGGTAGAAAATGCACGGCCCGCCACTGTTCAAAAGCAGTATCGCCAGCTCCCCTCGCCTTCAGAGCTTCACAGCGAGTTTCAGCTCATTGTTTAGCTCTCCGGCTTTCATCTTCCCAGTTCAGGTTCACTCACGACGTCGCTGACGTCAGGCTGCTGCTTTTCAGAGGCTTTTAAAAACCCAGCGTACTCGACCGGCTCGCCACCAAACAGCAGAAAGACACAGTCGGAGACGAGCTGGTGAACACAGTGGAGCGATTGGCAGCTAAAGAGACGGATAATGGAGCTTTAAAGAGAATATTGGACTTTCATTGATCTATTGGACTCCAAATTAATTTGATATATTCAGAAGTTGTTATGAACCTAACCAGAACTAAAAGTCGCTTGTACAGAAACACAACTCCAACGTGACGCTTGTGTTGTTCTAGCCCTCGATGATCTGTAATAATAATAATAATAATAATAACCACAATCCCAATAATCATAATGTACGGTAAGCGTTTAAGAGTTTTTAAGAGCAGGGTCGTCCTTCAGAAACAGAAACATGCACTTTTATTAATCCCCTTGGGGAAATTCTTCTCTGCATTTGACCCATCCCTGGATCGGGAGCAGTGGGCAGCCCTGTGAGGCGCCCGGGGAGCAGTTGAGGGTTGGGTGTCTTGCTCAGGGACACTTCGACATGTGAGCTATGGGGGGACTGGGGATCGAACCGGCTACCTTGTGGTTGCGGGACGACCACTCATCCCCCTGAGCTACAGCCAATCAGAGGATCAGTGGGTCGATCCCTAGCTCCGCTAGTCCACAGAATATGAGCTGCTCTAAATGCAAAGATAAAAGGGATCAGTGAGGGCAAGCAGAGAGCTGCAGAGGAGGGATGTGCACAATAATTCACAGTGGAGATGAACAAGCTTCTTGAGAATCTGAAGTCCATTATAAAAGATGCAAAAAAAAAAAAAAAAAAAAAAAGCTCCCGCAGAAATCACTCTGTTTGTATTTGCAGAGATGGAAATTGATATTCATACAGCGTTGCAGTTCATGATACGTGTGCCTTTGAAAATCAAGGTGCCATGCGGCCTATTGTATAACTTACATTAATGTCCGTTTCAGTGCCAAAATAAGAGAAAGAACCTCTCCCCATGTTCATGCATAATTTTGCACTATTTGGGAAACCTGAGGACAGGAATGACTTAATAAAAGACCTTTACCACCAAATTGCTGACAGTGGGATTATATTTTATTTCCATTACCTTCACAGAACTGTGAGATTTGTTCCAATGTTCCATATGAACATTTATGAGTCCGGGGAATTTGATTCAACCCGCCTCAGCATTGGACCTCTCCATTTTCAAAAGTAAAAGCTTTTTATTTCTGTTCCTTTTACTCCGGATACATTAGTGTATCCAGAACAGTGAAACAGTGAAATCCAGGCATACAAATGATTGTGCATTTAATGTTTCTTTGGTTGTGTAGAAGCTGTGAGGGTGATGCACTCAGCGTGTACATAAATAAAATGCACCAAAATAGTTTGCTATGGTTTCTTGAAAATCCCAACCTGAACATGTATCTAAAGGATAATTGCTTCACGGGGACAAAACATGTATCGGTTTCATGAGGTTGGCAAATTATGTTCGTCTCTTCAAAGTTTTTGCGCATTATTGAGCTTTTAAAAAGATTGTATGGAAGTGAATAGAAACATAATGTCACCTAAATGGTTATGTTAACCTTGATTATGTGTAATAAAAAATTATATATTCTTTAAACTATAAAGTAGATAGATTTGTTCCTCCATTCAGCTGATGCTTTCGTACGAATATTGATGAATGCAGTGATAGTTTTGGCAATGTTGATCGGTCGGATCACTTTCATGACCCCCAGAGGAAAGATGAGTGTTAAGAGATCAGAATAGAACTGTTAGCATAACATCCGTATAAATATCTAAACATATATGTATTTTTTTCCCAGTTAATTTATGTCTTTTTGTTATATAAATGGCAATCTTTCTTGATTTTTTAAAATGTATTTCTGCATACACAATACCTTCATGGGGCGGCTGTGGCTAGTCCGCTGGCCTCTGCAGTCTCCGTGTCTACGCGTCCTCGGGCAAGACGCCAAGCTAAATGCTCCTGGTGTCGATCCCATCGGTGTCCGAGTGTGCGTGTGAATGTTTAGCGCTGATGAGCAGATGGCGCTCTGTACAGTTAATCCCTGCCACTGACGGCTGGTCTGTGTTGTGAAGCGCCTGAGCGGTCAAAAGGCATGAACCCATGAACCACTGCAGCATCGCGGAAAACGAAGAGGGAAGCGGACGTCAGAAACGCACGCGGTCAGAATCAGTCCACTCGTCGTCCTGCGTGAACACAGCTGGACGAAGATCCAAACGTACAGACGAAGAATGTGCATAATGGACGCTTTCTTGTTTTCTCTCTCTCTCTCTCTCTCTCTCTCTGAGGAAAAAAGAAATCTGTCAAGCTCAATGTCATAAACAAGCCAAATACACTGTATGTCAGCAAATACATCTATATACTAGAAGAAGAAGAAGAAGAAGAAGAAGAAGAAGAAGAAGAAGAAGTTAAGCTGCAACAGACAAGGTTAAGATGCTGCACGCGCTCCGATAACATGCATGACAGAAAATACTGCACTTCTCGCTGCCAGGATTCAGCAGCTTGACAGCTAAAAAAAAAAAAAAAAAACTTCTATTGTTGAGGAAACGTTTGCAGCTGACGTCTCCCCGTCGTGTTCTGAACCGACACAAGGCCTCTGGGCTCCAAGCTTTGCAGACAGCTGACAGAGAAACAGAAGCTGAAAAGCTACAGTTATTCACCCCGCGTGTCCTCGAGATTCAAGCTACTACGAATATCCGATTCCTTTAAAGAAACTGTAAGCCACCGCTATGTGCAAAGTGCTTCGAACATTGAGCTTAATGTATTTATTTGTAGACAGAATATCTTCCAAAATAAACCCATGTGATGGTTAGTTGTGAATATTTGGCTTTCAGAAAGTATTCTTTTACAGAGCTCATGTGATCCCCATGAAACTCTGAAAAGCCTTTCTGCAGAGCCTGGAGGGTTGCAGGAATGCAGATAGAATATTTGGTCAGGAGGGTCTTTTTTCTTCTTCTGCAGGTTGCAAAAAAAATAGACTTCTGTCTCCAGAAAGCCCATTTCGCAGCTCCTCTGATTGCCTCTTCTTTCCCAAATGGTCCCTCTTGTGCCACTGTGATCAAATATGTGCACGTTATTAAAATAAATTGGGGTGAAATATAAAGGGAAAATACTTTCACAGCATCAGTTTTGATCTGGAATCACTCGTCCTTTTGAAGTTCACACATTCCACGTGCTGCTATGTTTGAGGACTCGTGCATAATGACAAATCGTGACAATGGCACATGCACACATATTGTATTGTTACATATTGTATTGTGCTTTTTGTGACATTTCCCCTTCACAAACACTCTCCTTCAGCCTTCAGTTTAGGATTGGCACTTATCGCCCATGTGCAGTGGCGGTTCTACACGTAATTACGCCCCGGGCGAGACCCCCCTCCGAGCGAAATCAATTAATGATTAACGAAAAATAATTAATGAAAAATGATTAACATCCTTATGACTCACGCCTTTCTGTCAAAATGCACCACAGGAAAGGATTCAGCCGGGGCACGACTCTTATTTTCCTTTCCTCTACCTTCATTCTTCCACTCACTGGCAGTCACAGGCTCAATCAGCTTTTTGATTCTTGAGGGTGGATTCATAAAGTAAATTTGCTCTGTGGATGGAGATTCTAAGTCTTGGCTGGAAACCTGAAGAATGAAAATCACTTGTGTGAATAATTAGAGTGTGTGGGCTTGTAATGACCATGTGTGTGATTGACATTTCAGATTGATCAATTGATTGTGCTGCAGCTGTACCCATAGAGTGGAACAACCAACGCCTTTTTTTTTCAAAGCGGCTTTGACTTGTACAGCGTTTTTCTAGTCTTCTGACCACTCAACGCACTTTAACACTACTACTTTACCCAGTCACACCCTTTCATACCCATTCATACACTGATGGGAGGGGCTAAGGTTCCACCTCCCCATCAGGACTATAACATTCACACACATTCATACACCGTAGGCAAAGCTACGGGAGCAATTTGGGGTGAAGTGTCTTGCCCAAGGACACATCGACATGGTCTAGCGGAGCCGGGGATGAATATATATATATATATATATATATATATATATATATATATATATATATATATAAATAAAACATACGTGGCAATAAATGGTTCTGATTCTGATATTATATATCAGAATCAGAACCATTTATTGCCACGTATGTTTTCACGTACAAGGAATTTGTCTTGGCCGGTGGTGCATAACATTAAACAATAAACACAGTGCAAAAAGAAATAGGAGCATGACATTTACAATTATAATGTACAATAGAATAAAATATAAAATTAAAATAAAGTGCACAGACAAACAGATAACAGTACTTTAGACAAGTGAAATGTAAGTGTAATGTGAAAGTGGCAAGTGTATTTAAATACAAGGTATGAAGGGATGTGACCGGTAGGGAATGGTCCTGGAGATGAGCCTGACTGCAGACGGGAAAACACTGTTAGTGTGGCGTGAGCTCTTGGTCCTGATGGACCGCAGCCTCCTGCCAGATGGAAGGGACACGAACAGATTGTGTCCAGGGTGAGAGCGGTTGGCTGCAATATTTCTTGCCCGCTTCAGGGTCCTGGAGGGAAGGCAGATTGCAGCCAATCACCCTCTCAGCAGAGCGAATGATGCGCTGCAGTCTGCCCTTGTCCTTGGCAGTGGCTGCAGCGTACCAGCCGGTAATGGAGGAGCAGAGGATGGACTCAATGATGGCTGTGTAGAAGTGCACCATCATGGTCTTTGGCAGGTTGAATTTCTTCAGCTGCCTCAGGAAGAACATCCTCTACTGGGCCTTCTTAGTGATGGAGCTGATGTTCAGCTCCCACTTGAGGTCCTGGCCCAGGAAACGGAAGGACTCCACAGCGTCGACGGGGGAGTCACACAGGATGATGGGGTCGAGTGGGCCTGCGTCCACAACCATCTCCATCAGAGCGTTGAGATCTAAGTTGTTTTGGCTATATAAACATATATTAGATATATATTTCCAGCATATTTGACCCATCTTCAACCTGAGCAGAGGTCTGATCAACCAACAGGGCCTTTCACAAATCATGCAACAATGACAAACAGTCAGTTGACATTTATTCATAATAACCTTATTAGTGAGTTTGGTGGGACACTTCATTTGAAATGTGGTATTTCAAAAAAGAGTGCTGCAGGAATAAGTCCTAAAAGCTGGAAATGAGTCAGCGTTGTTGCACTTATCTTTTGAATGGGTTTTTGGTTCGACCGTTTAATGGTAAACACAAACCTTCTGTTCTACACTGTGAACTATGTCAGTTTTATGTACACATCTCTGGCGAGTTTTGAAACTTTGACATGTCTGTGATTATGTTTGTTTGGTGTGAGAAGCATCACTCATCCTACATCCCTACAGTGTGAAAAATGTATTATAAAGCACTGTGAAGCAGTGGTGGGCGACAGGACCCAACACCAGTGTGCATTATTTGTTTTAGTTTTTTTCACCTGTTCTCACCACAGACAAAATGAGAGTTACAATAAACAATAATTTACATCTCTGAATAAAACCCCAAAGCTGAAGTCTTCTGTCTTAACCCACGCAGAGAAAGAGTTTGAAAACATGCAGCGAAGACATTGTCCGAACGGGACACTGGTGAAGCCGGTACACCGCCCACTCCTGACGTGGAGTGCGAGTTAACGAAAGTTCAAGATGCTAATATAAATCCACAGAGTCCGACGGGCTCTACTGAGTCAACCTACGTGACTCCCTTAGTTTCAAAGGAGTCATGCTTGTCCGCTCAACTTAAACACTTACACTTTATTAATAAATACTTGAAATTTGGTCTCAGCATTTAACCCATCCATAGCAATGGGCTGCCGTGAAGCGCCCGGGGGTTGAGTGTCTTGCTCAAGGACACTTCAATAAGCAAACTATGGGGAGACCAGGGATCGAACCGTGAACCTTGCAGTGGCAGGACAACCGCGCTACCCATAAGCCACAGCCACTCCACACAGGGCAGGCATCTATTCCCAAATCATGAATGTGGATTAACATAAGGGGTTTATGTTTTATTCATATTCTGCCCACTCCGTTTAACTCTAACTTCCTGTTCGAGTGGGTTTAAGTGAAATTCTGACCTAAAAAAAAGAAACCTCTGCCTCCGAAAAATGTACTCAAGCAGGGCGATTATTTCTGACCTCCTGAGCTGCTCTACAACCTAAACTCCAGTCTGCAGCGGTCCCACCGGCTCCTGGCAGCCCAGACTAGTGCTAATAAACACCATTTGTCACTTAAAGGCAAACTTTCTTCTGATAAACTTGTTGGGATTGGAAATGACGCCGTGAGCACGAAACTGCCTCCAATTTTCATCTTTAAAAAAACCAACACAAAGGATGTCAAATGGAATTCTTTAGCAAAGCTGCCAATTGTCTTTTTGAAAAGTAAGACACATCTATGTTTTTGAAGAAATAATGTGGATTAAAAATAAATAAAAAATACATATATTGTTTTGTCAATGGCTTTTAAAATGAGAAAACATGTCACACTCAAGTCTGACTGATTGGATACATCATTTCAGAAATAACTTTTGGAATTTGTTTCTCCAAACTAAATAGCACATCACACTGTAGTATGTTACACATTGGGACAAATGACCCCGTAACGTTTTATATTGGATCGATTCTCTAAGCTGTCATACCTCCCTAGTTATTTTTTGTGAATTGGTATTTTCTACTTCTGTCCATTCGTTTTACAATATGCGCTCCTTTCTGCACTTCAGTGTTGCAGGTATGAATCCCTAAAACCTGGAAAGCATGTCGACAAGATCGCGTGTCTTTGCCTCCTGTTTTATAACATCAACATGCAGCTCCTTCATAATTGAGTCACTAATCTGAGCCGGAGGGGATGCAGGACCACTTTTCCTTAGAATTCACTTTCTTCAGGTTTATGCAAACGTTGAACGAGCTTCGTGTATTCTGCTCTGCGCCCCATGACTGAACAAAAAAGTAATTATTGCTCTGACTGAAAGTCTTTTCTTTTAAACGGTAACAAACAACACCAACAGCTATTCATATGAACAGCCTTTTAATGAAAGCAATAGATTGTTTGTCCACTTGGGGGATTGAAATACTATATTTGTTGTTGTGGCATTTAAGCATCCAGCAGACACAAAGCAACATTAGCATTCATTTGGCATCATGCAAAATATTCACCAACTTAGTTTTATTTTGCTCTCCAGCCCTAAACGCATGCAGCATTGTTTACGTGCCTGCAGCATTTATCCTTTTTCTTTTCAAACCATTGCCTAAAAAAGGTCAGTACAATGCTAACAGTTGGGTGGTCTCACTGAAATAGTATGCACTCACTTCATCTTTTACAGTGTGGGACATTGGCCTGTTGTGGGACATTTGTTGCAGCACAGTCAAGAAAAAAAAAAGAAATACAAAAAGCCCAGATGGTCCAGCTGCGGAGAAAATTGTGATAAAAAGCTTGAACGGCTGAGCCAACAGGCTGCGATGGTCTCTTTCTACAATGCGGCCACCTGCTCCAGGTGATGAAGAGATGAATTGAACACTGTCCGCATTACTGCTGATTTTAACTCCTTCAGGTGAGACCTCAGCCACCCAACACGCTGCCTGAGGGATTCTTACTGTCAATCTGTGCATCCAAAGGTGCAGATCAAACTGATATCAGAGGAAAAGCTGCTTTTAGAAAGTCACCTCCACTTGACATTTTGTAAATAAGTTCATCCTTGACCTTGGGAAAACAGTATTTGACAAAAAAAAACGGTCGCTGCGCAATCCCTGCACTGTCAGAAAGGCCTACAACCCCTCAGGTGGCGAATGAATGACAGAAAAAAGGGCGAAATACTGTCCTGCAAATGTTCTATGTTATTGTGAAGGAGGAGAATGGAAGGAGTGTGCTGCCTCTGTCAATGTTGACAAGAGTAATACAATGAGCTGTTTTGGTTCCTAAATAACTACGGTGCTGCTAAAGGCCCAATTTGATTTATTTTCTCATTGATTCTCTTTGCAATGCTTACACATGTAATAAATTCATCAGTTTTTTTATTCATGAATCATTAAAAATATGCAGTGTTTAAATAAATAAATAGATAAACAGTGAGAAATAAATAAATCCTGTACATGTATATAAAATGTTGATGACACTGTCACACACCTGCAGCAAAATGTCAATCCAAATGTTGAATCTGAGGTGGGTTTAATTTTCCTCCCTGCTTATGTTTGCATTATCTGACAGCAGTGTATCTTTCCAGAGTGTGTTTGCAACAGCTTATTGCAATGGACTCATTTCAGATTAAAATCACCCACACACTCAACCCTCAGCCAGACGCAGGATGAACCCACACAATCAACCGAGAGGAGATTCCCTGACATGTTGTTTGAGGTGGAGAAGCGTCTTGGTTTTTACCATCAAAGTGAAAAAGGTATAATCGCACAGCGCTAAGAGCTGCACAACGGCAATATGCTGCTAACGACTACTAACGATGGTTGTTTCAGGCGTAATGATGGCGGTAAACAAAAACACGTCGTGTTTATGGCAGCCGCAATCATAGTCAGTGAATCATGGTGACAGCTGATCCAAGATTTTCCTCCAGAGTGAAATATATCTATAATGTTTTATTGGTTGGGCAGCCGAGGAAATGTAATAAAAACCTTTGATCTCCAGAGAAACAACAACAATATTGTAATAACTTTGGTGATCCTTCAATCTCAATGAAAATGACTCTCAATGTTTTTCATTTCAGTGCATGAAAGTCGAGGGCTTTAGGGCCATTGGAGGTAAAAAGGACAACATATGGAGCAAGGTTGACCGGGCGGTAAAACACTTGGATATTCTCTGAGGTTAAAGAAGCTAATTTGAGAGAAAAGAAACTCACAAATGTACAAGATTATGGAATAATACATTTATGCGAATTATAATTTTTTCATTTACATCGTGGCCAAACGGTGGAATTACAATTTCTGAGTCCATCCGGTGATGCCATGAGGCCCAAAATTACTTTCGTCGTCTGAGCGGATCATTTAAGCGGATCATTTTATTTTTTGGAGGTAAATCAACATCCCAGTACGAACACTGATTTTTAAAAAAAAATTTATCATAAGATCCTAAAGGTTGAAAAATCCACCATCATTTTCCTTCCTCTGTTCAAGCGAACGAGACGGTGAACGAGGAGTCTGGACCGAGGACTGGGAGGCGGGGTCAAAAGAAAACGCTATTGTTCGATGAACACCGTGGATGTGGATGCCCGAGCTAACTCATTTTGTGTTAATATTTAATGTTAGCAAACCAAAATATAATTACATTAAGCAAAACACACAACGATCAAAAGGTGGAGGGATGGGGGGAGTTAACATGCAATGATCACGCCCACTTGGGAGACAGGAAGTGTATCTCATTCCAAACCATTGGCAGAGCTTTTAATGCGTCATCTATGTTATCTTCCATCTCTTCTGGCTCCGGCCACAGGCCAAGTTTAGCCTTTTTTCTTTGTGCCATATTAGTAATATTCATCCAAAAATTAATGATAGCATCAAGGGACCGCTTGCATGGACTTCATTAAGGTTCATTAAGGTTCATTAAGGTTATTGCTATCTGAAATATGTTGCTTATGAGAAAATCTAAAACAGAAAAGGAGAATGCTGTACTCCAATGCTGTGCAGTGGAAAACGTCGCGCACTTCTAGATTCCAGCTTTCTTTTTTTTATACTTGATATTTTATTTAGGCAGTTTAACAAACAAACAACCTTCAAAAGTAAGAAGGAATATAAGGTATTAACCATGCATCTGGCCAAGTGGGCCATAAAGAAAGAAAACAAATACAAAATATTTAAGCAGGTAAATAAGTAAAAATAAGAAAACAAAGCAATCAAACAACCATGCAACACTTCAAAAGCATCGTCAGTCAATCGTGTCAACCATAAATTTGTTCCAACATACAGATATATTACACACATTTATATTCAAAGAGTCATATTCACGGGGTTTCATTAACTTAGTTTTAAACTTATTTATATGGGGTTGCATCTTGATGAAACATAGTGCTTGTCTTTTTAAGAGATACTGAGCTTCTAGAGCCAACAAAATCCAGAAACCTGTGAGGTTAGGGAGGGATTCCAGCTTTCATGTGAAAAAAATACCGTATAAAAAGACCAGAGACTTTCTCTGTGATTTCCCATTTCATACACGGGCAGAGAACACTTTCAGCTTCACACAAATACACCACAACACAGCCGATTGTCCACTGCTGCAGGTTTATTCCACTCCTCCTCTCCTTTGGCCAAATGTCATACCCTTCAGGCATAATTATCTACCGCACTCCCACAGAGCGCTGGCCCTCATCTCGTCGTGTTGATGGAATGGGTGAGCAGCTCTCACACTTGCAGACACCAGCTGAAGGTTGGCACATGGCGCTGTATGAAGCCTGACATGCACTAATACTGGGGATGGGTGGTGGGCTGGACATAAGGGTTCTTCTCCTGCTGTCAATCACTGCAACACAGAAACAGAGGGCCGCGTGTCCAATAGTCCTTTTCTGTTAGGAAGGTTCCTCCTGAGTGAAATGACCCAGAAGTACCTAAGTGGCCGCCATGATGAGTGCTGGTCGAATTCTCTAAATGCAAAGGAAAGGAGCTTCAATGCTTCCTTACTTAGCTCCTTTAGCATAGGAACCACTCGACCTGCCTTTACGAAAGGAAAGGAGATAATGCCGCCCCACAATTCCTTGCAGCGGCAACATTTAAAGTAACGCACAATTCGGCCGTTCACGAGAACAAACGATCATGACCGAGAAACGCAGATCATGTAATTATCCGTTTCTATAACTTGGAAATACTTTCATTAATCTATTAAACCTGCTGGAAAACTACAGACGTTACATTGCTGTTGCTGAAAACTGCTGTAAAGGGATCAAACTGCTGTAAAGGGATCAAACTTCTGTATTTGATATTCTCTCTGGTGTTGAACTGCAGCCTCAGCCCTCATTCTTTTATTATTATTATTTTATTTGACTTACAGAAGCTTTAATGAAAGTTAAACTGGACGAGCTCTTCAGTCAGAGTCATGTTTCTCATTATCATCTTTTGAATCAACTTTTTTGTCACATTACAATAAAACACTATCAAGTCAACACTTCTAGGTCAAACTGAGTTGTGTGGTGTTTCATAAAGTGTTGTCTGCATATTCTTATGATCAGATTATAATCTGAATATAAACCATAACAACATAAAGGGAGATGAGACACACATATATGACACACATCGTTTGTGGGATAACGTATTTAATTCAGCATGTTTGAAACTGAACAAAGACACACTTTAGTAGCTTTGTACTCTGTGTGAAAAATACCTTGGTTTCACTTTCATATTCCTTCGTTCATTTCTATCCAACCTCGTTAATAAAGTAAAACTATGAACCGGGTTGTTTATGTCGTCTGCATGAAACAACACTGTAAGAAGACACCGACAAAGTATTTAAGATTATCTTTTTTTGTCTTCAGAACATTGTAGTTTCAACGCTGCAGACGACGTCACTAACATGCGCCTGCCGTCACGTCATAACTACGTCGCTTAGTGGAAGTGGAGTCGAATTTGCCAAACACCGCGGTTGTCTTTTCCTAACTCATGAATTCTCCTTCCCATCTTTCCTTGACCCTGTGACGTTTTTACAGAGGTCAAGGAAAAGTGGTCAGGGTTAGACGTTAGGAGGTCATTTCTTAGACTATTCGGCCGCGCTTGTGTTAGCGGTCTCCTCTCGGAGGCTGATGTGGATGCAAAGGCGTAATCTAAGTTTCAAAAAGGCAAAACCCAGGTCAATACAAATCTGAAAAATATTTCATAAATAAGGTAGCACTCGTCCGAGTCACCTTATTTATGAAATATTTTTCATAAACCACTCTATCGCCACTTCTTTCCCCTCATCTGGATCTCTGCAGCTAGAGTAAGAAGATGATCTTCAAAGAGAATTCACAGAGTGACTTTGAGTGAAACTTTAAAAGTAAGGCGGACAAAAACAGGATTTTAAAAATGTGGAAATTGCGTCCTTGTGAGGATGAAACGCTCCTTGATGCCTTACAGACAAAAGAAAAAAGTATTTCATCTTCCTTTGTCTGTTTTCAGTCAATCCCACTCTGCTGAGTTTCCTTAAGTGCCTCCTCTGTTTTTGAAAACACATCCTTCAACAAGACTCGAACATGTCTGGACCGCGTATGGTGAATGGGCTAAATTGTTACACAGATAATTATTTCAGTGGTGTCTATAATCTGAATTCCTGGACATTAAATGTTCAATATTTGTTCTTCACAAATCCTCATTGTGAAATCTTAGGTTTTATTCCTTCGTAGGGTCTTTTGTTGTCAGACACGTAATTTGAGCCCATCCGTGGTCTCAATACTGGACCAATTTTCAAAAAAGTGTTGTCCTCATTAGTCACTTAGACACAAAAACATGGGGAAATAGATATCTCAAACAATTTCTTGTCTTGGATTGTTTGTTCATCTAAAATGTCCTTTTTTTCAGTCACTGTGGGAAATGTGTTGGGAAATGTGTGTAATTATTCTACCACATGGCATAATGCCAGCTTGGTATTACTTTGTTCAGGTTCACATCCCATACAAGAAGTTTTTCTCGGAGGAAAACACTCTCCGGGGTTCAGCTTGTCGTGATGGCAGGAGGGTGAAAGTAGTGATTGTGATTGGCCATGATTGTCACAGCCTTTAAAGCAGCCCCCCACCACCCTATAATAATCCATTCTTTCAGACCCTGCGGCCAAGTTGACCACAGATTCAACGGAGACTGGCCACGAAATTGCCAACAGTGTGATATAGAAGTGTCCTTTCATGTGCACGGAGTGCAGTGGAGAGGCGAAAATAAATGAGAAAGTGACACACAGAATGGACATCTGAGACATGACGCCACATCAGCCGCTTGTTTAATAACATAGCATAGACTTCTATACAACCAGAGGAGTCACCAGGGGGTGACTCCTCTGGTTGTATAGAAGTATATGCTTCATGTCTTAAAGCTGCATTCTCTCTCCTGACCACCAGGGGGCGACTCCTCTGGTTGTATAGAAGTCCATGCTTCATGTGTTAAAGCTGCATTATATATCCTGACCACCAGGAGATGACTCCTCTGGTTGTATAGAAGTCAATGCTTCATGTGTTGGAGCTGCATTATATATCCTGACCACCAGGAGATGACTCCTCTGGTTGTATAGAAGTCAATGCTTCATGTGTTGGAGCTGCATTATATATCCTGACCACCAGGAGATGACTCCTCTGGTTGTATAGAAGTCAATGCTTCATGTGTTAAAGCTGCATTATATATCCTGACCACCAGGAGATGACTCCTCTGGTTGTATAGAAGTCAATGCTTCATGTGTTAAAGCTGCATTCTCTCTCCTGACCACCAGGGGATGACTCCTCTGGTTGTATAGAAGTCAATGCTTCAAGTGTTAAAGCTGCATTCTTTCTCCTGACCACCAGGGAGTGACTCCTCTGGTTGTATAGAAGTATATATAAATGACTCTACTTTTCTCTTGATTTATTACCTCAGTAAACATTGTAAACATGAGTTTATGGTCTTTTCAAGTCTTCTTCAGTGCAGCATGAGGTTCATTTAGTAAAATATGCTCCATTTAGAGTCAAATTCTAGTTTATAGGGTGGGTTTTCTGTGATTGACAGGTCGCCACTGCTACCAGAGCCAGATACCAGATCTGGCATCTCTACTTATGGTAACCTTCGTTCATTGGTTTCTACACAAAAAAACGTGGCGGGGGCCGTAATCCAAGATGGCGAACTGGAGGATTCAAAACGTCAGTCCACAAACCAGCGAGAAAGTATCAGATGATTGATCGCAGAGGCAACAACGTGAAAACTTGGTTGAGCCTCGTCATTATTAATAATGGAGTCAATTCAATTCAGTTTATTCTATATAGCCCAACATCACAAATACAAATTTGCCTCGGAGGGCTTTACAACCTGTACACACAACATCCCTGTCCCGGGACCTCACATTGGATCATCACTTACCCCACCTTATCACTGACAAACTTCCACATTGATAGTTCTAACCCCCCTCTCACCATAAAAAGAAAAGTCCAAAAAAACAAACTTTCTGACTTTTTTGTTGAAACTGCGTTTATATTCTCGACTGCTGTCAGGTTCTACACCCGAGAGCGTTTTCACACTTCAACATCCATCGCCACGGTGAGGAGGCGGGGTTGTGATCGGCAGATGAGATTCTACTTGACATATTGTATAAAACAAGACAAACCGAATAGTCAAAACATATTTCATCAGCAGCTGAAAAGACAACAGTCTGCAGAACTTGCACACTTACTGATGTGACATAAGTGGATGATTAATAAGGATAAAATAAAGCTTTAATATCCCAGAGGGGTGATTTGGCTGAAAGTCAATAAAACTAACTTGCATTTGTATCCCTCCACTAAACCAGTCATGTTGCAGTCTACGTCCTTATCTGTCCAACATGTCTGGACTTCTCATCATAGAAGACATTTATTAGAAATGGTCATAATTACCATATTCATTCAGCCCCAAATTCTAAACAATTTAACCTTGACGTAAAGTCAAGGCACGTTTGTGTCAAATTTAAAGAAATTCCCTTCAAGGTGAACGTGACGTCACAATGACCTTTGACCTTTGACCACGACAATCTAATCAGATCAAGAGAAGGGAGTGGACGCACGGACAACCTGGAAACATAATTCCTCCAGCCGAAGCTGTCACCGCCACCGAGGCATACAAATAATGTCCCCCCAATAGGGAGGTAAACCTCTGTCCTGGTGGAAGACATTTACATTTTCAGAGATGACCTGAGCTTTAAAGTTTTGTTCTGGACGGAGCAGAACTCATACACAGTTTGGAGGATTTCTAGTGTGCAGGAAGCAAAGCAATAAATCCGAATCCCAAACAAAACCAAAGTGGATGAAGACTCAAGTATCTGGACAAAGTGTCACGGTCAAAGCGACCTCGCTGGACTCGTGCCGGAGACAGTGTTGACGAACACCCCCCAAGACATTCCTGAGAAAACATGGACGCCTGACAGCTCCGTCTCCGTCTCGGCCCGGTTTACCCGGATCTGCTGTTGTTTGCTGTCGCTGAAGGACAGATGGGGTGTTTTTTGAAGCGGGCAGATTTGTCCGTCTCATGGCAGAAGAACACGATCTGAGTCAAACATCAGAGACACACGACTGCACATGGCTTATCAAACAGAAATGTTCCCCAATGTTCAGCCAAGATTGTGGCATTGTTGAACAAAGGCGTTTTGTTTACTTAGATAGTCAGTTTGGAAACTTCACTGCCCAAAGTTTTTCTCCACGTTTTGGTTGAAACGATGCACAAGACGACCATGATACTTTGATTCGATGGAATGATGCGGCTATAAAGAAGAAGAAAATGGGAGGGGGAGTGCTGGCTTTGGGCGTTTCACTCAATGTCAAATCTCATGCAGTGTCGATGAGTTGTAAAAATATCCAAAATGTAGCACAGATTCTAACTGAATTTACAGACAATCTGTAAGAAAAAAGAAAAAGATAAGTGAAGTAATGCAAAGTCAAACCCGTATAAACAATGTGGAAAGCATGATGGACGCGGAATTAAATGTGCACCTGCCACCTGCCAAATACTGGGTACAGGTTGGATGGGGAGGGTTACAAATGCAGGCCACCTGCCATAATGGCAGCATGTGTGCCTTTTATTGAGAAATATATTTTTTTTTAATTACGGCCTCAATCAAAATTAGTCAGGGATTAAGGTCACATGATACGCATCCAACCACATGACAAACATGAACTGAGTCTCCGGTGTAGGTGACCGGCCACATGTGTGGCAGGTGAGGAAAAAAACCTTTAAAGACCCTGAAGATGGAAATATAACGTTTATATTTGTTTCAGGTATTAACAATATATCACTCAACCAAAAATTAATCTTTAACGAGAAAATCAGAGTCCTTGCCTTTTGTTTTGCACTGTGCTCTTTTCACTTTATTACAAACTGATCTTTTATAAATATGCTTACGCAATCCCATCAGGCTTCAACCCTGACTCTTAAAAATGACATTAATAACAAAGCGTTCTCAGTTATGTTTCAAGGGTAATGTTTTTAAATCAAATTAAACCAAACAAAAAAAAAGTTTTAGTTTGGTTTAATTTCATAATGTTGTGTATAACACACAACATTATGAAATTAAACCAAACTAAAACTTTTTGGGGAAAAAAGATCACGGTTTGACTCAAAATTAGTATGTTTGTTTTCGTAGCTGAAGTACGTAACATATAAGTCAAAGTATACTTCTGGTTTCACACGACACACACAGCGGTCTCCTGGGTGAAAGTCCTGTGTTTGCTCAACCCATCCATCCATCCATCCATCCATCCATCCATCCATCCATCCATCCATCCCAATGGACTTCAATGGAAGAAACAGCTTTCTGATACAATGAAAACATTTTTAATCTGGGAGAAAAAACTTCTCCCTCAAAAAGAAGACGCGAGTGAAACTGCCTTGTCGGCGTGTTTTCCAGGAGGAGAGAAAATGCACAACGCAGCAGCTCGAGGAGATGACTAATGCTTGGGTGGTGGTCTTTTCCATCTTCTCTTTGCCACGTGACGTTTAAAACAACCTGACAAGGCAACATGACCTAGTTCTAACTCCGTATGGGGGCCACTAATTCACCTCCTTCACAGTTTGGGCACAGTTTATGGTTTCCCATAAAGTTCCCCGCGGGCTTCTTCTGTTGAAGTGAGACCCATGAAAGCCGGGCGGGAGACAGGCGTTCAGAGTGGGCTGCTCCGCTCTAATTCTACACCGTTGTTTCACAAGGTTTGTGTGGCCCAGTGGAGGAAGTAAGAGATGACCGTGCTCTGCAAAAACAAAAGCCACTGATTGACAGCAGGCGGTGTGTCTGAGAGAAACAGAAAACCTGCAAAAATGTGCTGGAATTATTTTTCACAAATATTCAACAACAGTGAGAAAAACCCAAGATGAAACATAATTGCAATTTAAAAGGGTTTAAGTTTAAGTTAATAACGGACGAATGTGATGTATATCTTCATTGAAGCAGCTTCAGAACATATTTTTCCTCACACTGTTCAATAATAAGCTATTTTATGCTATGTTTTTGCACTTTTTTGCACTTTTTCGGGTCACTAGAGGGCAGAAAACCTCCAGAGCTAGCTGACAGATGCACTGCTCTGACATATTGCCTTTAAAAAGTTTCTACTCTACTCATCCAGAAGACTCAGAGCAGAATGATCATTCATTTGGTAGGTTTGTTAATCCGATATTTAATCTCCTTTTCCTTCCAACTCCGAGGACAAACATCTTAACTCTCTAGACGCTAAAAGCTTCACTTCCTATCTGTTAATTGGTGGAATTGAAAGATGATGTAAGTGTCCTTAACCAAAACAATGAGCTTCAAGAGGCTCAAACATTCTGCAGCGCTGCAAAGTAAAGTGATGCATCATTGTATCCGCCTCTCTGGAGGCGTAATTATCACTATGAGCAACACCTGTAGTCCTTTGATTCAATATAAATATATTAAAACAAAACATTCTTACTTCATAGAAACCGTATAAATTGATGGACAGTACAGGCATAATATAAAACCAGCTGTTGACATACACAAGGAAATGTGTTGTCAATTATATGTTATATTTGTATCGCCATATGCAGGCTTTATAGGGTTCATTCAGTTACTGTTTGATGGACAAGTAGAACAGCCAATTAGAGGTGCTGAAGCTGACAAATTGACATGTGACAATACATTTTTACTTTTGGATAACAGAGTTCCACTGAAACTGAAGTGTTGTTCACTCCATGTTGTCTTATCCCTCCATTCTTATATTCGTGTTAACACTCAATACACTCCACATCTGCTAACACCAGCCCGATGTGTTGTATAAGAAGGATTATAAGAGAGAGAGAGAGTGATCCATGTATCTTTTTCTAAAGAGCACCTCAAACAACCTCTGTTCCGCTGCTAAACATCCTGTTTCATGAAGGAGGATTATGACTGTCTCTGTAAGTTCAGTTGAGCCCATTGTGCGAGTTATGGGATGCAACACATGCAGCTGAATAACAAGCTCCAGCTGAGGACAAAGATAAATGGTGGCAGGAGAAAGCTAAAAATACGTCTGCATTGCGCTTGACGGGATGATTCTAACAAATTATTCTGATTTCTCATATTTGCTTTTGGTACAAACAAATGTTTGTACCAAACTAGACTGAACTAGATCTATTTTGGTTTTTTTTTAAGCTGCACACATGCTCATGTGCCTCTACACCATGAAATAGGAATTGTTTTCCATTATTAGAGCATTCATTTAAATTACATACCGCAAGCCAAGCATGGTGTAAAAAAAAAAAGAAGCTTAATTGCAGTGAAAGATTTGGAGCAGTCTCCCACTGCGTTAAACAAGGTGAACTTCAACCACCTGTGTTCGTCATCAGCGACAGTGTGAACGTGCACACGGCAGCGGCCTGAGGCTGCTCGGGAAAAACTGGAGCGCATCACAAGAAATAAATCCCATAATTTTGGGTGAATCAGATGCATGAAAACAGACAAACAGACAGAGTAAACACAGAAAAGAACACATTTATAAAGAGAACGCCACTCTAGTCATCCGTCTGGAAGCTGGTGACATTAATTCAAGACTTGACTAAATCTGTTTATTCCGAATCATGTCTGAAAGTGACAGTTTAGTTTTAGGAGCCACTTTGATCTACAACTAGATTGAAATCCTGTCAGAGAAACAGGCCCCTTTATTTTTTTATAAATGTCTGCTCGTGCTGCACACTGATTCTGAGGAGGTTTTCACACAGGAACCAAAACAATCAGTATGTATAATGAAAAACACTTGATTTCTTTTTTTGGCAAGTGGCTGTCCATGGACACTGTTGTCAAACAATGTAACGCACAAAGGAATTAGAGGAGATGCTCACAGCTGCGTGCAATTAAAATTAAATTAATGGTAGCGGGGCAACGGCTCAAGAAGATCTTCAGAAATCAAAACAAAATGATTGTATGTTATAATATTTGGACAATCTTATCTTATGTAGAGTCAGGGATCCTTTCTATTTCTACTCTAAATTCCAAAATATTGCACTTTTTACTCCACAACATTTATTTGACAGCTTAAGTTGATTAGCATATGACGATTACCAAGAGTTTATAACATCTAATGCTATGTAAACTACCCAACTACTGCTGTTAGTCATGGCCTGTATATAAGAAGTCAAGTCTGTCACCGTTTTTTGTTTTTTTAACGTTTTAAAGCCTGGACTTCTGCATTTGTAATATCGCCGTCTTAAACTTTATTGCAATCGTCATACATACAGGTACAAGCATGACATTTGACCTCTGCGTTCTACCCATCTTCAGCATTTTTAGGAACAGTGTGCTGCTGTGAGCCAAATGAAACACAGCCGTTTTTTCTTCTTTCTCTTTTAACCAGAAGTGACAATAAAGGGCGGAGCTAAGTACAACCAAACGCTGTAACATTTTGAAGCGACCAAAATGTTACAGCTAACTTTGCTGAACTGAAAACACATTGTGAAAGTTGTAAGATGAAAACACGGACAACGCCGAGACAGGACAACGCCGTGGTAACGACCTGTCAATCAACTTGTTGCCCCGGCCGAAAGCATACCCTGTTTGACTCTAAATGGACCATAATTTACTAAATTAACATCATGCTGTATTGAAGAAGACTTGAAACTAGAGATTGAGACATAAACTCATGTTTACAATGTTTACTGAGGGAATAAATCAAGAGAGAAGTAGAGTCATTTATATAGACTTCTATACAACCAGAGGAGTCGCCCCCTGGTGGCCAGATGATGTAGGTTAAAGGCACTTCCACATTTGCTTCACTTTTCAAAACTGCAGTTTGCCGCCTGAGTATTATCAGTAACAATATAAAAGATGTTGCCTCTAGCGTTACCCTAAACTCTAGCATGGTAGCCTAAACGTCCATAAAGCAGAGTGTACGTGTGTCTATACATCACTCCTTTGCATTCCAGATATGGGAACCTTCGTTTATTGGTTGCGGAAAAAAACTACATGGCAACTACGTCCACTTCTTATATCTATGAAATACTTTAGAGGTTACCACAGTACAATATTTGGGTTACTAGCTCTACCCTGAACAACAGCAGTACTCCTTTCTTCCTGCTAACTTTACCTGGGGCATGTTAGCTTCAGCCTCAGTCATTTAGCATCGTTATACAGTGTCAACTTCACATTGCATCATATATGTAGCCATCAAATACATATTTTTGACCTTTCTCTGGGTCCTCGCAGTTGAAAACATTGCAGTCAACCTGGAAAAAGTTTCACTAATGCACGTGTTAATGTTGATTAGCTAGCTAGCTGCAGCAATAGTTTTAATTCCAGCATGATGCAGACTCAAAAGTGAAAGCTCTGCTTTTGTGGCATTATATCAAAAAATTAGCTTTAATTTCCTGTGTTAATTCTGCCACGGTTGTCACACGGTAAACTGCCTTCATTAAGGGCTTGCCTGGGAAAGCTTGACAGGCGTAGCAACTGTAGCAGAGCTTCTGTCGGCCTCTCTGGCCTCGCACCAAGTCTTGATGTCGTAGTCTGTCGTCGGAGGCACTCTGGCTTTAATTTGATTTTTCTAAAGCGCCGTCAAAGGAAACGCTTCCCTGACAGCGAGCGTATGTCGGCGCAGTGGAGACGGGTAGACGACAGCAAGTGTCGGGGCGGTTTCTGGGCTAAAATTCAGTCGCGTGTGAGAGATGTTGCTGCTCGGCAAGTCTTTCTGGGGGCTGCAGCCTCTTGGTAGAAATCCTCTGCTGCTGAGGGTCGTTGAAATTCACAGCCTGTCTGAGGCTCTGCTGGTTCTGTTTCCGTAGAAACAGCAGAGGGATGGTGGGAATCGAGGAATGCGGCAGGAAAACCAGTGGTTGCATTCCCATGTGCTGAGAGATCCATTCACGTCTTCATTTAATGGGGGAAAAACTGCTAAATAATGGCAAGAAGCATCACCTGCTGAGGCCCTGACTCAGTGCATTTTAAACAAGCCCATTGAGCTGAATAACAAGAGAAGTTGGACGAAGTGTTGTACCAAAAAAGTGATCTTTACCTGAAGTAGAAATAGCAAAACAACAGTGCAAAACAACAGGGAAACTCTGTTACAAGTTAAAGCCATGGGCTCAACAATCCTACTGAAAAGTACACTGAAACTTATGCAGACTGGTCCATTTCAGAATCATATTTATTATATCGCTGGATTGTATTAATTGATGCATGAATGTGTTCATCGCTTTAATATTGTAGCAGGTAAAGGTCGGAGACTTAATCCATATTAATGCATCATAAATAATGTTGTTGATCTATATTTTGTAGTAATAATCTGAATCTGAAAGTAACTTTTGTGAGCATAAAGTGAAAACACTCAAAGTACCTCAACATTTGATTGAAGTGCAGTATTTGAGTCAATGCACTCAGTTCTTTTCCACCACTGGGAAAAGGTATTATGAAAACAAAAGAAACACATTTAAACCATTTAAAACAATGATATGACTTACTATTCACTTTTATTAATAATAGATTTACAGAAATCTAATAAAAGTTCATGTTAATAAAACGTTAAACAAGCAATATTATATTTGTAACACATGATACATTTAATAAGTCCCACAAGATTATAGAATATGTACTGCACATTAGATTTGGGCTCATTGGATAATTGGCTAATGCCTGTTATGAGACTCGCTCTCTCTCTCTCGACACGGTTGGTCTAAAGTGGAGTTCAGACAGAACATGATCCATTAGCTTGATGGCACAACATTATGGGGCTTTCAGGGGCCTCTAAAATATATATATATATATATATATATATAAACAACGTTTCCTCCACAGTTGGCACAGAGTTTGTTTTGACAGGATTTTATATACGACAACATTTGTTCTTCTTATTGTGAAATCCGACATTTTACTCTCCGTAGTCGTGTGTTCCCAGAAATCACCTGTCAATCATACAATCACGTTTCAATTCTGTTTTCCATTTACTGTTTTTGATGACATTTGTGTCTTTGTTTTATCCTTCATTGTGGAGCAACGCAACGGCCACAATGCATCGGCTAGTGATGAGACTTTTATGATGATAATTGTGCTGACGTAGCCCAGAATTTACCATTAAGTCACTTTATATATATATATATATATATATATATATATATATATATGTGTGTTCTATGTTATGTTTTTAGTGTCCTGTGTTTCGTCTTTTCGGGACAATGAAGTTAAAATTTACATTCTTACCACAAGGTCCATTTAGCAGCTGTTCTGGAGCTTTCGGTCGTATCTCAAGATCTCCTTTAGCAGTTGGAGTGGTCATGAGATTGCGTATAATAATTATAAGGTATTTGTTTTCGCACTTTCAGGACCCAACGTTGGCTTTAAAGCTGAGGTTCACTTCTTAATTTTATCTCACTACTGTAGAAGACACCTTTATAGTTGCTGTACTGGAGCTTTTGATCATCTCACATGGTTTTCATCTGCACAGTTATCATGACATTGTAGATACTGAAATTAGCTTTTTTTTCAGTTTGAACAGCAGCAAGAAATTAACCAGCACAGAATAAATTAGATAAAACAAATCAATTACAAAACCAAAAGCGACCTTTAAAAATACAAAACATGCCACAAAGATATTTTCTATACGTCTTCTAACTCGGCCTCAACCTGAGTCTGTGGGTAAATAAAGGTCAAAGAGGGTAAATATTGAAGAGAAAATGTTTGAAAAATGAAATGTAAGGTCTTTTCTATGCCTGTTTGTCATATTTTAGGCTGTTAAAAGAAAATCTCTTCATCTTGAAGTTATAATATTTCCTATAACTTTGACTCCTTGCAGATCCACATGCCCTCCTTTCATGTGCACATTGTAACACACTCGCCGTTGTGCCCCCTCGGTTTCATTGTTTCTCTCCTGTTCCCAAACAATCCTATTTAGCGGGCGCTCGTGCTTACGTAAGAGCCACAAGAAAACAAAAACAGCTTAAAAAATATAAACGGTTCCCATTAAGGAGGAGGGGGCTCCCATTCAGAATATGACAACCATGTTTTAAATTATGTCAGATCCCAGCACTGCTGGAATGTCTCCTTTTTAGCGCCAAGGAATTTTATTGCCCCACCTTCCCCTCTGTTGTGGTGACACTGGTGGTGGTGGGGGGCCAAAAAAACCCGGTGCTGACCCCCATGGGGGCATCTGCTCGGGCTCACCACCTAGATGCACATTGTGACTCTGGCATAACTTCGCCGTCGGACGTCACAAGTCATTGTGTCGGGGCGTTTTTTTGTGTCTCGGGACAAAGCGCCAAAGAAGAGAAAAGAAAACAATCCAGATGCCTCCTCTGAAACGGCCCGGCTTGCCCCCTTTTATAATGCAAGTGGGGGTCAGCATTGTTCCAACGCGCCGATAGTTGTCGTTTTAGAGAAACCAACTTTTCAAAGCACATACCTCCGTCTTGTAATTAGGTTAGCCCGTTCCCCTCTGTCTGGACTCTCTGATGGCTCTGTCCTTTCAGTGGGATTGCACTCACTCTGTAAAATTATACAAATTACGCTCACGTGTCACAGCTATGTATTCATTTTCTTTGCCTGACTACCAGTTACCTAAACCCCCGAGGCACGCACGGGCCGCAATTAAAGGCTTTGGAAACAATGGGTTCTCGCCGCAAATATAATTTTGTTTTTTTTATGGTCTGCTCCTTGTAAATATCTGTGTTGCCGATTTCATTGCTGGAAAAACACAAGACACCAAGAAAGAGTCACTGCCTTTTAAGGGCGTTTACAGTCCAGGTGCATTTTATTTGATTAGAGAAGTAAATATAAAACACATACACGTAGCAAATGTTTCACTTTCCACAACACTCAATAATTTGTATTCTTGTTCTTCTTCCTGATATTATTTGTATTATTGTCGTTGGTTGTCATGTAAACTTCATCCTGAATTTTCCTATATTATATTGCTAAGTGCTTATTTGAAACTTTATGTCTTTTGTGACATCATTTTACGCTTAAAATCGGTGGTGGAATAAGTACTCCAATCCTTAACTTTTTACATTAGAAGTAAAACTACTACATGTTCTTACCTATTTACTAAAGTTGTCCAAAAAAAAAGCAGCATTTGAGAGAAAAATGAAATTGGATGTAAGTATAGTACTCGAGGAGATGCAGTCATTTACCTTCTGCCAGAGAATAGAAGTGGAGGAAGGGACTTTTATTGGAACAGCGTGAACAACAGGAAATAGGGGTGTGTGTGGGGGTCATTAAATATAAAAAGTAATGACAGCAATCTTTTCACTTTCTTTTTCTCCCCCCCAAAAAAACAGACATGAGAAAAGAAACAATAAAATCCCTCCTTGTAGCCTCTGGAGTGAAATCCTGTTTCACACTATACGTATCTGCATACAAATCCAAACGTGCCGCACGGGCCTGCTTTCAATTTGCCCTTGTGCGATTCGCTGATAATTTTAACAGCAACTTATTTGTCTGGATCTGTGGTTGCGAGGAAGACCAGATGTCGGACTCCTGCAGGCCAGATGAAGGGAGTCCGAGGATGGACAGGAAGTTGATAAACTAACAAACCTTGCTTCTCTCTGGCTCGTCTCCCTCACCTCTGCCTTGTCCTTCATCCCTTACACTCGGTCCAGACCTTTTGGACCCCTTGTTTATTCCCCCCTTCCTTCGCCTTGCCTCCACCCAACCCCGTCACCTAGTTTCTCTCACCTTCTTCTGCCGCTTCCTCTTTCAGGCCGAAGAGACCATGAGGCGGGCAGATGTGCGAGTTAATTAGGATTCCTTATCTGCCGGCAGCTCACCTCCAGTCTGGCCCGCGAGGCCGACTCAATCACAGACACAAACAACGACGGCAGCTCGGCTTGTTATTTTCCCCCCTCCTGACTTATCGGGGTCCTTTTATGAATTCTGGGGCAGAATGAGGAGGCAGCTTGGTGTCAGAGAGCGAGTGAGAGAGAGAGAGAGGAAAATGAACAGAATGTCTTGACACAGGCCTCTAACAGCCCTTTCGTTGTGCCCAATAAAACCCGTGATATATGATCATGTGTCTTCCATATGTGATGCTGCAGACTCACACAGTGTCTCGGAGCTCCATCAGTCCGACAGTCCATTATGTCTCTCTCTCTCTCCCTCTCTCTCCCTCTCTCCCTCTCTCTCTCTCTCTCTCTCTCTCTCTCTCCGGTGGTCCAAACATGGAGATGAACCTGTGTGGATCTTCTTGTTTAGAGTTCGTATACCGGTGAATCTGGAGCTGGTCAATAAAACATTTGTCTAGACGTCTGGTCTCGGTCTTTAGCCAGAAGCCGTTAAAAAGCAAAGTTTCAGTTAATAGACGTCTATATTGACACAAGCGTCGTTTTAACGTCGTTGTAGTTCGGTCGTGAACGTTAAAAATTATGTTGAAATTATGTTCGCATTCGAGTCAAAATCTCAAGTCCTTGTCAAATCCAACTCACAAGTTTTTATGAGCAAACTGAAAGTCACGACACAGAATTTGAATCTTTTTTTTAAACTTTTTTAAGCTGTGTTAATTGTCACATCGCTGTCATGCAGTTATTTCAAATCCAAGTCGGTCTCAAGTCTTTATGTTTGCGACATAAATTCCTGTATTTGCTCACGAAGATCGTGTTTGCGCGTATGAGCCTTAAGTCTGCAGCTTTAGTTTCAGTTTGAGAACGTTCCTAAAAGAGACGCTCGCGTCTCGGTTTTTGGAACGATTAGCTGACAACTATTATAATTACTATTTTAATTTAAAAAAAATTATGAATTTTATGACGAAACAAGACATTTGCGGACGTCCTCTTGAGCTTTGGGAGACACTGATCGATTAGATTTGACCATTTTATGACATTTTATAAATCAAACAACTAATCGACATTGGGTTTTCATGTCATTTTTCATTTGGACGTTGGAAGAGCCTCCTTGTGTCAAAAACGTTTTTTGTGTCATTCTTATATTGTCTCTATTTTTTTCCTCCTGTCTGTAAAGTAACTCCTGTTTCAAGATATCTATCGACTTAATTACGTGGAGGCTGTGTGGAGAATCTCTGAAAGACGTCTTATCAGGAGGTCTGATCAGAAGGTTAATCCACATTGTTTTCATTCTCCTCGTCTCGGCTGGTTTCTTTACATTATACATAAAAGAAAAGATTACCGGAAATAGGACAAAGAAAAGAAAAGCAATCTGAGTATCATCCGAGCGGTGTGACGTAGGATCTCCTTTCATGCCTCTCCTCATCTATGCTGGTGCCTTTGAGCAAGGCCAAAAAGCGCCTTCCACCGAAGTCCTCCTTAAATTTTTTATTGTTCAGTGTTGAGAAATGCTGCGAGGTTTTTCCCTGGTGGAGGTCAGCTCGTTATAAAAGCTGCGGTCGGTTATTGACAGTGAGAAGTTCAGCTTCAAGTCAAACAATAAAAAAGTGCAAAAGGTCAAAGGTGAAAACGCCCACAGCAGTATTTCTATACAGAATGTAATTTACTTTCCCTCCGGAGAGGTCAAAACTGCTTCTCCTGGTGGTCAGCTGGTCAGGTGATATATATTTAGCTCAAGGATACCACAGAAACACTGGTGGGAAGTAAGGAAGTAAGTACACTTTACATTGTATGCTACTTTATACGTTGCTATCACAACATTTCCTCATTATATTAGAAGATGTAATCTGGACGGCATTATGTTTTCCTTCAAAATATATTTTCTGTGAACTAAATCAGTAAAAAAGTGTTGAACCAGCTTGAAATATTTATATAATATAAGAGCCATTGAAGACAAACTAAACCTCTTCACCAGGTTTCATTTTAATATCTTTTTTCAAGGCCTACGTCTGTAGTTTTGTCTTTTACTTGCTATTTGTTTCTATTGTTGAGAAGCACTTTGTGACATCTGCTCTTGACAGGTGCTGCAGAAATACGTTGTGTGGCAGAACTTAGTTTTTCTCCCATTACCCCCAGTTTAACTGTATCTAGAGTAGTTTAAACTTGCTAATTCAACGTTGCATAAGTAAACATATTTAATATTAATGTCAGTGAAAGCGGTAGCTTTTCTGCAGAACAAGTACTTATACTTAATTGCGGGGTTCGACAATAAGGGTGGCAACCATTTTGAGAAATTGGCTACCAACTCTTGGCCTTTAGTTGTTTCCACCAGTTGCAACCTCTTTTTAAACGCAATATAAAATAGAGAAGGCAAACAGGCAAGCGAGCACCCCAAGATGAATACTTTTTTATTTTTTATATCTGTTGCATTAGTGGTATTTGAACATTGCTGTTACAGGCGGAACCGAAACCGGACAACGCCACGTGTGCTGCAATGGTACTCGAGTGCGCACGTGGATCTGTTTTAGTTGTTTCACGGTGGGGCAAAAGTTCGACTAACCCATTTAAAATTACACATTTATTCAACTGACAAAGGCGAACCTGAACAAAAAAGAAAAAGAAAAAAACACACCATTTTCATTACAAAGCCGACGTTTAGACTTGCATCTCAAAACACTTGAAATATAAAGTGACTACCAAAAATGGCGCCATCATTTCAGCTGTAAAAAGTCGTAGGTGTTTCCTCGCAGCACGTGTTCACGTGAAGCCATTAATATTCATGAACGCCATTACGCTCCACTGAACCGTTGATTCAGCCCCTTGGAGACATTTACTCTCATGGATTCCTCCTTAAAGTCGTTTTTACAGATCTCTCTGCTCGTCAGGTGTCCCTGAGTTTCTGTATTAACATTCAAACGCTCCCACCGAGCCCCGCTCTTCTTGTGAAGGCTTTTCCACCTGAGAGAGCGAGGCAGGAGAAAAGAGAAAGAGTGAGCTGGATGATGTGGAGTCAGTAATGAGGCCGACGACAGTTCATATTATTGAAAATGATTGCTACACCTCCCCCTTACTGTATGTTGCATGCAGCTTTCACCCTGTGGAGAGAGAGGAAGTCTGCCCTTGGAATGTATTTTAAGACTTGTCGACAGATACATGAGAAGTGTCGCAGAAGATGACAGTAAAAAAAAAAGAAGAAAAAGCTCATTTTATAAAAAGAAAGACACTGAAGCTACGTTCACACCAAAAGCGTTTTTTCGCAACGCTTTTTCGTGCGAGTTTACACGTGGTTTATGTGGTTAATTCGCGTCATTCGAGGCGGAAAGGGGGCGCGGCTTATCTCCGTGGCTTTTCTCCGTAAAAACAGTTACTATTTCCGCCATCCACCATTGAAATAACCACTAGTTCTGCTTTATACTTGTTGAGGAAGTCCCACACACGTCGGAACATCAAACACCCTCGTGTCTGGGTTCATAATATTATCCGTAGCCGCACACAGCTCCGACTCCTCCAGGACGAGTGCCTGAATGAAGCCGCTTCCAATTCAATTCAATTCAGTTTATTTTATATAGCCCAACATCACAAATACAAGTTTGCCTCGGAGGGCTTTACAATCTGTACACATAACATCCCTGTCCCGGGACCTCACATCGGATCAGGAAAAACTCCCCCAATAAAGATAGTAAAAACCCTTTCACAGGGAAAAAAGGGGAAGAAACCTGAGGGAGAGCAACAGAGGAGGATCCCTCTCCCCGGATGGACAGAAGTAATAGATATCATGTGGCCAGAATGAATAGCGTAGCGGAGTTACAGCACATTCAATGAATATGACAGAAATTATTCATATAATGAGTAGTAGGCATGGTCCATGATCCAGATAACCACGATCCATGAAGCAGAAGGAGGTAGAGAGGGGGGGGGGGCGGGGGGGGGGGCATCAGAAGGGCCATGGCAGCAGGCAGGATCGGTTCCAAGCCGGTTCCATCAGCAGGGCCATGGCAGCAGGCAGGACCGGTTCCAGGCAGCCACGATCCACGGCAGGGGGCAGGACCGGGGGCAGGACCGGTTCCAGGCAGCCATGAATCCATGGAAAAAGAAAGTAGAGTTAGTAATGTGCATTGAAGAGACAATAGTTTATCCAGAAGGAGAGAAAGAAGAGGAGAGGAGGAGCGAAAGAGGAAGAGAAGAGGAGCTCAGTGTATCCTAAGATGTCCCCCAGCAATCTAAGCCTATAGCAGCATATCTAGTGGCTGGACCAGGGCAAACCTGAGCCAGCCCTAACTATAAGCCTGAAACAGCCCTAAGTATAAGCGCTATCAAAGAGGAAAGTCTTAAGTCTACTCTTAAATGAGGTGACTGTGTCTGCCCCCCGGACTGAAAGTGGAAGCTGATTCCACAGAAGAGGAGCTCGATAACTGAAAGCTCTAGCCCCCAACCTACTTTTTAAGACTCTGGGAACCACAAGTAACCCTGCATTCAGTGAGCGTAATGCTCTAATGGGATAATATGGCACTATAAGCTCCTTAAGATATGATGGTGCATCACCAGTTAAAGCTTTGTAGGTGAGGAGAAGGATTTTAAATATGATTCTCAATCTTACAGGAAGCCAGTGGAGAGCAGCTAGTAGCAGGAGTAATGTGATCACTCTTCCCTGTCCTCGTTAGTACACGAGCTGTGCAGCATTCTGGATCAACTGGAGAGACCCAAGGGACTTACCGGAGCAGCCTGATAATAAGGAGTTACAGTAATCCAGTCTTGAAGTAACAAATGCGTGGATCAATGTTTCTGCATCGCTTTGAGACAGGATGTGCCGGATCTTTGAGATGTTCCATAGGTGAAAAAAGGCAGTCCTTGAGATTTGTTTCATGTGGGAGCCAAAGGATAGGTCCTGGTCAAAAACAACTCTGAGATTCCTTACGGTGGTGGTGGATGCCAGAGCGATGCCATCCAGAGAAACCATATCATCAGATAGTTGATTTCTGAGGTGTTCTGGGCCGAGTAGAATAACTTCAGTCTTGTCCGAGTTCAGCAGCAGGAAGTTGCAGGTCATCCAGGTTTTGATGTCTTTAAGACACGCTTGAAGTTTAGCGACCTGGTGGATTTCATCTTGCTTGATCGACAAATATAGTTGAGTATCATCGGCATAACAGTGAAAGTTTATGGCGTGTTTTCTGATAATATTGCCTAAAGGAAGCATATATAAGGTGAATAAAATTGGTCCAAGCACAGAACCTTGTGGAACTCCATGACGAACGGTGGTGGTCATCGAGGCCTCATCGTTTACAAATACAAACTGAGATCGATCTGATAAATACGACTTAAACCAGCTTAATGCTGTACCTTTAATACCAATCGACTGGTCTAGTCTCTGTAATAAGATGTCATGGTCAATGGTGTCGAATGCTGCACTAAGGTATAACAGGACAAGTACAGAGACAAGTCCCCTATCTGATGCAACTAGAAGGTCATTAGTAATTGTCACTAGTGCTGTCTCTGTGCTATGATGCTTTCTAAATCCTGACTGAAACTCCTCAAATAAACTATTGTTAAGTAAAAAGTCACACAACTGATTTGCAACTACCTTCTCCAGTATCTTAGAGAGGAAGGGAAGGTTAGAGATAGGTCTGTAGTTAGCCAACACCTCTGGATCCAGGGTGGGCTTCTTAAGAAGAGGTTTAATTACAGCTACTTTAAAAGACTGTGGTACATGACCCATTAGTAAAGATCCATTGATAATATATAGTAGAGAGGTGCTAATTAAAGGTAAAACTTCCTTAAACAGCTTAGTCGGAACAGGGTCTAGGAGACTGGTAGAAGATTTAGAAGTAGAAACCATTCAAGACAGTTGGTCGAGGTTGATGGTAAAAAAATCCATCCAGACGCACAACAGGGCCCACAGCCTCCTCCATGGCCATCCCACCTGAGGATGGACCGGCAGTAGTCGAGGGCAGGAGATCACCAATCCTGTTTCTAATAGCCAGAATCTTACCATTGAAGAAGTTCATAAAGTCATTACTACTGAGGTCTATAGGAATACACGGATCCACCGAGCTATGACTCTCAGCCAGCCTGGCCACAGTGCTAAAGAGAAACCTAGGGTTGCTCTTGTTTTTCTCTGAGTGATGAGTAGTAGGCTCCTCTGGCATTACGGAGGGCCTTCTTATATGTTCCCAGACTATCCCGCCAAACCAACCGGGACTCCTCCAGACCGTTGGAGCGCCATATGCCCTCAAGCTTCCGTGATGCTTGCTTCAATATGCGGGTCTGAGGGTTATACCATGGAGCGAGTCTTCCAGCGCTCCTTCAGGCGGATCAGAAGTTTGATTCAGCAACGGCAGGACGGCGGTGACGACGGGCGGAGCATCTCAACGCTGATTTTTCGCAACGCTCCATTTGCGCCGTTTGCGGAAATTCACGTGTTTCTCAACCATTCGAATAATTGGTAACGCTTTTGGTGTGAACGCAGCATTATGCCAAACAAAAATAGACATTTCTTCCAAAATCCAGAGTACTTTTAGTCATAATCAGTATCTAACTATTTGATTTAAATATATATTTCATAATGTACATGATTCGCGAGGGCTACTCACCCCGTGATTCCATCAGAGAGATTACCCCCTCCAATTTTCAGAAGTTCTGCGAGAGGCCTGACTGCTGGGGGACATCTTAGGATACACTGAGCTCCTCTCTCCTCTCTCCTCTTCTCTCTCTCCTTCTGGATGAATTGATGTCTCTTCAATGCACATTACAACTCTACTTCTTCTCGCCTCAAGTTTCCATGGATCGTGTCTGTGTCTGGAGCCGGTCCTGTCTCCTACCTCCTACCTCCTGCCCCCTGCTGATGCCCCCTCCTCTCTACCTAATTCTGCTTCATGGATCGTGGTTATCTGGATCGTGGTCCATGCCTACTACTCATTATATGAATACTTTCTGTCATATTCATGTAATGTGCTGTAATTGTTACGTTATTCATTCTGGTCACATGACATCTATTGCTTTTGTCCAGAGGATCCTCCTCTGTTGCTCTCCTGAAGGGTTCTTCCTTTTTTCCCTGTGAAATATTTTTTACTATCTTTATTTTGGGGAGATTTCCCTGATCCGATGTGAGGTCCCGGAACAAGGATGTCGTATGTGTACAGATTGTAAAGCTCTCCGAGGCAAATTTGTAATTCGTGATTTGGGCTATACAAAATAAACTGAATTGAATAGTGCCTTATTATTACCGGTCTGTGGTCCTGGGGTTCTCATTGGTTGAATGTGTGGAAGTGGAGGGCCTCTCCTTGTTCTCCTGTCCCACCATGTGTTCAGATGAGGAAGGGTAGGCATTTTGATTGTCATTATTAATATCAGTATGAAAATGTGCGAGGGCTGTGGTCACGACATCAACAAGGTTACTCAAAAAATGTGAATCTGTGACTCAAAATGAAGTACATTTTGTTCAGATTTGTATTATAATTTGTTTCCATTTTACTGATGAAATATTAAATACTTTCACCTCTTCCATCAAATAAAAGGTTGAAGGTGTCTCAGGGGACCAGAGGTTCACACTAATGGCTGTTAGAGTGAGATTAGAATGAGTGGGAGTGCTTTGGCTTTAATTAACGACTTAATTTAGGTTTCTGGATTAGGAATGTGTTACAATCGCTCCTCTCTTTCCCTCTTCTCTTCAAGTTATTTTATTTTCATTGTGGGAAAGCTTTCACGTGTAAAAGCAGATATTTCTCATATAAGTGATAAAGACGCATGGCAGTTGGAATATTTGGCAGTTGGAATTTCATATCCGATACTTAAAAAAGTAAATTGCTTATTCACAACATGTATAAAATATTCAAAGCCGCTATTTTATTTAGTCTAGCTATTTGTTGGATCTGTTAAAACTTAATGGTAATAGATCTACTTTGTATATTATCACCTTGACAGTGAGATCTGTAGCTTTAGCTTCTATCTTTATCTTGTTAAAAACTGTTGAATGCAGTTTTAAATACAAGATTTATCATCAAACACATATTTCATGTATTTCTCTCTGAAATCTCTGCGCTTCAGTTATTCTCATTTCCACCAGGGCTTATAAACTATGAATTTTAAAGTTGAGAGAAACTAAAGTTATCCTATTTTTATGTATGCTCCTTCTATCCTGTGCTGGGATGAAATGTGAGGGAAGAGGGAGTTCTTCCTCCTCCTCCTCCTCCTCCTCCTCCTCTGTCCCTCCATGTGTTTCGGGCTCGCGGACAGGGCAGCGTGACGTCACGCAGGGTTGGTCTTGCCCTTTTATTAGCCAGGGGAGCCAAGTGCCAGGTTGCAAGAGCTCCACACTGCAGCTCTGTCCGGCCAGCGGCAGAGGGGATGTCCTACTAACTTCCACCCCAACCTAAAAAAAAAAAAGAGAAAAAAAAAGAAAGAAAAACTTTCTAGAAACTCTCTAGAAACTTTCGGTCAAACTGAAAGAAACAAAAAACAGTGACTGACTGACAGACAAAGTGTTGCAACTCGCCTCACTCCTACTTTTATGAAACTTTTTTACGTGTGTGTGTGTTTTTATTTTTTACTAAAACAGGCTGCACATCCACTTTGATAACTTCTGAATGAGCCGCTCGCGTTGTCTCCTTTTTCAACCCTTATTTTGAATTGGACGTCGGGATAAAGGCTCGCGATGGCTGTCCTGTCACTCGCGTTGCTCCTCGTAGGACTCGCATGGACTTCAGCTGACAAGGTAAGCTCGTTGTATTCTCTCCCGCCTGCTAATATTAAAAACGAGAACAAAAAAGAGTGGTGGCGGACACAAGCAACAGGTCATTTATTCACTTATTAAACGTTTTTCAAAAAAAGTGTCTCCAAACTTTCCCGTTAGAGGCTGAGCTCACGCGCACACTGCTTCCTCTGTGAACTACGTGTTGTTGACACTGCACACGCGTGAGCTCGGTTACATAACACGTCAAGTAGAGGCATTTCTGTTACATTTTATTTCATTCTTTCATATAATACGAGCAGCTTTTTACAGTACAACTTTTCCTCTCACTGTCAGATTGTGACCTGTGGCGCATTCTAACGAGCTCTTTCTCTCCCTCTCTGCAGGCTGGTGAAGTAGATAGAGAGGGTAAGTCCCGTTTATGTTCTCTCCTTCTTCCTAATAGTTAGGTGTAAGTATATGTGTGTGTGTGTGTGTGTGTGTGTGTGTGTGTGTGTGTGTGTGTGTGTGTGTGTGTGTGTGTGTGTGTGTGAGAGAGAGAGAGAGAGAGAGAGGACTACCTTGGTGCAGTGGGATCAAAGTGGGAGTGGGAGTTTGTGTGTGAGGATCTCTGTAATACACCCCTCCTCCTCCTCCCCTTATTCCTTCTGCTATCAGCCCCCCCCCCACACACACACACTGCCCTCCACACACACACACACACACACACACACACACACACTGCCCTCCACACACACACACACACTTATATATTACACGAGCAAACTGCTTCGAGGGCTTTGTTATACAGGAAAGAAAATTCCACTTCTAAATCCCGCACATCTGTTCTCCATTCTGAGGTTGAGAAACAAGTGAGCTGCAGCGGCGTCCACGTAGGATCCTTTTACACCCGCCGTTATCTTCCGAGCACCCCGAGGGCCCTCGAGCAGCAGCATGACAGCAGCTGCCAGTTGGGCCCCGTCTCCTTTCTGCTTTCTGTTAGCGTGCCACCGTTGGCTCTTCTCGTGGCCCCCACATTATCGGCCTCGTAAAAATAAAGAAAAAGCAAGTCATTTCGCCCGTTTAGTGTGGTTTCTCTTCTCAATTTTCCCCCTCCAACTTTGCTTCTTTTTTACAAGTCAAAGTCAACAGCGAGAACCACTTGTACGGACAGATTATGTTCCCCAAGTGGTTTTATGGGAACTTCGTCACATCCAATCATGTTCTCATACACACATATAACAGTTTTCTGTTGGGTATGAAACACAATTCATGCCGTGAAACAGTTCTTCACACTGATCTGAATGAGTTTATTGTATAGATTTAAGATTGACAAGATCATTTACACAATTATGAGTTTTACAACTTCCAAGTCTATTTTTTTCGGCGTTAATTATAAAGTTAGAACAGACATGACAACGTGCAGCGAGAGGCCACAGGCCGGATTCGAACCCGGGCCTTGTTTACACAGGGCCGTCACTCTACCAGGCGAGGTACCTGGGCACCTGAACAGGTGGGTCTCTCGTCTCTCTCTGTGACTGTCACGTCACCTCGACGGCACAAGGTCCTCCATACCTTCATATTTCAGACACTCGCATGTTTATCCACAAACGGAGGGGAACGTCACATTTAGGGGGTGTTTATTACGCTTTTGATCGCAGCGGAGGAGCCAGGCGGGCTGAGCGGTGAAAGTATACCGGGTTTAAACTGGTATACTTAAAAAAAAATCCATAACACCTCCGTCACTTTTGGTGCTTACAACCAAGTGCCACGTTGTACGGAGCGGTTAGTTTGACAGCTCGCTGAAATAGCTGAGTGGGCGGAGCTTAGCTGAGGGTCAAGACGTAGCTTTGTAGAGAGTGGTCCGATAAGGCCGTCAATGAATGGCCCTTAAATTCACCAATGCTATCAGTGTAATGAAGCAATTCACTTTCCTTCCAAACTTTAAGTCCATATTCGACAAAGAAAATACGAGATGATAACCAGAAGAGCACGCAGAGAGCACAGAGCTCCGCCAAGGACAATCCTCTCCAAAATCCTCTGTCTAGTTTCATGAAAATACAGCCAGTCGTTCTTTCCCGTAATCCTGCTGACAAACTGACAAACCCTCCCAAAAAACGAAGCGGAAACAGAACCTCTTTGGCAGAGGTAATAATATTAATACAAGAAAGATGGAAGAGAGAAAAAATAAAGGAGAAACATCTGATCAGATCTGCATTGAACACACAGAAACAGTTGGCTGGGAATCCTGTAGAAACCCTCAATGAAATCCAGCAATCTTAGGATTTAAGGATTAATTCTACCCGATTTCAAGTTCGTAAAAGTAATGACCGCTGCATCGTCATTATTTAAACATATCCTCTTTGCCATCTTTTAACATTTTGCAGGATTGCTTGGACTACTTGTGTGCACCTATCGCCAACATTTGGTTGCACATAGCGTTGAGGAATTCCAGCAGTTTATGTTCAATGAGGCAACTTTTACAACCGGCGGGCTCAACCTTTGTGATGGTTGTGGGCATACAGAACAAATATAAGGAGTTAAATCAATGTTTCTAGACCGGAAAAAAAAACAATGTGCCGTAGAAAATTTATTTTCTCTCAAACTAAATAGTTTCACCTTTGACCGAAATAAGTTTCTGTAAAGGCTTTTAATGTGAAGCAGCAGAAGAATAACTTAATTCACCTCTGACACGATGTTAAAAGTATTAGTGACATTACATGCCCGCCTGTCAGTGAATCCCTCATGTTTATGTCGGCCATCCTGAGTCCAGCGTGGGAACGGCAGACTCCGCCTCTACCAATAACACCAACCAAAATCCACTATAAAGCCGGATAATTCCCCAATGTAAATAGATTCAATGGCTATTGTTTGATTTCTCGACAATCCCAAGGGTCATAACTTTAATAAACTGAACCCTAATTTGATTTGAATCCAAAGAAGAAAAGATCAACTTGAACTTGTGTTGTATAGGTTTGAATAAAGCAGTACAACGTACGGAAATCTGCTCTTTTCCTTCTTCCAAGGCGGAGAACCGGCTCTCGAGCTTAACCTCGGCCTCCTGAGGATTAAGCAGTGTGCAACACAGCTCCTTCAAAAATGCTCACTCATGAACGGCGCTATTTCTTGGCTCCTCTCTGACTCACGGCTCTACAACTTTTCATCCCCGAACAATTTTCCACGGTGGCTTTTAATTACAAAGCGATTCGTAATTCTCTGTCTAGCCGAGTCCGACGCATGTTGCACGAGCTTTTGACCAATCGGCATCAGACAGGTAACTCTGTGCCCGTTCGTAGGTGAGCGTGAGGTAACTGAGGTATTTACCCTGTAAAAAAAGACCTTTGATGTTTTTGAATGCTCAAAACCAGACAGTTCGCATTGGTTCTGAGGGTATGATGAAGGTGCTTTGTGTCACTTAATCTGTGTTAACTTTTACCAAGTCAATGCGATGAAGGGTCGTCATCAGACCGGCTAACGTCTTCCTCTCGAAAGCTCTTCGGACACGTGTTTTTTTCTTCTTTTCTCTGGCATCACGTTGTCAGGAAAGCGCCGCCGCACACTGCGATTTGTAAAAAGCATGGCATTTCCTCAGATGTGTAATTTGAGTTTCACCACTGACACCTGTTTGAATGTCCTCTAGTCAAAACCTACAAGATGATTACAAGGTTTCCAGATTCCACATTGCACTTTTTTCCCCCCAACCAAAAAAACCCCAACCAAAGATCACAGAATGTGTCTGCCGTCTACACACATTCGGAAAAACCCGAAGCGAAATTTCCTTTAAAGAAACTGAGTGTTTTCAAAGCCCACATATTTCCTGGTACAATTGAATTGACCACATTAGCCAATGAACCAGAGCCTGAGGGTGAGATGATACTGAAAACCATCCAGTATGGGGACGCACATTTCTTTTGTGAGCTGTGTGTGTTTTGTAAAGCAGCAACATTTCATCAAGGACTTCAAGGAGGAAGACGATGTGTTTCTTCTCCTCTGCGCTCTCTAAACTGAGAGGCTTCAAGCCTGCATTTGCGTTGCCAGATCTAAAGGTCACACCGGCATCCGTCTTGATGCAATTCTGAGTCATCTGTGATGGAGAGCGCAGCCTCCTCGATCGTTTCAGAGACCAAATGCTTTGGCTCAGCTTGGGTGCCGTTTTCGGGGGAAATAACGGCAATCAAATACTTGCAAACTCCAGGTAGAATACTTTGTCGTGTGTACATGATACTTCTACGGTTTAACTTTCAAGAAATTAGTGTTTTCATTCGGGCTTTCCAGCTCTGAAAAGTCTTCAAACCTGACTTCCTGTTTTGTAATTATTGTTCTCGCCTCTTTAATTGATTATTTATACAGACAGTATACATATTGTCCACGGTAATAACAGGGCCAAAAGCCTCAGGAAAGACCGATCTAAATCAGTTGATTGGAAAAAAATCAATCATACCAAATGTTCCGCAGCCTGAGCTTCCCAAATGTGAGGATTTGCTGCTTTTCTTTTGTTTCATATGAGTGTATATTTATTATGGCTTCATGCTGAACCCTTTAGGGCTCCAGAGCATTATATCCTCTTCACATCACTGCACAAGAGAAGTTATAAAGCTTATTCTACAGTCTAATGTGTTGATGATTCTGCTTCCTGCTGCCTTGAATGAATGAATGAATGAATGAATGAATGAATGAAGGCCTCACTGTTGTTGTCGCTTTCCACAGGCCAGCTGAGGAGCCGGCTGAAGGAATACGGCCTCGTCACTCCCTTCAGCACCGACTCCCACGGACACTACCTGTCGCACCTGCTCTCCGCCACCCACAAGCAGCGCGTCCGGAGGGAGGCGCCTCCCACCGGCGGGGTCGAGCAGAATCTTTTCTTCAACATCTCCGCCTTCGGGAAGGAGTTCCACCTCCGCCTGCGGCCCAACGCCCGGCTGGTGGCGCCGGGCGCCATGGTGGAGTGGCACGACGAGATCGCAGAGAGCGCCGGGAACGTCAGCGTCGCCGTCTTGGGCGGCAACCAGACGGCCGCCGCCGCCGCCGGAGGGGCGGAGAGGATACTGCACCGCGAGCTGCTCAAGACAGACTGCACCTTCATCGGCGACATCACAGACGTGCCCGGGGCCTCGGTTGCCATTAACAACTGTGACGGACTGGTAAGTCCTCTTCAGCCCATAAAGCTTCTCCCTCCTCCGCCCCCTCAAAACCTTTTCATTCCAGAAGTGCCATGACCTTATCAACTCTTCTCTCGCAGATTTTTAAGTGTCCGTAACTCTCCTGCGCTTAGCCTTTTCTCTTCACGTCTGCGCTCGGCATTTTTACAGCACATTATCCCCTTTGGAGATATTCTTCGGGCTTTTTGTACAGATGTTTGTCACGGGTGAGCGGCCATCCATTGCGCCCACAAACCCAACGGAGTTTCTCCCCCCAAACCCTCGTCCCAACATAAAAACACAAGTTCCCTTTGTGCTCCACACAAGTGTGCAGACCCATCCTCCCCTTCACCCCTCGTAAAACACTTGAACAGTAATCGGGTGATGACCTGGGACAGAATCTCTTGGAGTGGGCCAACAAGACATCTCTGTGTTGGAGGAAGAGACTCGGCGAGCCCCAAAAAACTTAAAACAAAGTTCTCCGCAGGAATGCTGACGTTTTTTTTAAAAGCAATACAAGGGATGCGCCGTAACTCACGACTCCTGATTCACAATCTGTTGTAAGAAAAAGCTGCTGTTCATGTTTTGTTTTATTGTTCACAGCAGATTCGTCCTGCTCACAGGTGTCTGTCTGGAGCCAGATATTGCTCAAGAGTGGTTTCTTCCATGAGATGAAATAGGTGCGCCACACCTGCAATCTGTCGAACACACGTTTTCCGCAAAACAGATGCAGGGGGAAAAAATTGCTCATAGAAAAAGTAAAAATTTTGTATTATTTTGGTGAATCTATGGATCACCCAACTTAACAATGTGTTTTTAGCCACAGTAGCGTTGGGACCCTAGGAAGCACAATGATCCACCACTAAACTATGAACCCCTAACTCTTCATATAGCGCCACCAGCAGGTGAAATCCATCCCATAGCCAGTGAAATATCTCCACACCAATGACATCATTTGTGTTTTGTGTTTGTGTTCAGTTCAGTGCTAAGTAGCTCAGTTTAGCACTTAGCCCTGTCAGGATAACTACTTTTGTAGATGATATATTGTTCCAGATATAATTGCTGTAAACCAAATTCTTTTAATTATAAGACCATTTATGCCACTGATAATTATATAATATCATACAGTGTACAGTGCACTTTTTTTTAATTATTCTAAATAAAACAAATTAAATAAAACCACACAAGCAAAACAATATATGAAATGGCCTTTTGAGCAATATCTTATTATGTAAAAAATGACCCTGCTGTTTATTTTGGCATCATTCCTATGTAAACACAACTGGCAATATCGAGATCACGAACGACATATCAACTATTATTATTGCTGAACTAAGATGCTGAACATGTTTATTTTATTGATCGATTGTATGTTCCTGTTTGTAGATGACCATTGAAATTAAGTAAAAAGTATTTTTTGTTTCTGGAGGTGTATGAAGGCGTCCGCTGACATCCGACTGTAGTTGAATATGATAAATTCATCGTTGGTTTGAGTTCTTTTACAACAAGTTTAGACTTGAACAAAAAGAGGAAGTAACACCAGCCTGTTTCCTTTAACGACATGTCCTCACTGGTATCCATCTGGATTTATTACCTTTTTATACCTCGGTGCGCCGTGCCGTTTCATCTGTTTGACTGCCGCCTGGACTGAGGTTTAAAATTGCCTTTTGAAAAGGTAACTATGTGCTTACGATCTGACTGCGGCATCAAGCGCAGCCTCCGCTGCTGCTCATCAAACAGGCGGCACTTTGTGAAAGCGGTTCCTTCAGGAAAGCCGGAATGAGTGACGTGTGGATACGGTGACAGTGAGAGCCCTCGCACTTTGACTAAAATCATTGTGAAACATGAATGCAAATCCTGGCGGTCTGCGTTTTCTTAGATATGAGCGTGTGTGTGTGTGTGTGTGTCCAGGGTTTGATTCTCAGTAGTTAGCCAAAGGTGCTCTGCAGGGGTTCACTTTATTCTCCCATCATTACAACACTTGTAACACATGTAGAGGGAGAGTCTGAAGCGAGTGTCTGTGATACTGACCTGCGTTTTCAAAAATGGGCTGACTTCCTTGGAAAAATTGAAATGGGTTCAATCACAAGAAGAAAGCTGACAGGTGTCGCCTTGCATGAAACTTGAGTCACCCACCATGTGATGTCAGACAGCCAACAGTATTGTTGCCAGACGAAAGCTAAAATCATACAGTCTATGCAACTACAAACCCTCTTTGTAAATGACCTATAATGATTATAATGTATTCAATACGTTTAAAAAAAAAAGTTACTAAGTACTTTTACACAAACAAGGGAAGTCAATCTATCATGAATGAACACAGAGACACAGTATGCCATTCCCAGGTAATAAGATTGTCAGTAAATGAGCCGTAAAAAAGCCTACATTTGATTATTTAGCGAAACTAAAAGTAAAATTCAGTTCCACTCTGGTTTCAAAATTTGATCAGGAAATAATAAGATGACACTTTTCTGCAATCTAAATGTAAAAACTGCATCTGAAACATTGCTTTAAACCCACAAGAAATATACATTTGTTTTTTTAAAGGCCGAAGCTATTAAAGGAGTATTTGAGCGAAACAGAAATAGAAAAAAAAGTGGCGTCAGTTCAAATGAGAGACGACTAAAATGATGAATTAGGCTTTTCCTGTTTTTTAAAGATCCCCTTAAACAGACTCTTGAACTTCCTGGGAAACAGTTTATCTTGAGTGGTCACGATCAAAAAGTCCATCGCATAAAGTTAAGAGTTTGCTCTCAAATAGGTAACATAATAATACAAAAATAACCATTATATTTTCCCTGAGTCCAAGTTTATGTCTTCATATTTCTTCATATTCTTTTTTCTTCTTCATTGCTTTAAAAATAGACACACATTTAATTGATTATCAAAAATTGATGGCTACTTATTTTCTGTAGATGAACTAATGGATTAATTACCTATTTATTTAAATAATAATCCCATAGTTCTACTAGCAGTGTGAAATTGCACAGCTTTTCTCTGGAGGAGTGATGTACTGGTGTCGTATACGGCTCTGGTAGCGGCAGCGACCTGTCAATCACCTTGTAGGCCCGCCCTGAAGCATACGTTATGGTCTATTTGACTCTAAATGGAACATCATTTACTAAATGAACATCATGCTGTATTGAAGAAGACTTGTAACTAGAGCTTGAGACCATACAGTGATGTTTACGATGTTTACTGAGGGAATGAATCAAGAGAGAAGTAGAGTAATTTTCTCACAGACTTCTATACAACCAGAGGAGTCTCCCCCTGCTAGTCAATAGAGAGCAATCAGCTTTAACACATGAAGCATATACTTCTATACAACCAGAGGAGTCGCCCCCTGATGGGCAGTAGAGAGAATGCAGGTTTAACACATGAAGCATATACTTCTATACAATCAGAGGAATCGCCCCCTGTTGGGCAGTAGAGAGAATGCAGGTTTAACACATGAATCATAGACTTCTATACAACCAGAGGAGTCGCCCCCTGATGGTCAGTAGAGAGAATGCAGGTTTAAGACACTTTTCTACGCTCTTCAGAGCTAAAGGGTTGCCGCCTGGTCAAGCCTCAAGTCTTTCAGACATGATTTGCAAGTCATAAAAGCAATTTTTTCTGGTCTATTAATGCTTAGTCTGCAAATTAGAATAGCAGATTAAGCACAATGGCCCAAAACAGTGTGGAAACAGGGCATTTAACATCCAGTTGCATATATCAAAGCATGTGTTTGTGCAGCCCTGCATGAAGCCCCACTGTGAGTTTCTTTCCGTTTCCGTTTGTAAAATAACCAGTTTGTTTAGCGCCTGTCAGTCACACAGGGAAGTGAGTTTTATTGAAGTGGGAAAAGGCTCTTTAATTATGAAGAGCTTGGTAACCTCACGGGACAACATGTTCACATAGTTTGATGTGTTCTCACAAAGCAACGTTCGGCTTCCTATTTGTCAGTCTTTGTTGTACTCCATCGCACAATCATAGTCGAATGTCTGACAGGACTTAGAATACCGTCTCTCTGAAAGCGTCTCTGTGTGTGTGTCCTAATATAATCTTACAAACAAAGATAAAGCCACTTTGACCTTTATGTCAGTCCTCTGCATGATTTGTCCGCTTCCTTTGATTGCAGCGAGAGGAAGCAGTTCATCACTCGGGCAGATTCAGTCTCTCCAAGACATTTATAGTTGAACCTCGCCAGAGATTCGGGGCCGAGAGGGGTCCGCACAGGATGTGAGAGTATTGCTTTGTAAATACTGTTGTGGCAGGATGTCAGAAAACATGTATTCTTTTCTGCTTTCTGCAGAAAAGAAGCCTTCTTTATTTTTGTGCGAAAATATGAAAACCCCAAAAGATTGTTTCATACTTAACTAATATACTATTGAGGAATTTGTTTGTGTGGTCTGTTACAGCAGGAAACCAACAAATAGATATTCTGGGACATGAAATCTGTTTGAACTGACCTGCCTTGATAAACAAAACAAAAAGGTTATTTGTGGGTATAAATCTAGGAAAACCAAAAGGACTTCACGATACGATGCATTACCATGCGATACGCTCCAATAAGATATGATATGTTACGATACGCTACAATACGTTACAATGCGATATGACAGTGGTGCGCCGTGCCCAGCTGATTGAGACTGATCGTGACTATGACCTCAGACGGCACTGAAGGCCCAGGTAAAAAATCCACGGCCCGCCGTTACAATCCGATATGTTACGATACACTACAATCCGATATGTTACGCAACGCTACAATACGTTGCAATATGATATGTTACGATACGCTACAATACGTTACAATATGATATGTTACGATACGTTACAATACGATATGTTACAATACACTACAATATGATATGTTACAATATGCTACAATACGTTGCAATACGATAAAATATGTTAAGATATGTTGCGATACGATATGTTATGCAACGCTACAATACGCTACAATACGATATGATACAATAAGATACGATATGTTATGATACACTACGATATGTTACGATACGATATGTTACGATATGATATGTTACGATATGTTACGATACGCTACAATACGATGCAAGACGAGACGATACGAATAAAATCCACAAATCCATTTGATTGATTTTGAAAACTAAAATGGTAAAAAAAATCTGACAAAAACAACTATTCATACAATACAAACATCTGGCTAAAGTCAGATTTGAATAAAAACCATTGGCAGCCCAAACACTCCAGTTTAGCCTGCTCTGCATCACGCTGTTTGCAGCCTGAATGCAAAGCAAGCAGAGCCGCATTGCTGGAGATCAAACACTCAGCAAACCAGTGGTTGCTGATGAAAAAGCCTGTCGTTGGGGGCCGGTGGTCTTTGATCTCAAGTGGTAGCCTTGGCCCTCGCGAGGTGTGTGTTTTACTGTTTCTTAATTATAGCCAGGCTGCTGTCTGGAAGTCTTTACTGCAGCAGGCAGGCAGGCAAGCTGACTGCTAAATGCTTATGAGGCAGATACTTCCTCCTTCAGCAGCGGTAGCAGTGTGGGGGCGAGGTGAGGGACGCTGATCTTTGCCGGCCTGTGTGGGAGGCAGCCATCATGTTTCATGCACGTCAGAGGCACAGGGGAGAGGATTTTATTTTTTATTTTTTTTAATTCCCCCCTCGGTAAACACGGATAAAACACAGCAGAGCTGAACTCTGTTTTTGCGTCTTTTTATTCTCATATTGAGAATACAAATCTGTCAGGGGTCACAGCAGACGGGGCGCTCCAACGTGACCCAAAGCAAACAGTCAGCTCATTTATGTCTCGTTCACTCCAGTGATTCATGGATTCTGCTGCAGAACCTGAATCCCTGTTCATCTCGTTACCACAGTGAAGGATTAAGGACACTTCATAGCTATTTTAAAAGTAGAAATTGGTCTTAGTTCACTAAAATATATTTGGTTATCTGGAATCTGTCCTAGTAATTATCCTTAAACAATTAACGGGGCCAAAGTTGTCTGAATTCCTTTTGATCGTTGGACCCTCACTTTGAGTTCTTTTACAAAAGATCTCAAAGAATCCCGGATGCTGTGGATCACTTTTACTCACTAGTTCTATTCAGGATATTTTGGTCCTCAGACCCTCATGTGATCTGATGCGTTCGTCTCCATCAGTCATTCCCAAAGAATGGGTCGGGACCCGCAGGTGTGTCGCAGAAGATTTATGAACTTTTGCTAAATGAAGTTGCAGAATTTGCACTGAAAATGATGACAGTGAGAAAGTCATTATCAGCCTAAAAAAAAAAAACTCCAGCAATCGGACGGATTTTAATCACACAAGTTCACATTGCTGTGTTCTGGAAGCTTTGCTAAAATATTCATGACAAACGAACTCTCTGAATGTTGCCAGATGCCCATGGACACGCGATCTACCCGATGGCTTCCTTTGAATTATCTATGCGTGGAAAGGAGAGGGGTAGTTGGTGCGTCGGTTCTCGGCTGGAATGAAAGTCTTGATCTTGGTGATTTTGCAGCAGCAGCAAACCTTTCTTTGTCTGTCTTTGTGAAGCTTCTCTTCCACTGAGAAACACTGTGCGGTTCAGACGCGCTCCGCGACGCTCTTTAATAATTCAAGCTTCGTATTTGGACCTTGATCGATTTGACTGATCGCAGAACGTCAAGCCTGAGCCCGTCGTCTGTGTCTTATGCGTGTAAAAGATCAAAGAGCAGGCGCACGAGCTGTGGAAATCTTTAAAATGCTAACTTTTTCAATGTTTTGTGGAAGTATGGGCTCCATGAAGGCATTTGCGTATGGGATATAATGACAGTGTTTGATCCTTAAAACACACCTGGTCTGTGATAGTTTTTTTTACGAGTACAGTAGTTCCATCGTTAACAGTCGGAGGGAGCGACTCTGCCGAGGATGGTTGGTTTTATTTCTTTTTCATGTGGATGAAACATACAGAACACGACCCTTGAAAAAAAAAAAAAAAAGGATACAGGAAAACAACGAAGGAATGTGACTGACCTTGAGATGTCAGAAGTGGGTGTATGCTGTATCATTCCCATTCCCATCCTCCTCCTCCTCCTCCTCCTCCTCCAACATAAGCTCACGTCTGACCCCCTCCCATGTGCTCACATGGTTCCCCTGTCACAGAGTTGATGATTCACATACTGCAGATGTTTTATTGTGGCAAAGAGGGGAAGCTTCTCATGTCTTGATGTATTTTTGGACTTCAGGACTCGGGACATAATCTCGGCGTCTGCTTTTCGTCCAGCTCTGCAGCGCAGGGCCGATGACGGAGGAGTATAGATTAATGATTTGTACGTGATGACTAGCTTCCTCGTGCTAAATTGACGGTAATGGAGCCCCACGTCTCATGTCACGGGGACATTCAAACTTTTAATTTGTTCCTCTTGAGAGCAACATGGAAATGAACCACTGAGCTTGAGTTTAGTTTTCACATTAATACAAGGCTGCTGCTGATGAATTATTTTTAGATGGCTCTTAATATGTCCTCTTGGATGTAGCACACGTCTGACACCAGTATGTACGCACAGCGAGCGATGTTGAAGTGAAACACTTTCACTTGTATTAATGTCTCTCTGTATGAGTTTAGCCAGTGTGGCTCGAGGAATGACGGATGGCTGTCTCCCACTTTGGTCCAGACTAAAATATATCAACAGCTATTTGATGGATTGCCGTGGAATTCGGCTCAGACATTCATATTTCCCAGAGGATGAATCCTCATGACTTTAAAAGCCACAATGAGGTTAATGGTTGTGGTTTTGATTTATCTCAACAGCTATTTAATGGATTGTCATGACATTTGGTTTATACATTCATATGTTCGTGTTCCCCAGAGGATGAATCTGAAGACTTTGTTGAGGCCCTGACTTTTTCTCAAGAGCCACCATGAGCTTAATGGTTGTGGTTTTAATTTGTATATCTCAACAGCTATTTTATGGATTGCCATGCAATTTGGTTTATACATGAATATGTTCATGTTCCCCGGAGGATGAATCCTCATGACTTTAAAAGCCACAATGAGGTTAATGGTCGTGGTATTTATTTATTTAGTTTTGAGAATATCTCAACAGCAATGTATTGGATTAGTCCAGACATTCATGGTCCCCAGAGGATGAATCCGCATGACTTTGTTGGTGCCCTGACTTTTCCCTCAGAGCCACCATGAGGTAAATGCTTTTTGGTTTGAGTTAACTGTCAACAACTATTTGATGATGGTCATAACATGTGGCTCAGACATTTATGTCCTCTTCATAATAACTTTGTGGATATGACCTTTTTTCCAGCACGACTCAATTGCAATTTGTGTTTAGTGCTAATTAGCAGATGCTAGCATGCTAACTAAGATGGTGAACATGGTGAACATTGCCGTTGCCTAATGTTTTGGCAATCCAAGGTTGTTTTGAGCATGTTAGCTTAGCATGCTGACATTTAGCTCAGAGCACCTCCAATAGGTGCAACTAGTTTATCTCCTTGTTTGTACTGAGGCAGATCAGATGGAGGCTTCGTTTTTAAGAGATTTGTAAACGTGTAGAGAGTTTATATCACGCCATCTATACCGTACACATCTCAGCTTGTACTAGGGAATTGTGGGCAATGTTGCAAATCAGTGATTAGGATCATGGCAATATTGGATGCAGAGGATACCAGACGACTGAATCAACTCCGTCCAAGACTCGTTTGAGAGCTCAGAGAAAAGCTAGGAAATTTATATTTTGAATTAAAAAAAAAAGAAAGATGCAAAAAAAAAGACGGTTTATCTGTGGAGTTTTACTTCATGCAATATATTGCAATCATGTGGTAAAACTATGTATACCTTGATGAAAGGCTCTGAATTTGTATTTGATGATTTAGGTTAACTTGTTTTATTTTGTATTTAACAGGCACAAGCATCAAAAGTGATGCTTTTTGTTCTCTTTGATAAGAAACATTCATATTGTGTCATGCTGAGGATGAAAAGCTGTCAAAATCCTGCCCTAAAACCTCAAGATCCCCTTTGATGTCCACTGATCTGATACAAAATAATGTAGAAAACTACGTGAAGCCCTAGGAGGTACTACAGAACACAGCAGGAAGCCGTTAAACGAGAGCACTGATGCCGCCTTTCAACACACATGCTGCAGCTGCGTTCTGGACACGAAAATATACACAGTGGTTAGGATGGTACAGGAGTCAAGTTGAGATCAGGGACGTAACAATGGAAAGTGACATCCCTGATTACTGTCGCGGTATCGCTGACGGATCAGGACAGAAACGCGTTTCATTGGGTTCCATATGCCGATGTGGCTCACAGCTGACACCCAGCTTTTTCCCATTCCTCCCAACTATGGAACATCAGCTCCGTGTCACATGTGAGAGAGAAAAAAAAGAAGACTTATTTTGTGAACTTTCAGCTGCAGCATGAAGTGCAAAGTACCAGCTTGTATTTCGGCGTGACAAACAAAGTGTAAGCTGCCTGGAAATGCCTTAAAGCAACCATGAAATACTGCTTCGGCCTCGCTCGTTTGTTTCCATGAAGCAGGACAGCTGGAACAAAAACCTCCTCTTTCTCCGTGCTGCATGAGGGAGGATTTTCTTTTTCAAGCAGGGCCTTGCCAGACAGACAGACAGACAGATAGAGACAGACAGAGGCTGACCTGAGAACAGCACCGACTGAGCGTCTGACTGTTGATATCAACCTTTACCTCGCCAGTGGCGCTGTAGAACTTGGCCACCTCTTAATGTGTGTCATGTTGCATAACCGGCTTTGCCAGCCAAAAAGGGTGAGGCACTCCTGTGTCTGCGGTGTGTGTGTGTGTGTGTGTGTGTGTGTGTGTGTGTGTGTGTGTGTGTGTGTGTGTGTGTGTGTGTGTGCACTGCAGCCCTGATGGGTAACGCATCAGTTGGAGTCTCCTTTTTCAGAGCAAAACGCCTGCCTGTTGGAGGACGCTTGGACCGAAGCGCTCTCCCTCCAGGCAGTCTGAGCGGCCCCCCGGGCGAAGACTTCTTCCATCGGCGGGAACGCTCACGGCGCTGAGATCGACGCGGGGCGACAAAATGAGCTAAATAAGATACGCTAATGTTTTGCTCAGAGCTTTGTGTGTTCAGTGGCATACACCTAAAAGGGCATTCTAGACGCGCACAGCTCCCGACATATCTGGAGCTGCCACGGGGAGGGGAAAAAAGCAAAGAAAATATCCTATTTGATTAGAAAAAGAAAGCGAGCCAGTTCCTCTTTGCAGCGAGCTGTAGCCGGGCACAAGAGTTTTATTCACTAATAGTTCTTAATGTTCCCTGTTGACTTAGCCAAGGCTTGTTGCAGAGGCTTGACCCCAGAGCTGTTTGGGTATATGGTTTGAGGTACGGGAGGGGAGGCACACCAAGATATGCAAAGCCAAGTTATTTTCTTCCAAGTTTCTTCTCGCTCGGGTCCAGCGTGTGCTGCCGGGGTGCTTTTTTTTAAATTATTGATATTTATGTGTTTAAACATTTTTAATCGTGACCTATTAAAAACTCAAGAGGAGCCCACATTTTCTGCCGCCGTTAACAGACGGACATTGAGGGCCATTCAGCGGCGCGAGCGTGTTTTTATTTTGACGTTTTTCTAGTGCGGGGACGACTTCAGCGCCTCCTCAAAGCCGTGTGCAAATGTTTGCCCCGCCGCTCCTCGGTGCAGCGGCGCAAAAAAGACACAACTGAAATAAATTTGTATATTGTTTCTCAAAGTGCAGCCCACATTCACCTCACGCAAAACAACTCACATTCATTTCAATTTATTATCCGTAAAGCGTTTGAATACATCTGAGGCCGAACTCCCAACGCTGATGTGCAAGAAGATGAATTGAAGAATATGGATGAGAGGATTCGTTATCATGTGTATCCTCCTCTGAGATAATAATAAGAATATTTTCCTGATTATTGTTGTGAAGCATTCTCTTAAATAGTTCCTACTTCTCCGAGACTTTCCGTCACCCTCCTGCAGATCACAAGAAATGAACTTGTGTATTTCCCCCCCTCCCCTCCCTTAAAGTCCCTTTCAGGCCCGGTGGATGAAAATGGCAGGTAATGATGACGAAGGTTTGCTCACATTTTTGAAAGCAAACACACCTTTGAACAACACCGAGGGTGAAAGGGGGCAGTGTCCTGGCTGAATTCAGACCCTTTTTCTTTCAACGTCGCAGTACCGCATTTTTTTTTTTTTTTTAAACGAAAGCACGTTCATACCGACCTCCTTAAGAAGTTTATACTGAAAGAGACTGTTTTTGTAAAACTGGAGCCCTTCAGCTGAATCCCATATGTTTTTCTTGGCAGACGAGTGCTGTCTGCTTGGCCGGGGCCGATGTTGGGGATATTAAACTGATGGAACACAGGACTCTTGATCCCTTTTTTTTAGTTTTTTTGTGAGGGTTGTGTGTGAGCCTCTGTGAGACACCTGACATTGTCTCCTCTGACATCGGACAACACCGGGTACAGTGTGGCAGGAAACAAGCCAAATGAAACTCCTCCTGCTCCGGAGCCAAGCTTCAGATGGCAGAAAGGGGTTTTTGAGTCTTGCCCGATGTGAAAGTGTGCTCTTTAAGCCAGTTCTTGCTTTTTTTTGTGTTTTTTTTTTTTTTTACACTAATTATGGGATTATAGCCAAATAATCATCCACAAGGTATTTTAACTCACATACTTCCCTCCCTGAGACACAGCCTCTGGCTGGAGATGTGTTTCCTTTGTTTGCGAAAGAGATTCCTGTACGATATAGTTCTTAGGTAGTTTGGATTAGAGTGACACGATGCGTGAACACTGCTCAGATAATCACGTTCACGCTTTTGTTACACACGTCGGTTCACCTGAGGGTGACCTCGCTGATGTTCGGCGGATTAAATGAAATCCTAAATCATTGGATAAACAGACTGGTTTTGAGGGTTATGCAAAGTGTCTAAGAGTTGTTTTTCCCCTATTTTTAAACGCCATCCACAGCCTAGAGTTGGTCATGTTTTTCAAGCACATTTAGTTATATTATATTTGTTCTATATTTGTATAGGCTCTTTTTGCTTTGGTCACATGGTCACATGGACACATGGTCACATGGTCAGATTGTGTCTCATAAATCTTTGCACCATTTCTTTGGTTGATGCCAATAGATACAAATCGAGGGGAAAATAGCACATCGGTAACACTTTATAACAACTGCACGCTATGAAGCATTAGTTAACACTTAATCCATCATTTATAAAGCATTTTTCCACACTTTATGAATGATAGATTCACCATTTGTAAATGAAGTATTATATCATGCTTCATAGCGTGCAGTTATCATAAAGTGTTACCGTTAGCCTCCCTGATTGGTCCTTCAGCCTCTTAAAGACAATCCTGTGAGTCTCAGAGTGTTTTAATAAAGACAGAGAAGTCCTTGAAGTCCTTGAAGTGCTATCTATGGATGAAATTATAAAAAGCCCTGGTGCGTGCGTGTCACCATCTCCATGACAACTAATAAGGACAGGTGGGTTTAGTTTAAAGCGGCAAACGAAAAGAAAAAAGAAGAGATTTTTATTCACCTTATTCCGTTTCATATCCTGGTGGAAATTCACGCTGCAGTTTTGACTGCTTGTTTGTCGGCAGCTTTTCCAGCTGATCCAGAGTCTGTTGACTGGTTTTAGTAGTTTAGTTTTTCAAAATGCACGTCAACGTGCTGACGAACGAGCTGAGAGAGAAGCAGCTCCCTGAAGGAAAGCCTGAAGCCTGGAACTGCAACAAAGCCCCTTAAAAGACACATATTGGTGAATCTCCTGGCTTCAGTTCATCGTATTTTTATCTGGACAAATTATTCGCTTCCTGTCATCCTTTTCCCACCCGCTGTGAGGTGACAGCGCTAACCATCAGCCTGCCGCGGTCACGCTGCACAGCTCCCTTATATATAATTACATGATGTTACTCCAGGTGGAAGAACCTCACTGGTGTGTCCTTTTCAATTATTCATCCAGCAGTCGTCAAATCACCTTCCTTTATTGAGACGCCTCTGTGTGACAATCCTTTTTTCTTCTATACTCAACTGTTTCATTTTTTCTTTATTTATGTAGCAGCAGCCCCCCACACACACACACACACACACACACATATATATATATATATATATATATATATATATATATATATATATACATACATGGGCTGTATTCATGCTTTCCTCAAGCTATAATAGCGTTGACCTTTAGAATATCCCCGCTTCACTGTCACTTCTAACAGCGTAAGAGCCTATATGGATTATACGTACATGACATTTGTGACAGGCATTTCAAATTGTATAGTGCAAACAAATCCTGTCTTCCTCTTGTGCGTACAGCAGTGGTGTTATGTAACAAAGTACATTTACTCAAATACTGCACTTTACACTTTACACTTACACAAATATACTAATCAACTGAGGAATTGTGATACATTATATTAGGTTAACCTTTACCAGCTGGAACATTAAAGTGAACACATGAATGCATCAATAATCATAATCCAATAATATATATATATATATATATATATATATATATATATATATATATATATATATATATATATATATAATTATGAAATGAGCCATTCTGCATTATGATCCCTTTTGCTTTTGGTATCTTTGGAGTATATTTTGATGCTAGTACTTTGTGTTTCTGCAGTTTCTGCTTCAGAGCAACAATGTGCTTCAGTCTCAGAAATCTTATATGAGCATTGTTGAGCTAATAATATCTAATATTTCACATAATGAATGTGAAGCGTGTCACACCGCTGGCTGTCGTAGTCAGATTTGGATAATTTACTGATTTTCTTTCAGCATTTGTGTCCTTCTGTGCTCCTCAATAACAAAATGACACTTCTTTGAATCTTTTTTTTTTTTACCAATCGTTGGATGTACTACAATTCAGTAGGCGTATTTGGACGGCCCTTTATGCCCTTAAGCTTACACCAAAAATCCCTCCAAATATATGCAGCCAAGTATTTCCTGAATGAAAAAAAATATTATATTATATAGGCAGGACATTCCCAAATTCCATAATTGCATGTGTTAAACTAACACTCGAGCAGTCGAGCCTCGGTTATAGTTCTGGCGAGGATGTGTCGAGCGACTTTCTCATCGCGGCGAACCGATATTCTCCCAAACTTTAGGGGGCAGTGTTTAAAAAAGTCTACATCTGCAGACGCTAAATCCACCGGATTGATCAGTCGAGTGTTCCGTCGACTGAAAGTGTCTTTACTGGAGGGCAGCCATAGCAATAAGGAATAAGGAAGGACTTTTTTGTTTTGTTTATGCAACGTCTCTCTGCTTCGAGGATAGACAAACAATTTGTTCCAGGACGGCTGTGTTCAATCGCTTACTTACGTCTCCGTTCATTCGACGGGCTGAGAGCTCAGCGCTTTTTGGTTTTGGGGCGACGCAGATTACTGACACGCATCGCTCACTGAGACGGAGCGGATTTCTGCTTCGGTTTAAATACCCTGCGAGTATGTGTCGGCTAAAAATTCACACAAATATATCTATATCGTTAAGCAGCACCAATCCGTGAAAGAGCAGCTAGTCGAAACAATCCTGTGCATCAGCAACTTTTGATCAGTGTATAAATGTCAGCTCCTCATCTCATTACGTGCAACTCATTTTTTTTTTTTTTAAGGCTGGGCTCCTGACTCTGTCTGCCTCTGCTGTGTGTGTGTTAACAAGAAGCTGGTATTTTTAAAATAGTTCATATGGTGCTAGGAGTTAAGCAGCGCCACCGGATTATATACAACTTTTCTTTTCTTTTTCATCCAATTAACCATCATTCTGTCAGTGGGTTTTCACAGCCTCCCACCTCCCGCAGGGGCGCTTAATAGGTCTGCGCCCAAAGTTATGACGAGTCGAGATTCAGATCTGGATTCCTGCTCTCCCCCTCGTTTTATTCTGCTTTTATTCTAGTGGAAATAAAACATCGATTTACGTCTGTAGATTTCTCCTAAATTCACCAAAAGTTAGCATTAGATCATAAAGCCTCGTTTGCATATTTAAATGATAACGTTTCGGAAAACTTGTAATACAAAAAATAATTGGCTGGATGCAAGTAATACACTGGGGAAGTTTCATTGTGATATACACTCACCTAAAGGATTATTAGGAACACCTGTTCAATTTCTCATTAATGCAATTATCTAATCAACCAATCAATGGCAGTTGCTTCAATGCATTTAGGGGTGTGGTCCTGGTCAAGACAATCTCCTGAACTCCACACTGAATGTCAGAATGGGAAAGAAAGGTGATTTAAGCAATTTTGAGCGTGGCATGGTTGTTGGTGCCAGACGGGCCGGTCTGAGTATTTCACAATCTGCTCAGTTACTGGGATTTTCACGCACAACCATTTCTAGGGTTTACAAAGAATGGTGTGAAAAGGGAAAAACATCCAGTATGCGGCAGTCCTGTGGGCAAAAATGCCTTGTTGATGCTAGAGGTCAGAGGAGAATGGGCCGACTGATTCAAGCTGATAGAAGAGCAACTTTGACTGAAATAACCACTCGTTACAACCGAGGTATGCAGCAAAGCATTTGTGAAGCCACAACACGCACAACCTTGAGGCGGATGGGCTACAACAGCAGAAGACCCCACCGGGTACCACTCATCTCCACTACAAATAGGAAAAAGAGGCTACAATTTGCAAGAGCTCACCAAAATTGGACAGTTGAAGACTGGAAAAATGTTGCCTGGTCTGATGAGTCTCGATTTCTGTTGAGACATTCAGATGGTAGAGTCAGAATTTGGCGTAAACAGAATGAGAACATGGATCCATCATGCCTTGTTACCACTGTGCAGGCTGGTGGTGGTGGTGTAATGGTGTGGGGATGTTTTCTTGGCACACTTTAGGCCCCTTAGTGCCAATTGGGCATCGTTTAAATGCCACGGCCTACCTGAGCATTGTTTCTGACCATGTCCATCCCTTTATGGCCACCATGTACCCATCCTCTGATGGCTACTTCCAGCAGGATAATGCACCATGTCACAAAGCTCCAATCATTTCAAATTGGTTTCTTGAACATGACAATGAGTTCACTGTACTAAAATGGCCCCCACAGTCACCAGATCTCAACCCAATAGAGCATCTTTGGGATGTGGTGGAACGGGAGCTTCGTGCCCTGGATGTGCATCCCACAAATCTCCATCAACTGCAAGATGCTATCCTATCAATATGGGCCAACATTTCTAAAGAATGCTTTCAGCACCTTGTTGAATCAATGCCACGTAGAATTAAGGCAGTTCTGAAGGCGAAAGGGGGTCAAACACAGTATTAGTATGGTGTTCCTAATAATCCTTTAGGTGAGTGTATATGAGTACAATTTGTTTTACCCTATTCACCTGTAGTGTCTTAAACGTATGTATTTTTACAACATGTCTCTTTAAAGCCCATTTTCTCTAAATATTTTTTCTCAGACTGAGTCAGAAATATTAACTTCAGCAGCTCTTATATCCACCCAGTTTCTTCAAAAAAAATATGTATATATTTGGTTTATTTTCTGATTTATGAAGTGATAAAAAGAGAAATCCAAAACTTTAAAGCAATGGTCAGATTTTTGTTCTGGAAAAGTATTTAAATTCACACATTTATTCACGTAATGCCTCATTGGCATATTTCAAAAAACACTGTTTCAGAAAAATTGTGATTAATGCAAGTAATCCTAATGCAAGTAATCAACTGGACGTTATTCATGACAATGTCTATTAAAAGTGCAATTTAACACTCATCAAGATGAAAATAAATCATGATCTCCGCCTGACTGCTTCGTTTAACATCACTCTGTGACAGTCGTGTCAGAGATCTCTGGATCGCTCTCGTTCTATATTCATCACATCCATTCTCGTTACGTATCATTGGATGACCTCCAGCTGCCACCAGAGCTGCCGAGTCCCGACTCCATTTGAATGCAAACAGAACGTCCTGCAGCAGACTGTCCCCGTGAATCAGATCTCCTCTCAGTCTGCGTCTACTGCCACGTTTATGCCACGTTCACGCCCAAAAAAAAGTGCTTATGTGGTTAATTCGCGTCATTCGCTTTTTCGCGGCGGAAAGGGGCTTTACTCCGTAAAAACAGTTACTATTTCCGCTATCCACCATTGAAATAACCACTAGTTCTGCTTTATACTTGTTGTAGAAGTCCCACAAACGTCGGAACATTAAACGCCCCCCGTGTCTGGGTTCATAATATTATCCGTAGTCGCACACAGCTCTGACTCCTGTGTCTGAGTGAAGCCGCTTCCAGCGCTCCTTCAGCGGACCAGCAGCAGTTTGATGTTTGATTCAGCAACGGCAGGACGGCGGTGATGACGGGCGGAGCTTCTCAACACTGATTGGCTTTCGCAACTCGGCGTCACGTAAATGAGGCAAATCTTTCGCAACGCAGCATTTGCGCCATTCACGCCCGGCGGAAATTCGCGTTGTTCTCAACCATTTGCTTCTGTGCATTGACTTTGCATGCAATCTACTCGTGCGAAAATTTCGCAACGCTTTTGGTGTGAATGCAGCATAAATTGGGATTTGATTTGCAAAAAGCCACATGTGGCCATCAGAGCATCCTTCACCAAAACTCAACAGGGTGCGGTTCAACACGTGTATCCATGCCTTCTTATTATTTAATGTAAATGCAGAGGTTTGACAAAGTACATTATTACATTTCCACATCATTTTGAGTTCAAAGTAGATAGAAGGACAAGTGACTCAGACTCGGATGACGTATTTCAGCATATAATACTGAATCCTGCAAAGCTGGTTAACTCAAATCAACCCCTGGGTTCTTCAATCCGGCAGCGAGCGCGTCTTGTAACATGTGACCAATCACAAACGTGGACAAGTCTGCTGTCTGCAGAGCGCTGCATCTCACCACAGAAGAGACAACTATAGAATATGAGACAGATATGAAGCAGTTCAACACATAATTCAGGGTCAGAGTAACAGTTTGAACAGACACATGCCTCATCTATGGCATGATGAGTCTGACTATGATTGACATGTGTGTTCTGTTAAACTAATGCGTGGCTCAGCTGTAATCTTATAGCGCGCGTTTAGTCTTATTCTCAAACTTTCTCAAACCCGAGCTATGATCTCAAACATAACCCTAAAGTTACAGAATCCTGCTTTGTGGTAGAGATCCCGTGTCCTCTCACTTGAATAAACTGTTTTATTGCCACATTATGAGGTGACTAATCGATCGTTTTGGTTTCGGTCTTTTTTTTACGTGTTTTTTGTGCTGGATGAGTAATTTCCAAGAAATGTATGAGCACATTTCTGGTAAAGAACGTTTAAAATGGTCCTTTTGTGTGATTGTTTTTGGAGAAACTCTGTCTATTATATCAACGCATCGATCAGTCGTCAAAATGGTATGACTGTTAGTCAGCTCAGAGTTTCTATGTCGTTTATTCGTAAAAATGACTGATTTCAAAAAAACGTATGAGCGCATCTAAACACAAGGTTTAAAACGGTGCTCTTGTGAGTCGTTTGTGAAGAAACTCAATCGATTAAAGGTTGATTAGTACGAGTCGAGGAGGAATGTCTTTGATTGAGCACAGCCCAAAGATGTCACAAAGTGAGCAGCAGGCACTAACGTTGAGGGTGTCTTTTGGTCATTTGACTGCCCACATTTTTATATTTCAAATGTAATTTTCCTGGCTGCCCGTTCGTCTACGTGGAGCACGCCTCAGGGCATGAATATTCTGTCCACGGGTTCAAAGTTGCATGCAGACTTGAGTTGAGAACTTAAATTAGAGTCCAGCCAGTAGTGCGTGTAAACAGGAGGAGAGATGAGGGGGGCTGTTGGGTTGATTGGGGACTATGGGAGTTGGAAAGGAGTTCAGTGTGCGCGTTGGTCGCAGAGCTCCATATGTGCACAGTCCAGCGGAGTGTTAGCGGAGAGGCCAGAGTGAGGTGCAGCAGCAGTGAAGGCCGGGCCAACCCGCCGGCCGAGAGCTGGAATAAATTCCTCCGGAGCTCTGTGAGAGGTGGCTCTGTCTGTGCACAGGTGTATTTTTTATTTTTATTTTTTTCTGCCAAGGCAACCGGCTCCCCGGAGGATGAACTCTAAAATAGCACAATATGTTAACAGTATATCTGCAAAGTTTGACTTTGATTTAAGTGAAGTAAAATATTTGTTATTACTTAGTTAGTACAGAAGTTTAGCCGAATCTCCAAAATCGACCATCTATGATTAGTGTGTGATATTGCCATTTTCTCATGTAACTCTATTTATTTCACTTCATATAACTAATGGTGTTCAATACATCCACATACAGCAGTATTATACACTAAATCAACCAAAATTATGCTTTTGTGCCCTCAAATCATCATAAAATATTGGCAGATGAACTTTTCCCCCCCAGTCATCTGCCCCTAACTCTGCCATTCTGAAGCCGTTTTCAGTCTAAAACCCCTCCTTTGAATCGTGCGAGCCTATGGGGGCTGTCTACAGCCATCCAAATGAGACTGACAGCCCTTTTAGCCACTCAAAATGAGTCAAGTACCACATTTTGTGACCCGTAGTACGAGAGCTGCTGCGACTCGAAAAGCCATCACTTTCTTCCTGTACCTTGAATGCCTCCCAAAACATGCCACGAGCGCGACCAGGAAGCACACGGTCCTTTAGACAAGCAAGGCTTGTGGAATAACGTTTTCATTGAAAAGTAAGTTATATTTTAGTTTTTTCGCCTTGAAAATTAGTTTGGGCTGGATGCAGTGCTTGATAAGTTGCTGAGGCTTTGTTCTGACAAGATATTTGGTAGGTTTCTGTAGGTTGTAAGCTTTACAGAATGGTGCGCTAATCGCGTGTAGCATCAAGCTAGAGCGACAGAAATTAATAATTTACTATATCATAGTTACATATGTTACGTCCCCTTTTCAGTCTAGGGGATAAATGGGTGGGACGAATGCAGGTCAGACAAAGAATAAGTGAAAGAAAGTCAAAAATAGGAGTAACGTTATTAAAATATTTATTCATTGCTGGTGGTTAACAAAACAAGTTTTGTGGGAGTGAAACAGTGACAGTTTGAGGTTGTGCCAAACAAATAGATATCAAGAAAACAAAACTAGGCCTGGCTATCTACCTCTGGAAATAAAACAAACAAAATGGCTTCTCAAAATTCTCTAAAAATGATTGACCAAAACAGATACAGAGGGAGCACCGACCAATAACCTAATGTTTCTAGACACAGAGTACCTACGTGTTTGCACACATGTACAGGGTACCCCAAACGTACCTACTGCCCTCTACCTCTCACCACAAACCTTCAAGCTTAACAGTGTTAGTGTGTGCATCATAAGAAAGACTGCCCCCGAACTCTTCTGGTTTCCTCATTTTTAAAATGGCCGCCACTCCGCTGATTGGCCTTCGCAGGTGGCAACCAATTAACAGGTTGGAACCTGTGGGGGGAAACAAGAGGGGAGGGGAGAACACAACACACTGACACGTAACACACATAACAATTACATTCTGATTACATTAGTAAACTTTCATATTAACATTCTATTGTTGCGCACATTATAATATTGTATATACTATATTAAGTATTTGTTTATGATTACAGATTGTAACGCCCTCCGAGGCAAATTTGTGATTTTGGTCTATACAAAATAAACTAAATTAAATAACCAACTACATTTTAAAACATCTACAAACATTACATGGATGCACCAGAAACCAATTATTAACCATTAACAAAGTACTAATGTAAAACAATTAAATGTTTACACATGCTTTACAGAGTATTTATTACCATTCAACAAATTATAATCAACAGCTGCAACTTTATTTAAAGCATCCAGATAATGTTTATGGACAGTGAACAAACCAATCATTAACTATTAACAAAGTGTTAACTAGCTTTCTATATGATGGTATGTGGATATATCATCAAACATTTTATATACAATGTAATAATGTGTGCAACAAGAATCATTTCACATAACACATAGTCACTTTAATCACTTCAACCAGTGCAATATAAATACTTTTTTAAATACTTTTTATTCTGTCTGTATATATAATATTGCTATTGTGGATTATTTTATTCTTTACTGTTTTTATTACTGTTTATACTGTTATTTATATTACTTGTTTTTTATTTTACTATGTGTCTCTTGTGTGCACTGCTGCTGTAATCCTGCAAATCCCCCACTGCAGGACTAATAAAGGATTATCTTATTTTATCTTATTTCATTGTGCGTTAACAGTAAAATAACGACATATTTTATCTCTTACGATGGTTATTATAAAGGGTTGCTAATGGTCTCTGCCACGTCTTTTCATGCAGCTTCGCTGAGCCTTTCACAAGCGTGATGCGGATCAATAACTTGGATTGGATGGGCTGTACTTTTCCGGTTATTTTGTGCATCATCTTGTTAGCAGTGTGACCCCCCCGCCCCTTTCTAAAATATCCCACCCTAAACAACGGGCATGACCGGCCTCTGATTGCAGGAAATGTGACGGCGGCAGGTAGTGATCACAAAGCAATCCCCTCCAATGTGCCACTAATGATGTGGAGCTTTGGCTCATCGCTACCTGCTGCTGTCAGGTAACCAGCTGATAATTTCAGACAGATGGTATGTTACGGGGGAAACAATCGGAAAACAACATGGAACAAGGTCACAAAGAAAAGAACCTCACACATTTAAAGCAGGCAATTAGTCGCAAATCTTGAATAAAAAATATCTCATTAGCGCGTCTTTCTTTTCATACGTCTCTCAGTGTGTTGTGGAGAGAGAGAGAGAGAGAGAGAGAGAGAGAGTCATCTATCCTGCAGGATGGAACACACCATCATGGTACTTGCAGTTTTATTTAAGGGATCTGCAACGGTAATGTGGATAACATAGCACTATTGAACTCTTGAAAATGCTCTGCATAACTTTGTAACTAACCAAATGCTGTGCTCTGAAAAACACATCTTACCTGTGAGAGACGATGCTTGGCTCGGGCATTTATCACGAAGGCAGTGGCATGTGTTGTCAAATCCTAAAGAAAGTGCAAATTTAATGTAGCATCCTGAAATGTGCGGGTAAGACATTACTAGTTCATTACAAACATAATATTTGTGACAGAAGAAATGGTTGTAAAGACCAACTATGAATGCTATAAGTATAGCTAAGCACTTAAAAAGTATTTGGTCAATAGGGATGCACAATATTAATTTTTTTCCAGCCGCTACGATAACAGATCATCACTTGCTCATCGCCAATACCGATAATTTCACATTTTTGTATTTTAAAAATAAATTCATATAATCTGTAGTATAACCTGAGGGTAAGAAAGGCTCAGATGGGAGGTTTAAGATTGGATCTGTAAACACCTCACATTTACCATGTAATCGAGGCCGAACATCGGTACCGACCACGGGCCCAGACCCAATTTCTCCGCCGATTTTCAGGAGGTGTGAATCAGGGTAAGATCTGCCCCGAAGTCTGAGCGTGGCTTCAGTTTTTTAGTAAGGTTCATTAGAAAACTTATGTCAAATGAAATGCTTTGACATAATCTGTCAAATCAGATATTGATATAGCAATGATAGGCCAATATGAGCCAATGATTTAACAGATCCGATATTTATTGTGCATCCCTGATGGTCAATTTCAGTAGATTGTCGCCAACTGAGTAACTTACTTGTTGCACTGTGACAGCTCCATCTTGGTCAATGCCCATTTGCCGTTCATCTGAGTCATGTGTATGAAGTTGGTGATCAGTGGCAGATGTTAGTGACGTCGTCTGCAGCGTTGAAACTACAAGTTTTCAGCAACGTAACGTTCATAGTTTTCCAGCAGGTTTAACAGATTATTGAAAGTATTTCCAAATTATAGTAACGGTTATTTACATGATCTGCGTTTGTCGGTCATGATCGTCTGTTCTCGTGAACGAATGGTGAGTTACTTTAAATGTTGCAGCCACAAGGAATTGTGGGGCGGCATTATCTCCTTTCCTTTCGTGAAGCAAGATCCAGTGTTTCCTATGCTAAAGGAGATAAGTAAGGAAGCATTGAAGCTCCTTTCCTTTGCATTTATAGAATTCGACCGGCACTTAGGTACCTCCGGGTCATTTCACTCAGTAGGAACCTTCCCAACCAAAAAGGACTATTCGACCGCAGCCTTAATCTTGATTTGTGACTTTGTTATAATCTGCCGGTGCTGAATGGATCACGGTTGATAACAGAAAGCATATTAAAGAAGTCCAATGCCACTTTTTTCCAAAACACTCACTGTGTCTGCGTGTCGCGTTGCAGGCCGGGATGATCCGCACCGACGCAGACGAGTACTTCATCGAGCCGCTGGAGCGAGGCGCCCAGGAGCTGGAGGATCAGGGCCGGGTCCACGTGGTCTACCGCCGGTCGGCTCTGCTGCAGGCCCGCTCCGACAGCCCTGAGGACCACCAGCTGCGAGGTAGGGCCGCACAACCGCCATGTTTTACTGCGACCGGGGCCAGTTTATATGTGTGATATTAAGGATTCTACAGTCAACCAATCTTTTTTTATTATACATAATCAAGGCTTAATTAAACTCGGTGACCTCTTCCATATAGTTATTTTATTGCGAACTATATATATGTGTGGGTGTGTAGTAATAAATGAAACCCTTGAGGGCGGGTGAAGCCACATGAACCTGAAAGGAGTGTCGCCACCCGTATGGGCCGCTGCACATGGGACAACAAGCGCTCCTCTTCTTCCACCCCCATAGGAAATAGAAAACGTTCCGGTGGCATCCCGAGCCAAATTCCGTTGCATCTACAACTTCCCTCTATAAACATCTGCAGAGGCTTTTCAGGAAGGACAAGATGTTTTTTTTTTCATTATTTTCAAGAAAGGCAAGGTGGTACGAGTCTGGCCCCAGATCTGGTGTATAAAAATACTGCCCACAATTCTTTTGACAGATTCAGAATTAATTTTTTTTCGGGTTCATGGCTTTGTGTATGTGAGGTGAGGAATTGGGACACCATCTTCCTGTGCCAGAGCCGTAAAAAACTGTTACATTCATAGAAAAATACAGGCTGAAAATTTGCTACAAAATATGATATTACAGAAGTAGCAATTTACAGTATAAAACTGTAATTTGTGACAGAAAACATGAACCGCTCCCACAGCAGCCACTGTGGCGGCTTCTGAGCATGGACTCAGAAGTCTGGACAATCACGAAGAACGAGCGGGTGTCTCGAATCCCCAAATCCTGTCCTTTTTTTTACCCAAAGAAAGTTGACTGAACCCGAGTATTAAATAGTCTCATCCTTAGAGAACACGGCATGCTGACCGTTGGATTGTGTCGTGACGTGTTCAACACTGCAGCAGAGCTAAATCACCACTTAGCACTCATTAACTCAATAGATCATTGTTGCGAAATCAGGGATCTGAGACAAGCTGTCGGCTTTGAACTTGAGCTGCACACTTGCTCTCCCCCCCATGTCTCTAAAATCCTCATTTGAGAATACAGCTAAACTGTAAAGCCTGCTTATTGAATTTAAAACGATGGATCTGAAGTGTGTCTTGTGTGACCTTGTGTGTGTGTGGTGGAGCATTATGTCGCTGTCTCGTCCGTATGGCCTAGACTATTAACGGCTGCAGTTTTTCGTGCTGAAGTGCCGTGACTTGATAAACAACGATGGGCGGCAGTATTGACCTGAGAGGCCATGCGTGCTTGACTCTGTACTAACCTCACACTAAAAAAAGTGAAGCCAGTGCTGAATTGTGGCTCAGTAATAGCAGAGCAGGGTCGTCCTTCAATCAGAGGATCAGGGGCTATTGCGAGGCGATATGTCCTTCAGGCCAGAAACTTAACCCCAAATTGCTCCTGCAGGCTGTGCTAACAATAAATGGGTATGAATGGTGAGTTAGAGTCCTGATGGGCCGGTAGGCACCTTACCCTGTTATCAGTGTATGAATGGATGTAAATCAGTGAATGGTGACAGGGTAAAGCACTTTGAGATTTTCCCTGATTGCCGTTATGGAGATAGCTTCATTGCTGTGTTAGAGAAAGATTCAATCCGCAGAAAGAGAAAAGGAGTTCTCAGGCAATCAGGCGCTCAATTTATTATTATTATGAAATTTCACACTGTTCATGAATGCCCCACTGGGAACGCGAGCTCGTCGGTCAACAACAGTCAACAGGAGACATCCAGGAATCTAACAGTGAGGAACGAGGTGGTGCGAATAAACACAAGAAGAAAAAAGGCAGCCGCAAGTAGCAGCCAACAATCTCGTGCCCCTGAGAACGCTTTTTTTATTTTGTGTGAATTATTAATGGCGAAACAGGATGATCGCAGGAGGGTCGTCTGGGTGGCGCAGCACGTGATGCCAATGAGTGGAATGAAATGTATTTTTAACCGCCGCGGTCATCAGGAAGCCGCGATGCAGAGACGCCTTCCATCCTCCTAAAGTGAAAGTGTATGGCCATGTGCACACATACCTAAAGGGACAAGATAAACGCATTTCATCTTCTTGCTTTTGTCATGTTCTCGCCGTTTATGGAAAGATGGAGACCTGGTGACAAAAGAAAAGCAAAAAATAATAATTCAAACTTATATAGCGCTTTTTAAGATATTCAAAGATGATATACACTGGGGACAAGAGACAGAGACAAACAGAACAAAACAAAACATGGAAAGACAAAGCAAACAAAAACAAACAAACAGAACATTTTTGGTAACAAAAAGAAATATGGAGAAGCTGTGTGGAATGAGTCATAGTGGAGGATAGGGTGCAGGGGTTTAGTAGGTGAAGGCGTGTTTGAAGAGGTGTGTTTTGAGGGCTTGCTTAAATGTCGATAGGGTGGGAACATATTGGAGTTTATTGAGGATGTTGTTGGGAGAGCCGTAGAGGATGCTGTTGCAGTAGTCGAGTCTGGATGTTATGAGGGCATGGATACGAATGTCGGTGGTGGCAGAGGACTAGGAGGGCCGGAGGCGTGCAATGTTCCTGAGGTGAAAGAAGGCAGTTTTGGTGATGTGGTTGCCGTGGGGTAGGAAAGAGGAATAAAATGCAGGTTAGGTAGAAACCAATTAAAGGGTTAAAAAAAAACGTTCGTAAAGGAGAAAATATATTTCCATAAGTCAAGGTCTTAACACAACGGGTTTTTATTTGTGTGATGCATTTGCACATAAATATATATATATAAAAAAAAAAAATGTTTTGGTCATGAGTACTTCTCACACAGAACGCAAATATAACGCAGTGAAGAAAAAGGAGGCGCCGTAATTTGTAATGTTGTTGTTTTTCACATTTCATATCAGCATTTTATCACACATAGGTAAGCATTTCCTCTGCAGCCTCCGTGTGCTTTTAATTTCCCATCGCAATTCCACATTTCATACTCATTCGATACGAATAAAATTGGCTATATCCCACCATGTTGTTTTGAAAGGAAATGTTCATGTTCATCTACTCCTATTTTCATTTCTATGTTCATCTCTCATCATTTTCATAATGTTTCTGTTGCTTCCAAGTGCAGCTTTACCTTCAGGACATTACAAGTGAAGTAAAACCAACATAGCACCTTCCTCTCCTCTCTCTCTCATGAAGGGTTAACATCGATCGCGGTGCTGTGGAAGATGATTTGCACCAGCCGGCAGAGCTCCTCTCTTGTGATAGTTTGGTGTCGATCCGTTGTCGTGCCATGAAGCGATCTGTGATAAGGCGACTAGGTTTCACACTCGCTCTGGGTAATGGCCCTGGAGCACTCATCGCTCCTTTTCTATAACAAGCACAGCTTCTTCTTTTTTTCATGCCATCTCGTATGCTTCACTTTTTAGAAAACACATTTGTACAGCCTTCATGAATGAATGAATGAATATATACTTTATTAATCCCCAAGGGGAAATTTGGTGTCGGGGTAGCAGCAACTTACAACAAAATAAACAAAAACAGCAGGATGAAAGATAAAAGATATATACAATAATAATAAAAATAATAATAATAATAATAAAATAAAATAGAATAAAATAGAAATAACTTCGATGTAAAATAGAATAAAATAGAAATAGCTTCGATAAAAGAAATAGCTTCGATCATCTTGGGTATTGATCATATTCCAGACGAGCCAGCATTTGGATATTTCTGCATTCGATGCCGGTGATATCGAATAGTTTTCTGTGAACTTACACTTTCACGGCATCCACTTTTAAGGGGCTTTAACGGGAGGCTCAGAAAGTGTTGCTGTTGCCTTCCATCCTTCTGACCTCAGCGCCGGTGTGTGTGTTAAGGCGCAGCACCTCTTGTCTCCTGTTGAGGCCAGAGAGTCGGATTAGGAGCAGCTGGTGCGTGCGTGTGTGTGTGTGTGTGTGTGTGTGTGTGTGTGTGTGTGTGTGTGTGTGTGTGTGAAAACTCTTACGCTGAGGGGAACTGCATCTCAGAGGCCAACAACCAGTGACGAGGAACGTTTCTAACAATGCTGAGGGCAGATTTGTTTTTAGAAGTCTGACGTGCCGATTGCGATTATTTATATATATATATATATTTTTACCATTTCCTGGAGCAACCTCAAAAGAACTACCAACCACCCCAAAGTTAGTGTAAACTGCAAAAAATTCTAAATCGTATCACGAAATGAATGATGATGAAAGGATTAAGGAATCATGAAACCATCACCTTCAAACACCTGCAGCAACGTTACCTTGCAGACGAGCATGATGGGAATAAATCACAATATATATATATATATAAATGTAACAAGTGTCTGATTAAGTTATTTGTTCCTTAATGTTTTGAAGGTGGTTCCTCTGCGGCTTGCAGTTGTGACAAATCGCTTCTTCTTCACCAGGCCAACTGTGTGTGTGTGTGTGTGTGTGTGTGTGTGTGTGTGTGTGTGTGTGTGTGTGTGTGTGTGTGTGTGTGTGTGTGTCTGTGACGTCACTGACTGCTAGTCGAGGGCCCTGTAACGCCTCCCCAGGGATGCTGGGACTGGTCTTGGCCTGATGGTCATGGATGGCTGATATCCGCTCTCAGTGCTTTCTTTCTATTTCCGAGAGGTTCTCGATGTTTCACGGATGTAGTGTTCACGGCAGCTTTCGCAAAAAGACGCCAAAAGACGCCAAAAGACGCCACCACACACTCCAGTCAGCCCGGGGAAAAGGTCTCGCTTAATTTGAGAATATTTCGTCACAGATATGTGTCACCAAGGGCGACTCCTAATGAATCCGATGAGGTTGTCTTCAGACAGACATTAGCTTTGTTATCCCGGTGCAGGCTGGTCTCATCCAGCATTTATAGAAATACCTACAAAATATAACGCGCTGTAAATCTTAGATATCCCACAAAAGTGTTTTATATGTTCTACGCCTTGAAAGACGAATAAAGAATGCTAAATCGCACACCAGGCGGAGAGGTACGGGAGGTGGTCGGGTCCAACAAACAGCGACCTTTGGAGGCCGATGAGATCGTGATGTTTTCGTCACTTCCATGGCGATCTCTTCCTAAACTCTTCCTAACTAAGTTTCCTGTGGAGACAGAAGTTTATCTTGAAAAAGACCGTATGCATGAAACGAGTGGGAAATATTAACACGTGTTGATGGCGAACAGTGAGGAGTAACTTTTCGTAGGATATCATATGAACCATCATATGAGGAGGCATTGCCCGGTGATCCAACTCAGCCAAAGAGGGTCATCCCACATAAAAGTTATGAAGGTAGCTGCATTTTTGCCACAAAACACAAGAGGCAGCATCATCCAGTCAAATATGTGAAAGCACACGCTCCTGTATATTTTCTAATGTGAACAAGTATTTGTTCTTCACGTTTCAAAACCCTTCTTCAAAGGTGACAAAACTCCACTTTCAGTGAGTCGTCAGTAGGTGAAGTTCTCATGGATTTGTAGATGTTTTGAGCCTCATGTCAATTTATAAGCGGAGATTCAAAGATAGTTCTCGACCTTTAGAAACATGCAGTCAAGCAATCCCAACATCTGTTTCCAAGGTCAATAACTATCTCTCACTTTCAAACTCCCTCGTAGGATTTCCAAACAGCCGTGCATTTTTGACAAGCCTTCAAACTCACGGACCTCAAAAACAACTGGCCCTCCTTGGTCCACTTTCCCCAGTTCATGGTACCCTTCCATTGGCTTTCTGTAATGCACCGGGTCAGTCGGTCTTCCAGTTCATCCCACAGACGTCGGGGGTTGAGGTCTGGGCTCTGTGCCGGCCAGTTAAGTTGTTCCACACCAAAGGGGAGGAAAAACCAATTCATTATGGCCCTGGCTTTGTGCTCCGGGGCAGTACGGGTTTACAACACTGTGGAATTGGTGGATTTCCACATGCTTTCAGCCACTCACTATACTTTTTAGCAATGCTTTTGATTAAGGGTCGACCTTCGCTTCCTGCTGACGGCGAGGTTGTATTCGCTCAACTTTTCTTAAGGTCGCCCTCGACTGTGGGAATCGTGCCGGTTGCAGCCTCGCCTATAACATCAGATCATCCCGCTGTTTGTGGACCGGGGTTCTGAGTGAATAATACTCAACGTCTTTGCTTAATTTCACAAGTTTTAACACTGGAGTCGGTGGAAACGGGATTCTGCTGACACCCCTGTAAGTAAAACAGCCGTGAGCATTTTATTGTTTTCCTATAAAACAATACGAGCTGCCAAAAAAAAGCAATCGGGAGCGAGAGGATTACACAGCGAAAGGTGCTTTGTAATCATCCAGCTCATTGTTTCTTTACAGAGCTCCGCTGGAGCAACAGCTTGATTCATGGAACAGAGTTTTATCTTAAAAGAATTCTGTGTTTGAAAGATAAGAAATGTATCATAAAACCTAATCATCTTCTGACATAAAAGAAAAGTTGTCAATACAATTACATTAAATGTAGATTCAGTGATCAAGTTTGAGTTTTGTCTGGCTCTGTATGTGAATGGACGGATGAGGGTCGAGCACCTTGTTGAAGTACTGCGAGTATCAAACCCATGTATTCATAGTGCACTCGACACTTCACAACAAGTGGTCCTCACAGCCTGCATATGTTATGGTCGAGTGGAGCGAGACTCAGACAGACGGACGGTCGATGCCAGAGATGAATCCTGAAATCCTTTTGCAACATGTCGCCCAACATAAGCTGTAGATATATGAGCATGTCACATCGCATCTGGTCATCATAGGATAAGTTTAAGTTCTATATGGCGAGCTAGTCGGAGGAGGTCGAAGGCGGCAGCGAATCCGGATCTGGGTCTGTCCATGGTGGACTGGTCTCTATGCTGAAGGGCCTTCAGCATAGAGACCAGTCCACCGCTGGAGTCTGAGCTGAACCTGCAAAACTCTTAACAGTAACTTACAAAAAATATAAAAAAATACAGATAACACAAATTTAGTTAAAAAGAGCATCGGGTACAAACGTGTTTTCTACATTTCCTTTTTGGCAAATTCCCAACACACAAAAGCCACTGGTTTGCTAAGAAAGAAGAACATAATACATTCTCAGATAAGGTTGTACGTTTTCTTCTCTATGATTTCCAACTGGATTTATTGGCGTTTATGCACAACGGACAACAGAACTATTGATATCGCGCTGAAACAAAAAAAGATGTGTACTGTGATTTTAAAACACATCTCGGATACTTCTCATGAAGATCATGTGGTATGATCAAAAGCTCCAGGTCATCTATACTGGTAGGACCTTGTGGGGAAACTATTCGCTCAACAAGGGAATCAGTGTTTGTAGATCAACTACAAAAGGAAACGGCATCGCAGGCTTTCGGTGGCGAGATAACTCGAACCCTTCTCATCCTCGGAGCCCCCGTTTCCCTCGGTGTGAACACTCCCCCGACCCCTCGGAGAAAGGCCCAAACCAAAGAAACGAGATGCTCACTCTGAGAAAATGAGTTTTTCTGGAGCCAAAATTACCAGTGTTCAAACAAATAGAAAACGTGTCTGGAATCACAAGATTACTGGGAGTGTGATTGCGTGGGGGATAATGTGAGGCTGGTCAGCGTCGCACCACCTCTCTCTCTCTGTTCTGCTGGAGCAGGTGAAGAAGTCTCCAGCGTCCAGGTTTCTGCCTCCAGTCCTTGTTTCTCCTGGGAAGCTCCAATCATTTCCACAAACCTCAAAAAGCTAGATGAATTTAGATTGATGAATCAATTTCTCTGGCTGCTTGAAGAGAGCGACGGCTTTGTGCTCATCCAGGAGTAGACGTTACCCCGGTGTCATGTATCTACAGACATTGACAATAACATATTAACAATGCAATCTTTTTTTTTTTTTTTAAGAGATCATTATATAGTAAGACAGTTCATGCGACATGACCAAGACAACTTCATAATTTTTGCATATTTTTGTTCTATAGTTCTATGATAGCCTACTGTTATTGCAACAATACAGTATAGATGCATATTAATGCATTTAAGATCACATTCAAACTCATATTTTGCACATATTTAACACTTTTTGCAAAAAAATGAATATGTCTTTGTAGTTTTACATCAGAGTCCAATCGTCTTTTCTTACTGTAAAACGAATTACGATGTGTGCTTTAGTACGCTTAAAACAAACCAATGTAAACCAATACCATCATGACAGCCATCCAATCAATCTGCAACTTGTACCCCTGTTTTTTTCACCCATTCAGCATTACCTTAAAATTTACGTATAATATGTTTCAGAAAATGAACCTTCTCTCGATCTCCAGGTGACGCTTTGACACTCTGATCTGTCGACTCTAACTTCTATCTTTTATCTTTTTAAACTGTTTCCTCTGCTGAATCAGTTTGGCATCCATCAAGCGCCAATGATGTTCACAGTGTTTGGTGAAAAAGATGAGCAGCAGGACTGCTGCAATTGCTTTCATTATCATTTAATATGTTCATTTATAATATATATATATATATATATATATATATATATATATAGTTTATTAATATGTTATTATATATATATATATATATTTTTTTTTTTTTATTATATATATATTTCTTTTTAATGGATAAAATATCCAAGAAATTTTTTTTTTTTTTTTATTGTTGGCGCAATTTTTTTTTTACGGTCAACTAATTAATTGATAACAGTTTCAGGTCTCATTATAGAGAGGTTGTAACCTGTCTTGAAGCGCGCGCGCACACACACACACACACACACACACACACACACACACACACACACACACACACACACACACACACACACAGAGCCAGTCATGCCGACAGGTGTGTGTGTGTGTGTGTGTGTGTGTGTGTGTGAGATCTCCGGGAAATGAGGCTGACAGTGACAGGAGATGTCTGGACTCCTCAGCGTGCCCCTGAGATCTGATCTCCTGTTATCTGGCCTGACGCCCAGGTGAGAGATTCACCCTCGGCAGCACTTGGATATTAGGTTTTATTTTCACATGGTGGTGAAAATAGAGTGAAGGGGAACTCGTGAAAGGCCTCGTGGCTGAGGGGAGACGGAGAGGAAGAGAACTATACGGCGAAGGGAAAGTGGCAATTTGTATTGGTCACGTCGACGCGTCAAGGCCGGCTGGAGTGTGGGAGGAATCAGGAATGAAAAAAAAAACATTTTAAGGATGGAAGAGACACAAATAAAACCCAACAGAGAATAAGTCTGAAGCGTTTAATCCTGCTCAAATTAGCAAAACAGCCCACGGAAATCTGACAGTGGAGAGCGAGTAAAACGAAGATAAATGGCAATAAAACACCGGCTGGAGTAAGATGTGATTTTTTTTCACAGCTGACAAGCCTCTTACCGCTGTGATTATTAAGCTAATCGCGGCCAGCGAGCCAGTAAGGCAGAAGCGGCGGCAAATCTCAGCACTGATTAGCGGGGATTACATGTTAAACCTCCCCACCCTCCTACTACAGACCTCCACCTCGTTGCATGGTTAGCAAATGTATGCAGAGCACATTCTAGCCAAAAGATTTTGGGGTCAGGTAATTACTCCGTATATCGTGGTCGGGTTCCTCTTGAATTGTGGTCGATTTGGCCAGAGGGAAATTAATGACTTAAGCATTGAGTGTGTACAATGCAAAGTCAGTCTCTCTCTCTCTCTCTCTCTCTCTCTCTCTCTCTCTCTCTCTCTCTCTCTCTATGCTTTTGTGTGGAGGTTGAAGGTAAGACTGCCTGGACCTTTTGTTCTCTCCCTTCCCTCTCCTCCCCACTTTAAATGCAGACACTGTACTCCGTTGTGAGAGGATCAGCGCAGTATTCCTCCAGAGGTCTTCTTCGTCAATCCAGTTACGTCGTGTGGGGACCATCTGTTTCCAGGTGAAACAGCCGGAGGGGTTTCTTTATGTCTGCCAGAAAGAGAAAAGGAACAGTTTGTCACTTGCCGGCTTTTTTAAGAGACGGCGCTCTGTGATATTGAGTCATAAAGATAAAAAAAGATGGAACAAGGCCGAGCACTTCGGGGGTCAGAGGTTTTATCCTGCCGGAGGGATGAACACTGTTAATTGCCTTTGAGTGAAGCGTGTCCCCTCCAGCTGGTCATGACTTGGTTTCAGAGTAAGAATACCATCATTATTTAATATAGAGACCAAAATCGGACTTTCAGACAACATCAAAGTCATTGTTGAACCATCCTGCAGCGAATCGACCCAAAAAACCTCCGCCGACCTTGGTTATTAGTGCAGTTTAGATGAATAAAAAACGAGCTGTTTTGTGTACCGATCACGGTAACTACGGTCGGTAAAACCAGTGTCCAGACAAAGTCCCCACGATCACAGAAACAAAAACTACGGTAATTGCGTCGGGCGCTCAGCAATGCAAAAAAGTTTCACTCTCAATTAAAACAATTACAAAAAGCAGCAACGCGCCTCTATACCGCTTACTGTCTGATCAGGGTCTCCAAGCTTCAAAATGAATCACATTAAGTTGTGAACTAATATGCACACCAGCGGAGCAACACCCCACTGAGCCCTTAAGTCCAGACCCAAAGAATACTAAATCCCCTCTGGAAATAATTAGCATCCTGTGCAAACAACTGATTACCAATACTATATAAACCCCTGTGACTGGAGTTCACCAGAGAAAGAGGACAAAATGACAACATGTTGCTGTTGCCTCGCCCCTAACACATCGCCAACACCTCCACAGCTGGTGATTTAACATCATCAAACGACTATGCGACTATCACACCGTCCACGGCAGCTTTGTTTTTTGCATCTCATTTAGTTGTTTGTGCAGTTTTTTGGGAGCAGTTTAGGAATAGACCGCGAACGTGACCCGCTGATCTTTTTTTTTAATGAGCAACTTGTGTTCTGATGTGTTGTTGTATCATCAGATGAATATTCAGGAGGAGCTAATGGATCCCCCCCCCCCCCCCCCCCCCGCCCAGTAGTGGAGTAGTAAATTAATATTCAGGAGGAGCTAATGGCTTTTCTTGTCGTGTTTATAATTTGACTTCCATAAAAAATAAACACACACGTCTGCACTTTTCTTTTCCCTCCTTCAAACACGGCGGAGCACGAAGAAGTCGTAAAAACGACGGTACCATCGCCATCTGATTGCTATCGCCGGGACGTGAGGCGCGCGCTTTGAATTACAGTCTGTGGAGGAGCAGTGGTTTTAATGATAGGCAAATGTATGTATATCGCACATAGAAACGCGTTGTAAAAAGACATTTAAACATAACTAAAAAACAGATAATCGATCATTCAAGATAATAGAAAAAGAACTAACTAAAAACAGGGAAAGTATTGAACCTTTTACTGGTGTGAAAACATTAAAGGTTATCAGGTGTTTGTCCCACGGTGAATACAAAAACTAAAACATCATGGGTTGAGCATATCTCTACTAAGTTTTACTTCATGTAAACTGGACTTTGAAATATTTACCTCGGCTGATGAGGGAAACAAAAAGACGAAATGTAGCGAGTGAAAAAAGTACATTTTGTTTGATTTGCAAGAGAACTGATGATCTAATGTGTTGCAGACAGAAGTCATTTTAGTCAGAGGTGAGTGTAAACGCTGCTGTGTGTGTGTGTGTGTGTGTGTGTGTGTGTGTGTGTGTGTGTGTGTGTGTGGGCACATTTTCAACGTTCATAGTCAAGGCCGTACGTAAATCCAAAGATAAAAGCGCACGTGCTGAACACAGGCCCCTCCCCCTTCAGCGCATCAGCAGCAGAGTAAATACCACCTGACGTTTCTCCCCCCCGCTCGCGCCGCACATCGGGAAGACATTACCCACATCGCCTCGCGTCTCCGGGAGCTCGGCACCCCGAATGCGCCGCTGATGAGTTCTTTCCATCTGAAAACCTGGTGGTGATTACCGACCCGCCGGCCCCCGAGCCAAGGGTCTGGAGGCCGGGTGGAAAAGAGCCTTGGAAGCGCCGGCCGCTATTTTTGAATCAAGAAGCGCTTGTGTTGTGTTCTCTCTCTCCTGACTCGCTGTGAATCATCCAGTCGCTTTCCAAAAGTCACATGGCAGCTGGGAGCTGCTCATGAGCAACTCTTCCTGCTTTCCATCCAGTCGGCCCGCTAGCCGGAGCCCAAATACCTCAAATACTTGTTGCTGGTTGTGATACTACGTCCACTACTATGTGTCTGCTTTAGAGAGAGAAATACCTTAAAGAAAAGAAAAGAAAAAGGATGGATTGCAGCCGTTTTGTGAGACACAAAAAGATATTTGTGTCTTTGACTTTCCCCAGTATTGCAACACTCTCGCTCAAATGTCTCTTCATTGTGTAGGAATGTGAGAGCTGCAACAGCACTGCCCACACGTCTGGAGAGTTCAGCACGCTCACCAAAACAAATATCCCAGAACTCGTCATGTTGTAATAAGAGATGTTTATTAATCTCAAACGCTGCTCTCTCGCTTGTTTATGATCAGCGACCGGAAGGTTTCTGAGATCCTCGTGCGCTTTTTGTACTTTCACCACCGCACTGTAGCTCTTCTACACTCGGTGCCCAGGTTTTGATTTAAAAAGGTAATATATATATATATATATATATATACACACACACACACACACACACACACACACACACCATGAGCTATTAAGCCCACAGGACGATTTCTGGGTCGATCAAGTGATGCCATGAATGTAAAGGTACATTATCAAACTGATTTTCATAGAATTCATCATTTATTTATGTTGGACTATCATTAACATGGAATGCACAATGACCAGTTCCATCATATTTTTTATTTTATTTTTCTATCACACTTCTGAAATCTTGATTAATCAGAATGTTAAACCAGTTATCGTCATTGCTGAGGAGTAGTGTTACTCAGAGGAAGCTCCCGCACCATTCTGTTTGAAATCTGAACCAAGCAAGCTTGCAACAGACTACAAAACAGTCATTTACGAGATGACTCGTTGGTGTTTTTTCTGACTGGACGGGAACGTCATCAGGGAAATCAGCCGCTGATTATCTGGAAAAACCCCTGCAGACTCAAAGTCCTCGGAGCCATTCCAACACATCCCTTCAGATGGATGGTCATTCTTACTCAACTTTAGAGAGATTACGCTTTTGTTCCCAATTAGATGGACATTTTATTTAATTATTACATCACAAGAATATACAAAGCTAGAAAGAAATATAAAAAGTCGTAGTCCACCGACTGATACCCCACAAAGGTGTAACAGTCGACATTCTACCAGCTAGAATGAAAACAAACAGGACCACAAACATTCAGAGGTAAAAATAGTCTCCGTTCACAATCTTACATCACCCGAAACCTTTTAGTAATTTTCCAGTATTTTCGGTTCCCCACATTCCTGTATTTTATCAGTTGTGTTGGGCAGCGAGAGAGTGGAAACAGCTCGTCACTTGATCTTTCCACGATGACATTGGGTTGTTTGTTCTTGGAGAGCGTGGAGGGAAGAAGAAAAAAAAACGGATGCAGGTCACCAAAACATATTGAACTCTGTGAAAGGAAATACAGTGAGCGCTTCCCCCCCGAAAAGGCGGTTCGCGCCCCGCCATGAATGAAGCCTAAGTTTGGCGGCATGTTGTAACCGGCCGACCCCAACAAGGCCGGCCGTTGTCTGCCTGCAGGGCGCTCGCTCCCTCTGCCTCTTGACTCGCACACAAACACACTGCACAGCAGTCTGACAGCCGACAACAGATAAGCGACACAGAGACTTTTTTATGTCGTCAACAGAAAGCAGGTTCAAGTCGAACCTTTTCTGTGACGCCCATGTCCAGAATGCACGATTAACATACCTCTAAAGCTTCATAATCTCTTCATTGCACTGAACGATCAAAGTCATAAGCACTCACAGCTATTCATAATGCTTTATAACAACAATCATGACACTTTTTAAAGCTGTTTATAATCAAATCAATCAATTTTTGTAATCAATAATAGTTAATATATTAAACATCAATTATAATGCATTATAATGACTGTTATAAAGCATTTTAATGTATTTACAAGTTACTGTGTCGTGATTGTTTACTTTATGTAAAGTGAATGCCATTTTATAACGTTTTTCTTACATAAATGTAATGTTTTTTTTCTTCACTTTACTTAAAGTCCCAGTGAAACAGAGTTAGACTGCCTTCAGCTTTTGTACTATCCTCCAGTGAAACTGGAAATTATTATACCATGTTATTGGCGAATGTGCCAAATATTTCAACAATTATAATACACTGTTATCCAACAAAAAAAGTCAGGGAGTGACCAGTAATTGTGAAGTATCATGATACTTGACCTATGACCTTATAAGTCATTCTATAGTGCTTTATGTGCTATGATTATTGTTGTAAAGCATACAACCTCAAACTAGAGTAATAAGTGTTATAAGTAGGGCTGCAACTAACGATTATTTTAATAATTAATCGGTTGATTATTTTTTCGATTAATCGATGAATCGGATAAAAAATAATAATCAAAAAATCATTAATTTCCAACCCTTTATTCAAAAACAGAACTGACAGTGCACAACTTCTTCAGAAAGCACAAACAGAGGCTGCATTAAGCATAATCTGCTTTATCAATATGTATGAAACACTGGGACAGAGGGAAGCTGCACTGCTCCTCTCACGTCTGTTCTGACCACTTCATCTCAGCCCTGCATCAAGCTGCGCTGCATAGAGCGTCCTCTTCCTTAAACTATTTCATTCTGGGTCTCTTACGACCACAACATCACGTTCTTGGCTAAGCCCAACTGCTTCATTCTACTTTGAGTAAAAAAAATAAAAAAACCTGCAGCCAGATCCGGCGGTGTGCCGGTTTAACGTTAACGAGTGACTGAACCAGACCGGGGGTTACGGCATGTTTCATCACGTTACGTTTTTTTCCTTTAACTCACTGCACACTGGAGGTCATTTTCAGTCGATTTTCTCGATTTGACATAATTTTCTTAGATTCACCTTTTAAGGCACTTGCATATAAGATATATACCCATGTTTTACATCATAAATTGCAGAACAATCTCAGCTATCTATATAATGAGGCACCATTGTCGTAAGGCAAAAGTGTAAAGAAAAAAACTTTATAATATGACACTAAAGCTGAAAAATGGAATCTCGATTTTTGGAAATTCTTCATATCGCTTGAAAAAACCTAACTTTACTCAGGTGGTGACTCTGTTTAGGTGATGGCAATTGGTTTACCAAAGGTTTTAGGTTCACAAAAGCAGTGAAATATATGAATAAAATGTTAGATACATGTAAATAAATGTCTAAAACTAAAGTTTTTATTATCGTTTTTTGAGTAGAAATATGGTCTTTCACAGCTTTCACCAAAATGATAAAAATGGGACTGAGAAATGACTTCATAGTGCAGATAAAGCTTCATGAGGTGTGTGCAAATGAAAAATGACCATCACAACAATTTTTTTGAAAAAAAAGAAAATATGTGCAGAATATATATTCAGAAATATAAAACAGAACAAAGACTAGACCATTTACAATATACAAGTATATATGCTTCAATGGCATATCCTCATGCCATGGCATGCCAGTCATGGAAACAGTTTCTGTTCAGCTGCAGGCAGAGGGGAACGTTACACGCCTCGCACTTCCACGCCGTGTCTTTGCTCACTTTCTTCATGCTGCAAAGCTCGCAAACCCTGCGACCCACCGTGGACTTAGTTGGAAGAACAGTTTGAAGAGTTCAATGGGTGTTGCTGTGGCACTGACATGTGGACCTGGTGTCCGGGCTGGAACTTGATGACGGGGGGAGCAGTGTCCGGGTCTTCATCCGTCCTCCAGGACAGCGTAGGTGCAGGTGGTGCACGTGCTGCTGTCTTTCTTGATCTGGCCTGAGGTGAAAGCAGTCTCCGGGCAGCACGCGCCCTGTTTGCTGGAGATGGTGTCTTTAGTCGTCGGTCAACGCGCTGCCTCTTTGCTGGTCGTGGTAGTTGCCGTCCAACGCGCTGCCTCTTTGCTGGCCAGGCTGGTCGGGGCGGCTGGTGCTCCTCTCTGTAAAATAAATCAATACTAGTCAGTTGAAAGAAAGATGACGTAACGATTGAGCAGAATGCTCCGCATTGGATGTGCAAATATTATTCAGATCATGACTGTGGTAGTAATTTTAGCATAATGCTCCGCATTGGATGTATAAATATTAGTGGTAGTAACGTGGACAGAGTGTTGTACAAAGCAGATTGTGTGTAAACATTACTCAGATCATGACGTAGTAACGTGAACAGCAGTGTGCACCGCGTGGCTGGCTCTCGTGCACAGTGTACACATTACTAGTTTGTACACATTACTAGTTTGTACACATTACTAGTTTGCACCATGCAGCGTTACAGACACGTAACAAAGTTTAGTAACTACACTTACCCATCTTCCTCAGAAGAACTAAAGCCTTCGAGCTCTGACGCGGTGTCGTCGTCCTCCTCGCTGCTCTCCAGAATCATGCGTTTTGCTTCCTCCGTGTTGAATCTCTTTGTCGTCATGATGTTGATTGTAAACTGTAGCGTGTGTACATGCTGTACAAGTGGGTAGTCCTTTTGAGATTTTCCTGAGTGTACATTGGTTGTTTAGTTCACGAAATGGCGACGGACATATGACTCAACTAATCACAGAGAAGGATTATTTTTTATTTTTTTCCAGCGTCAGATGACACACTGCTGCCCTTTCGCTTGCCTGATGATGTTAAAATTATGCTGGGCTCTGCCTGGGCAGGCACCCGGAAGCAGGAAGCCGTCTCTTTCCGCCAGACGTAAAATTATATTTTTGCGATGTATTATCGGGGTGCTGTGAATATTTTAGAAACTTAGAGAAAAGTTTCAAGTGTCACCACGCGAAACCGCGGGCTCAGTGGACGAAGGGTTAAGACGAACTGTAACAGAACATAAAGTAACTTTAACGACAATACACAACCCAAACACGTTAGCTAACGTGAGAGCAAGCTGACTAGCTTCCATTAAAAACAAGTTTGAGGGAAATGAAGACGCTGGAGACATCTTAACGCTGATTGGCCAAGACTCAAATCAAAGATCTTCTATTGCTAAGATCACGACCTAAACCTTTCTCCGCGTCTCACTCCAATCTCAGAAACGCTGGCCGGCAAGTTGCTCTGCTCCGCTCTTTTTTTTTTCTCTCCGCGACTTATTGCCTGCCGTAATAATCGCGCGACACAACGAATCGATAATGAAATTCGTTGCCAACACTTTTGATAATCGATTTTTATCGATTTTATCGATTCGTTGTTGCAGCCATAGTTATAAGAAGATTATAATGCATTATAAGTTTGTTTATAATGCATTATAGATATTATAAGTTATACGTTATAGAAAATGTTATCTCTTAGGTAAGAAGCTCCAGTTAGGACGTGGTTAGCATAGCTTAGCATAAAGACTGGTAGCAGAGGGAAACAGCTAGCTTCGTCCAAGTTAAACCAACATGCAATTAAACTCCACTAAATCTCATTTCACACGTCGAGTACTGTTTGTTCAACCCGTACGGGAACATAAAGGTCAAAAGAACAACTCGACAACAAACAACAGGAATGAAGTGATTCCGTGCAGCGTCTCAGGCTGTGCTGCAGGTTGCCAGAGACAGTTTGTGGGCACAGGCTTTGATTTCCGGCTGAGTCTGTCCTCCAAACGCAGACATAATGCAGAAGCTCTTTCACATCCAAGGAACCTTCAGGTGCTCTTGAAGTTGAAAAGACGGCTTCGCAAAACAAAGAGGAAAAAGTTGAATGTTTTCAAACACAGAAACCAGCTGCTGTTGCAAACAACCCCAGCTCGTCGAACAGAAACCTTTTTTCTCCTTACTGAAAAAAAGAAAGTGTTTTGAGGCTAAGTTAAAGTCAAAACTGTCAGAGCTCGCCTCAAATAAAGTCTGTAATCCTTCAAGTCAGCTCAGTCTTCACTAGCCCAACGCCTTCTCTGGATCCTGACCGTCAAACCAGCACATTGTGAGGATATATTTCTGTCAAAGCGGTTCATGGCATCGGTCGTGGTTTCTTTCAATTGTTTAATCAAGTCATTTTAACGTTCCGGGCCAATAACTGAGGAATAATTATAGTTCCCAACGTCAAATCGGATCTTATTTTTGATTGTTTGGGCTTCGGCTTTCTCATAATAACATTGTTCCCACCTATAAGTAAACACTAATACTTAAACATAAGTCAGTAAAAAGATGCTCAAAAGCTAGAAAAAGAGGCTACTGGTTGCCATCTTGAGTCAAAACACAATGTTTAAATGTGAAATGTCAACTCAAGTCTGTCGGGAGTCGAGTCTCACAGCTGTCGAGTCCAATCAAGTCTCAAAGCGTAGTTTTGTGACATACGTCTGTCACGGCCGGGGCTCCATGCCACAGCTCAGGCCAACGTGATAAACACACTTTAAGGAGTTTAAGTAACCATAATATAAGGAAACTTTCTTAAAGGTGCAGTGTGAAGGATCTGGCGCCATCTAGAGGTAAGGTTGCAGATTGCGGCCATTTTAAACTTTTACTGTGTAAGCGTGTACACTTAATAATATTATAGTCCATTTCTGAGAATTGATGCGCCTAAATGTCACACTGAGTCCCTTTTTAATATCTTACTTTAAGGTTGTTAAAGCAAAACAAACAAACTGAGAAATGCATCCATAAATCCATGGTGACATCTCCAAATGTCTAGTTTGTCCCCGATTCAATAATTTATAGTGGTAGATCGAGAAAAACAGGAAATACTCACAGATGATGAGCTGGGACCCGTAAATAATTAATATTTTTGCTTTAAAAAATGACATTAATGATTAGTTGATAATGAAGATTAATAGGAACATTAACAAAACTGGAAGGTGATTCAGGGAAGATCAAATGTATCAGGGAGTTAACATGAATAACAACTCACTCACACCACAAACTAACTGCGAAAAGCCTTCGTGGGTTCATAAATATACAGTATATATTTTCTGATTTTTCCAATAAATACACTTGGACACTTCCACGGGTCGGACAGTCGGCTGTAAAGGATTTTCAGAGGATTATAATCTCTTATAGACGTCCTGAATGCCAAAGGTCAACAGGAAATTAAAGAGAAATGGCCAACAGTCCCTGTCAGCCGTCATCCCGATGAGTGACAGCTCTTCAACACGGCCACGCGGATCACTTGTCGTTGCTAATTATGAATTTTCGGTAACGGTTTGAACATCCGCAGTCGGCTTATTGTGACCGACATCGATTTTTGGAAAAAAAGGGCCTTTTCAAACTCGGACTCGCTGCCATCATTGCCCACGGACACGTTCAGCGAAGGGTTCGCAGCAAGAAGATTTGGTGAAAGATTGTGATATTTTCCTCCACGTGAATCCCTCTTTTATGTTTTTTCTTTTGGGGGGTGTGCTGTGTCTCAGTCGTCACCCGCTCCGTGAGTTTATTTCCCAGCTCTCAGGCGTGCAAATTGAATCCTTTAGAAGCAGGCACATTGGCCCACGCTCAGCTACCACTTTGGTCTGTTCGCTCCAGTAAATATTAGATGTCGATTTAGTAAAAAGAAAGAAAAAAAAAAATCAGTTTTGCCTGCTGACCGTTAACTCCTGTATATCCACAGGAGTTAACGGTCAGCAGGCAAAACTGAATTATTATTTTTTCACACTAAAAATGAGAATTACGAATCAGAGAAGCAGCTCATGAAAATGGCAAAAAAAACAAAAATAATAATGTTATGGCAACTCATCCAGCAGGTGGTTCGAGTGAAATATAGTGAGGGAGTGAAAATGTGTTTTTGATAAGGCGCCATTTGTGTCTAGCTTGCCCTCTGTGTGTGCTTATAGTTGGACGTTGGAGTCCTCCGCAACAATCTGATGTGCTGCTTGGCGAAATACACCGAAAACATGGCCGTACATAATGTATGTCGAGACGGATGCCTCGTTTTCTACCGTGTTCTACTGCAAACCAAGTCTACCTACGGGTACTAATAAAGTAACCAAACCAAAACCAAAAGTACCTGTTGCACGTTGCGAGTTTGACTTCAGGACGTTTGTTTCGTTAACGCTCTTTTTTTTGCGTCCATGACCTCTGTGATGACCGGTGTGTCTTATCCATAGAATCTGGACTGGGATCTGTATCACTGGCCAGGTCGGCTGACCTGGTAGACGACGGTGATGAAGACTCGGTGACTAAACTGAACAAAATGGATTTTCAGCACCATCGATTCCTCACGGTAGCTTCATCTGTGTCAGTTTGGGTGACCTTTCAACCGGGACGTCCTCGGGACGGAAAAAGGGTGAAAGAAGGGAAAATGAAAACGATCTCCTTCATATGTTTACCGTGGACCACTAGAAGAAGGGAAAGACATCCGCCTGCTGTGATTAGGTTTTTCCTTGTCACATGACGTGAGATGCAGACTGCAGCTTTACAAACATTTGGACTATTTGTATCTTTGGGGTGAACCGTTTCACCCGAAGAAACGGGCGCTTGCGAACGCTTAAAGGCGTCGCCCTCGCCTTTCAGTGCGTCTTCTGTTCGTCTACATCGACAACAACGGATTTGAGTGCGCAAAAAAACACAGCATGTGAACAGACCCCTAACTCCTCCCCGCTGTTGATTGAAAATAGAAGTAAATATTGGACATAAATGTTAATTTCTACCCATTTCGCTTGCCAGGACAGCGAGTGTTTTAACACGGCAGATGAGCCGTTATCTGTCCAGTCTGGGAGTTGTTTTCATCAGCGAAAGCAATATTAATTCATAGTCATATTTGGGGGTGTGGGGCAGCAGATCAAGCTTGTGAACTCGATATCGACGTGTTATCGGCATTGAAAGTTGTTCGGGTGAACATGTGAGCAACCAGTTGGCTTTTTACAGCCAGTGGACGAAGAGCAACGATCACATTTCTTCGGAACCAAATGTTCAATATTTACCCTTCTTTTCGCTCTGTCGTCAAGTCTCCAACAAGTCCCGAGGGAAAAATCCATAAGCACTGAGAGTGTTACTGTTTAACAGTGTGAACAAATGAGTTGTGGACTGTGAAACCAAGTCAGTGAGCTGTATATTCGCTAAGAGGCTCCATAGAGGGGACATACAGTTCAAATCCATAACATGTATACAGCACCAAATCATAACTGATATTACCTCAGGGCACTTTTCATGTTGATGGATGGATATTTATTAATCCCGCAGTATTTATACATACAGGTAAGCAGTTTTTTTTTTTTACAATATATACAAAAAATAATAATATTAAATGAACTAACAACACTAAACAAACAAAACAGTAGTGCAAAGATGTGCCAAACAACAGTGTAAACCTACTCTTTACGATATCAGGATGAATGTAGACGTGACCTCCACCTTTACATCGCAGGTGTTTTGATGAGAGCAGCTTGAGTTTAAACAATCTTCTCTTTAACAGGAACGTTTGCGAGCGGTAAGTTAGTGTTTCTTGTGTAATATATCACGAGGTGCAGCATTATTCACGGTTTTCTTGGGTAAAAGCATCACCGACAAGCTTTTTAAGCCACATTTCTATCATAAAGGATCCTTTACTTTTGCACTTTTTGTCTGAGGCAGAGCAGCCAAGACTTCATTAGAAATCATTAGTAATGCTTTAATAGGAGGTCCAGTGGGAGCAGGAGCGTGTGTAAATTGAATGACTAATCCCCCACGAGCCTGTTAGTAGTGTTTCAGAAGTGGGCCACGGAGAATGCACGTATTGACACAAACGCAGCTTTTAAAACCCTCCACCTCACTTCAACACAGAACCACAAACCAGCGTGGCGTCTCCCCACCGCGTGCGCCGCCTCGGCCAGCATCTTTTCTCCTGCTGGTAATTAGGCTGCTGCCGCTGTTGATGCTGTCAATGCTCATGTTCAACTCTACAGGGGCGGAGGGAAGAACAAGGCTGAAGCAAATAGCGCCTCGGTCATAGAATCCAGGGTAATTGTCCCATGTTTTATGTGTGTGGGGGTAAAAAAAAGAATCCCTGACATGACAAGAATCAAATTGGCAGCACTGAATCATCTGCAGCTTCAGAACACCTCGCTACTGGAACCCCACCGGTAGAATGATGAAGATCGAAATGATGGTAATTTTGCTTTTCTATTCAACGTTAAGGTGGCATTATTGGTCTTGTGCACCTGATTTGAGGCCATCGTGCTTCAGTGAAAGCCACATCCAGCCCCAGGTGGTCTGAGATTGAGCAGCCGCGGTGAACAAATGACAAACACTATTCAAGGCGACTGTAAAATGAGATGTCAACTGGGAAGGATTTGTGGCAATAATGGCTTTGGTCACATATTGCTTTGTTTTCTTCTCACCCGCACTAATTATAAATCAAACCATTTGGAGAAAAATGGGAAGAAAAGGAATCTCCACGGGTAATTTACTTGTTCTGCGCCCGCAAACAACCGCCACACTCGGCAGTAATGAATCGCCAGCGTCCCGTAGCGATGCAGCGCTACAGCTGACCGAGCAGACATTAGTGCCAAATGCCTGTGCTTTATTGGTGAGACTGCTTTCCCTTGGATATTGTGTTTAAATTAAAGTTGTTGAATGTTCCTGAAAGACCAATCTATTACAGTTCTTGTCATGAGCTAAGGGAACGAGATGCTGTCACGGCCAGTGAAGGAACCTGGTGCTCTGAAGCTATCGCCCAAAGTCTGACACCTTTTTGTCAGGTGGTTTCATACACCCGAGCACTTTGCCGTCATTTCATGGTTAAGGTGACAGTAAGGTTAAACCGATGACATTAAAAATGAAAGGCAGGGTTGGTATTTTTTATATTTTTGTCAGAAATCTGATGACATCCTGACAAAAATCTATCAAAAGCTCCGACAGAAAAAACCAGCAACCTTTTGATGCCTGTCGATCTACCTTCCTGTCAGTCGGTGTGTATTCTGCCTGGAGTCTTAACAGCTGTGATGTTGTAAATGCTTGCTGTTTATGTTCATGAGGATGATGTTCGGGGGGCTGATTGGAGGTGCTGTCAGAGTCGCTGACTTGGCGACTTTCTTGCTAGAATCTTGCTAGAATCAGCGGATGGAGCTATGGTGCTCCTAGCTAACTCTAGGCTGGGATTTGTTTTTAAACTAGCACAATACCACTAGCTTCCCGAGATTACCAACCCTGCCAAATCCAGTCTCACTGGGCAGGCAGGTAAGAGTCCCCAACCTTCTTTGTTCTTGGATTGGCATTATTGGTCAATGCGAGGAATGAAATTAGTCAGGGGTTACATGATATATTCCATATTTCATTCATAACCCACAAATATTCCCAGAAGTCTGTTGAGAACCAGGAATGTACAACAGATCAATACAATCAAAATGATAATTTAAGAGGATTAATCGTCCTTCAATGGACTCACGATCGATCGGTATACACAAAACAAATAATAACCTGTATCTGTGGCGTCATAATGAGGTTATTAGGTTGTTCAGCTATAGTATGATGGCACAGAAGGCCCAGGTAGAAAATGCACGGCCCGCCACTGCTGAACGGTTATCTATCTTAGGATGCGTAACGGAGGTTGCATCACAAACATACTTATTTAAACCCAACCTAGTAGTTTTGTTGCCTGAGTGAGGTCAAGGAGTCCTCCTTGAAGAATATCTGATGAGTTGGGAATGAGAACAATTGATATATGTAAAGAAATAAAAGAGCAGAGAGTGAATTAAGGCAATGGTCAATTTAGATTTTTGGGGCTATTTAATTATTAAAGTAGATAGTGACTGAAGAGATATGACAGGAAAACAATGGGAGACAGAATTGTAGAATGAGAAGCAACAAACGACTTCCGTGAGACACAAACAAGATAAATTAAGGTTCATTATCCGCCTTCAAACCCCTCGGTGCTATTTTTAAACGAGGCCCATTTATGCCACAACAAAAAAAGAATAGACAAAACTGATTTTTTTACTTAACTTTTTTGGCAGAAATGTGCTTCTGTGGTAAACAATGAAAATATATCATGTGTTGTATAATAATGAAGTAATACGATTATGATGTGTCTCGTGTTGAATTGGGTGAATTTCTTCTTCTTTCACAGTCGAACTGTTTAACCCAAGAAGCTCACAACTGATGAGGCTCTGATTGGCTTCTATTGACAATCAAATTGACTGAAACCCGACATGTCCGTCCAGTTTGCAGCGTCTGAACCAGTAAGACCAGACAGGGTCCAGTATTGTGATATCAAAAGTTCCGCTTTGGACTTCTTTTCTAAAACTCAACACACGAGATGTGCAATTATTATGCTCGATAAATGAAAACAATCCTGTGTTTTCTCCCATTCTCAGAAGAGCACAATGCAGACAAAAAGGGTCTAAAGAAAAAAGGACTGCGGAGGAAGAGCGGAAACAACATTACGCAATCAATGCTTCTGAGCACATGCATATTTAAAAGGATTATCTTTCAGCAATGCTGACTGGAAAGGGTTAAATGTAATATAAATAATATATATATATATATATGAAATTACCTAACATTGGGATAGAAGATTTTGGCCATATCTCCCACTCTGCAGCAGTTGGAACCAGGATCCACCTGGTCACACAACATGTGTTAATGACTTGTTTGGTGACCTCTTTCATTCCCTGGGCTCCTTTTGAGATGCTTTCCTTTGAGCGGTCGGAGTCGATGCTCTGGCGCTCTCCGGGCACCCGTGATCCCGCCATTTTGACAGTCGGTGAGATGACACTCTGAGCCCATTTTCAGTTATCTGCTCACTGGAAAAGCCAGCGTGAAAGCCAGCGTGAAACTTGAGCTATTTGGCCTGCTTATGTTGCAGCATGCATGATGCTGCGAGGGCAGTTTTGATGAAATTCGCCATTTCTGATCTTTGAAGCCGCTCTTGTCAGAGCTCCTTACTGCTCATCGGGCTCAAGCTCGGGTTTATAAGTGTCCTTTTGAAGTTAAAGGTGCTACAGGTAAGATGTGGCAGAGAGTAGCAGTTTTGACGTTTCGACAAATGTGTTGATGTATTTTGAGCCGCAGAGATATCTGTCACCGACCAGCGAGGTCTGCCCCGTGCTTCCTTGGGAAGGCAGTGAGTCACTATGGAGTCTGTTTCCTTCAGTCCAGATATCGAAGAAGTAGAGCTGCACCGAGGGCTTTTTTATTAATACATCTGTGGTCCATTTAAACGAAAGGAGCACTGCTTCACTTCCACGATGTGCTACATTCCCAATCTGTTTTGCGTCAACATAGAGACTTAGAATAAGGCTTTAAGTGCATTCTGTAATATACATCATACATTATATTACTCTTCTACACTAAACTGCAGCTAACCAAACGGGAAGCCCAAAAAAACATCTGGATCGCCGCCTGGTCAGTTTAGGAAAGCGCTTAAATTCGAGATGCAACAGGTCACACATTTAAAATGTCAACATGATCATGTCAATTTAAAGCCAAAATCATGAGCACGAGTAGTGTTCTGATAGTTTGTTATTGGATTCAAATCAGTGGCAGAAATGAGAAAACGCAGTGAACGCAGCATAAGGCTCATGGGTCCTCAGTCATTAAAACAATGTATTATAGATTCAATGGTGCCAGTGACATCATTTCTCAAACAAAACAACTGCATCCAACTCCCTCCCTTGTCACATTTATATTTACCCATTACTATTTAATCTACTTGATGCAAATGACATTCAGTAGCTCTCATACATATTCCCATCCCCACTTTAAATGTGCATTTCCGTACCAGTTTATACAGGAGAGCTACAGTATATAGCCCAATCCCACTAACAGATAAAAGGATTACAGCACATATTTGAATGCAACAAAAAAGAAATGCAGCTTGTTGTCGCTGTAATACACTGGAGACTCGTTGGGGATTTCCCCCATGAATTAACATCTTTTCGCTGTCATATGTATTAACATTTATAATTTAGAAACATAAAGATCAGCATCCTCAGAGGAGAAAATTGCCTGATACGTTAACGCATTAGGATCTGAACAAACGCATGCAAATGATCTTTGTTTTCTTCCACACTCAGGTTCATTCTGGCAATACATCTGTGTCCCTTTTCTCCTAATGAGGTTGCGGGAGCGGCGAGTGTGGACATTACGGCGTCACGGCAGACACGGTAGATTTCCACTCCGCGCTGACGGAGAGTCGCCGGCCTCTGTGCCATTTTTAGCCCGCGGCCGCTCTGGCTGGCCTCGGTGCCACCTTTGCTGCTCGGTGCCACGTGTGGGCAGCTACTGGCTGGGGGCCACTCCCATCTCCTGGGCTGCTGCTGCATGGCGGGGCCCCCATGGGACTGGGCTGTGGGGGCGAGGTGGAGGATGGAGGGAGGAGGGGGTGCTGGCCACCGACTGAAGCACACTAGCGGTCTTAAGGAGCGCTGCTGAGGGGAAGTCCTGTGCGTTTGAAGTAGGTACCTTTAGAAAGCGTGTTTATTCAGGGTGGGGGCCGCTGCACAAGAATGCTTGTGTCATGACGGGAGCGGCGGAGGGCAGGAATGCACTCCACAATCCCAACATTGTAGGAGCCTGGGCCACAGCTGAGGTGGAAGCCATTTCTTCTTATTTATTTTAGCTCCTTCTACACTCAATCACCGGCCCTGTCCCTAAGCATCCCTGGAATTTTTTTTTTTTTATCGAAAATGGCCTGCGCTTTTTAATTTTTGCCATCGCAGCATCTTCACCCGATGTTTTTGTTTTTCTCCATTTTTTTTTTTAAGTTCACCAGAGCACAGAGGAACTTCTGACTCCCCTTTCTTCCACATAAAGACGTTCATACTCGTGACATTTTCCACGGGGATCATAGATCACGCTAAAGTTCTCGATTAATTTGAGCAGCCGAGAGCGCTACAAAAACTGCGCCGAGACGCCTGGAAATGTCTCCACCTTCCTTCCAAGAGCGCTGCACTCTGGGTCACCGATGCATGCGCTCGGCTGTCTTATCCTCCGTGTGGTCTTAACCGGCTTGAACACCAGAGAAGGTTAATGCCGAGCGCCACCACGTCCGTCACGTCCGTCACGTTCGGCTAAAACCGCCGCCACTGGAAGGAAATTAGTTTTGACTCATCCCCCGCTGCCAAAACACGGCAGGACGAGAGCACACTGAAAAGCGTCTTTCACACACCAGCTACTTGTGATCCCACGTTCCCTTTTGTTTACCGACCCGGGGTTTGTTTGCAAATGGGCCGCGTGAACCGCCGTGAACCCATTTCGTCTAGTTCAGGGCCTGTAATGTCTCTCCTGAGGACTACAAGCGGAGGTTTGTGGACATCGACAAATTGAAAGATGACCCCTCTGGCCTTCAGAGTGTTTTTAGTTTGAATAAAGGTGTGCTCGCCTTGAACACGTGCAGAAAGCGTTGCCGTCACGCACACGGCCAGAGGGTCTGCAACATGATTTATGTTGCAAAAACAGCACAAAACCTACAGCATCGTGTGCATTAGACAAATATTTTTGCTCTCGCTGATGAATGTCGGCGGCTTTGTTAGACGTAAATGAGATTTTAAATAAAATTACGCTGTTTGACACATTACATATTCAGACCGTGTACACGTAAAATGGATTTTATTTAGTTTTTTGTTAGAGCGCCGTAAAAAGCAGACAGAACATCGGGGTATTTTGTTTAGCCGATGGGAACATTGATCAAACTTCAATTTGTTAAACTATAGATTATAAACTTTTCACTCCAAACTTTTGCTGGAGTCTCAGAGAAGGTCTCAGAAAACATTTGAGAAAAAACAACCTCAAGTGCACTGACGGTTCAGACACTGAAGGGGAGATCATGCGTTCGGTTGTGTGTGTGTGTGTGTGTGTGTGTGAGACTGTTTTGCTCAATGACCTCTTGTGGTTACAGCGACTCAACATGATTTTAAGGCGTTTTATCGGTCATTGAGTGCCGACTCTTCCCTGCTCTTAAGTGGCCGGTAAGAGCGATCCACAACTGCTTTTCCGGCAATCGGCTCAGCTAACAACAAGCCTCACCTCGTCTGGTGCAAGCCACATTTTGGCCTTTGTTGCTTTTTAAAAACTGACCACAGGTTTTGGTCTCATTTTGAACCAGAGAACCTGCAGATTAATTACATCCCTAATATGTTCAGATTCACTGAGGTTAGGAACGATACGAGACGAATAAGTGCCTGTTTTTGATATCTTCGCAGCAATTTTGAGGGTAACTCCTCCTTGTTTGGGTTAGGGCAGAGAGGGCAGAGGGAGAAACACCTGGCGAGTGAGAGTGAACACCTAAACTGAAGAATTTTGTATTTACACATATATTCGAATATGTTCGAATATATGTGTTTTTTTTAAAGGGAATATTCAAACGTCATTTTTTAGCAATTTTGACAGCCCTAATCAGCAGTGAGAGGTTTGACAGTGACAGCCTCAGCCTTCAGTGCTAAACTCAGCAGTATTAGTGGAGGAGGTTATATACACGCTGCTTCAAAACGGAAAAATACACTTAGAAAGTGCAGAGATAACTGAATATTGTCAAATCTGATAATTCACTTAGAGTGGAGACATAAACTTGCTTTGAAGTCATATCTGATGTCCCATTTATATAACCACAATGAATAATCTGTAGATTGTAAAAATGCCTTTTTTTTGCGCGAGTACAGGCAGTGAATAGCAATGGCTTTTGTAAAAAAAAATATTACCACAATTTCAATGCCCTGAGCCGTTAAGTAAATATAAAAGCAGCTCATATGCATTTCAAAAGAGACATAATTTCTGCCCACGTCATGAACTCAACAACTCTAGTACGTTGCACACTCAGACTATCATTTACTGCAAGGCATGGATCTGAATGCACACTACAAAAGTGAATAATAGGAATTTTAATTACTGTACGAGTGGTTTTCTGCCACTCTGGCTGAAGGAAAAATACATTCAGAATACTATAAATGTTTCATTGATATATTTCTTTGATAAGGTTCATAGCCTTAATTAAAAAGAGCTTCTTCTCCCAGTTGGAATCAACCTAGCATTATAGTATTTATTACATTATAGTAATAAAAACGACCGTTAAACACCTGTTTCACGAGCAAAATAAAAAACATGTTTATAAAAACTAGCAAGTGTTTTATGGCCAACTTATGTGTAATATACTTTTTAGATTTGATTTTGGTAATTAACGTTGGGGTTAATTGCTGATTGTCTTTTAAAATAATTCTTGAATTATTCAGTCAATAAAATGACAGAAAATAGTGGGGAAATAAATGTCTTTCACAGTTGTCCTGCGCCAAAAGTGTCATATGTTCAACCGACAGTCATTTCAACGTAAAAGCTCAATAGCAACTCTTGTGTGTTATGCAGGTTACTGAAAACCATTTTGTTGGGTATGATTCCTTTAAAGACTTCTTGTCTCGATCCCTCTACAGAACCAGAGCTGGACGTACCCGGGAGCCTGGACTCTGTGGCCCGGCAGGTCAATGAGACCGTCAGCCGGCGCCGCCGAGATGCCGGGGCGGACGACTACAACATTGAAATCCTGCTGGGAGTCGACGACTCGGTGGTTCGGTTTCACGGCAAGGAGCACGTGCAGAACTACCTCCTCACGCTCATGAACATCGTAAGTCACCGCCACGCTCATGAATACTCGTGTTGCAGATTGATACTCTTTGAACCCGAGTTGTGTTTATGCATTGGACAGAATCGAACAGGCATCAATAAGCAAATGTCTTCTTCCGAGAGTCGATACCAGATTGTTGAATGTTTATATAAAACTGGGATTTTATTGGGCATGTTGGGCTGTATTGATATCAATGTAAGGAGCTGTCTAGGATAAGAAATGTGGCACTCCATCTATAGAGAGCCATAATACTCTCCCCACTTCCTGTTTGGCATCTGTGCCGTCTTTATGAAAAAGTTAATGTCTTCCTGAGGATTACTCTCCATATTCTAAAATAAATGACCATCTACGAGAGAACTTTTCTCTGAGGAATTGAAACCTTTTCTTTGCGTACAGAAAAACTGGCTCCCATAAAAGTGTTCGAGCACTGCAGCACAAATACTTAGATCACATATTGTATATCTCATTTATATGCATGATATCCACCAACACTCTTCTAATGCTCTTTTTTTTATCTCGTTCACAAGAATGGGTTGGATGTGAGGTCACAATGACGCTGATAACCTCTTGTTTTGAAAAGTAAAGCTAATGCCGAAGTGCCTTAAACGTGCAGTATCTCTACTGTCCGGCAGGGGGGGCGACTCCTCTGGTTGTATATTCATGTGTTAAAACTGCATTCTCTCTACTGACCATCAGGGGGCGACTTTTCTGATCGTATATGAGTCTATGAGAAAATGACTCTACTTCTCTCTTGATTTATTCCCTCAGTAAACATTGTAAACATGAGTTTATGTCTCAATCTCTAGTTTCAAGTCTTCTTCAATACAGCATGATGTTCATTTCGTAAATCATGGTCCATTTAGAGTCAAACAGACCATAAAGCAGAGGATGCTTTAGGGCGGGTCTACCTCATGATTGACAGGCCCTACCAGAGACGTATGCGGCGTCTCTACGTCACTCCTTTGGCGTCCAAATATGGTCACTTCCTGTTCATTGGTTACAAAAAGGTCAACATGGCGGTGGCCCTAATCCAAGATGGTTTTCTATGGTATTCCTCGACGTCGTGGTGTCCTTCTGAGCCCCAGAGGGGGCAGAATTTTCCTTCATGATCTCTCCTTCATCCCTCATGTCTATATAAGAGACATGAATTAATTCCAGACCTATTGATGTCAAATAGCAAAAAAAAGTCAATTGTACGTTTAAAATACAATTCAATCATAAATATTAACATACACCATAAGTATGACTTTCGAGTCCTTTCAAGTCATACTTCTGGTGTATGTTAATATTTTATGTTAATTATTCATTTCCGTTGCTGTAGTTTGATGCTACACGCGATTAGCGCACCATTCTGTAAAGCTTACAACCTACAGAATCCGACAAAAACGCCAAATCTCTTGTAAAACAAAACCTAAGGCACATATCCATACATATCCACTGCATCCAGCCAAAACATTTTCTTCCCATTGGAAAAAACTGAAATATAACTTACTTTTCAATGAAAACAATATTCCACAAGCCTTGCTTGTAGTCTAAAGGACGGTGTGCTTCCTGGTCGCGCTCGTGACGTGTTTTGTGAGGTGTTCAAGATACAGCTGAAAAGGAGGGCACTTTGAGTTGCAGCAGCTCTCTTACTACAGGTCACAAAATGTGGAACTTGACTCATTTTGAGTGGCTAAAAGGGCTGTCAGTCTCATTTGGATGTCTTTAGACGGCTCCCATAGGCTCGCACGATTCAAAGGAGGGGTGTTAGACTGAAAACGGCCTCAGAATGGCAGAGTTGGGGGCAGATGACTGAAAAAGAAAAGTTAATCTGCCAATATTTTATGATGATTTGAGGGCACAAAAGCATAATTTTCTGTATATTATACCTTTTGAAATTATTCAAATAGCCCCTGTGGTTGAGGAGATAATCTGGATTTAGTATGGGTATGCAAACCATTCGCAATTTTTGAGAAAACACGGCTCATGTTTAAGAAGTTTTTTTTAATCTATTCTTAAGCAAACAAAACATTTTCAATCTGACCTCAGCTCTGTGTAATAAGTGGTATCTCCATAAAATGGCTCCAACAATCTATGACACATAAAATAGCATGATAATCAAAATGTTCTAAACCTTTTTACACTCTCAACCCTTAGCATTTGAATCGGCTCCAAACCAAAACACAATATTTATTACAGATTTATGACGAGTAAAACTAGACCGACAATGCTGAGCTGCATCTCACAGGTATCTTCAGGGTTCCCAGCTTTCAGGTGATGTATACAACGACTATGTATCCTACACTGTTGACCTGCAATTTTCTCCTTAAGACCCCCTGCACTCCTCTTAAAAAAGGCAAACATGGGTCACTGGGGTTTAAACATAAAAAAAAAACAGCAACTGAACTGCAGTTTTTTTCCGTTCCCGTGTCTTCAGAGAGCCGAGTCAGTATAAGTAAGCACTCCGTTCTGTTTGCCAAGGCCAGAAACAATACAGAGGAGGTTACACAACCCTCTAATCTGCCTCAACAATCACATACTGATTGTGGCTAGTCGTGATCTGAATATATACGAGCGGCCGGGGGGTAACAACATCCTCTCTCCTGTGAGTCCTCTGCTGTGGCTCGGTGTTGAATCATCCGATCTGGGAGCACTACAGAGGCACAGCACGGTGCGTCGATGATACCGAGAAATGACCCCCCCGCCCCGTTCAAAAGGAGCGTACCATCAAATCCATGCAGGGAATATCCAGCCGGTAATTGCACCTCGTCGGGGTCATAGATGCTTTTAGTCGGCGCTTGGACAATCCATTAACACGGTCACAAGGCTTCGACAATGTCACCGAGACCACGGCCACTCGCTGCGCGGCGGTGGCCTTCAGTGAGATGTTTCACAGAGAAAACTTTTCACCCCACGGTGCTTTCTGTGGAGAACTATGGGAGCTGCTGTTCCTGTGTGATTAAAGTCACGCCTACACATGTACACGCAACGGGTAGCCGGCGACGTCAATGGATGGTGCTGCTGTGTATTAGACGGTGTGATAGATTTCTATCAGGGTGATATTGAGTGTGTCGCAGCTTCAGCACCGCTACCCGAGCACTGCCTGTATCCCTGATTACATGTCATGCGTTTCCTGTGAAGGCATCCTCCCAGAAATATATATATATATATATATATCTATATTTATTTATTTTTAAACCCTTTCCAGTCAGCATTGCTGAAAGATAATCCTTTTAAATATGCATGTGCTCAGAAGCATTGATTGCGTAATGTTGTTTCCGCTCTTCCTCCGCAGTCCTTTTTTCTTTAGTCCCTTTTTGTCTGCATTGTGCTCTTCTGAGAATGTGAGAAAACACAGGATTGTTTTCATTTATCGAGCATAATAATTGCACATCTCGTGTGTTGAGTTTTAGAAAAGAAGTCCAAAGCGGAACTTTTGATATCACAATACTGGACCCTGTCTGGTCTTACTGGTTCAGACGCTGCAAACTGGACGGACATGTCGGGTTTCAGTCAATTTGATTGTCAATAGAAGCCAATCAGAGCCTCATCAGTTGTGAGCTTCTTGGGTTAAACAGTTCGACTGTGAAAGAAGAAGAAATTCACCCAATTCAACACGAGACACATCATAATCGTATTACTTCATTATTATACAACACATGATATATTTTCATTGTTTACCACAGAAAGCACATTTCTGCCAAAAAAGTTAAGTAAAAATCAGTTTTGTCTTGTTTTGTTATTCCGTACTTTTCATCTTTTTTTGTTGTGGCATAAATGGGCCTCGTTTAAAAATAGCACCGAGGGGTTTGAAGGCGGATAATGAACCTTAATTTATCTTGTTTGTGTCTCACTGAAGTCGTTTGTTGCTTCTCATTCTACACTTCTGTCTCCCATTGTTTTCCTGTCATATCTCTTCAGTCACTATCTACTTTAATAATTAAATAGCCCCAAAAATCTAAATTGACCATTGCCTTAATTCACTCTCTGCTCTTTTATTTCTTTACATATATCAATTGTTCTCATTCCCAACTCATCAGATATTCTTCAAGGAGGACTCCTTGACCTCACTCAGGCAACAAAACTACTAGGTTGGGTTTAAATGAGTATGTTTGTGATGCAACCTCCGTTACGCATCCTAAGATAGATAACCTTGGCTTTCAGGCACGAGCCGTTTTTTAGCGAAGATTGCTAAAGAATTGCATACCCATACTAACACAAGTTTATCTCTGCAACCACAAGGGCTATTTTAATAATGATGGTGTTATAATAAAGGCAACACTTGTGATATTTGGCCAGATGTGTAGATATCAGTATTTATTTTACTGGTTAATAGTAAATGAAGATGGCACACAGCAAAAAAAAGAAAAGGAAAATAACTTTCAGGATGATTATCTTATTGGAATGATGCAGCTGCAACTGTAAAACTGAGTTCCTCCACAAAGAATCACACAAAAGCACCACTTTAAATCTTGTGTTTACGAGTGATTTGCTCTTAAGTTTCTTGGAAATAAGTCATTTAGCATTTTTAAAAGCTTAAAAAAAAAGACAAATTAAAGTCGACTTTTGCACTTAAATGTTGTAGCCCCAGTTACGTAACTTAAAATAAGTCAACATTGACCTGGTTTCACGAGGGACACGAACAGCGGTCTCCTGAGTTAAAGTCATCCACTTCGACTTCCTTTTGTTTGTTGACTTTAATCCACGTCACCTGTTTTCCAAAGCAGTCGCTCTGAGCGTCTCATACTGCCAGAGATGGGTTTCCACTTGATGCGTCTCACGCAGAAGCTAAAGGTTTCCTGTGCGACACGGTATATGACGCCCTGGGAATGAGACTGTGTTGCTTACAGTATTTACAGTAGACATAAATAACACATTCAGAGAGAATCTGCTTCCGTGTGCATCGCTCTCACTCCCTCTCTCTCTCTCTCTCTCTCTCTAATTGTGTTGCCATGGGTGCCAGTGATGAATTCATGAGGTTATTTATGGTGTTTTCCAGCAGAGGTAACAGTTGGCTTCGACTGGAGGCGTTTCTTGCTCTGACCCCTGAACACTGTACACTGGGATTGACAACAGTGTCCAGTGGGCAAAATCTCTCTCTCTCTCTCTCTCTCTCTCTCTCTCTCTCTCTCTCTCTCTCTCAGCTTTTTTCTTTCCTTGCCTTTCACCTCTCCTGCTCTCTTCCATCTTCCTCATTGCCATTCTTCTTGTTCTCTCCTCTCTTTCTCACCCACTCATTTTCCTATTCGCCTCTTATCATTCCTCTCCTCTCGCTTTTTTTTCCTCTTCTTCTCTTTCTCTCCTCTCTTCCCCACCCACTAATTTCCCCATTGCCTAACGCCTCCAATCATTTCCTCTCCTCTCGTATCCCTTTTTCTTCTCTTGTCCTTCTGTTTGATTTCTCCTGCTCATCAACAAAGACCCTCTCCTGATCTAATCCTCACTGTTCCCCGGAGAACCGTAACCGATCGTGACATTCATGTACTGTGCTGTGTTAATGACTGCGTTTGTTCCCAGCGTGATCAACACCGGTGTAGTTTGCATGGACACACACTGTATTTATCTGTTTAGTCTTGCTTCAGCTTTATATTTGGTCCACGACCTGCTACAGTAAATGAGATAAGAATCAAGTCCCCTCATTCATCTTTTATGAGACTCCATTAGCTTCTACTGCCAGACTACTCTGGATTTCTAAGAGAATTTGTCTTTATAAAAGCCGTGATCAAGGCTCCCAGTGCAGGAAGTCCCCTCTGTATTTGTTCTCTCTCTCATGCCATGCATAGCTGCCCAGTTCTGCTGTACCCTGCAAACCAATTTAGTTCACCGCATGCTTCATTCTGTTGTGCGAAATTCAAAAAATTACCGGAAATTAGTGGTAGGAGACCCAGCACACGATCCGATATTTGAGAATATGTCTATGTGTAAATGCCGCTTTTCATAGGCTTCTTTTTTTGTCACAGTTTATGCCTTTTATTTGTTTGTCATATTTCCCTCGGTTGTCTCGCACCATTTCTCTTGTTGGTTCTTTTTTCCCCCCACTTGAGTAAAGATCGTTCCCGCTGCTGGCGGATCAGTTTCAGTCGTCAGCGTACACATTGAAAGACACACACAGGAATACAATTGCTTCAGTCGGTGGCATCGGTTTTCCCTCTCAGGCCGTGAGAGATCAATAACATTTCTTTTGAAAGCTTCGGACAGAAACCATTACCCACTGACTCGCTCACCAGACAGCGCTCCAATGAGAGGTTATGCGATGCCCAATCAGCTCGCTCCGGATATGTTGCCGCCAACCAACATCAGCTTGTCAACAGACAAAATATTAGAGGCGGTGAAGAGTTTGTCAAGTTTGTCAAGCTGATAATCTGAATTTCTGCAAGCATAATCAGAAGAAAAAAGATCCAATTTGTGTTTACGTATGAGGTTAATTGGTTGAAATCATCAAAGTCTTTCACTAATGAGTCCTCTTAATGGGACATAAAGTAATGCAATCCTTTTATGGACCTCTGTTGGTGACATGTGGGCACTGCAACAACATTAACTGAATTATATAGTTAGTTATCTGTTTAAAACCTTATTGTTATTTGTTGTTTTTCTTATATGTGGTTGTTTTTAAGACTGCAATTTGGATTGGACTTCAATATATTACGGTATTTTTTAGTACAACACCAGGACTCACTACAGGCTCAAATATTACGATAGAGTTGAATCAAACATCCAAACATTCCAGGCGTCACAAAGGTAGAATTTATAGCGCTGTTGTTGCTTTTGGTCTTATTATCATCATTTCATTCCAAGACCATGGCTATGAATCTGCTGCTGTAACTGCCTCCACCCTTCTGGGTTTAGACTTTCCATCAAACGTTGGAACCTGGTTGCGGGGATTTTTTTAATCTCCCAATCATCCACAGCAGCATTAGTGAGGTCCAAAGGCTGTTGGTTGATAAGACCTGGCTCGCAGTCGGCGTTCCAGTTCATCCCTGAGGTGTTGGATGGGTTTGAGGTCTGGGCTCTGTCCAAGTCAATTCCTTCAACACCAAACTTGGAATCCATTTCTTTAAAGACGTGGATTCTTGCACAGAGGCCTTGCCATGTTGAAACAGGAACAGGCCGCAAACCGTTGCCACAGAGTTGGAAGCTCACTATATTCTAAATTATCATTGAATGCTTCGCATTAATATTTCCTCTCAGTGGTAGCCACCAAACCAAGAGTAGACAAAAGCATCTTGTATTTCTTCAGTAGCTTTAGAGGACAACTATGATCCATTAAGAGCTGCAATGATTAGCTGAGGAATTGATTAGAAGATCAACAGAAAAGTTAGTGGCAACTATTTTGAAAATGGAATAAGCACCAATCGCAAGCAATTTTTTCATATGAAAATGGCAAAAGTCATGAAAAATCAGCCTCTCAAATATGGAGATTTCCTGCTTTTCTGTTTCTTATCATATTTTACTGAATATCAGCTGCAATAAACACTGAAGTTAACACTTTATAATAACTACACACTATTTAGCATTAGTAACCACTTAATTCATCATTTATAAAGCATTGTTCCAACATGAACACTCATTAGTAACTCATTAGTGGGCGACTGTGGCTCAGTGGTGTCGAAGTGTCCTTGAGCAAAACACTTAACCCTAAATTGCTCCCGTAGCTTCGCCTACGGTGTATGAATGGTTGATAATCTGATGTGGCACCTTGCATGGTAGCTCCTCTCATCAGTGTGTGAATGGGTGAATGATGTCATGTAGTGTTAAAGCGCTTTGAGTGGTCGGAAGACTAGAAAAGCGCTATACAAGTACGGGTCCATTTACCATTTACCTTTTAGTATGCAATTCATAATCATAGTTTGCTGGCACATACATATTATCGATTATGCTAGCTATGACTAGCTCGCTAGCTAGCCAGCTAGCAAGCTCGTCACTAACGAGAGGTCCTGAGACAGGAACCGGCACGCGCCACCTCAGTTGTAAGCAGACCAATCCAGGTGATAGCTAGATACTCATAATCAATAATATGTATGTGCCAGCAAATTATAAAACAGATTCAACATTCGTGCCACTGACGGGCATCGACTCACATCACCTGGCAGGAGTTCTTTCTGGCCCGGGCCACGGTGGTGACGTGTCATCACCGTGGGACACACGGGTCCTATAGAGTCTGTCCCACGGTGATGACGGGCCAGAAAGAGCGCCGGCCAGGTGATGGTCTACTTACAACTGTGCCTGTCTCAAGACCTCTAGTTAGTGACGAGCTTGCTAGCTAGTCATAGCTAGTCATGTATGTGCCACTGCCAGCAAACTATGAAACCACTCGCCCCCATCGCCCCCATCAACATCATATTAATGTTCGTTATCACTTTGTGTTGTGTATATTTCCCTTTTCTGTTGAGAAGATAACTGAGACTTTTGTTAGCTTTGAGGCACTGCCGGCCTTTGACTGATCGGTCGACCAATGACAGTTCTCTCTACAGTCAGAGCTTGCGCAAGAAGGTGGAACGTGAGGGAGATACCATTTCCAAAACTTGTAAGGGGGTAATAACTATTTTCCCGCACGTAGCAAAATCCCGGACGTACCATTTCCAAAACTTGTAAGGGGGTAATAACTATTTTCCCGCACGTAGCAAAATCCCGGACGTTTTTGGAATCCCTGCCGGACGCTTTTTTTAGGTCTCGAAAAGAGGACATGTCCGGGAAAAAGGACAAATTAGGACAAATTACTTAATTTACAAATGGGGAATCCATCATTTATAAAGTATGAAAACACAATCATGAAATGCATACTAGTCAAGCTTATTAATCAAGAATAAAACATTTATCACTGTGTTTATGAATTGCATACTAATGAGTTACAAATGAGTGTTCATGTTGGAAAAATGATTTATAAATGATAACTGATAAAAAATATAACTGACAAATGTAATATACTTTTGCATTAATGCCTTTTCAACGTGTTAATCAGCTCAGATTAATGCATCAATTCAGACCGCCCTATAAACAAAACTTCTAGAATAAAGACAACACTTCCAGCAGTACTGTCGTTCTTGATAAATTTACAGACAGTGAGTTTTGAGATTTTACATTACAGCTGAGGAAGCTAGTGGAATTGATCGGTGACCCCATCAATCTCCCGCCCTGCTTCCCTCTAGAGAGATTTATTGTGGCCATTTTCAGCTACGAACCAGTGTACGTGAGCTGGATGGAAACAAAAAAACTGTGAGGCTGAACACATACAGCGAGCGGGTCAGCGCTGTGTAGAGAGAGAGAGAGAGATTGATTCATATATGTGGTGTGATTTTAGCAGCCGACTGCCGGTGGATCAGAGCGTTCACCTCCTTTTCAAAATAAAGCACCCAGCTGGGTCACAATCAGTGAGATTGTCGCTTCATGCGGACCGAAGTATTGAGCGATGGGAATCTGCTGGACGCTCATCCAGTGGCGCGGCAAGTCGACAAGGCCAAAAGCAGTAATCTGAGGACAATTTAGCACGTGAGTGTACATAGCTGCTGGAATATCCTCTATACCCTTGTGTGGAAAACACTGACATATTGCGTAATGAGGCGGATAAACTCAGGGAGAAATCACTGGCCCAGAGAAGATGAATCCCACTGCAACACCGCCCGTCGCCTCGGTCCGAACGCTCCCGGCTGACGATGAGCTCTCTTCATATAGATGAGTGGCGTCAGAGACAGGGCGAGAGGCTGATTTGTTCACTGATGCCGTTGGTTCTCCCCGTCCGGTCGGTCAGTTAGCGGCAAAACAGCAGTGATGAAGACGAGGACACACACACACAATGAAATCCATCTTGTTCTTGTTTACAGTTGTCATGACATGCATGACATTTCTGCACAAGTTACAATATGTAGGGGATAATACTTGCCAATGTAAACAAAAAAGAAATAAAAAATGACCTTTATATTTTCCATGCGTTTTGCAACCCAAACTGTTTCCCTGGTTACCCCGAGGGCTTGCTAATACCTACAAGGTTATTTTATTGTCATTTTACAGGGCTGCACAACAAACTGCAGTTTTGTAGTCCCAGTTTGCTCCATAAGAAGATACACACATAACAATGCACACAAGAGACAAAACAAGTAATATAAATAATAAACGGTAGAAAACAGTAAAATCACTGAACTATCTATATATATATGACAGAATACAAATATAACTATTATTATGAACAGTGTATTATTAATATTAATGTTAATGTTTGAAGTGTTATTAGTTTTTCCTGATCCGATGTGAGGTCCTGGGAAGTAATGTCGTATGTGTCCAGATTGTAAAGCCCATCGAGGCAAATTTGTAAATTGTGATTTTGGGCTATACAAAATAAACTGAATTTAATTAAATTAAATTTGTGGTCTACTATGAGCTCACTTGGTTGTGCAGCCTGACAGCAGCAGGAAAGAAGGACTTGCGGTACCTCTCCTTCACACACCGGGGATGAATCAGCCGGTGGCTGAAGGAGCTGTGCAGCGCTGCCAGAGTGTCCTGCATGGTGTGGGAGGTGTTGTTCATCAGAGATGAGAGCTTTGCCATCCTCCTCCTGTCTCCCATCACCTCCACCGCATCCAGTGGACACCCCAGCACACTGCTGGCCTTCTTTACCAGCTTGTTCAGTCTCTTCCTGTCAGCTGTCGTGATGCTGCTGCACCAGAAGATGGCTGATGCCACCACAGAGTCAAAGAAGGTCATCAGGAGTGCTCCATGCAGTGAGGTGGTGGTCCACCCCGGTCTGCTCCAGCTTGTCCCTCAGAAGCAAAGGCTGGATGGTGTTGAAGGAACTGGAGAAGTCGAAAAACATGACTTCCAAGTGAGAAAGGCATCTTTGTAGCAGGAAGATGACCGCGTCATCCACCCCGATGCCAGATTGGTAAGCGAACTGAAGTGGGTCCAGAGATGAGCTCACCAGGGGACGGAGATGGACAAGGACCAGCCTCTACAGGGTCTTCATCAGGTGGGATGTTAAAGCCATCGGCCTGAAGCTGTTGAAGTCCTTGATCCGCGGGGTCTTTGGTACTGGTACCACGCAGGATGTCTTCCATAGCTGTGGTACTTCCCCAAGCCTCAAGCTCAAGTTGAAGACGTGCTCCACTATCCTGCACAGCTGGTCTGCGCAGGATTTGAGGAGCCTTGCGCTGATGCAGTCCTGACCTGTGGCCTTCCTCACCTTGATCCTCTTCAGTTCCTTCCTGACCTGGAGCTGTACATTGTTGAGTGGGAATGGGTTGGGGAGTAGGAGTGGGTTGCTGATCACAGCGTCCAACGGTCAGTTATTTCTTAATAACAAAATCACAAAATGATCATTATAGATACATTGACAGGGCTATGAAATAACTTAACAGAGCTTTGCGGCGCATGAGGCCGAGATATATTTCTGTCCACGCTTCACCACCACGATCATATTATGTACTGTATATACTGTATATTACCGTCCAATCACATTTGTGCAGATGTCATTTCTCTGCCTACACAAGTGTTCGTGGGCGCGTTTAAGTTCCCTCTCCCATCAGAATCGTCATCTTTCCTCACGTTGATATATATTATAATATAATTTGCCGTCATTGCAGTTTGATCGAACTGCATTTGGATATTTCTCTCTGCGTGAATTTCTATAACACCGTTAAGTGAGGCGTGCCTCGTGCGCTTTGCATCTTGAGGCAGGTCAGTGGACATGCGCACGGAGTCATTTAAAACAGAGAATCCATCAGTGTATTTAATATGTTGCGCATATACCCGCCGACACAGCGAGCAACGCCAATCCCTGAAGGGGAAATTTGATCTCTGCAGCTGATTAAATCCACCCAATCGGTCTGTGGAAGATAATAGTGTGGAGAACACGAGGTGTGAAACAGTGCGATGACGGTCTCTTTACACGGCTTCAACACCGGTCTGAATGCTGAATTCCTTTTATCCCTCCCTGGTCCTCATTTTAACGGCACAATTATCCTCACGTAATAATAATATATTCTACAACACCCATTCTAACACCCATTAACGACATTTCTCTTCTTGTGGTTTATATCTGTCACAAACACCTTTGTTTTCATGACTCCAGACATGGCAGTGCATCTGCACACACACACACACACACACACACACACACACACACACACACACACACACACACTGTAGAGCTTTGATTCTGAATCAACCCGGGCTTAAATTGGGTCGGGTTCGCTTTTATTTTCGGTTGAGCAAGAGTGCTTCGTGCCCTAATCACCAGCCTACTTTTATGCGTTATTTGAATAACAACGTTTGACTATTGCCGCATTGATTTGTTCTCGCTGCTGTTCAAAAATCATGTCACTGACGACAGTTCCCGACTCCTCCCGCATCTCATTAACACTCTTAACTCAGACTTTACATTCTCTGGCCTTGTTTTTTTTTGCTACGTTACATAAATCCTGCGTCTCTGTAGAAAGAGCACAATCGTGAGAGAACTCCAACATGTTCTGCACATCTTTAGTGCAGTACAACACAGTTATAATGCCATAAATCATTTAACAAATCTTTTATTTTACTAAAAAAATCAATAAATCCAACATTTTCCAAGTCCCCACAAGTCTTACCAATGATGACAGATATGATTTGTGTCTCCACGTGTGATATATTTAATCAATAAAGTAGGAGAGGCAGTACTGTATCGTCAATTATAATACGGGTAGATCAAATCAAGCATTCTGATTGGTTGAGAGTGAGTCACGGGGTGTATTTTATTCAGCCATAAAGTACTGTACAGCCTGTTTACATTTAGAGCGTTCCATATCAGTGCGCACTTAAAATAACAGGTAGATTTAAATTGCGCGACCGTTAGTTGTCATTTCAAGCTTGACAGTTACCAAACATGTTTGGTGTAAACTTTGATATTGTAACGTCCGCAGTAACGACTCGCAGACGTTGGTTTCCTTAACTTGCAGGTTTATTGCTTGAGTGTTCACAGTATTGCAACGGGGCTCTTCGCTAACAGTAGCTCAAACGGAACAGCTAACACGCTCACTTAGCATCCCCCACACTAGCATAACGAACGACAACACACACGTCACTTCCTCCCTAACCTAAACATGAGGAATGAAAAGGGTTTGATCACAAAATCCTGATAATTTCCAGTGAGAGATAATTACGTCGGTAATTTCCCGACGCGAGGCAAGTTCTCTAAACATCATGGAGGAGAAAAATGACGGATAAAAGACGGACAGAAGCAGCGAGAGCACTTCTTTACATCGGTGGCTGAGCGTCATCCTCCACCCTGCTTTCAACCGGCAGTCCGTTTTATAGTCCCGTATGTGCGTCCCGTGCGTCCCGGGACTATTTTCTCTTTCGCTGAAATGCGATACACAACGTTTTGCCGGCTACAACTATTTTGTGCTGAAAGGCAGCTTACTATTACATTTATAAAGTCGCAGGTACCCGTATTATAAAAGCAATAAGGTACCAGAGGCAGTACTGTGTCTACAATAATGTACTGTTCAAGGGTTTGCCGGCCCTCCGCTGCACGTCGATTAAAATTAATTTGATTCACGTCGATTTGAAATTAAAATATCAAAGTTTACACGAAACATGTTTGGTAACTGTCAAGCTTGAAATGACAACTAATGGTCGCGCAATTTAAATCTACCTGTTATTTTAAATGCGCACTGATATGGAACGCTCTAAATGTAAACAGGCTGTACAGTACTTTATGGCTGAATAAAATACACCCTGTGACTCACTCTCAACCAATCAGAATGCTTGATTTGATCTACCCATATTATAAATGAGACATGCATTTGTACCACCTCTTACAGCTTCTCCTCTCTGCTCTGTGTTGAGCAGCCTGCTGAAGTTTCACCAAATACATGTGTTGGGTCTCATGAGTCAATCATATCTTCCTAGTTGCGTTGAGGAGGGGGTAAACATGTTTAAACATTTAGAATAACAGTGTTTTCAATGAAATATCACAATTGTAAGCTTATATCCGGTTGCCTTTTGGTTGTCACATATGATGAGGACCATGGGAAAGATCAGTGTTTTCTTTTTTACAGCTTCTGGCTATGATGAACGGTGTATTGTTGGCAAATGTTTAAAGAAAACCGGCTTTTTAGTCTTGACGGCAGGTTTTTGGCGTTCAGAGGGGAAATGTTTTATGGCAATGGCTTAAGCCATTGTCATAATTATGACAGTTTATGGGCCGTACTGAATGTTTGGTAGGAGATCGTGAAACAAATGTCTTCACCGCACTGAACTTAAGTTGACTTGTTATAAGGCGGTTGCCACAGAACGTAACACCAGCAACTGGCATATTTATTTTTTCTCCATTCTGGCGTTGTATTGCTATTCTAACGTATTCCTTGTTGTGGGAAGACTTTGTGGGTTTGTGTAGACAGGGCCGTAGCTCTTAACGTATGCATATATAAAACCAAAAGCTCCTTTTTTTTTAGATGCTTACTAAATCTTATTTTACTGGGGTAATGTGAGACCGCTCCTCCTCGCCGCAGTCCTCGGCTGCTTCAGGAAGTCACAAATCAGCGGTTGTGGGAACCTCTGATTACGGTCATTCATGGGGTGATTTGTAAAGAATGGGTTGTTTTCTCTCGCTCACTTCCTGTGGTGAGAGGACAGTAGAAGCCCAGAATTATCCTGACGTGTCAATGACGCAGATACCTTGAAATAAAACGCTAACCGTGTGAGTGGCTGAGCTTGAGTGACTGATGACGTCTAACCTCTGCCTCCTCAGGTGAACGAGATTTACCACGACGAGTCGCTGGGAGTCCACATCAACGTGGTCCTGGTGAGGATGATCATGCTGGGGTACGCCAAGGTGAGTTTCCTGTTGAATTAAAAACTCTGCATCCTCTGGGGAGAGATGGTGCAGAAAGATGATCCTCCACACTTTTACAGGGATGCAACTAGTGATTATTTCCATCATGCATCATTCTATGAATCATATATATTGTTGTTGTATTTGTGTGTGTTGCTATATGGACTCATGAGTCTGAAATACAAATAAAAAAACAGCAAATTTCCCAGAGCCACAGGTCGCTTGCATGTCTCCATAATAATGCTGCTGCATTACAGAGCCGGTAAACACACTTGAAAGAGAAGTAAAAGACAGAAAGTGGCCTTTGACATTGTTTAGTTTAAACGCAGTATAGATCAAAATGCAGCAGCTCCTAAAGTGGGTTTCAAAGCAGGAGAAGGATGCAACATAAATTCGACACGAGAAGCCAATAATAATAACACAGCATGTCTTTGACAGTGACTAGAAAACTGAAAGGGGAAAATGGAAATGCCAGAAAGAATCTCCAGTAAAATAATAACCGTGTCCCCAAAGGAAGAACAACACCGTAACTCATTTACATACACGAGGTCACACCAGCATTTTAAACACGCTTTTCCTCCAAAACCTTCAACAACAATCAGTGGATGCGCTCGCAGATACAAATACCACCTCCCTGTGCTCGATTCTCTTTGTGTCATTATTATGGATTCATTTCAACGGCGTCGTTCGCTGTGCTCTGTGGTTTGTAAACAGATAAATTCAGATGTTCGCACATGAAGCACAACACTGATCGCCATGAAGAACAGACACTTGCACGGGTCTGATTTTCTGTTGCCAATTAATAAATTGATCACTGTAGCAACAGGCAGGATTATGAAAGTTCCGATACAGACTCTAGCGGCACAAATCGCCTTCAGCATCGGCCCAAATGTTCCAGAAGCCCTGGCGAAGAGATATGGTTGAGAAATGTATTATTTATGGATAAAATGAGAAGGTGCTGCAGTAGGTCGGCACAAATCCTCCTGATTCCCCCCCCCCCCCACACACACACAAACAAGTCTGTGCAGCATTGTGTTTGCTGTGGGGAAACAAAAGCTCTGACCCAGAGTTGAAGCATCTACCCGCCATCACTGGCTGAAGTAGAGAGAAAAACAATAGTCATAAATATTTCCAGTTGGATTAAAGTCTATAAAGTTTCCTTCCAAAGAGTAAACAAACAGAGCCAATTCATCTCCGGAGCAAACTCCTGCTATTTACAATCTGCCGTCTTTCTTGTGCAATATCACAGTAATAATAAAATATCAACGCGCAGCGTTTTGTTCTCACGCTGGTATTTATGAGAAGTGGTTATTTTCAACCTCACGCTGTCACCGCCGAGAGGAAAGGGAAGCGATGAGGACGGTTTAGTAACTGGGAACTGGGGATGAACGTGGGGGGAAAGGTCTGGCTGCTGGTGGTGGCAGAGGGCAGAGGCCAGAGGGCAGAGGGCAGCTGAGCTGAGCAGAGGTGGGCAGATGTGCGGGTGAGCAGGTGTGACTTTATGTGTGTGTCATATATCGTGTATTATAAATCTGAATTACTCCGCTTGGAACGTGTGATGCAACGTCTGTTTCCCATCAATTCTGTTTCATGTCAAAGGCTCCAGACTCTCAACACAACGATATTCTACACTGTTGCACAACCATTTAATCCCGATTAAGCATCTGGACTGTTGACTCTAATTTATGCAACTACAGAAACAGGAATTGAACGACTGCACCGGGGTCGAGGCACGATGGTGCGGGTTTTGCCGCAACATTTATTTTGGTCTCGGCAGGAAAAAGATGAACATATTGTCGTCCTTTGCCAACATATAATTCTTGTCTGGCAACGCAAATATAACGGAACGACTCGAGCTGGAGTCGAACCGCCGTACAAGCGTCCCAGTGCAAGTCGTGTGTCATTCACGTTAGTAAACGCTTCGCAGTAATAAAACCGTAATGCATGTAAATTAGGAGCGGTCATACATTGTAGCCATTTAATATAATTACATTACTTAACAGCGAAGGCAACACTGTGTGCTTAGTGACAATACAAAAAAAAATTGTATTTGTGTAGTGACCGAATTACATTTTTTTCCCCAATATTAGCTTGACTTACTCATGAACGTTACTGCCAAAATCAACTTTATTGGCCAGGTAGGCAGCATACATAGTACACAAGGTAGTCTGATCGATTTCCCGCGCTGCGTCCCAAATAAGCTTTATAAAAAGTATAAAGAGGTCTGACATCGACTTGACTTCTGGTTATAACGATATTAGCTTCAAATATATGGCAGACGGGTTTTTGAACAGGGCTTCGACACCCACCACCTGCTTCGTCATTCTCCCTCGTCCTCGCTAATCATCCGCAACCGCAGCCTCATAAACCTGTCAGGAATCTTCCAGCGGGCTGTCGCGTTCGTAAGCTTAAATAAAAAATAAATAAAAAATAAACCTACGAAGGAATGTGATGGAGAGGCGAAGCGATCAGACATCACCAATTGATTTCAAACACCGGTTAATCTCGCTAATCTGACAGTTCGTCCCGCGGCGCCGACAGGCGGGTTACGTTGAGTAAAGGGGATTTAACGCGGGGGTTGATGAATAGACGGAAGGTCAGCCGTTCAGACTGGACCGGCGAGGGCAATGAGCTGGCAGAGTGCACACCACACGGGTGAGGGACACACTGGGAAACCCACGGGGGATATTCAGTCCACTGGTCACGTAAAATAACCCCCCAGTGCCCGTGTTCATCCGGTGTGAGGAGCACTGAATGTTCCTCACACCTGAAGGCGCTAACAAAGCCGTGCCCTTTCTTTGGTCTGCTGACAGAATAGTAACATGTTCATTTACACTGTCATGGTTCTCTCTCCGTCTCTCTCTCTCTCCCTCCCTCTCCCTCCCTCGCTGTCTCTCCTGTCAGTCCATCAGCCTCATCGAGAGGGGGAACCCATCGCGGAGCCTGGAGAACGTGTGCCGCTGGGCCTTCGTGCAGCAGAAGGGCGACACCGAGCACGCCGAGCACCACGACCACGCCATCTTCCTGACCCGCCAAGGCTTCGGCCCCACGGGGATGCAGGGTAAGGCCGCATCGTGCCGTATTCTTGTGCTGATGTTTAAAGTTAAAAACGTTTCTTTTTGCCAATTTCACGTTTCACTTTTAACGAGCCGTTAAAAAATAAATGAAAAAAGCTCTCTTTTTTTTCCATCTTTTGTTTTAATGATCCACTTTTCATTAGTTCTCCACACCGTCCTCACAAGATGGTATCAACATAGAAATATACAAATTATACATATATAAAAGAAAGAGGACCACTCGTCTCCCACCACTCACCCACCCAAATTCCCTCTCCCCGGATGGACAGAAGTGCAATAGATGGCATGTGTACAGAAGGAACAACATAACGGAGTTGCAACACATTTAATGCATATGACATACATAATCATATAATGCGATCGGCATCGGTGGATGTAATAGAATAGCAATGACAATACGAGCATCAACGGTAGCAGTGATGGTAATCGAAATGTGACAAATGTAATAATAAAAACACCAGCAGTGGGTCGTGACTGACACCCACGGCTACCGTTATTAGGTTGTTTGCAATCATAGTTCATCTATAAACACACAGATTATTAATGGATATCGTAATTGTACACGAAGCTAGGTTTATACCCAAATTATACTCGCCCTTATTTTCAAAATATACATATGATCTTGATTTTTACAAAGAGGATATCCCCAGATCAGCACCTCTAATGTTGCTCTGTTAGCAGGAAGATATCCATTCATGAATAGATAACATTTGGGAGGGGGGAGATTCTTTGTGATCACACTTTAAACGCAGCAGGCGGCTCGAGGTAAAGGCACAGGGCTTCTGTCTGAAAAGAGCCCCGGCCAATCAGAAAGCCTCTTTACACCAATATCAAACAGCAAACAGCACGGCCGATCTCCTAATGGAAATGGCCCCAAAAGTCATTTGGGCTTCATAGTTTACACTTTTCCGTAATTTATATTCTCGTGGATGCAGACCCTGGAAAGTCTGAAGGCTTAAGGCGATCCAGACCGTCTGCCAGATATCGACTGCTTTGTATTTCCTCCTCAGCAGCCGAGCTGAAACAATGAGAGCGACTAACTGTCCAAAATCGTTGCCATTCGACTTGCTCTATGCCTTTTTTCATTAGCCTCGTTGAACATCAGCTGCATTTCATTTATTTCAGGGTGAAGCAAGTTGTTTGCTTTGGCTTTGCCTTCATCTTATTCCGACAAGAAAGAGAGGCTGAAAGCGGTTTATTGTTCTGTTTAAGACTTAACTGAATTTTGATTTGAGTAAAGAATTGACGACACTTGCTAAAGTATTCTGTCGCGCTGTTTTTCTTACTTCTAAGCAAAAAAATAAACTACAATCTTTTAAAGCTCCTTCTCATATTGTTTTACCAGTACAGACACGGGAGAGACGTTACGTGCTCGGATCCTCCATCCACAGAGCCAGCAAAATTAATTGTTCTATTTATTGCCACGTTAATTGTATTGCAGTTTTATGAATGCAAGGGTGATTTTAATAGTATATACTCTTGCTACTGTGTTGCATCACCTTCAAATTGAAATCGATTGGGAAGAATGAGCCATGCCTGGTGGAAAATCTGTCAATTATGAGCACTCAATCATCGAGCCGCCTCGTGAGTCAGCCCGATGGATCGCCATCCCGAACTTAAACTCGCCTCAACTGAAACGACTTCATCTTCAACTTGTTTTAAAGACACCGACGTCCCGTCCGACCGGCTTCTTACTTTTAATCAGTCCCTCCCCAGGTGCCTTTTGCAAATTCCGTTAAAGTCCGACGCCGCTAGTCATACAAAATAACAGCTACATTTGTGAGATGACAGGTTGTTAAAACTTGGTCAAATAAACTGTGGCTCCATCAACTAAGTTTGGCTGAACTGGACCTGAAGTGCTCCGAAAGCTCCGCCGACTTTCAGACACACGGTCGCCTCTCGCAACGTCAGGCGAACGTAGGAGGTGAGAACCAATCTCGACGTGACCGTGCAGGCTCAGACTCCGTAGAGTTATTATTAGCTTCTGGTCAATGGATTCTGTCACAGCGTGGGTGGCGGCTTTGTTGTTATGAGAGTGAATGAACACTGTGGCTACCATCAACCCAACAGGCATACAGTACATTACCAACTGACGCTCGCTCTCGGCCCTTCATGTTGTGGTGGCTGCAGGTTTGCACTCATGGACTCATCATTCCCCTTTTCATGGGCCTGAACTCGACACGGAGTAGCTCTTTGTTAGTTTTTTTTTTCTTCCAGTGGACGAAATATACATTCATACCAAGGGAGATATCCCTTTTAATGCTACAGATAGCCAGACAATGCTGGGAATCGGTAAGCCGGGCATTTTTATGGCAATATGGGATTGACTGACACTTTTTTTTTTTTACAGGCTTTTTTCTTCACTGGATCAACTCCTTTTTATTGCAATATAAGATCAATTGTACTTGGCTGTCACAATATCGGATTCTCACTACGCTAATATCTTGGCCAAAAGAATTCAGGATAACAATATAAGAAAAAAAGGTAATAATAGTGCTTTCATTCAAATTCATCTTTAACTGTGAGTGGTTAGGTGAAGGTTTTTTTTCAACCCACTAGACGCAGATAGAAGAAAGGTGAGAGCGTTTTGGATGCGAGACAGGCGCTGTGTCAATCACACACTGAGGGTTGAAGTGTCAGCGAACGCTAACGTAGAATCATGAAAGCAGGCAGACGCTGTAATTTAGTGGGCTGTTGTTCAATGCTGCGTCAAAACATTCGACTAATATGTCGTATTGATTGCTACCACCCACAGCACAGTGTGTCTTTCGCTCCACCGTACTGCTTGTTATAATTACTCATTTGGATGCACTGTATTACAGTGAAGGCATGTAAACATGCTCTGAATTTAAAAAAGGTACTCCTCCTGATGAACTCATTTTTTTCTGATAATCATGAATAACTGCACACACAAAACAAACCATTTATGTGATCAGCCGGTCACATTACTTTTTATTTTTATATTTATTTCATTATCCAGTTTCCATACTTCACTGATACGGTTCAGTCGTTGCAGTAGCTTTCTGTGTGTTAATTACAGACTACAACTACTAATCTGGTGACCATTTCAACTCTTTGTTGAGCCTCTGAATCCATATAGAAGTTTGTACAGTCTAAATCAGTGATTCTCAACTGGTTTTATTTTGAAAGGACTTTTTTATGCAGCGGAGTGTCGTTATTTTGCCGGCTCTGGTTTCATCTGGTTTTGCACTTGTCCCTCCATGTTTTCAGCAGCGTGTGCCAGGTTGGGTCAAACCATCCTGATATGAGGGAGACTCTGGGTTTTTAGGATAATTAAATTAAACAGCCTACTGAATATAACATTGACAACTGATGGCGCTGCCTGCATGACAGGAAAAAACTCTGGGGTTGTGAGGAGAATTGAGTGCTGCTTAATTTTCTGTAAAGCACAATGTTTTTCAGTATTTACTGATGAGGTAATCACAAGAGAAGTTAATGTTGTATATATGAATACTTTTGAATTCCACTTTTGTTTAATTTATTTTGAGTTAGTGGAAAAGCTGCTCCTCAACACAGTGACGTGTTCCACAGTAAAGTGTTTGTCATAGATTCAGTGAGTGTGTGTTCTCAGTTAAAGTTAGGTAATTTCAGTCTTTTTGAAACTACTTCTTAGTTGTTGGACTGTTTGTGCATGAAAGCTGTTGAGTCTGTTTAAAAATAGCTGAAGATTCTGAATTGTTATATATGTTGCAGTTTTAGTTGTTTAATTAAAATGCAGCTAATTGAGTGTAAAAGGGAATAGTTCCCTCTCTATCATCGCCACCAGCTGCTCGTTTTGGTTATTAAACTTGTTTTTGTGTTAGCATACATGTTCTGTACTATCTCAGGTTCAAACTGCACCATCTTTTCATTCAATACATTGGAGAAGTTGAGAATGTTCCTCGATTTGGGTCGCGGCTTGTCATTCAGGGGGGATGGTGGGTCCCGGAGCCAGACCAGTTGAGAACCACTGGTCTAAATAATTAAAGTCCAACTGAACAGACTTTTCTTTGAATCTTTTTCTTGGATGTGGTCAGTGATTCAGAGATCTTGATTCAGACTTTGAAGTCTCCCTGGTGTGCTAAAAATTACTTTAACACATGCTGAGTTTGTTTTTGCAACAGCAACAACAACAAAAAAATAGACAGAAAACTGTTTTTTCTTGTGCTGGACCTTTGTATTGTACTGTTTGGGGTTCAACTGAACTTTGGTGTTAGGAGTAAAGCATTATTTCTTCCACCCTGCTGTCTTTCTTTTATATCTTCTCCTTTTTTTACCAGTAAAGATCTGGACATAGGAGAGAAGTTAAGTGCTCGCAATCTCCGTCCACAGCGATCCAACAAATATTCCCCTACAGTGGGGAGAAAAATACATTGAATTGGATTTGTTGTATTTATTTTCACGGCATTTTGTATTGCCGTCGCGTGAATACAAGGGGCATTCCATGATATACACTCCAGCTACTTCGTTGTGTCAGTTTCTCAAGCTGAAACCTGTTGGGAGGAATGACTAAATAGCTGCCTGGAAAATCAATACAATATGACAATTCCCAAGTCATGGATGTCATAAAGACGTGATTGGCTTCATGGATTCCCGTTGGACTCCACTAATCAAAGGTGGAATTATTTCAACGCTGTCTAAACATATCTGCAGTGAGCCAACAGTCATGCCCCCAGTATCTTACAATCACAACCCAGTCCTCCCTTGAGCCGTTTTTATATGTTGAGAAGCGCAAAGTAAGAAAGATGCCATTAAGCCGGCTCTGTTTGAGTGTGACATGTTTTGAGATCGAATCATTTTCACCGCTGGAAATAAACAAAGCAATTGACCAGAATTCCCCCCCACAGACAGTGAACAGACAATAAGAGGTTGATGGAAACCATTGATGGTAAAGATGAAAGAAAAATGCCAGTTCCCTAAATAGCAAATCTCCTCCATCAAACAGCACAACAAACAAAAACCTATTTCCAATGCATCACATCGGAGCTTTTATCAAGGTTGTGATCCTGCATTTCCTAAGCCTTCAGTAAGTCTGCTAGTACACATAAGCAGTTCATTTCCATCAAATACCCTCCACTTCTGTTTTATCCCACAATGGAAACTCTCTTTAGAAATAACAAGTTTGGTCTTTTGTCCAGCTTAAAACATCCTGTTATTTATTTAAATATACGTATATATCAGAAAAGACTGCCGCTGTCTCAATAGGAGCGCCTCTGCAGTGCATTGAGTGCTTTAAATTCTGGCATTTCCTTCTGTAAGGAGGAAAATGTCCATTTAGATGTGTGAAAAGACTGTGAATAGATGGGAAAAGTCAATGAGCGTTTTCTTCTTCTTTTTTCCTTCTTCTTTTCCAAACAAATGGATAATTATAAGTGTCAGCTCGCAAAATATTCTGTTATGTACAGAATGACAGTGAGCAGAGGCTTCTTTAGAAAGCTGTGGAAAACATTCATTAAATCAATGAATTCTTGGACTTAAACTTTCAGGTCAGATCCAGCAGAAAGAAGGCAGTTTTATTCCCAACTACTACAACAACCTTATTTTAAATATGTTTCCGGCCTGATTTGCACCTCTGGCTTGCCTGTTCCACAATGCTTAACCTTAACTTATACCTTAGTTAAATTATACAGGTGCTTCTTATATTTCTGTGTTGAGAAACAGAAATCATAAACATTTTAAATTGGTATTTTCATTTCAATCAGGAGTGAAAGCAGCAAGATTACATAGCTTCGTTGTGCTTATTGGATTGACAGCCCCGAACAACGTCAGCAAGTAAATATAGAGTGAGAAGTCATTGGCAGACGTATGAGAAATAAATGACGGGCTTAGGCATGCAAGAGTATGTTCTTCTGACTGAATTTATGCTATAGCTTCATATGGGGAAAATAACTTATTTCCCACTTATGATCTTATCTATTTCTTAAACGTGATAGTACTGTTATTTAAAACACAATGACAGAGTTGGCACAATTTCAAATGAATGAATGTCAAAGATTTTCAAAGTTTCTAAGCAGCCTGCTATGTGGCTAATGTTAGCCAGGTAAGCTAGTGAGCTACTCTTTATGTTTGGGGCCCAATTCACCACATCGCAGTACTCTGACAACACGGTTAATGTTAATTTATCTGGAGAGTCAGCGGTAGGATGAGGATTTAGTTACAGAATCTGCGAACGTTAGCTACAAGGTGGCTACCACCAGAAGGCAACATGCTATCCAAATTGAGCAAAACACAACCCCCTCGTCATCCCCTCACAGCACACAGGTTGTTTAGTTAAAAATATATATATATATATATATATATATATGTGTGTGTGTGTGTGTGTGTGTGTGTGTGTGTGTGTGTGTGTGTGTGTGTATATAAATGTCTAGTCCGGCCGACTCATTGATGATTTATCTGATTGAGGTTTGTTATAATCTATGGCCCACGGCTCTGTGATAGCAGTCGCCTTCTGCAGCCACAGATTGTGATTCCAGCAGCAGAAGAAGAAGCGGCTCTCACTGTGCTGTGTATTGATAAATGGTGGATTAGCAGACAGTTTGAGAAATTGGTACTAGCTACCACCAAATGGGAGTCAAAATCCATATGATCCTGATAAAATCTATGCTTTAGCTATCTCCTATTATTGTCTTTTTATGATTTTATCTTACCAAAGATCAAATTGTTTTCCTTCGTATATACAGCAACATACTGTACATCTCTAAAAAAAGAAGTAATAGCTGTATATTCTTTTTCAGAATAGCCAGAGACGGATCGTTCTCCTTGATGATAGATGCCGTGCCTACTGATGTCTGCGGGTTCATGAGGGCTTTGTTGTCTCATTTAAAGTGGCAATCTCAAAGATTTTCTGTCAAATAAATGTCTGAGAAGTCTCAATGCTGATTGAGCCTATGGCGCCCTGATGAAAGTATTGCAATATTTATATATTTTCAGTTGGTGTCTCTGGGTGTCTCAGGCTACATTCACAGGAAAGAAAAAGCTGGAGCATGGAATTTCAGACACGGCCCGAAACTCCAGACTGCTGAACTTTTAAGCCCAATTCCTTAGTTTCCACTCAAATAGAAATTGTAACTCACTAAGGACTGACATCTTAAGGATTGGCCCTTTAAGCCTCTGTATTTTTCTAGTCTTGGCGGTACAAGTGGCAGGAGCTGCATTCACACATCACAATTGTTCAACTTCCAAGGGCATGTTTGCCCAGAGCCTGTGTTTATCTCTGATCCAGGCCTGAGATAAGAGTTGATCCTTCTCTCCGTCTTGTTCAATATAATTGTCATCCCAGCGTATTGATCCAGACCCGCCAGATCCATCCACCAAATTAGATTTTAATCAAAATAAATGGAATAATCAAATATTTCAGCATTCTGCATGAGAGCTCTCTAGTCATGTTGACAGGGAAAGGTATAGTCTTTTGATGAAACCAGAGAGAATAAATTGACCTCTTTATTACTGTCTGCCAAGGTCATCTGTTTTGTTGTGGATTGACTTGCGGTACTACAGTATAATTACTTTTATGGAGTGAAGTCTCTCAGCCTTTAATCTGTCTCTCATTTCTCTATTTTCTCTGAAGGCTATTGTCTGATACCATACTTTTTCTTTTTCTTAAAAAATAGTATCTCCCTTTTTCTCATTCTCTCTCCATCTTCTGCTTCCATACATCTGCATTTCAAACCGTCCCCATGCTGTATTTAAGTCGTCTCCATGCTTTCCCTTTCTTCAACTCAAAACCTGTTGATTAGAGGAAAAATGTTGTCAAGGCATTTTAATTAAAGCTGTAGCCTCTCAGTAGAGTCCTATACGCTCTTCACAAAAATAAAAGTTTCAGAGAGTAGTCGATGAAAACTGATTCACCCTTTCTTTGACTGAAAAGTGCACCCACTAATTGCCAGAGTAATGGCACTCTGGGGGATTAAGAGGAGGCCCGAGGTAGCAGCGTGGTCCTCTCAGGGCTTTCATTTGCTTTTCTCTTCTGCGCTTTGCCCAATACAAAAGGTTGAGGTTTTTGTTTAATTTTCGGTAAGAATACAAATTCTTGTTAGTTTTCATTTTCAGGCCAGTTTGTTTCAACATGAATCCTCTTCATCTTTAAATGTCAAAGCGTCCATTCATTCAAGAAGTTAAATGATAGAAAAATGTACTCGACACCTGGTGGTAAAATCATAATCAGGACATTTATTCTTTGCAAAGAGGAGCAGAGTCAGAATCACAACATGGTGTAAATTGCGTATCCTGGACTGCTCAATGAATGAGCGAAGGGCTACCTTCTTAAATATCAAATAGACAGAAGGCCACATGACTTCATATCTCCATCATGAGTCATTGCATGTCTTTCGTTAGATTGGCTTGTCAGGGCCAATGTCACAAGCCTTCAAGACATAACTTTCTTAAACTAGAGACATACTGATATTTCAGTCTCCCGTCTCTATCAGATGATCAGCCAAGGATGTGTCTGTAAGCATGTACCAGATGTGAGTGTTCAAGACGAAGTCACTGCATTATTAATAATATAACTAACTAATGAAGTCTTACTAATGATTCTAAAGGTAACATGAAATACAGTATTAGTCAATAGTAAAAAAAAAAATCTTCTAACATTTCCCCCATTTGTATACTAAGTATAACAATTTTATTAAAAGAAAAACTTTTTAGAATATATATCATCACATCTATCAAAACTCTGGATTCAGGGGTTTCCAAAAAATCTTATTGTCTAGAGTAACGATGCTTTATTTCTGGATAACACTTCGTAGTCGGGTAAAGATGTTTATATCAGGATGAAAAACTTCTTGGAGGATAAAACCTTTCTATAAGCAACTTTTCCCTTCCTAAAATAAAATAATGTTCTTTCCTTCATCCGCTGCAGGTTTGGTACTGCAATCATAACTCTGGAATGTCTCTTGATTTTCGGCATGTGAATCATAATTGTTTTACAGTCCAGTGTTATCGGTTTGTTCAGACAGGGCCGCGATGGCCTTGTCATAATGCGGGGGAACCAGGAGTCTGCTGCCCCACTCCTCTTGGTGGGGAATTGGACCACGATTCCAGCAGTTTGTTGAAGGGGTTGTAAATCCCTGCATTCTCTGCCATCGTCGATGGTGACATAAAACCCCTGGTCCCTGACCCGTCCAGCGCCGTGCTTGTTGGAAATATAAATACATCAGGATCAGCCAAACATTTTACAGACACCCCACTTCCTCCCCCTCCGCCAGCAACACGTCTAAATGCCATTCCATTCTGCATAATTTATCCACTCAACCCTATTTTATTGTTTCCACCAGAGAAATATTGACTCAAACCCTGCTACAATTTGATTCTGTGTGATGTCGTCACATTAACCCCTTCAGGGTCCCCACCAGAGTTCCTTCAAAGAAGTATCTAGTGAAACAAGTGTAGTTTGCAGCTTAGGGTGAGAAATAGGGCGGTGCTGGGTCATTATACTGGAAAGATGGCACAACGTCTGTTACATTGGCATTTCAGAGGAGGAGAATAGTTGTATGAAGCAGTGAACCTGGTCTCTAGTGTTTAGAGTCTCAGTCTGTATGTAGTCATGTTGAGATAAGTCACCCCGTCTGCATCATGATCTGTACTGCTCGGAGCGGTGGTGACATTATCATCAATAGATGTTTTTGTGGTTGTGACTGGTCTGATTCGGGCCTTTTCTGGAAATTTATTTAACATAATTTTGAGAAAAAGTTTGGACATCCTGTCCAATGTTATCAACAGCTAGTGTATAATCCCCTGAATCCCTTAGCCTATTTAACTTCTAATAATTCCTCTAATGGCATAAACCTGGTAGTCTAATCAAATGCCCTGGTCTAAGTGTCTGCATTGCTTTACCAATTTCTGCGAGTGTTTCCTACTGAAGCCCTGCCTTACAGACACCACTAAGCCTCCTATATGTTGTTAGTCATCTTCACTGGTTTCAGACAATTGATCCTATTGAATTCAAATCCCTGTTTACCCAGACTTCACATAAGAGGTGTTTGGTAGCCGTAATTTAAGGTTTATCAGCGGCGAAACTCTGCAGACAATTGGTTCACTTTTTGCAGTGTGTGCAAAACAAATATTTATTTCCATCAAACTAAATTATTATATATTTTTTAAAGTAATTAGCATAGTCATATGCAGAAAAAACTTATTTGATCTATTAGTCCTGCTGACTGGGGATAGTGAACAATGATATTTCACCTCTGTCCCAGATCCAGCAGTCAAGTGTGTTAAGACCTTGTTTACAAAATGTGTGGTGTTATCACAGTAAATTCTTTCTTAGTGTAACCAGAACCTCGGTATTATGTCTTTCGTCAAGGCTTCTGCCAGCACTGTTAAAGCATCTGATGATTTAGTTGAAAATACTTCAACCTATTTTGAAAACCTTATTTTATAATCGTTTAAACAATGTGTATTCCCCTCACATTGGTTGAGTTCAATAGAATTCATGCAAATGTACTGAAATGGATATTCTGGTTCTGGCCATTCTTTTTTTTTTTGTGATTAGTAAAGCCATATGCATTAAACACCTTCTTTCTCCTAGATACCCTCCCACCTGTTTAGCCATAGTTCCACATGGCTAAAAAGAGCTGTATCTCTATGTAATGTTTAAGGCAATACTAATCTACCTTCAGGAAACCTCCAGAACCCTTTCCCCATCCCGCCCACAGCTACGTTTATTCTTATTTATTTTGCTTGCTGTGGAGCACTTGTTTGCATATTTTTATTTTTTTTAATGAAGTGTTGAACTTCAAAAGTAAATTGGTCTTTATCAATTCTTCATGCCTAATAGGCTTGTTAGATCAGTTCTTGGGAACACACAACTCTCAATACGGTCATGTGTTGTACCTTCATCAGAGATTAGTTTTAATAAAGGCTTTGCTAATTCAGCATAATTAGGGACCCAACTGTATTTCACTTTCTCTCTCTGATCCAAACACGATCCCTCTCCCACATACACACTCATTCCTTAATCTTTTAGTTTCCCTACTCTCTGCTTCCTCTCTTCACATACCATACGCCCTCCAGTCCGCTTTAAACGGTTCACATTGCTTTATTTCAATTCTTTCTTTCTTTCTTTCTCTCTCTCTACAGCTGTAATTTATTTTCGTTTACTTTAATGTCCCAAAGAATTCAAAAATAGTGCCAGAGTAGAGTATCTTCTCTGCATTCTTATCTATTGTTTTGGAACATACCAGAGTCAAATGTGACTGTGAAGGTTCAAGTTTAGCTAGTTTAGCAGCCTTTCTGAGAAAAGATGGTAAGATTTTCACAACACCTCCTGATTCTAAAAATTGATATTACCTCAGTAAAGATTTGTTATTCTTATTTTTGCCGTAAGGCTTTAAAGAACCAGCTCTCATATATATTTTTAATCTATTTTTAGTTCTTGCGTAATAGATTGTCGTAGCTAGGTTTAAATTATAACCATAGTCTGGTAGCAGTCATTTTATTGTAACCTAAACTACTTTCATGCCTTTTGGTGTTTGATTTATCATTTTATTAATGTTTTGTCTTCTGAGGTTAAAACAACAGATTTTTATGCTCTGGAATTAACCAAAAATATCATTTTATATTATATCTAGTCACAAACGTTTTCCCTCTTGCAACAAACACTATATTATTTTTATTTTTATTTCGTGTCCCCAGGCCCATGTGGTGTGTTTGTACGACCTTGTGATTCCGCTGACGTGGATCCTTGACGCGTCTCTCTCTCCGATGCTCACCGTCCCCTCGCACATTCACTCTCATTCTTAGTTTTCATATATTTTATATCTCCTTGTAAAGCTTCTTCTTTAGACCATTTTGCTAGCGTTAGACCCCATGTCTTTATTCTTTTTCTTAGCACTTTTATTTTATTTTAATACTTATTTATATTATTTTTATTTATGTAGCAGTCCCACTCAATGATACTTATCACATGATTTAACAGACCACATCACCCCCTTCTCTTTCTGACGTTGGGTCGTCTAATGAGTTTTTTCGTATTTTTAGAAGCCAGGAGAAAGGTTTTATGAACCCAATATCAGAAGACCTGAATGCGAAGCTTCTACTACAACAGAAGGCTGCAGCGCGCACTCACTTGGGGCTTTATAAAGCCAGTCCACCAGTATCGTTTTATTTCTCCTTGCTTTGTCTTTTGTGATTGAGGCGTCTACTTGAGGAATCCTATCGTCGTCAACATTTGACCAGTTTTCCTGATTTAAAAGAAGTCAGTTTGACTTTTCTTATTTTACATTTTCTTTCCAGTAACCTGCATCCTCTCTCCTGCTGTCCTTCAGGTTACGCTCCAGTCACAGGGATGTGCCACCCGGTCCGGAGCTGCACCCTCAACCACGAAGACGGCTTCTCCTCGGCCTTCGTCGTGGCTCACGAGACCGGACACGTGTAGGTTATTTATTCTATGGCCGTCTTTCTTTGATTGTGTCGGCGCTCCTGAGCGTACACTCGCTGCTCTTTTCCAAGGTTAACTCACTGGACACTGGAGGTCATTTTCAGTCGATTTTCTCGATTTTCTCGATTTGACATAATTTTCTTAGATTCACCTTTTAAGGCACTTGCATATAAGATATATACCCATGTTTTACATCATAAATTGCAGAACAATCTCAGCTATCTATATAATGAGGCACCATTGTCATAAGGCAAAAGTGTAAAGACAAAAACCTTATAATATGACACTAAAGCTGAAAAATGGAATCTCGATTTTTGGAAATTCTTCATATCGCTTGAAAAAACCTAACTTTACTCAGGTGGTGACTCTGTTTAGGTGATGGCAATTGGTTTACCAAAGGTTTTAGGTTCACAAAAGCAGTGAAATATATGAATAAAATGTTAGATACATGTAAATAAATGTCTAAAACTAAAGTTTTTATTATCGTTTTTTGAGTAGAAATATGGTCTTTCACACCTTTCACCAAAATGATAAAAATGGGACTGAGAAATGACTTCATTGTGCAGATAAAGCTTCATGGAGTGTGTGCAAATGAAAAATGACCATCACAACAATTTTTATTTTTTTAAATAAAAATATGTATTATAAAAAAAAAAAAAAAATATGTACAGAATATATATTCAGAAATATAAAACAGAACAAAGACTAGACAAGTATATATGCTTCAATGGCTCATGCCATGGCATGCCAGTCTTTGAAACAGTTTCTATTCAGCTGCATGCAGAGGGGAACGTCACACGCCTCGCACTTCCACGCCGTGTCTTTTCGCACTTTCTTTATGCTGCACAGCTCGCAAACCCTGCGACCCACCGTTGACTTAGTTTTGGGGCAGGCTGCAGCAGCAGCAGAGACAGGCACGGGAACATGACTTGGAGGTGCAGGTGGCGGGGCAGGAGCGGTGTGAAGCGGCTGTCCACAGAGATCAGCAGTCAGCTGCTCCATGAAACCCTTGTGCGTCATGGGTTCTGTTCGCTGGGCCAGACAGAGTTCCTGGTGGATGATGTAGCTGTTGGTGGCTGCAACGTCCACAAAATGAAAAAAAAGTGTTCTGTACCAGTGCATGGTCTTGCGATGTACAGAGTAATACTGGATGAGCTGGTCTGACAGATCAACTCCACCCATGTACTTGTTGTACTCTGCAACTGGTGTGGGACAGGGGACTGGTGCTCTTTCCCAGGAGCCATCTTGCTGCTTCACCCTCCTCTTCGCAGTTCCCCCAGAGTATGCAGAGTGAACTGTGGAGCAGGCCGATACTTCCCTTGTGTCCATCCATTTCACATAGACGATGGGGCCATCACGGATCCATCTCATGGAGCCTCTCGGTGACTTCTTTGTGAGGGCGTTCACATCAGTCCGAGGGCATTCCTTCCGGTACTCCCTGTACGTCCCACAGGCAGCAACTCTGCACTCAAGGAGAGCCCTGAAGAGCTTGGGGCTGGAATAAAAATTGTCAGTGTAAATGTGGTAGCCTGTGCCGAGGTAACCGGGTCGCACAAGGGTCATGACAGCGTCATAGGACAGGCCATGAACGGAGGGGATGCTACTTTTGCCGGGGTAAATGGAAAAGTCCACCGTGTAGCCATTCCTCGAGTCAGCCATGACGAACAACTTGAATCCCCACTTTGTGGGTTTGTCCTTCATGAACTGGCAGCACCCACTCTTAGCCCTGGAGGCGACCATTCTTTCATCCACAGCCAGCTCTCTGTGGGGATGGTAAAAGGCCTTACAGGCAGTCTTGATGGTGTCCATCAGGGGTTTCACTCTGAAAAGTTTGTCATGTTCGACTGTGCCCTTTTTACGGTCATTGTGGACGTCCTCATCAGGGTCGCTGAGATGAATGTTCCAAGATGTTGTGGTGAATCTGTCACGTGACATGACCAGACATGGCAACGGCACGGACATCAGGTGATCCCGCCTCCAGTAATCTGAAATACTGTGAAGCTTTAGCAGGCCGAAGTAGATAAGCAACCCAATGTACTTGTAAAAGAAATCGACATCCAAGTCTGTCCATGTATATCTTTTTCCGTTTGCTAACTGTTTTGCAGCCCGTTTGTTTGTGTTTTCACACAGTGTCTGTACCGTTTGTTTCGGGAAGAACAATTTGAACAGTTCAATGGGTGTTGCTGTGGCACTGACATGTGGACCTGGTGTCCGGGCTGGCTGGAACTTGATGACGGGGGGAGCAGTGTCCGGGTCTTCATCCGTCCTCCAGGACAGCGTAGGTGCAGGTGGTGCACGTGCTGCTGTCTTTCTCGGCCTGGCCTGAGGTGAAAGCAGTCGCCGGGCAGCACGCGCCCTGTTTGCCGGCGATGGTGTTTGTAGTCGTCGGTCAACACGCTGCCTCTTTGCTGGTCGTGATAGTCGCCGTCCAACACGCTGCCTCTTTGCTGGTCGGGGCGGCTGGTATAAAATAAATCAATACTAGTCAGTTGAAAGAATTAGTAATTTCAGCATAGCGCTCCGCATTGGATGTATAAATATTACACAGATCATAACTGTGGTAGTAATTTCTGCATAGCGCTCCGCATTGGATGTATAAATATTACACAGATCATAACTGTGGTAGTAATTTCTGCATAGCGCTCCGCATTGGATGTATAAATATTACACAGATCATAACTGTGGTAGTAACGTGGACAGAGTGTTGTACAAAGCAGACTGTGTGTAAACATTACTCCTACTTAGATCATGACTGTATAACGTGAACAGCAGTGTGCACCGAGTGGCTGGCTCTCGTGCTCTCGTGCACAGTGTACACATTACTAGTTTGTACACATTACTAGTTTGTACACATTACTAGTTTGTACACATTACTAGTTTGTACACATTACTAGTTTGCACCATGCAGTCTTACAGACACGTAACAAAGTTTAGTAACTACACTTACCCATCTTCCTCAGAAGAACTAAAGCCTTCGAGCTCTGACGACGACGCGATTTCCTCCTCCTCGCTGCTCTCCAGAATCATCCGTTTTGCTTCCTCCGTGTTGAATCTCTTTGTCGTCATGATGTTGATTTACTCTGACTGAAAAATGTAGCGCGAGTACATGCTGAAGTGGGTTGTCCTTTTGAGATTTTCCTGAGTGTACATTGGTTGTTTAGTTCACAAAATGGCGAAGTGACATGACTCAACAAATCACAGAGAAGGATTTTCGTTTTTTTTTTCTCCAGCGTCAGATGACACACTGCTGCCCTTTCGCTTGCCTGATGATGTTAAAATTATGCTGGGCTCTGCCTGGGCAGGCACCCGGAAGCAGGAAGCCTTCTCTTTCCGCCAGACGTAAAATTATATTTCTACGATGTATTATCGGGGTGCTGTGAATATTTTAGAAACTTAGAGAAACGTTTCAAGTGTCACCACGCGAAACCGCGGGCTCCGTGGATGAAGGGTTAACGCCGCGTTGTAACGTCAGCGGAAACGTCGCCCTTCTGCTGTAAAACCACAGCCGCGCAAGTGAAGTTGTCTTCCTCGGGCCTTCTGTCCGCTTGTGATCTCGCGCTCACTGACGTGGAGGACCTTTTATCAGATTGGCCTTCAGCACTCTGACGGCGGACATGTTATTACGTCTCACACAAAGTCCACGCTTCCAATCACAAACACACACACACACACACACTCACACACACACACGTTCAATTCAAGAGACACCAAACAATCAAAATCACAGCTTGGAAAATCCTTGACGCCTGCCAACCCCCGAATCCTTTGCAAAAGCGAATCTTGCAAAACATGCAGGTAAAACTTCCCTCGCTCAAAAAAATAACTCATTACTAAGATGATTTGCATATAGTAGACGAAATAAAACATCAGATACGCCAGGATAGAACTGTGCATCGAGTGATTGGTGTATTAAGAGCCAGAAACTGGGCAGAAGTGTCAGCTTTGCTGCCTAATTGGTCCTTGTAGCGAACTGCTGAACTGCTACAAAAAAATCTCATTTTTTAGCCTAAAATGTATTTTCCCCAAATATTGGCAGCAGACAGCTCCTACTGCAAAACCAGTCAGTATTACTCTTTGTGTTAATAGCATTAGTACATGTGTTTGATATTTGCACTGGCATGCCCCTCCATCTGGCCGAGACGTACATTAGCATTTCTGCAAAGACATTTTTGCTTCCTTTTAATAATAAAAACAACTATTTACAATACATTAAAAAAAAACTATTTGACATTAAACTATGATGATTTCAGGACTTTCAGAGATCAGGGCTCATAATTTGCTCTTTGCTTTCAACGCCTCAACATATGAAATGTTCCAGCGACGACAAGCACAAGCTTTTATTTGTCGCTCTTTTCCCTTTGAGCTGACTTGGGAAAGGTGAGCAGGACGGTGGTGTCGGGAAAAGAAAAGCCGTCCTTGAGCAGGATTGTTTGACAGAATCAACTCGCTGAGACGTCGAAGGCTCCGTCCTGCTGAAATGTCCCCGAGCGAGACACCAAATCCTCCATCTTCACGGTTGTTGCTCTGCTTCTGACCCTGGGATTCTATCTGCAGGCAGCAATAGACTTTTCGCTGGAGAACAAACAGTGTGGAAACCACACACACACACACACACACACACACACACACACACAGATGCTGTTAGGGGAAGGTCTGAGACAATCCTTCGAATTCAATTTCAAGATCAAATCTCTTAAAGCGAAAAGAGAAAAAAAGTCCTGAGACGGCAGCTAAACAAGGGGACTAATGGCACACAAGCAATAAGTGTACTGCAAGAGAGTTTTATTTTTAAGTGCCCTCACATCACAATCATTGGCAGTTGCGTAGTTTGATTCCGCTAAAACCCGCTCCACTCTGCCTCTGATTGTCTTACAGTGTCCTGATTACGGGATTTTTTTTTTTTTTTATATATATATATATATATATATCATAAGTGTATCAGCGAACCACACTTTCCTGTCTGTGTGACTTTAAAGAGTGCCACTGGTTGTTTTCCGTAAATAGAATTACAGTAAACAATATTATCCGCGTCAATATAATCCACACATAGCTGCACCGATAATTAAAACTAATATTAATGCCAAGATTTTTTTCTTCTTTTTTTTTCTGATCAAAGCAAGTATTTTAATACAAATACATAATTCATTTCTTATTGATTTTAATTCTTTATTTTTAGCTTTCGGTCTAAAGGACTTTCATCAGGACCGAAAGCTAAAAATAAAGTGTTCTCTGCATATATTTTAGTGTGCGGCTATTCATTGGACCAGTTTGAGCTCTTTGTTACTTCCAGCATCTTATTCAATTTATGCAAATAACCAGTATAGCTGACAATAACAAAGTAAAAGAATAATTTATTGGATTTCAAGATCAAGATCTATGTGGCAGAGGAAGAGGAAACACATGTACAGTACATCCTGATACTATTTGAGACTGATTATAATGCTACTACAATAATTAAAGGGTCCAAAGAGGCTCAGATGATCTTATTGGCTGTCAAATGGTCCGGGGAGAGACGGTGACTCAATCGGCGGCAAACTTTGCGTGACAGGGTGACATTGAAGAGACGTGCCGAGAAAGAAAGAAAAAACAAAGAGGAAAGACACAAACAAGATGTGCCTGACCCGAAGACACATACTGTACTGACAGCTGGGTCGGGTCCCCATGCACAGCAGATCCTGTGTGTGAGTGATAACCTGATAGAGTGATATACGGAAGGAATATTATGAACCCCACGAGCTGAAACAGAGTCTTGTTGTTCTCTGTGTCACAATCCATTCGCGTTTACGACAAAAAAACTAAGAGAAACAGTCTTCAAATGCTTCAACAAGCTTGTTTGTCGTCAGTTTTAAAGCGTCAGTAGGATTTAAATCCAGTGATTGTCAGTTCTTGCACCATCTAAAACCTCCTGCGGCGACATCTCTCTATTGTCAACCATTTTTGAGAACAATTTGTGTTGGGTTTTTCTGGACTTAAAATGCATCAATCATTCCTGGCACGATTACTTCTGTAACTTGTTGCGTGCACCGAGGGACGCGTTTGACGACAGGCTGTCAGAGAGTTCTTAATGTGATGCGGCGAGGCTACGATAATAATAATAATAATAATACATTTTATTTTGAGGCGCCTTTCAAGGCACCCAAGGTCGCCTTACAAAAATAATACAGGGTGGGTAAAAGATAAAAGCATGAATGATAAAAACAACAGTAAAACAAAACATCAATATAAGAACATAGGAACAAGTGAAGTGCACAGGGACGAGTTATAAAGTGAATGCCAGTTTGAACAGGTGAGTTTTGAGTTGTGACTTGAATGATGTGATGGAGTCTGCTTGTCTTATGTGTGGGGGGAGGGAGTTCCAGAACCTGGGTGCTGAGCAGCTGAAGGCTCGGGCACCCATGGTACTGAGGCGAGGCGTGGGGATGGATAGTAGTCCAGAAGAGGATGAGCGGAGAGTGCGGGAGGGAGTGTATTCCTGAAGGAGGTCGTAGAGGTAAGTGGGGGCCAGATTGTGGAGAGCTTTATAGGTGAGGAGAAGGTTTTTGTAGTTGATGCGGTATTGTACTGGGAGCCAGTGAAGTTGGATGAGTACAGGAGTGATGTGGTCCGATGATTTGGTACAGGTGATGATCCGGGCGGCTGAGTTCTGAATGATTTGCAGTCTGTTGATGAGTTTGGTGGGGAGTCCGGTGAGGAGGGCATTGCAGTAGTCGATGCGGGATGTGACAAATGAGTGGACCAGGATTTCGGTGCTGGACTGGGTCAGTGATGGGCGGAGTCTGGAGATGTTGCGGAGGTGGAAGAATGCAGTCCGGGTGATGTTTTGAATATGGGCTGCAAATGAAAGGGTGCTGTCCAGAATGACGCCGAGACTCTTGACTTGGGGGGAGAAGGGTACAGGGAATCCGTCGACGATGATGGGTGGAGCTGGGGTGTGTAGGGATTTGGTGATGATGGATTTGGAGCCGATGAGCAGGGCCTCAGTTTTATTGCCGTTTAGTTTTAGGAAGTTCCTGCTCATCCAGCTCCGGATGTCTTCAAGGCAGGTGATGAGGGAGGTAGGAGGGATGGCAGCGGTCGGTTTAGAGGAGATGTAGACCTGTGTGTCATCGGCGTAGCAGTGAAAATGGATCCCATGGTGACGGAGGAGTGTGCCCAGGGGGAGAGGTAAATGGTGAAAAGAAGGGGACCCAAGACTGACCCCTGGGGCACTCCCAGTGAAACACCCGAACACCCAGACTTGTGGTTCCTTAGTTGCACGAATTGTTGGCGGTCAGTGAGGTATGATTTGAACCAGGAGAGTGCAGTGCCAGTGATTCCAATGCCAGCCAGGCGGTCCAGGAGCAGAGGGTGCGAGATGGTATCAAATGCTGCGCTGAGGTCGAGGAGGATAAGAATTGTAAGGAGTCCGGAGTCTGCTGTATGGAGGAGGTCGTTGGTGATTTCGACCAGGGCTGTTTCAGTGCTATGTTTTGGACGGAAGCCAGATTGGAATGGTTCGTGGAGGTTGTTTATGTCAAGGTGGGACTGTAATTGTGCAGCAACCACCCTTTCAAGTGTTTTAGAGATGAAGGGGAGGTTGGAGATGGGCCGGTAATTGTTAAGGACAGCTGGGTCAGCACCGGGTTTTTTCAGTATAGGTGTGATGGCAGCCAGTTTGAGAGTGGGGGGTACAGTACCAGTGGTGAGGGAGGAGTTAATTATGTTGGTGATCATGGGGGAAATGGATGGCAGGCAGGCTTTGACAAGGGAGGTGGGAAGAGGATCGAGCTGACAGGTGGTGGTTTTGGCTTTATGGATGAGTTCCGAGATGGTGTGTTCTGATACTGGGGTGAAGTCGGAGAGGAAGCTGATGAGAGGTAGGCCAGTGGTGATCATCCAGGGTGGTTTGTTTGAGGAGGTACAAGATAAGGCCAGTTGTTGGTGAATGGTGTTGATTTTAGAGCTGAAGAAGTCCAGGAAGGCAGTGCACTGTTCAATGGAGATGTCTGGAGGGAGGGTTTTAGGAGGCTGGAGTAAGCGGCTGACTGTTGAGAAGAGGACTCTGCTGTTGTCTGTACCAGTGTTGATTAGGTTGGAATAGTGTGAAGATTTAGCAGTGGTGAGGGCTCTCTTGTAGTGATGAAGGTGGTCCAAGTACATTTGGCTGTGTACCGTGAGACCAGTCTTTTTGTAGAGTCGCTCCAATCGACGGCCAGTGGCTTTGAGCTGGCGGAGCTCCGGTGTGAACCAGGGAGCAGTGTGAGTAAATGAGACTGAGCGACTTTTCAGGGGGGCCAGGATGATGAGGGAAGAGGAGAGGCAGTTATTGTAGTGAATTACAAGGTCAGCCAGGGAGGATGCTGGGGGAGGACTGGGGTAAGAGCTGATAAGGGTGGAGAGATCTGTGGTGTCGATATGTTTGATGTTTCTAAAGGAGATGGTCCGTTGTTCTTTGGCTTTGTGTAGTTGGGTATGAATGTCAAAAAGTACAGCTTTGTCTGAAATGGGGAAATCAGTGACATCAATGTTAGTGGGAGTGATGTCAGTACAACAGATTAAGTCGAGTATATGACCTTTGTTATGGGTTGGGAGGTTGACATATTGTATAATACCAAGACAGTCCAGGAGTGATGTGAAGTCTTTAGCAAAGATACTAGATGGGTTGTCAATGTGGATGTTGAAATCGCCGAGGAGGATAACAGTGGGGGACATTGCACATACAGATGTTAGTAGTGATGAGAATTCATTGAGGAAAACAGCAGAGGGTTTTGGTGGTCTGTAGATGGTTACAATGATAGCGGGTTTGGGGCCTGTGAGTTTTACAGCTAAGCTTTCAAAAGAGGAGTGATGGGGGATTGTGACAGCAGTGTCCTGGCCCTGTGGACCAGAAGGAGCGGATGTTTGTGTTGCTGTTGTGTTGAGTGTATTGAAAGTTCCGTACGATGATCCGCTTTTCCACCCACCGTGGTCGTAAGACACGTAGTCCGACCCCTGTTCGTCAAAGGCACCTTGAACCCATGCAGACTACGCTTAGATACTATCTACATAACTACTTCCTATGTAATCCACCTAATCGTGAGCCAGGACAGGTGATATCGTATAAAGAGACACAAAATCTGTGGAGGCGGGAGGTCGGGGTGGAGGGGTGACTTCTGTTTGTGTCCCATGTGAAAGCAATGATCTTTTTCCTGAACAACGATCTTTTTCCTGAACCTAACCAAGTTGTTTTTTGGGGGTTGCGTCGGCGCACTGATCGCTTGTGTTGCTAAACACAGATAACAAAATGACTCTTCGTAAGATGTCATACGAACAGATTTACGAGGATAGGTTGACTCGAGCTTCGGGTCATTTCTCCCGTAATGGTAACGAAGCAGAACGCAAACTATTGCAAGGAGTTTCTGCAATTTAAATCGCCCTTGTTTCCTTTTACGAAGTTTTACGTACTTTCTGTTGCCTTCTGTTGCCGTCACTTCAGGGTGCATGCAGCGTGCAGGATTAAGTGGCATCCAGCTGTGAGGTTGCAGAAAACTCCTCACGCCTCCCTTTCCCAGCACTTCAGTGAACTACGGTGGCCTTCAGGTGACACAAAACGTGAAAGGCTCTCTGTGGGGCCAGTGTTTGTACATGCTGCATATATGAAGGGCTCATTGTAAGCTCACGAAAACACAACGATTCTTGTTTCAGGTGATTGTACACTAATGGAAACTTAGTTATGAATATTATATTTCATTTCTGCCTTTGAATCCCCCTAAATCCTACACACTGGTCTTGTACAGTACGTTAAAGTATCAGTATTGTAAAAAAAATTGTCTGCTCCTATTTAAACATAAACATAAACTAATAACATTTTACATTATTTTACAAACTAAGCCAATATGTTTAATCTCACGCTATTGGTTTGCGTTTAAGTTTAAAAAAGAAATTGTATACTGAACTCATTTCAGTATACAAATCAATATTGTCTCTGAACTCGAAAAAGCACATTTAGATTTCGCTGTGAAGCACATTCAGCTGCTGACAGTTGACACACTGAACCCAGCATGCCTTTGTCTATTTTTTTTGCACTTGTCAAGAGAGACAATTTCACACGCTGATACCAGAGCAGCAGAAGTGCTTCAACATCTCATGCGTTTCTAAAAACGTTTCAATGGGAGTTTGCGTTGGCGACACTGGAGCGAACGGTATCAACGCGCTCGTGTGCTGACGCGAGTAATTATTGATGCTCACTGTGTGCTCTCAAAACACGACCTCTCATTCAGAGCAAGGACAGTACACAATGTTCTTTTATGGCTAAAAGCATTATCACAATGTTTGATGTTATGTTTTCCTTTGGAAACATGTGTAGACAGAAGCCTACATTTTAAGTTTTAACAACAAAAGTTGTGAGTTTCGGGCAAGGGGGGCTTTAAATCATAATTAATATGTGATTATTTGCACAGCCCTGCCATGTACAGCAGTGCACAATGAAAACACAAGCTTCTATGCAAACCATTTATTTTCTTTCTTTTTTAAGCTTTCTCTCACACAGGTTGTGTTTCCACATTAAGAAAAAGCTCTAACAAAACTCGTCGATATATTTTTTTTCCTCACAAGATACAACATTGTACAACCATATAGTGATGTGTATGACAGAGGAGGCAGCTATTGGAAGGAACATAATATGAAGACAAATGATGCATAATGATTGCTCGAGCCCGAGGGAGCAGAGGAAACGCACCAAACAAAGAGACGAGCCTGCCCATCCGTCCTCTTTCTTTACAAAGAGATTCTGAGCAGCTATTCAAGACAGACGGGTGTACGTTGTGAGGCATTAACAACAGTTTCATTATTGACTCTCTGAGTTCACGTCACAGACGAGCTCCGCTGGGTCCAATTATTTTTCAAAGCAGAATGTGTTTATTTTCTCAAAGCCAAAAGCCAACAAGTGCAGATATCAGTTAAAAAAAAAAAAAAAAACATAAACGGTTTGCAGCATAGTTTCATCAAATCACTTTAAAATGCTCTTCTGTGGGGTTTTATCTTTAAAAAAATCTATGCAAGGCACTTTTTCCATCAAAGCAGAGTGGAACATCAAGAAAAACGGAGATGTTCGTTCATCCCAAAGTTGGCCAGTATTGATCTCGGTTATATATTCTGTTTTATGACAACATGTTTGAAGATTGAAAGTTTTCTCTTGACCTTTTGAAAAAGAGTTTTAACGGAACAATCCCAACTCTCTAAGTCCACTAAATCGCTTTCTCTGAAACTTTTCGAAACATCATGTGCGACCAATCCCAAATGACAACGTGTGACATTGGCACCTGTTCGACTCCGGCTGGAGACCTGTGACCACTGTCCACTCTGTAAAAAGAAAAAGGCTCAAAATGTCCACAGGAAGACTTTACAAAACAAAAGAGAAGCAGATGGAGCAGGATGTGAAGGGTTCAAACAAACCACAGGAGTTTCGTCCTGAACGTGACCGATCTTCTCTCGTGACTAGTGACTCGTTAGTTTAGTGAAGTTAAGTCAACCACGCTTATTTTTCAAAACCTAACTAAGAAGTTTTGTTGCCTAAACCCTCAACTTCCTGTGAAGATGGGGGATTATTTTTGAAAAAGCAGCATGCATGTAATGACCGTATATTGACACATTGCTGTGTACGCTAGAGGAATTGGTGAAGAGATGGAATGGATAAAGTCTGTTAGAGGTTTTTTTGGTGCAAGAATGTGTTTATTGAGTCGTGTTTGTATTGAATTGGAAGGCACATCATAATCCATAAACAGCTCAGAGCTTATAATGCTCTGCAGCATTGAAATATTTCAAAGAAGTTTTACAGAAACTGTTATTTCTCAAATAGATATCTGAATGTCATTTTTGGTTAATCAAGCGTATTGAATTTTGCACAAGGTCTGAAATATTAAACATTTCTGCTTTTGCAAATCACTCAATATTTTCACAAACCATGTTTTTGTGATACTTTCACTCATAACCTTGGCTTTTTGTCTGTTCTGGTTTGGTTCAGTTGCTGTAAAAGCGTTCGTTCCAAGTCTGGTTGCAAGCCAAAGAGCAGCAGTGAAGGTGGTTATCAGTTGGTTCCAGTTGGACTCTGATGCAGACCAACCACAGAACTGTGCGATAGTGGATATGTGGGATATGCAGTAGGACCAGTCTCATTTCCTGTCCTGGTACTGGTCCGATCTGGTTCCAGTAGGACCTCCATTAGCGTGGCGTTGGCGTTTGCTCCCAGCGAGACTCGGTGGAGCAGCTATGGAAAGCACTGCTCCTGGGTGGATGAGGAGCTGCTGGGTACTGCCGATACTTATATACATACAGTAGCCAATCTTCTCGCTGATGGCCTTGTTTACTTATGTCTGATATGAGTCTTCCAATTCCATATATAAATAAGCAGGTTTCCACGTCTTGCCACCGAAACATGGTGCAACAGAAGGTGATTGACTCGAAACCTCTCGGGCATTGAGGTATCTTGATATCCTGCAGTTTATTTTTAATTTTTTAAACATCTGCTCGTCTCTCCATTGGAACAGGTTGGGAATGGAGCACGATGGCCAAGGCAACCGCTGCGGGGACGAAACGGCAATGGGCAGCGTGATGGCTCCTCTGGTGCAGGCAGCCTTCCACCGATACCACTGGTCCATGTGTAGCGGACAGGAGCTGAAGAGATACATCCAGTGAGTTAATGTTTGAAGTTCACAAACACGTGTAGAAGTGGAACTGTTTTAACAAATCATCCAAAAGAAGAGGAATGCTGTTCCTTCGTTGATCACATCTGACGTCGTAGCAGCTGAAATGAATAAAGCTTAAAGGGATTATGGCATTTGTCATCTGGATCTGCTTAAAAATACACCCAACATAACGAATCATGCAGAGTGGCTGCCATGATTATTTTTGAGGGAGTACCTAAATACCTTCTGGATGTGTAAGAACGTTCTAAAAAGGTACATTTTGCAACTTTTCAACTGTGTTAAACTCATGGCCGTTAATTTATCGTGTTGTTTGTCGCCATTTGTATGTTAGAATTTAATGCAGTTGCAAATAAATGTGTCAAAGGGTTATGGCAGTTTATATCTAATATACCATATCAGTATGAATCCATTATGGCATCTGAAAAATCTGATTACGGTTTAAAAAGCAGGCTCACAAAAAAAAAAAAAGAAAAAAGAGTGTGAGCTACTCTTGAGACAATAGATCTTAAGACGTGCAACGGACTAATTACAGACGTGAACGCGTCGATATCGTTAGGTACAGTTCAGCATTTGAAAGATCCTTTTAATTAAAACAGCAGCACGTCCAAACAGGCCCTCGAGGTTTTCTCCCACAGCTGCAAATGGAATCAATTTCTGACGTGGAAAGATCAGTAGTGTGCCGACACCAAACGACTAACAGTGAATCAAGAGAGACGACAATGGCAACGTGCAATCAATCACCATGCAGTGCTTTTGGCAGTTGCCGGCTATTTGAAGTGGATCCAAGGCAGAGAAAACTCAATATGCGGTAGAAAAAGTGCTCCTGCGGTATTTAATTTAATTCAGTTTATTTTGTATCGCCCAGAGAATCACAAATTAAAATTTGCCTTGGAGGGCTTTACAATCTGTACACATACATGTCCCAGGACATCGGATCAGGAAAAACTCCCCAATGTACAATCATTTGGCACATGCACATTCTTGTCTTACTCTGAGTGGCTAAAATTAAATTAAATTAAATGAAGCAAGGCTGGGATTTACTGCAGCCCAGCCACCTTCCAGCACCTGGCCGCATGCAGCCTAATCCGTGCACACAAAAAAAGATTTTCAGCTCAGAGTGTCCAATCGATTCTACTTGGTCGATTTTTATTGACTGTCTCAACTCCTCCTGCAGATATTTTGCAATCAAAGCCTGCGAGCCATGTGAGTTGCAAGAAGGCTTTTAATATGAAACATCTGGGCAACCGGAGTTGAAATTCTCAGACTGGATCAAATAAATAAAAAACATCCAAGGAGGATGCAAACTAGAGAGACTTCTGTGCGTGACTCTTTCATTCCCTCGCAGCACGTACGACTGTCTCCTGGACGACCCCTTCAAACACGACTGGCCACAGCTCCCCGAACTTCCTGGCATCAACTACTCGATGGATGAGCAGTGTCGATTCGACTTCGGAGTGGGCTACAAGATTTGCACCTCAGTGAGTACATTTGGTCAGTACGAGCTACTGTGTGTGATCCGTCCCCGGAAAAACAAACACTGTAAGTGAAAGAGAAGAGAGGGGCTCTCAGATCTAATGGAAGTGCTACTTAAGATGAGCCGACAATAGATAAGATGATGACGGAAGCTTTCCAATTTACAGACTTTATAAAATGTGTGTGGGGAAAAAATTCTGTGCGAGTTTACATCAAACGCACATCTGCCCACTTCTGCGGTGCTGCTCGTTCTCTGCACATGGCTTTGGGTGATCACAACGCTTGGTCTCCGTTGGCTGGTCACATCCCTTTGATCTATACGCTCGCTTATAATTGATGTCACATTTCTGTGAAAGGGGCGAGTAATGATTTTAATTAGAGCCTTGATCTAACAGATGTACAACACAAATATTCATACGTATTCATCTAAAAACTGTTTCTTTTGCATTGGTGGCAAGTTTTCAAGCCTTTTCTTTCGTCAAAATATTTTCCGATGAGGATTAGTTCAGCGCTGAACAGTTGAAAATTGAAATAAGTGGCAGAAAGGAGGCCTTTATCTTTGCACAAGCTGCAAAAGTAAGCTTGAAAAGGTTCTGAAGTCGCAGCACCGTGATGTCAGAATCAGAATCAGCTTTATTGGCCAAATTCGCGTGGCGTAAAGCCAATCAGCGTTGAGAAGCTCCGCCCGTCATCACCGCCGTCTTGCCGTTGCTGAATCAAACTGCTGCTGGTCCGCCTGAAGTAGCGCTGGAAGCGGCTTCATTCAGACGCTGTTGTGGGACTACGGATAATATTATGAACCCAGACACCATGGAGTTTGATGTTCCAACGTATGTGGCATTTACACAGCAAGTATAAAGCAGAACTAGTGGTTATTTCCATGGTGGAAACGGTAACAGTTTTTACGGAGATAAGCCACGGCCATTTTCAGGCGTGAGTAACATTCGCACCGCTTTTGGTGTGAACACAGCATTATTGTCAAACGGCAACAGAGTAGTGCAAGTGCAGATGGAGGTGTCTGATTAATTGTTAATTGTCGTCAGAGTGACGGCCAGTGGAAATAAGCTGTTCCTGTGTCTGGTAGTTTTGGCGTTTTTGCTCTCTAGCGCCTACCAGAGGGGAGGAGTTGGAAGAGCTTGTGTCCAGGGTGTGAGGGGTCTGCAGGACTGGAACCAATAGTTCTCTCTGCATACCTGACTATCCGTTGTAGTCTGTCTGTCCTGTTTGGTGGCCGATCAAACCACACAGTGATGGAAGAACAGAGGACAGACTGACAACAACATCAGGTCATGCAGGGAACATCATGCACCTCTCAACAAAAAACTCTTCCTGTCAAGAAAATATCAAAAGCTGCAGGTGTGAGTCATCCTGCACTGAACTTTCTCGGGGAGAGTGTGTGCACCGTGAGGTAGAGCCCACGGCTGCATTCTGACTAAGATCTCCACTGGATGACTAAGCTCTTCATTTTAAATCAAGGTCAGAATTTCTCAGAAACCTTTCTGAATTCGGACTGACGGGCTCTCGGATACCCGGCCTCCCCAGGGGGACGACGGCTGCATCGTTTGATTCCAACACATTAAAGAATGAGGAGGTCGGCCGGCTCCGTCGGAGGTTTAGAAAAGTTCAGCTTGAATCTCTCTGTTAACTTTTTTTTGTCTCAGTTTGCTCTTTTCGACACACAAAAACTGCTCAGACCAGCCACTGCGTAGGAAACATACACCGTGTGTATATAAGCATTGGACCCATTGGTTTGTGGACTGCCCCACCACAAACCAATTGTGCCCAGCCCTACCATATTGTATGATCCGAGATACATGACGTCTGTAACTTGATAAAGTAGGGTGCACAATGGTGCACCCTCCTCTGAAGCAGTCCAGCGCCAGAAACAAACCCTAAAAGCAGTCGGGAAATCACTCTATTACAGAAATGATCACTTACTATTGAGGTTTCTGAGTGGAAACGCTGGCAGTCACACAGCTTCATTTGGAATTTGAGTGCTGGCAAAGCATACCAGCGGCACTGAGCAGATTTAAATTCAGAGACTAAAGTGTTAGCTCTCCTGCTGCAGTGCTCTCCACTGACACCACTTTTTTAACACTAACCTGGTGACGGCACTCCTCTTTGGGATTTCATGGACTATAAATGCGATGATAATAATTGTCTCCACGATGCGTGGCCTTATGAAAGCAGAGCTGCATGTCATCGGATGTCACTTTGTTTTGAGTAGCTGGCTGGCTGCCAGCTGAAAGTCAGGCAAAAGCCTGCATGCCAACAGAACGTGGTAAACGAAAAAGTGGTCCGTGTGTTGCTAGAGTTTCTTGTCGGGTGTCATCATGGACGGTTGCTTTGGGAGCAGTGGGCCACCGTCGCAGTTGGTTCATTGGGAAGCTGTGGCGGCTCAATCTGATTTAAAATCCAAATATTCAAATTTGGGTGCAGCCCCGCAGGCAAAAAGAAAATGACTGCTTCGGATTTGTTAATAAAAATGTCCATCTCGGGGTGGATTATGAAACAGATTTGCATAACCAGTATTTTCTATGCAAAGAAAAGCTCAAGATGTTGGAGAAAGAGATTCTGAATGTTGTCTGATACGTGGATTGAAGGCAAAGGTGGGAATCATCTTTTATTACTTAAAAATCCAGCTCAACAAGGCATTTAAAACTTTTTCCCTTTGCCAAAGTAGTGACATAATCTTCTTTATATTCGCCAGTGAAATAAAGCATCGCTGGCTTACAAAAAAAGTAAAATTTATGCTGGAACTCTCTCTCTCTACTCTGGAGTAATAGTAGCCTTGTATCATCAGCAGTGTGTGAACAATAATTGGCCTCCCCAGTTAGCCCCAAGTGACCCACCTGCAGGTTCCCAGAGAGAGTTCAGAAGAAAAACAAAACAAAAGTCAGAGGCCCATTGTTTCGTGTCTGAGCCCAGTGGATTCCCATTTGTATCGCAAGCTAAACCAGTCTTTTGTTGGTTTTCTTTGTTTAGGGGGAAAAAAAACGCCTTTCAATCCAGTTAATTGTCTTGTGTGCCTCTACAAACAAGGAGACGAGTCTCACTGACGCTCGCAGCGTTCAGGTGTTTCCGTACTTTCCGTCAAGTCGTATTAAGTGAGATGGACAGAGGAAGCGGTCCTTAAGCAGGGACCCCCATCATGGTGATTTGAACACTAATTAGCACTTCATTTGTTGACCGGTCCCACCGGTCACCAAATATCGTGTTTACCAAAAATATAATCCTTCTGAAAATGTTCAACTATATACTTTTTGAGCAATTTGTATCAAAACTTTTGGAAAAGTCTCTCCCCTGTAAAGTGTAGGAGTGTAAAAACTGCAGTCTGGATAAGCTGCAGATGAGTAAGCGCTTCATGGAGGTAAGGTGATAATTTTAGGGCTCATGTTGTGCACAAAGCTTCTCGGTATGACACGATGCTCCGGGCAGCTGAAAAGCCAATTTTTTGAAGTTGTTTCAATCAGTTTGATCTGCTCAAATCCTTATATAGAAAAAAAAGCACCTCACCACTATTCCCTGAAGAGGAGGTGAACAATAAGCTGATCCCATGAAAACCTTCTTAATCCACTCGGCTTTAGTGGCTGATAGTGGAGCCCGTAACACTTGTAAACAACGTTTAGGTCTGCAGGGTGTCAGCTGTCTATCAGATAGACAGACCGTGTCTGTGGAATACTTAAATACCTCTTTTTATTCATGACTTTTATCACATCTTTTTGTGTGTGTTTCATTTAGTATCAAACCCATTCCGAGCCATAATTGCATCTGTGCATCGTCTTATTGTAGGAATATTTGAATGTCACAGGTCAAATTTGTCTTTGAAATCAGTGATCAAACGTATATGAAAAGTAAATGTCCATATCTGCCTTTCAGTGGTTCTGTCAGGGCCGGGTGTGGTGAGCAGAGACTCAGGCGCAGAGGAAAAAGACAGGAGGCACTTTCGAGGGAAAAATCCAAAACGTACTTTACTTAAGTCTAACTTCAAAAACAAAACTAGGAACTTGTCCAGAGCTCGAAAAAGGTGGCATATAACATGGGACACACGATGAACACTCACGTAACAAAGACAGGCCGTTTCTCAATCAGCGTTCTTCTCTGTACTTGTGTTCTCGTGGACTCGTGAAACGTCATCAGTCGCGGCCCAAGTACTGTTCCAATTCAAAAGCCGCTTCTCGCCAAGCACGGTGAAAATGCCCGGATGTGACTTGATCCTCCCATTTTACCGGGGATGCATCAGAGCAGACTTCAGCGTACTTGAGAGAGCCAATATCCCAGAATGCATTTCGGACCAGCAAACGGGGAACAATGGCGGATGAGAAAACTCACAACTGAAAGTTGACATTCTATAAATACTACCGTTGTTGAGTCACAAAATATAATTTTAGGACGTTTTCAGGCGAGAAGTTATTTGTTTAAGGATCAAATCTGTGGTCGGTTTGTCCAGACTCATCTTATTTAAAAAGATACGCCGACGGGTTGAGGTCCTGCTGAGGGACCGTGATTCCCGTCAGCACCGGGCCGTCAGCGCTGTGCTGCCCGCCGACAGCAGCTTGATCTCGGCTGGACTTTTTGAAATGATCCGCTGGCTCCGATGTCTCCGTATCGATTAAACATGAGATATAAATCGACTTTGAGGATCTAACAAGCAATCTGTATTATTTATGCAGTCACATTAAATCAGTTTGACTGAGGGAAAGGTTACGATTTATAACTTAAGATTTTAATTTAACTTTTACTTTGAACTACAGTCTTATTACTTTTGACCGAATTGTTTGCAATTATATGTGTATCTATATATATATATATATATATATATATATATATATACACACACACAATATATATACACAATGATATGTGTATGTCTGTGAAACCAGTGCAAAAAAAGCAGGGTTGTCATATTTTGTTTAACTGTAAAAATACTTTACAGTGAAGAATCAGAGTAACTCATGACAATGACAGCTGAGGTGGTGACGTCATCAAGTCAGCTGCTGTTCCAATTGCAGAAAGACCGTCCTGCGTCCTCCCGTCCTTGAGAGTCTGGACTCCCAAGTCCAAACTCCCAAGTACAAACTCCAAAAGTTCACAAGTCTGGACTTAGCGTACTTGGTATTGAGAAACGGCCACAGTCTGGCAGGGGACAAGGGAAAGCAGGGGAGTATATATATATATATATATATATATATATATATATATATATATGAGAGGGGAAACACAAGTGAAGGGAATCACAATCAGGGGACACACATGGGCGTGGCTGAGGGCATGTGAAGTGAGTTAGACAATCAGGAGACACACACACACACACACACACACACACACACACAATTAACCGGGTGTTACAGGTTCAGGGTTATGAATCAGAATGGGGGCAGGGAATGTTTTCATTCGTAGTAGCTACGAACACAAACATGATTTTCTGTTCTGTGTTTCAGTTCCGCACCTTTGACCCGTGTAAACAGCTGTGGTGCAGCCACCCGGACAACCCGTACTTCTGCAAAACCAAGAAGGGGCCGCCTCTGGACGGGACGGAGTGTGCTCCCGGAAAAGTAAGTTCATTTTGTTGCGACGAGGCCCAAAGGTATGTGGACACCAGTCAAAAAAACGCCTGGACACGGAGATACGGTTATAAACACGACTTAAGGCCGTTTTGCCGTCATATGATAAGCGATGAAAAGTCAGAGCAGAAGTAAGTCAGCAACAACCTTACGTAGAAATGATTTGTTTCTACTTGCCAGGCCTCTGCAGATGGTTTCAAGCCCATAGATGGTTTTCCTCAACAGTGGCGGTATTCTCTGAAACACCAGGGGGCGCTCAAACTAAACATTATGTGAAGAGGTCATCGAGGGTTTCCAAGAACGAGCAAAGACAAGAAATGAAACTCCTCAAAGCCGAGGAGGAATTACAATTTAACTGTAAATTAATTGTAATTTAATTGGATTAAATGAATAATTCATTACATTTGTCATGTTAGATGTTCATGGTCGTACTGTATCGCCTTTAAATAATATCCTGTAAAGAAAGGTCAAATATTTGCAACAACGAATGTAAATATAACGAAATGACAGTTTCAAAGTTGAATATCATGGAAGTATTTTAAAATGAATTTTCCGTCTTTCTAAAATGTATGCATTAATTACTTCTTAATTTACAATTTTTGCTTTTAACAGTTTTTGTAGTAGTCATTTGTGAAAATTTGAAAAATTCAAGCGCCGCAACGATGCCTGGAGCCTTTAGCACTTACCGCAGAAAATATGGTGTATCGCATATTCTGATATTTCTGTGTTTGGCTGACCTTTCCTCCCTCCTGTCGTCCTCTGTAGTGGTGCTACAAAGGTCACTGCATGTGGAAGAACCCCAACCAGGTCAAGCAAGACGGCGCCTGGGGCTCCTGGAGCAAATACGGCTCCTGCTCGCGCTCCTGTGGCACCGGAGTCCGCTTCAGGACGCGTCAGTGCAACAACCCGGCGTGAGTGGCAAACGCAGCAATCGCACACTTTGATTCTGTGAGGCGTGATGCCTCACAGAATCAAAGTGCATGACATGTGCATGACATGTGCATGACATGTGGAAGTGTCTCAGGAAGTTGACTGAGGGGCAGACCCCTGCTGCAGTAAAATGAGGTTTTCTAAAGGGATGCTGGTGTGGAGACAATACCACTTTTGTCCACAGGGACCGCCAGAATCAACACAAAATACATTTCTAGGAGTGGCTTTAACCAAGGAGGTTTAGTTTCCTAAAATAAATGTTTTTACAGTTTTTTAAATACACGTAGTTAGATGTTGAGATTTATAATACTCTCACTGTCTCAGAGTGTAAGTGGGCTGATTCAGAGTACTCTGAGTAGGAACTTCGTAAATCCTTTTCTTGCAGCAGGCTATAATTCACTCCCGGTAAAGACCACCATTTTCATACAGTACTTTATCAGCCCAGTGGTAAATCACTTCATTTGACCTGTTAACACCCTTTCCCTAATTGTCATATGCCCCCTGCACTTTTAGGCTCAGATTGAAATATTGCAGGTAAGCCTGCAAAACCTGTGGAGGACAGGCTTGTTCATTACACATTACAATATCATGATGGTCACCTCACAGAGAAAGGATGTATAGTAAATCAATCACTCCATAGGTGGGTAATATTACTGTATATAATATAATAATATAAGGATGGTTTCGTCTGAGAAGCCGTCATTGGAAACTGTTATGAAAAGGTCAGGCACTTAAAAAAATATATATACTTGGCAGGTGATTGGATGAACCATCTGTCAATCAAACTCTTACCGAAACCCAGTTAGGAGAAGATATTAGACATTATTACATTATTATTATTATAGAATTACATTCTTTACTGTTCTTTCAATGAAGAAATATTCACCAGTTCTGATATAAATGGTGCTTTTGCAGCTACGCTAACCTCTTCAGAAGGCCGTAGCTCCTCACAGGACACCAATTGGAAAAATAAGATGGGTTTTCGTATGATATGAGAATAAAAATGCAGTGCGAAGTAGACATCCGTAAGCCGTGACAAACACAGAGGACTCCAAAGAGGGTGAACAGCTTAAAAAGCAAACTCCTAATAGTCGTAAAAGTTTCTCCCCAGCATTTTTCAGGCAGGATTCACTCTCTTATTCTGAGTTTCAAAAGAAATACTCAGTCTGATCAGCTCTGATGTTCCTCCATTCCCTCCTCCAGGCCCTCCAACGGGGGCCAGGACTGCCCGGGAGTGAACTACGAGTACCAGCTGTGCAACTCGGACGACTGCCCCAAGCATTTCGAAGATTTCCGAGCCCAGCAGTGCCAGCTCCGCAACTCCCACTTTGAGTTCCAGGGCGCCAAACACCACTGGCTGCCCTACGAGCATCCCGACGGTAGGCCAGAAAAATGTCAACAGATTGTTTCAATCCGGCGTTTGTCCCAAAACGGAAAACAATGAAAGTCGACATTTGGACCAGACTCTTTTCTCCAAAGGCGACTTTTTCAATCGTGCTGTGTGTCTGCTTTTCTTTGTGTTCAGTTTGTCTATTCGCTCCCTTTCGCCCACTCTCTCTCTTCCCTGTTTTAGTCTCTCAATCGCTGCACCAGCATGCAGAGTTAAACACACCATCCACGCTTTAAAATGCGCTAGCCTTTCGCAATCACTGCGCTTCATCAGACTTTGCTCCATGCAGCTGTTTGGCCGTTCATTTGCCCCTAAATTGGTCTCGGTGGGGGGGGGGGGCGGTGAGATGGTAAAGTGTTTTTTTTTTGGAAGGGAAAGAGCTTTTCTAAAGAGTGCAGTGCATTTTGGTCCAGCAAACTAAATATTCCCCGCTTTTAGTGAATGGTGGGGGTTGCGACAAACCTATGCCAAATCAAACATGCCTACACGGGAACAGCCGAAAGAAGAATAAGTAAAAAATTTGGGATCAATAGAAAGTCCATGTGGTTTTATACAAGGACATATTTGTGAGTTTGAGGTTCGATAACAATAAATCTCAGATTGGTGCGTGTGCACAGATTACTTTAGTGAGATTCATCCTTATGTTCTTATTTAACAGATGAAGAACGAGAATACTATTTACAAATGGACCAGTTACATCTTTCATGCCTTTACATCATTTCTTACATACTTTCCTAAGTAAAAAATATCTCATGTAACATTTAAAGCGCCGGCGGTTGTGAGGCGCTTTAAATGTTACATGAGATATGTTTTACTTAGGAAAGTATGTAAGAAATGATGTAAAAAAAAAACAAACATTCATATTTGATGAGATTTTGCCAAGTTGGATTTTCTTCCTAATAATATTTTTTACAACCATCTAATAATCTGTTGTCTCGCAGGCAACAAGAGATGCCACTTGTACTGCCAGTCCAAGGAGACCGGAGACGTGGCGTACCTGAAGCAGCTGGTGCATGATGGGACGCGATGCTCCTACAAAGATGCCTACAGCATCTGCGTGCGCGGTGAATGTGTGGTAAGGTGTTTTTTATTTAGACCACGTGATTTTGGCAAGCCGCATCAGGCAAATTAGCGGTTATGGGCTGTTTGATTATCGACAGCTCTAAATTACACAGCGTGACATCACTAAACTGAACACTCAGGCACAGGTTTGACTTTGAACGTGCTGATTGGAGCCAAGGGGCAGCGTTTTTACACACTAACTATATAATATTGTTTTGATTTGTTCCTAACAATGTGTCCTGAGACAGCAGGATTCAATCAAAGCAGAATGTACACATGAGTAAATAAGTACTCCTGTTGCAGCCTTTCTTTTCCTTTTTCATTTGCTGCTGCTTTTCCACAATGTCTTCAATGTTTACAGGAGTTTAGGAGACATACATCACAGCGACAAGATTTTGGCCACTAATTGCCGTAAAAGTAAATGATAACAACTTTTTGAATGTGCATTTCCAACTGTGTTTGAGAGACATTTTGAAGGAGTTGTGAAAAACATTTTTAAAAGGTGCAAGAGTCAACATATATGGTACCCAGCGGTGGAAGAAGTACTCACTTCTTTAACTTACACTTCACAGTGCAGACATACAAGTAAAACTCATGCATTAAACATTTTATTGAACAAAAAGTGATATAGTATGCAGTATTATAAGTATTGATGTAAGCATCCCTTTAATGTTGCGGCTGGTGAAGGCAGAGCCAATCTTTACATACTTTATAAACTGCTGAATCTATGATAATACATCGTCAATTGTTAATTATATTTTGTATTAATCTGATTAAAAGTAACTTCAGCTGTAAATGTATAAATGTAGTGAACTGAATCCGTCAAAAGTGTACATCAGGGCAGTACTTGGTGAGTAAATGTATTGAGTTAACTTCCTGATAAACTCATATCTATATAATGAGTTCACTGGCTCGCAGTGGTCAATTTCACAGTTTTTCCATGGACCAAACCGAACCGCAGCTCATCTGTGTAATTGTTCGCTTTGTTCTCCAGAAAGTCGGCTGCGACAGAGAGATCGGCTCCATCAAAGTCGAGGACAAGTGTGGTGTCTGCGGTGGGGACAACTCCCACTGCCGCACCGTTAAAGGGACCTTCACCCGGACGCCAAAGAAACCTGGTAAGAGCTCACTAAGCCGGTTCTGCAGACAGTTCTTTTAAAAACCACAAAGAATATCTTTTCACATGAATGATTTTTTTTCCCAGTTTCATGCTTTCTCAACTCCAGATGACGAATGTTTTCCTATCCGCGATCTCAAAAGATCATTTAAAGGTTATAGGGGTCTTTTTGGGCCCTTCCTTGACCCAGGGCTGCCGAAGGTCACTGGTTCAGCTGTCCAGTGCTACACTTTGGTAAAAGAGCGATGGCCATGAGCTCGCCAATCCATATATCTTCACATAGCAAATAGTTGTTTGCTGGTATATTGATTTGATATATATTGACTTTGAATAGAGAACCTTTAATGGAACTCGCACTGTTTTTCTCTGCACTGAACAATGCACTGCACTGAACAATAATTACTAAAGGCTTTTGATTTGAACGGTCCAGATTTTAGGACATTAAAATGTGTCTCCATTACTTTGAGGAGAGCATTAGCCGAACAGATTCAACCCATTAGCAGCACGCCACCCTTTTAGAATGATTTTTTTTTTAGCTTTCCACTGGCTCCCTCAATCAATTATTTTTTTTTTTATTACTTTTTACTAGTTCTTCTTTTCTGAAAGTTCAGCAGAGAACTCTTCAACAGACGCTGGGTAGTATCGGCGATGTTGACGACGCTTTACAGGTGTCATTTTTTTTAATCAGGATTTGTCTCAGGATATCTGATTTTGTGATTTGATTTCCGCTCTGTGAACAACACAAGATGACAACGCGGCAGTCGTAATGTTTTTTTCTTAAAAAAATGACACACCTGTCACCCGGACTGTGATGGAAATGGACAACTGTGCAGTGTTTGTAATGATTCCATCTCAGGTGCATTCATTGAAAGCCACGACTGAGACCACCGAGGTGTGAATGAAATTGCCATCCACCTCCCGCAGATCTCCACGACCATTTCTGCTCACTCGTCTGCAAAGTGAGCGTCCTCAATTAAATATAAATGAGCCTGTAGGGAGGGCGCAGTGTGACGTGAGTCTGACAGCCGTCACTCCGAACAGCCGGGTGCATAGGGATTAAGGCCCTTATTGATTAGCAGAGAAGCAATTAAGCCCCTCTTTAATTGATATAGTTTATTTATGTATTTTTCAAATGTATGTTCAGGAACAAAAGTGTTCTTTCCCATCCTACAAAGCTTCCTCGGGTTATCTCCCCTCTGCAGCCACACACACACACACACACACACACACACACACACACACACACACACACACACACACAGTGTGCAGTGTTGCATGAGTGTGACTAAATGGTTAATTTCCTTTTTGAAAAAATATTTGTCTTCACGTGGACCGCCAGCGTGAAAAGAAAAAAATAACTTGACGAATGACCCGTTTACTTGAGCGGTTTCACGATGCCCTCCGCGGCCTCGTCCGTCCTTTACACTTTTTATTGACGCGACGTGATGTCGCAAAGTCAATAAAGAGCATCGGAGAATAAACAGAAAAGTGACTCTCTTGAGAGCCGGGACAGGAAGGCTTCATGAAACCGTTTCAGGACTGTTTTGTTTGTTTGTTTCTTTAACATCTCAATCTCTCTTTTTAACCACTCACCTTTTTTAACAGGGAAACAGTTAAGCAAGAGAGCCCAAAAAGAAACCCCATTGTTGGAAAACCCAATATGCAAGTATCCAGTGTCACTGAAACCCTCCCAGCCTCTTCTCTTAGCAGCTTCTGAGCAACTTGTAGTGCAGATGGATGCCTAACGCTGTAGAGACGAGTGACACAAGCTGCTGTTTCCTCTGTTCCTTGTTACTAATTAAGTGTCTATTTAGGTCTGACTGTTGCTACTGTTCCCGGTTCATTATCCAGTCAAGTCTCTAGAACTCCGTACAGGAAGTTGTCTTCATGTGTGTGGTAATTTAATGTAAATTGCTTCAACAGCCTAACAAACTAACTTTAATGTCAGAAGTGTCACATTAAACCGACCTGCAGACCTTTGAAGGAAATCTGGGATGTCGTTGGCTATTTACTGTCCGATTGATTGAACCTCAACTGGCATTGCTGATGCTTACTTCAACCCAAGCGTCCACCCCCAACGGGTCCAGCTTGTCTGCAGTATTTCCTATCATCAGTCCCCCCCCCCCAAAAAAACGTCTTTGATCAAACTGTAATTTCTATCGAGCGGCTTGTGGTTTCAGAAAATTGGCTGCCATCCCAAAATGTTCTCTCGGAAGCGAGAGGGAATTTTTTTTTTTGTTGCCTTGTCGTCTTCGGCATCCTGCAAAGTGATTCTCCACCTGTTGCAACCTCGAGTGAACACCCCTCCCCCGCGACAGCTTGCCAGCGCATTCATTACCACAATCATTGCAGCGCCGGAAGGCTCCGAGTGTTGGGCCTGCCTGTCAAATCCAAGGGCGAGTAATTACAGCGCTGCAGTTCGGCCCCGGTGATTGACATGTGCTTCCCGATGTGAATTCCTATGGCCCCTCTAGGCTAATTAATATGCTTCCACTGTAGGTGGCGTTGGAACGGAGCGGAGAGGAAAACGCTGCGAGACCCAACTAACCGATTCCTTTTATTTTGAAGGGAGGACCAGAGGAGCCTTCTCTTTGCCCAAAGGAGCACGAAATGTGTTTTTGAATGAAACTGAAGACTCTAGAAATATACTGGGTGAGTCACGGTGGGTTTGCAAGTGGTGGACATCCGCGACGGAAGACCTTTTGCTGCCCTGTAGTCTGAAGAAGAAAAAAAAGAAGCTGTTACTTGTGCCTCAATTGAAACGTGGCCGAAGGCATTCACATCATCTCGGCACGTGATCAATATGACGGATGAGAAGGGGGAGTTTCGGTGCAGGTGGATGTGAATGAGCGGCCTGTTTTCAATGAGTTTCACCCGCGGGCTTCTACGGCGAGGAGGAAAGCTGACAAGTAGTCTTTTTTTTTTTTTTTTACCTTTTTCTTCCCTCAAACTCCCTTCTAACATCTTTGTAGAGCAAAGAGAAGCGGACTTCTGATCCATGCGCGATGTCCACCGCTGCAAACAAAAGAACAGATCATCCCTGTATCTGCTTAACTTACCTTTCTGTGTCTTTTATCTCCCCCTCCTCCCCCTCTGCTTCCGCCGCTGCTGCAAACTTGGCAAAGGCTACCTTAAGATGTTTCTCATTCCTCCTGGAGCTAGACATGTGAGCGTCCAAGAACACGAGGCCTCCCCTCAGATTCTTGGTAAGTGTGACTTCCTTAACACGAAACACATGTTTGAAAAAAATCAAGAGGAGAGATATCGCCACCCTCCCCATGATTTTTCCCGGAAGACGAGTGGGAACATTTGCTGTAAAAATGACAGATTGTAGGCTTTGCATAATGTATTCCCTGCCACCCTTTGAGGCGGAGAAAATGATTCTTCATGAGGCTCATTCATCATTAATCAATCTGTTTAAGAGAGCTTTCGAGATTCAAATTAGCGGCGCTTTTTCTCTCTCGAGTGTGATGAGGTGAATACAGTGTAGTGAAGAATCAACATGATTCACGACCAGTAGAAAGAAAAATGCGAGAATTCAGAATGAAAACATCTTCATATTCATATTTGAGTGCTGCCGATTGGCTGCCAATCGACACCGGCCGGTTTTCAGCTGATCAGTTTCATATTTTCTGTGGTGAGTAGGGGAGGAATAGGCCGTGGTGGCAGAACCAAAAAAATATGTGCAACAACTAACTCAACCGGACACTTATTTTATCATAGTTTATTCCCATCATTCTGCTCAGAGTCATCACAGTGACTCTGAGCAGCAGCTAACCGTAACAGAGGTTTGCATTGACTTGCATTATTATGTGTTCAAGAGTATGATTGACATTATTATTGGGCCCCCATTTGGCATAACCTTTCATCAAGAGTCTCCCGCTGCTTTCTGTTTCAACATTGATTTCCTTTAATAATTATGCTTTGAGTTTAACGTCTCAATAAAGTAGTTATGTCAAAATAAACCATATTCCCTGAACACTAATTAAGTTGTTAACGACGTAACTCCATCCAAAACAGAGTCAAACTATATTTGTAAGGCAATTGTTTTCTTTTCTTTCTCTGATTGTGTCAATTAAGGCAATATAAAAATGATTTTCAATTTGATCGGCAAAAAAATAAATAATAAAGTTAATACTGCCTTAATCGATTAGAGGACAGAAAACAATTTGAATGATATAAAGTCCTTATGCTTTTTAAAGTCTAACGTTTTAGTACATCATCTTGTTGAGTCGGATGTGACTCATTGTTTGTTCTCCTTTTAGCTCTGGTTGGTCCTCATAAAGTCCGTCACTCTAATATGTTGACAAACTGGTCTCTAACTGTTTGTGTCCAAAGTGTCATCGTGAGTTCATACCGTATTAATATAAATAGACTGCTGCTGTAAATGTACAAACGCAACGTTTAAGCCCTACAAAGTTGATTCGTAACAACAGGTTGGCCTCTGAGGCTTCAGGAGGGGAGAAGTCGGCATCGACCTCCTCGACCATGAGGCCGGCGCGTGTTTTACATTTATGCCGCAATAGAGGGGAGGAGACGAGAAGTGAAGGAGTTTGAAAAAAAGACCAGTGCTTTGACAGACAGTCGACCGAGAGAGGAGCTTGTCAGGTATGACAGTCTTGTTAGGAAGACTCTGAGTGTAACTGCATATTCAAGTCAAAATAGTTTTGTTCACATATTTGGCCCCGGAAGACTTTGGGGAGAGTGAACGCTTTCCTCATGTCAGTGGAAAATCCCTCACAGTCTTTTCTGTCACCTGAGTGCTAATAAGGAAGAACGTCTGCTCCGAGCCATCGTTTTTTTAAATTAAATTATTATTTATTTCCTGCTCTGGGGTTATTACCTGATATAAAAAAAATAAAAAGCCGCTGGAGGTGACAGTCACCTTCCATTGTTCCCACGTAAACGCACAAATCAAACTGAAGTTCATTGTGATGCGTTTCGCTGCCTTATTACAAGGTCTTTATGATGGAAACCATGCCGTCAGAAGCTCTAAATAATTGCTCATTACCTGTAATTTTCCCTCGTTCCCCCTCGTTCTGTGGGTCCCTCGATACGCTAATGATAGGCACGAGGAATGTTTCTAGCTCGGCCTCCAATCCAGTTTACTAATTTATTAATGCGGCGTCAAATCATAACGGAATGATAATCTCTTTTCATATGGAGCCGGTCTAGAAGCACTCCATTATTCCCCCGTGTGGGTGGGGGGGGGAAGAGAGAGAGAGGGGGAGAGAGAGAGAGAGAGAGAGAGAGAGAGAGAGAGAGAGAGAGGGGGAGAGAGAGAGAGAGAGAGAGAGAGAGAGAATTTTATCTTCATCGAAAGAAAGGAAGAGGAGGAGGATTCCAATAGAAAGGAAAAGGAAAGAGGTGTGTGTTTATTTGTGGTACCACAAATGGGGTTAAAACCAACAGTGGGGACCTTTTTTAGTCCTTTTATTCATGCGCATTCATAAACTGTGTAATTAAAGCGATAAATAATCATCACATTTATTGACTAGTAAAAAAAAAAAAGAAGCTGCGCAGCTGTTGTTTTACAAAGACTGACGCTTTGAATAACAGAACATCCTGCAGGAACTTTTAGTTTTCAGTGCAAACTAAATGCGTGACCTCGCCCTCGAAGTGTGAACGGAGGCTTGGAAAGCACTTCTTTTAAAACACGCACAGACCTTTCAGAAGTAGAGAAGGAGGGAGATGCACGTTAACATCCACGCGCCTCGTGTGCAAAATAGTCTTTGACACGAGGAAAAAATACAGAACATCTTCACGCCTGAAGAACCTGAACACGCCTCCCAATTTACCCTTTTGAGGAACTTTACTCGAGTATTTCCACTCTACTGTTTTTCAGCATTTTTACTCTACTACATTTGACAGATTTAGCCGCAAATTTTTCAGATGGGAGATTTTATACAAATTAACACTTAGTTAAGTATATTAGATACAACAGACTCTTAATAATGAAGCCAGTGGTCACCTAGCTTTTTTGATTTTGGACCACTTTGAGAAAAACAGTGACTAGTTTGAGCTCGTCGTCACATTTCAGATGTCGACGAGTTTCAGATGTCAACGCGTCCGGGCCGTCCGTCTAGTGAACACGATATCTCAGGGACGCTGGATGGAAATGCTTCAAATTTGGCACAAGCGTCGACTTTGACTCAGGGATGAACTGATGAGAGTGGAGTTGGTGCTCAAATCTTTTGGCCATAACTCAAGAATTCATATGCTCATTAAATAAATTTCACAAGAATAGGATAAAGCGATGACATTTTGGACAGCCATGCATTGAAACAAGAAACATGCCTGGTTGCCGGAGGAATACAACCCGTGAGGCGGTAATTCTATTTTGAATAACACTTAAGGCTCAAATGATTCAACTTATCCACACATGTCTCAAAAAAATGAACCCCTGAGATCTATCTTGTGACCCTTTGGGCTGCGACCGCTAGTTAACTCTATAAAGTATTCAAAACTAGCTCCACCTCGAGCAGCGAAAACAGTACAACGCTGTTTCCACAATATTGACAATCTAATAATGTTAGATATGATCAAATGTGAGTCAATGTAGAACCAGCACTTTGACTTTTTGCGAATAGTACTTAGTACTAATATAAGTAGCTTTTTGATCGCAGGACTTTCGCTTCAAACGGAGTATTTTATCGTGCAGTATTTCTCCTCGAGTAAAGGATCTGAAAACCTCTTACACCACCACTGTTAGTGATTACCCAGCATTCCTGTAAAGTAGGTTCATAATAGCACCCGCACTTTGTGGAGAGGGCTGTGATCTCCTGTGATGGATCGTTCTCCAGCGTTATCATAAAAGCTGAAAGGCCCAGAGTGAGAGAGTGACTGTCGGAGGGAACATTGGCTCTATGCTTCAGGAAAGAGCTGGACGTTGCCTCCATCTTCACAAGGCATCGATCAGTATTTGATGTCCTTAAGGCGCACTTTATTTCCACCAAAATGTTTTTTTTTTTTTACTTTCCACCGCAGAAGCTCCTTTTTGTAAAGATTTCATCAACAGTGCACATCTGGTGCTCGATGAATCTCGCCTCTGTCAAATGTTTAGCATCAACATTGTCTCTCTCTCTCTCTGTCTCTCTCTCTCTCTGTCTCTGCTGTAGTTTTGCGAACAGCATCCATCTTTCCCGTCACTGTCATTATCTGTGAAATGACATGTGCTGATGGATCACAGAGACCATTCTCACTTGCTTACACTTCCGAGGACGAGCGGCCGCACCTAGCTTTCTGCTGTTTGCTCGGCATTCCTGTCAAAGTGTTGACGATAGATGATCGGCATTTATTCATAACGCCTGCAAAGGAGGAAAGGATGCAGGTCGTCACTCGAGAACTTGATGCAGATGCACAATAAGAAACAGTTCATGGTTCCACCTGCTTGTAACAGTTTAAAAGGGAACTTTGGTTAACAACTGAATTTTGCATTGCATTTGTCTCATGCAAGAATTATTCAACTGTTGAACAGTTAAAAAGTCAAAAGCTTCATTTAGTCAGATTTGATTCAGGTTTGCTGGGACATCAAATAAAAAAACTGTAATTTTACTGCTAACAGACCAAGCTGGCTCCTCTCCATCGCTCAGCGTAGTGACCGACGTGAGCGCCGGAGGAAACCATCCCTTTCGAGGAGACATGTGGGTTCCTTAACCCTAGAACACTAACGTTAAAAATAGTAACACCATCACTAACGTCGGGTATATTTCACCCGATATAATGTACCTGATAAAATATACTTCATCAAAATATATTAAAATACAACAATACAAGGCAAGTTGAAGTACTCTTCTTTTATTTTACCCTATAGAACTTCTCATAAAACGAAAAACAGGTACCCTAAAAAAAGGCTCAAAATCGGGCGAAAAAATTAGGGAATCGTCAATCAAACATGAATATAAATAAAGGAGCTATGAACTTGTTCTTTGGTCCACCCGTTCCTGGGACATGTGAAAGTCTCTCTTCAATGTTAAAACCCATCTGAATTTCACAAAATCACTTGCCTGTTGAAAAAACAGGTATTGGAGCAGAGAGACACGCCTTCAATAACGTCTGTGAGCAGCATGAAGCTACACAAAGACCCACGCAACTCAGACAAAAGCAACACAATGTGTTCTAGGGTTAAGCATCCCCTAATTGTCACTCATTTGCATTTAAATGCATCAGATGTATTCAAGGCAGCTGGCAAACATGTCCGTTTCCATTTCAGCCTCATCTCCGAGACGCGCCATCAGCTCGGCAGCGCGTCGTGTGAATTCTAGCATGACTCAGACATTGTTCGGTTCAGAAACCGTTGCACAGCAGTTTGAGCTATTCCACAAAACCGGCCATTTGGGAGCACAATTTGAGCTTCTTTATTTTAGAATGTTTTTAATCTCTGTGAGATTTGTAATTGATAGAGCGTGAAGCCATTTCTTTGTCAGTGGCTCATAACCAAATGACTGATTACAGCGATCAAGAACCAGGCAACGGGGCATTACATCCTCAACGGGAAAGGAGAGGAGGTCGCGTCCAGGAGCTTCATCGACTTGGGCGTGGAGTGGAACTACATCATCGAGGACGAGGTGGAGACGCTGCACACGGACGGACCTCTGCACGACCCCGTGGTGGTTCTGGTAATGACTCCTCCTCCTCTGTCAAAGGCAGCTCATACTTGATTGGATTTTAGTTAATATAGTCACTTCTCTTGTTAGTAGCTTGGCTAAGAGCTGAGCGAGTTAATCAGAGCTGCGGGTCTGCTAATGACGGTTCAATCAGAAGAGACTTGTTTTAGAAGTTAACAATAATTTATTACAATTGCATGTATTTGAATAGTGCAAAGTCTTTGGCGATTGGACTAAGCAAGGGGCAGTGATGCTGATATCTGTGAAGGCCAGACACTTCTGGTGGTGGTGAAGAAGGGAGTTGCTGTAACCCGATGTTGAATGATGAGCATGGCTGAATGCTGACTGGGGGTGGAGGAGGGTCGCATCGGTTTGAGTTGAAATGACAACTGACAGCAAGCAGAGAGGAGAACCTATTTTAAAAGTTTGACAACAACGCTGTGATTGGCTTATGGAAACTGCGCCGACTCCAACTGGTTCATATAACATACACGCCTCCACTCAGCTGATGGAGTAATCACTGTGAGACTTAGAGACTTAGAGACTGAGCTTATGAATGAACCGGAGTGTAAAGAGTGTCTTCCTTACTGAATTTACGATTGAGCTTCATAATATACTTGACCTTGTGATCTCCATTTGATTTAACATGATTGTACCGCTATAAATGAGCATCTGATGACAAGTCTGACAGTAAAAATAGACCAGTGTTGGGCCTGGAAAGGTACATTATAAGGATCGCTGAATTGAAATCATCCAGTTGGAGGACATTGGAGAATACAGCAAAACAGCATCAATGTCTATGGAAAGCTCAGAGTTGGGGATAGTTTACATTTTTGGGCAGCCGATTGCAGCCAGAGAATACCAGCATCCAATCAGAAGACAGAGTCCTGTGACTGACCACAGAGAGATGAAAGGCTTACCGTCGCTTCCTGCTGTGTTTCCAGTGCAACACCAACGAGAGGTGACCTGTGTGAACACTTCTGTAACAGCAACGGTCTAAATCAGTCTAAAACCTTAAAATGTTCTTGGGGGGGGAGCCCCAAACCCAATATCTCCGAGTATCTTTGACTGGATGCACACGCTAACGTGTGAATATAGTGAGAACTGGCACACTTTCTCACACGGAAAGCACTGCCAAGAACTAAACATCTCTGTTCCACGTTTAAGCGTGCAAACACAAGCTAACCTGGCTGGTATGCACAGGCACGTTAGCGTGTGCACCCAGTGAATAAAAGATACCGTTCACAATGCACAAGCAGGATTTTGCATTCACTCCCTCACTCTCAATTCTAGTGAACTCTGTCTCTTATTTATATACTTGAACTTTGAACGTTCAAGTATGCTGTCTCAAAGGCCAGGCTGAAGTCAAGGAGGATTAAAATTACATGAAATCCAAACAATTGGAGCAGCAAGTCCCTTCTGACCACAGCAGCCTGTGTGCAGTGAGGAGAGAGAAAATGTGTAAAATAGTGATGGAGCGTGTGAGGAAAAAGGAGAAAACTCTGATTGCAAACTTCAACAGGTTTCAGACGTTCTCTTTGCTCGCAGAAGTAATTAAATGAAACAGCGGACAGGATTAAGACGAGGGTTATTAATGCGTCTTTGCCCAGATCTCTGAGCCGGAGTGTCATCATTGATTAATGTCTTTATTTAGGCTTTGTTGAGCTGATCGCTTTCGCGCTCACAGACACACAATGGTGAATCATTCAGATAATTATACATATTTAATTTGGCAGCGAATGGAGGATATAAATAAATTGTTACGGGACAAAGCAGATTTGCTTTGAAAATTGAATCAAATGTTATATTCCTGAGGCGCGCATTTATAATTCTTCACTTTCTGAATCATGTAAGAAGTATTTAGTGAGTCGTCTCCACCGTTCCATTGAAGCACAACCAGTTCAGTCCAGTAGAAAAGCTCTTTTTCTCCAGGGAACCACAGCGATGCTAATTCCTAGTGGGCCGACAAACATACGTCACCACTGCAGCACTCTACTAAGCAATGATGTCACAACTAAACGGTTGTACACATACTGTTGATTTTTTTTTTTTCTGCCTAAATCTACAGTTGCTGTTTGTACATTCAGTAATATTTGCGTGTTGATCCCTTAAACCCACAAACAGCACCACATCCCCTCTTCACGTTGCTCTGTTTGTGCCAGAAGCCATGTTAGTGCTTCCTTTATACTCATTTGGATCGAATACTTCCAGGTGGAGTGAGTCCCTGCAGCACCTGATCCAGAGGAACAGTCCAAGCCTTAGTCGTGAGCATGAACTCACCGAATGTCTGATCATTCCTGCCTTCAACCAATCACGCTCTCCTATTGACGGACAGCACTGATTGTCGAAATGATGGAAGCTGCTTTCGCAATATTTACCCTGTTTATTGAAATTCAATGCAGTCATTTGCACACACTTTGTATTTTAATGCAAATAAGGAAAGCTTCTTTCATGCTAATGTGTTTTTTTGTCCCTTTGATGGCAGATTATACCCAAAGAAAATGAAACGCGGTCTACTCTAATGTACAAGTACATCATCCATGAGGACTCGGTGCCTGTCAACAACAACAACGTCATCCAGGAAGACACGTACGAGTGGGCCCTGAAGAGCTGGTCTCCCTGTTCCAAGCCCTGTGCCGGAGGTACTTGAAGAATTAACATCCCATTAGGAAGACTTCTTTTGTTACTCTAACAAGTATATGGTTGTCTGAATATGACACGCCTTTCAGTGTGAATCCTTGTAATAGATTCTTGTTTCTAAGCAGACCGTATCATGGATCTTTTCTTTTTTTTACTTTTCTTCAAGCTGAGGCTGTTTCTTTTGAATTTAAAAAGAATGAATGAATTACTTTTATTTTCAGTTTGTCTTATATTAAAACATCTGTACTAATTTTTCTTTTAAGTGTTATGCATGTCTTATTATGTTGACGTGATGCCCACATATGAGAGGATCACGAATGATTGGTGGTGTTTGAGTAGGTAGGTACCGTGTGGCTGGCAGCACAGTGAGGGATCATTTAAAACCCCTCTATGAAGCTTGAAAACGATGGTGAGGGAACGCCTCCTTTAAAGATGGGTTGTTGTTTTAAGTAAACAAATACAGTCGAGGACGACCAGTTTATCGGGAGTGAAACATCCATGATTGTGAGGATTTATTACATTACATTGCATTTCATTTAGCTGACGCTTTTATCCAAAGCGACTTACAATAAGTGCATTCAACCATGAGTACAAACTCAGAACAACAAGAATCAAGAAAGTATAATATAAGTGCTATAAGTAAGTGCCATTTAAGTGCTATTCAAGGTACATTTGGAAAAGATGTATATTTAGTTTGCGGCGGAAGATGTAAAGACTTCATGCTATCCTGATGTCAATGGGGAGCTCATTCCACCATTGAGGAGCCAGGACAGCAAACAGTCGTGACTTTGTTAAATGTTTAGCTCTCAGTGACGGAGCTACAAGCCGTTTGGCAGAAGCCGAGCGGAGCGAACGGGCTGGGGTGTACGGTGTTACCATGTCCTGGATGTAGATAGGACCCGATCTGTTCGTAGCACGGTACGCAAGTACCAATGTTTTGAAGCGGATGCGGGCGACCACTGGTAACAAGTGAAGGGAGTGGAGTCGTGTGGGTGAATTTGGGGGAGGTTAAAGACCAGTTGAGCTGCTGCATTCTGGATGAGCTGCAGAGGTCGGATGGCACTAGCAGGTAGACCTGCAGGAGGGAGTTACAGTAGTCAAGGTGCAATGAAGGTTGTTATGATGGAGAAAGGAAGAGACTTGTCTGTAGTTGTTGACTTCAGATGGGTTGAGGGTGGGTTTCTTCAGGAGAGGCTCCTTCAGAGAGTGAGGCAAACAGCCAGCTGAGAGGGAGGTGTTGATAAGATGGGTGAGAAAGGGAAGAAGGTCAGGAGCATTAGACTGGAGAATGTGGGATGGGGTCAAGGGGGCAGGTGGTTGGGCGGGCAGAGGTTACCAAGGTAAGAGCTTGATTGGGAGACAGAGGGGTGAAAGAGGAAATGACAGGGAAGAAGATGAAGTTAATAGAAGTGTAGTAATAGAAGATGGATTAGTAAATGAGGAGCGTATGTCATCTATCATAGACGATGATTATCAGGCGCTAAAACACAAAGCAATATGAGAAAAGGAATCTTGCCCTTCTGGAACGTTATCACGTGACAATTATTTCATCTTTCACCAATAAGATCATCCTGTCACCACTGTAGAAGTACAGAGTTTGCAGTATAAAGTTATCTTTCAGAAAGAGGACAGTGCCTAGCTCAACTTGTTTCTCTCTGCGTCCCCTTTTCTCTGGGACATATGTAGAGATACATAATGCATTGTTGTCATATGCCTGAAAACAGGCTTCGGGCTGCATTGTGTTAGGCTAAAGTTAAATACCACATGTGCATATTTCTGGCTGTTTTTCGACAGGTATACAGCAAATCCGGGTTGTCCGCATGAGCAGACACACCTCTGATAGACACATAATAATGATCTTTTAGTTTAAATAACTTTACGAGACTCCTACATTGGAGCGATCAGAGTCAATTGATGCCAACTTTGCAGTGTATTTTCTGTTTGAATGAGGTGTTTGGTTAAGTACATACAAAAGGTTTTTCAGGAGATACTAATGACCTTAACCTTTTTGTGTGAAACAAGGTGAAAATACTATACTTATTTCAACACTTTGTAAAATCATTGAAACGCATCAATACTTTTTAAACGTTAAATGTTGTCTAAAATTGCCAACATGTAAATCAGAAACTGTCTGGAGAATGAAAATGATTGATTGAATTATGTTTCACAGTTTCTTTACATTTTCACTGCTTCTGGTTTTATGGATTCCACAAAGACTTGTACGCTAAAGTCTTCGCTTCCTTTTCAGGGTTTCAGTACACCAAGTATGGGTGTCGAAAGAAAGGGGACACCAAGATGGTCCATCGGGGATACTGCGACGCCGGCAAGAAGCCCAAACCCATCCGCAGGATGTGTAACCTGCAGGACTGCACGCAGCCGCAGTGAGTACAGACTCCACGACTTGTGCCAATTACAGATTCTGCAGTCTATTAAGATTTAAAAAAACATCAGCTACTCTTCCACTGCAGTGTGTGTGTGTGATGTAGTGGGAATAGTGAGAAAACAAGTACTTAACGCCCAGAAATCATTTTTTATCAAGATGGAAACGGGTTCATTTGTATTTCCGAGCACTTTGTCTTTTGACTCTTGAGGTATAAAAGCAATTCCTTTGCTCTTTACAGATCTGTCAGTACAGGTGAGTCCTAGCTAGAGTCGAGCAGTGTGGGTAAAATCCTCCCTCATTGCATATCTCACGACATTGCAATATTAATGTGCATTAACGGGATACGTTACACTTTCTGGAAAATCAACTGAGAAACAGCGAATACAAAAAGATGATTCATTCTGATCCTAACTAATCCAGCCAATGAAATACAAATCACAGAACTGCATCACATTGATGCAAAATCATATAAACATGACCATAAAGGAGTCCTGCTCACAATGGGGTCATAAATCCAGGGATATAAAAGGATAGGTACCAAATCATAAACATTAAAGTAATTATCAAATCCATATGGTCTCATGGTAAACAGTAGAGTACATTATTATATTACCATTCCAACAGAAATCTAAACAGATTGTTGTACTTCAAAGTTTCCACACATTCTCTAAAAATCATCACATAAACCTTCAAAATCCAGTGGAAACTGTTTGAAAAGGGGCAAGCACTTAAAAAAACATACATGGCAGTTGATTGGATCAACCATCTGTCAATCAAACTCTCCCTGTAGCCAGTTGAGAGAAGAGTGAAAACATGTTTTCCATCGAGAAAAGACTTCAGTGACTTTCTCCAGCTCTGATATAACACGCCTGTAAGCCACGCCCCTATCTGCCGGTCGCTCCTCACAGGACGCTGATTGGTCCGTGCGCTGGTTTACCAAAACTCAATGGCATTACTTGAAGTGTGAAGGTTGATTTCCATGATTTCCTGCTGCAGCAGAATGAGAACTTTAACTCGGGGGAGGCTTATAAACTAACTATTTTTTCGCAATTTCACACAATTCCGCCTTTTAAATGACTGATTTGATGCAGAGAAGTAGGCTCAAATGTTATTTTCCAGCGACTAAGTATTGCACTTTCATAAAGACATTTGATTCAAGCGAGAGATTAGAGTAGAATATTTATAATTAAAACAACAGAGGCCAAGACGTCCTCACTTTCACACTCTTTGCGTATTAAAAGTGGCAGCTAAATTATTCAGCCATGATTAAACTGATTTTCTAGCGTTGTCGCTACACTGGAATACAACCAATGAGTCCATTTCCCAAAAGATGTTTTTCCACTCTTTATTTTCAAATGTCACAGTAGCTTTAGTAGTTAAGATTAAATCTTATCACATGGGGAAGCTGCTAACAGCAATAATGTATTTTTTCCCTCACACTAGTTTGAAGTTATTTGGGAATAGCCAGTAACTCTTTATCTTACAATTCCCATGATGCAATTCCATAGCATCGTTCATCAGACCCTCCTTGTCTGAATCACATCCCTCTCAGTTTGTCAGTGTTTAGAAAAGTTCCTCATGAGCCACAGAAGACATTTTTAAACCATAGTAAAGTGATCATCGTGTCTAAAAAGAGCCTTGTATTATTATTATTATTATTTATTATTAAAAGAACAAACTCATGCACATACTGTATTTTGTATTGTGAATGTTCTTATTGTTGCCCAGAAGAGCTACCAACCCTCAAAGTGTTTAATTAGTTTGGATTTTAATGCAAGCTGTTTGTGTCCCATGACAAATTAAATGCTGACATATTTCCACCCTGATAATAATTGAATCTGGGGAGACTGATGTGTTGTGTTCAGCTTTGTTAAAAAAATAATAATATCAGCAAACACACAGTTGTGTCACACATTCAAGTGGCAGCTACTGGGACACACGTGAAATACAGACTATAACACCTTAAATGGGAGGCCAGGTAGACAACTGCCAGGGGACCCCTAATTTAAAAGTGCCCCAAACAGCTGTTGTTGATGTTTAGCAATAACAAATATTCAATCATGTCACTATTCTAAGTCATTGTTCCCCAAATATAACGTACAAAAGGCCCCCAAAGCACCTTAAAAAATATGCAACTCAGCTGTACGTGCTTCTACTTGATGAAGAAATGTTATCGGCTATGTTGGAGATATAGAATTCCAAAATATAACAATTAAAATATAATGCATTATTAGTCATTATCATCTTCGTATTGGAAGCTCCAGCTTTAAGTATATTTAAGTACATTGTGCCTCTCTTTCACTCTTGAAGTAATCATTTGAATGCAGGCCTTTTACTGTACGGTATCAATAATACTCTTTTCGTAGTCAGTAGTTTTGCTTCAATACTTTTTCTACCACTGCTCGCCAGGGGCCTTTTAATCTTTATATCTCCCCCTGAAAAGCACACCTAGGTCTGGAAACGGTGAAGTACAGCAAGCAGAGGTCCAAACAGGCATTGGTTGCTTACTTTGAAGTAGAGCAAGGATTCAATTGGCGGAGGTATTTTGCTGGCGGTAACGCTGTCAGTGTTAGAAGTTAGTATCAAGTCATACGCTGGTGAAATACAGTCTCTTTTTTTTTTTATATTGTTTTCCCTGCTTTCTCGCGGTCACACCGCTGAAATACTCTCTGCTTCGGGAAGTGAAGATGAATGTTGGTTGTAGAGTGAACTGCAGTTATCGAGCCCGATGTCAAAGTTAATTAATATTGGTCGTCTAAACTGCACCACATTGAACAAAAGCGCTCCCTCGGGCCCCCAGCAATGCACCAGCCACACCGGACGAGCCAATTCCTTGCTTTATTATAGTACGATGGTGCGAAAAAGTCTTAATGTAATGGAGTCATTAACTCAGTGTTAAGTAGTTCAGATATATTCATCAGCTATTCCCCTCTGTGCTGCAACTCTGAGCAGCGGCATTGATCGTAAACGTTAAACCCGTCTCCTAATGTTAGTTTTAGCACTTTGTTTAGTAACACCATGGATTCAAACCCTCAGAGATGGAGTTAAAGCCGATGAGTCTCTGATCACAGCGGTGGTTTTACACCATGCAAGATCCCGGAGCGGGTCTAGTTCTTACCAATACGACTTGTGAGGAGAGCGCCAAGTTGTGTCGCGAGAGATCCATCAAAGAGGTTTCAAATGTGGCCCCCGATACTGTAAAAACAATGGTAGCTGGATTAGAGACGAGATAAAGGGAGATAAAGGGAGCGGAGAAACAGCCTCTCTGTGTGAAAACAAACTCAAGCTGTGTGTAGCAGCTGCTGTGCTCTAAACAGCGGCAGCAGCAGTGTGAAAGTTACTAAATAAATAAATGTGGGGAAATGAATGTGTCGGATGAGGGGATGCAGTCTAAATGCTGGGGCCGTGACAGAAAAAAAATGCCCTGCAGGTGAAAGAAATGGATGCCTAAGCTGATTAGTGACGGAGAGCCGCAGCCAGAATCCTCCACCCCAAAAAGCGGCTTCAGTTTAATCAGGCAACTTCATGACTCGGAGATGATGCAACTTAACGTGCCGAAGACCTCACAGAGCGAGCTAATGTCTGCCCGCCGGCTGTTCTGTTGAGCTTTAAACCACTGAAACACTCGCTCCCTGGTGTTGGTTGTGTTTCTCTCTTAATAAGGTCGGATTGACTTCTCTTTGGGATGTGCTCCATCTCAACAACAACAAAAAAGGGAATAACTCGTGGGTGGGGACTGTGTGTGTGTCTCATTTCCTTCGGCACAGACTGGATCACCACGCCTCCTGCATCTTAATGCACAAGCTAAACTGTAAAAGTGGTGTGCATGAGACTCTTTTGCCTGCAGAGGCTCTACACCCGGCAGTTTGATCCAGACTGAAATATGACAGGAATTATTAACTTGGGTCGCCGTGATATTTTTGTAGACGTTCGAGATCCCCAGAGGATGAATCTCACAGACTTCAATGATCCCCCTGATTATTCTTTTAGAGCCACCAGCAGCTCAAACTAATAACCGCCAGCATGTCAGCCACCTGGTGACAGTTTAAGGATCACATTTTATATATATATATATATATATATATATATATATATATATATACTGGACTGCAGTTGTTGTTTTTTTTGCAGGTTGGCGTGTCGCTACGGGCACTTTTATGCATATCTAACCTGGATGCATGTAAAACATTTCTAAACGCTTCCTGTTATTGCAATGTAATGAAAGATGAAGATGGTTGGAAGTCTCTCTCATTCCTGCTCTACCTTTCCTTTGACTCTTTGCACTCTTTGGTTTCTCGAGTTGGTCAGTGTGAGGAGACAGACCTTTGAAAAGAAAGGCTAATTTGCTCGATTGCTGGGCGGCTTTTCTTTTCATCATTTCTTGACTCAACCTTTTGCCTCCTGACTTGACCCTTCTCTCATCCTTGAGCTCAGGAAAGGTCTGAAACTTTGGGCAAACTTGAGAAGATTTCGGCAGAAGAGATGAGAAATGTCAAGGAGGAAATTTGGGACAGTGTGCCCGAACGAGATAAGATTACATTACTGGTGATGGTGTAGAGCAATATCAGGCTTTGGGGGGTGGGGGGGGGGAGCAAAGCTAAATAATATCATAGTACATTTGGTAGAAATTAGATTTAAAAAAAGGTGGTCTAAAACTTTGTGGTCACGGATCTCAGGGGCCTGAAAGAGAGGGGAGAAACTCTGCAGAGATCATGACGCATGTGATTTGAAGACAGGGTTAGATAGTCAAACAGCTGATAACTTCACAGGAAACCTGCTAATCGTTGCCCAAAATGTGGGCCCTCTACAACAATCAGGCTACAGAAGTTTCTCTCAGATAACTTGAGAAGAATCAGAAGAAAAAAAAATCCTTAATCCGGCTAGAATATTTGGTTAAAAAATGCTAAAAGTGTATCGTTAAAAAAAGTGGCCTTGAAATGTATAAAGAGTCAGTTTACGACGTTCAGAGACATCCACCCTGTAGATAAAAGAGGTTTAATTGCTGCACAATACTTTCAAAGCTTGTCATTGTAATTCAAAGGAATCAACAACTGCAGGACCTCCCTCTGTGTGGCTCACATAACGCGCTGAGAACAAAACGCAGACGGGTTTGTCAGTCTTAATGAGGAGTTCTGTAACTTTTGTTGACTTCGACCACTTCTAAAACACTGCAGTCTCTGAATGTTTAATGTCGGTGTGTACACAGCAGAGACAAGTTCACATCGCAGCCTCAAAAATACAGAAAAGTCCACTTTCATACAACCATTTTTTTTGGACACCGTTTGTTGGTAATATGGCACTCTCTGAGTTAATTAATGAAATCAGGATACACATTATATTAGTAGTATTAGTGCATTAGCAATATGGCTAAAAACAAGTCCGACAAAGCAGGAAAACACAAACAAAAAAACGCAGGAAAACACAAACAACCGCACGGCCAGACAAATAATAAGCCGAGAACATAAAGCCACAAAAAAGGCCACAAAAGTTTGTTAATGTGCTGCAGCTTTGAGATATCCATCGTTAAGATTTCTGCCACCAGCCCCGATGCACCACATTGTTAGTAGCGCTCAATTCATCCAATTCATCTAAAAACGTAGCAGGAAAAAACCCCAGCGACTTTCTTTCAAACGTGGTAAATTGTCACGTTTCGGCGGCTTAGATTACAATCTGATTTGGGTGAACTAACCCTTTTTAAAAAGGCCTGATTGATTGGGTTAGGGTGATTGCTCGCTAATTCTATGGAGCAGTAAAAGCAGAAGAATAGTAAGTAATTACTCTCCAAAGACAAAGAATGTTGCTTTCAAAGCAAACTTCTCAGAAGCAGACACTCAATTATTTGCTGCCCTGCAAAGAACCCCGAATTCATTACTCATTATTGGAACTGCTGTGTCTCCCTGCATTCAACAGCCCAGATCGGGTTGCAGGTCTTCTAAGATTGTAAGGGAGTGTTTCTTCTCACATGGAGCCCACAAATACCTCTAAGTGAGTGAATACAGGTGTTTTTTCTGCACACTACATCTGTAGTTTTCCCTTTTCTTGATCTTTTAAATCTCAACCACAATCCTCCAAGCTCTCATTAGGCTACAAGTCCCGCCACGTGAGCCTTTTCTTTGTGTTTATTCTGCTGCTAGATCATCTAAAAAGCAACTTGTGGAGGATCCGGGGAGAAGCCTGCTCAGTCCCAGCCTGTTAGGGAATTGAATTGAAGGGTGGAGGTCTGATCAGAGGTTTGGTGGGGGAGATTATCTCGCAGTGTGACGGCTTTACAGATTCAGACCCCGAATCAATCCGCCTCTCACCACACGGCAATGCTGTGAGATTACCGGGTTAGTGAGATAACTCTGTGTTCAACCCTTTAGGTTTCTGTCTCACAGGGATCCCTTAGCTTCTACTGAAACTAAAACTTATCAAAGAGGCAGATCGATATGAAAGGATTTAAAGGCAGGTTTATGTTTCCTTTCGAAGCAAAAAGTTTTTTCCAAGCAAAGATATCGGACATTTGGAAGTTCAACGTTATCAAACATGAGCGTGTTCTGCTTTTCTTTTCTTTTTTTTTGAGTACTGAATTTAGAGACCGCACAATTAATCGATTCATCATAAAAAATAATACGAGGATTAATCCATTTGGCCGAGTTTCACTTGAATGACTCAGACCACTTTGTTTTGGAAATGAAAACAGTTTTATCCCCACTGATATCGAAACACTCAAACTCGTGTTAGATAACTACGCCCCATAAGCGGTGAAATGTGGTTCAAATTTTAATTTTTTATTTCACTGGGTCTTTAACGTATGCTAGCAGGCCATGCTAGCAGGCTACCTAGACACTGTGGTCCTTTGTGCTAAATGCTAACATCAGCATGCTAACATGCAGCAGGGAAACATGCTGATTAGCACTATCTAAGTAAACATAACAGTATTTTATTTAAAGTTTGACCTGCTGGTGGCGCTACATGTAAAGTCAGTGGGTCGCCAATCTTCCAATTAATCCTGAGGGGAATGCGGATGTCCGAACCAAATGTCACGCCAATCCATCCAATAGTTGTTTAAACTTTTCACTTAAAACCACAATCTTGAAGGTGGAGCTAGACGGGAAAAGTGAGTGGATCACAAAGGGAAGAGGATTCCTCCACTGGGAACCATTAACGTCTGGACTGAAGTTGTGGGTGTGTGCTTTGATTTCCAGTCGACGCCGCGGCTCATCTCCCTCCCGGCCTTGAGGTTTTTTCTTTTTAATTATTTCAATCGTCTGTGACGTAGGCAGTGTGATTTCGATCACGGGTATGATCTGGTTCAGTCATCTTAAAGAAAAACACAGTGAAATATAATAAAGATCACTATACGTATATGACAGCATCTCACTGGTTAATGCGCCTGCAGTCAGGTGTTATTCAGTCAATGGCTGAATAACAATAATTATTGTCACCGGCAGTATCATGAGAAATTCGATGTGAGCTAAAGTGCTGCTGAATGATTTCAAGTGTAGTTATTGAAACAACTTTGCATGCCTTTATGCAGCAGTGGGTGGAAATATCTCCCCTTCTGTGAGGATATATCGAGATCAGATGATGGAGCACTTAACAGATTGTTTCAGGGAACTGTTCTCCGCATTGACGCTTGCATAGTTGGATGTCAATTTAGCTAAAGTAATTTGCATTTTATTTGTTTATTGAGTTATGAATTTGAGGAGACCGAAAAGAGAGGCTCTATTTATTCGTTTGGAATGAAGATGTCTGTAACTCTGATGTAATCTCGATGAGGTTGTTCGAGGAGTCGTCTATGTTCGTTCTGATGGATTCCTGCCGTTTAGAACCGATGGATTCATTTACAAAGCACTTCTACTCATGTAGGATTATGGATGTAGGACTTCTTCCGCCTCTAGTGTCCACATTTTGGGTATTTTTGTCACGACATAATCAGCTCAACCATGCCATAATACACACTCTTTGTTTCATCCAGATGGATCTCGGAGGACTGGGAGCACTGCACCAAAACCTGCGGCAGCCTGGGCTTTCATATCCGGACGGTGCGCTGCGTTCAGGGCCTCAGCGAGGGCACCAACCGCTCCGTCCACAGCAAGTACTGCAGCGGGGAGAAGCCGGAGAGCCGGAGGCCCTGCAACAGAGTGTCGTGTCCCGCCCAGTGGAGGACCGGAGCCTGGTCAGAGGTTCGGTACCCACGTGATTTTCTTTGAGAGACGACTCTAATGTTGAAGGGTCTTTTAGCCACAGATCCCTGTGATTGATTTGATGTTCAGCGTCATCTCGGTTCCAATTAACAGCTCACTTGCGTGATGTGATTTTTTTAATTTTTTGACAAGATCATGTATAAAGTGAAACATGAGGCGTCAGATATTTAATTAAAGGCAGTGTCATATCTCAGTGGAAAAGATGTCAGTTTGAGTTCTCCCATTTCGACAAATGAGACCTTTTGAAGCCATCAAAAAATCCAATAAATCCGACCTCCTGCTCAGTGGTGCAGAGCAGAACAGAGCTAACAAGAAGACATTCTTTATGCCGGCAGCTGATTTCTGTAAGCTGGTGTCAGATAATTTTTTTGATGATATGGCCCATCTTTATGTGGCGTAGCTCTTTATATGCACGTAGACGTGCATATTTTTGCACATAATAGTGAAATAACAGTTAAAAATGTGTATTAGGAAGATTGTGACAATAAACAATACATTATAATTGTGTTACTTCCAGTAGGGTTTGAACTGTATTAATTTATCTTGCATCAGTCACAAAACTCCTTTGGGCTACAGCTGCAGACCCGGCTTTACAGGAACAGTGTTGATCAGTGGTTCACTTTGATCTGTAGCTTTAGAGTCTGTCTTTATCTTTTTTCACCTGTTTTCAACGCTATATCAGTGTGACATCCTGGTAGGCACATTGTAGGCCCCTCCTGTCTAATTCTCTCTTTTTATTGATCCCAAAAAAATTGAGAATATTTATGCAGGGAGTGCCGATAATGACAGTGTGGGCTCCATGGAAGCTCTGACAGCTTGGCGGCTTAGCGAAGGGTAATTTCCCCTGACACGATTTTGGTATTCTTCAAACGTCATCGCTATCATGGTGTGCAAGTTGAAGTTGAGATGGCGAGATATAAAACAGAACGGCATTATAAAAAGGAAAATTCAAAGAGTGAAGAGCAGTAAGTGGCGGTATAAAACAGGCAATTAAAGTTTTTTTTAAAGTGTGAGTCATCGCAACCACGAGAGGTCCTTGAGCATGCAGCTGTAGCTCGCAACACAAAATATGAAGCAATGTGCTGCAGCAGAATGCGAGATCAGACATACTCAAACAATCGCCTCCTGGCAGAGGTAAAAAATAAAGTTAAAATGCCCCTTCTCAGACAAACTCTTAAGTCATGTTCAGAAAATCGATCCAGGCACGGAAAACCCTGATGTGTGCAGATTCCCTCTGTGAGGAATCCAGTCTGAAAAGGGGGACAGAAGTCTCCTTGCTGAGGCTTTAGCCAGGTCTGCTGTGCAGCAGGACATTTCTAATGCAGGTGGAGATTGAATTTCAGGTCGGGCTTGTTATCCCACCGCTTTTCTGACATGTGCTGTGGCCTGTGTGACATGCTCTATTTTTCTCTGCATGCGAGTGAGTCCCCTACTTTTTTTTCCACTCCTCCACAGTGCTCTGTGACCTGTGGAGAGGGGATGGAGAGGCGACTGGTCGCCTGCCGGATTGGAGATCAGTGTAACGGGGACAAACCGGAAACTGTGAGATTTTGCAGACCGGGAACCTGCCACGGTAAGCATGACATTTATTAAGGATACCTATGCTGGTCCTTTTTCTAAAATAGGTCTTCGGATCACTTCTGTCAACAATTTCTCCAAAAACATTTCCGTCTGGAAGTTTGCAGGTTTCAACTCCTTCACTATAAAATATGTATCGTCCCAACCTCCCAGTCGGTTTCCATTAGTTTCCGCATAGCATTGAAATCAATGGGCAGACCCTTGGAACTTACTGGAATGCATCACAGTGAACGTCAAGTCTGCATTAATTAGTTTTAAAGTTCTATTGTTGGGTCCTTGATGAAATTCATATTCCAATTTCCTTAAAATATTCTGTCCTTCAGCTCACAACAATAATACAACTTCTCTGATGAATGACTCCTTCATGCAGGTTTTATGAGTCTATGGCTGCAGTCCAATAGTCCTTTTCTGTTAGGAAGTTTCCTACCTGAGTGAAATGACCCAGAAGTACCTAAGTGACCACCATGATAAGTGCCGGTCGAATTCTCTAAACGCAAAGGAAAGGAGCTTCAATGCTTCCTTACTTATCTCCTTTAGCATAGGAAACACTGGATCTTGCTTTACGAAAGGAATGGAGATAATGCCGACCCACAATTCCTTGCGGCGGCAACATTTAAAGTGACGCAACATTCGGCCGTTCACGAGAACAAACGATCATGACCGACAAACACAGATCATGTAAATAACCGTTGCTATAACTTGGAAATACCTTCAATAATCTGTTAAACCTGCTGGCAAACTATGAATGTTACGTTTCTGAAAACTGCTGTAAAGTGATCAAACTGCTGTAAAGTGATCAAACTGCTGTAAAGTGATCAAACTGCTGTAAAGTGATCAAACTGACGTATTTGATATTCTCTCTGGTGTTGAACTGCAGCTTCAGCCCTCATTCTTTTATTTTATTTTACTTCAGTTACAGAAGCTTTAGTGAAAGAGTTAAACTGGACGAGCTCTTCAGTCAGAGTTTCTGATTATCATCTTTTTAATCAACTATTTTGTTACATTACAATAAAACACGAGTTGTGTGGTGTTTCATAAACTGTTGTCTGCATATTTTGATGATCAGATTATAATCTGCATATAAACCATAACAACATAAAGGGAGATGAGACACACTGTTAGTGGGAGAACGTATTTAGTTCAACAGTTTAGTAGCTTTGTACTCTGTGAAAAATACCTTGGTTTCACTTTCATATTCCTTCGTTCATTTCTATTCCAACCTCGTTAATAAAGTAATACTTTGAACCGGGTTGTTTGTCGTCTGCATGACGCAACACTGTAAGAACACACAATGTAGTCCATCTCCTGAACATTGTAGTTTCAACGCTGCAGACGACGTCACTAACATCCGGTCAATACATTCACACCTGTTGTGGGTAATGACTTACTGAGGATATGAATACGGGGGAATCATCCTGCAGCACATTTACACCGTTACAAGTAGAAAGGCAGAAAAGGAGAAACAGGAATTCTGACAAAAAATGACAAATGAAAGTCAGGAAGTTGGCCCAACATTTTTAATTATTTCTTATTTATTGTAACTTATTTATTATAATAAGTTTATAAAATAACACAATTGTCAGCGTAAACGGTGTTTATTATAGTACCGTTTTGTACTGAAAGGGAGCAATTCATGATACACGGCCCATTACCTTCTCAAAGAGAAAGCAAAATGCTGTGTTTGAATGGTTCACCTCTTTGAGGGACAACTTAAAACTTTTTTTTTTGTTGAAGATCTGTAATTTCACATAACATTTTTTGCCGCTGTAAATGGCTCCTTTACTTCCCTTGTGTGTTGCATTGATTAAAGTGAAGTCGATCAACAGCACAAAATAAAATACAAAAACCTTTTTCATTTGCATACTGACTAACTTTTAATGAGTCACGTTGTGTATTAACGTAACATTTTAAAGACTCCTCCAACATTGTGGATGACAATAAATTCTGTCTACTACACAATACAAAAACAGATTCCTCCTTTTGAATGGCACAAACACTTGGCTGTCAGTCTTTGATTAAACCTGCGCCCACTTCTACTCATCCTGTTTTGATCTCCTTGCCAGCGCTCACAGCTTCTCTGTGTGACACACTCATCGAGCTCACGTCATTTGCTTTTTTTTTTTGTCTTTCAGACGAGCCGTGTAACGGAGACAAGTCCATCTTCTGCCAAATGGAGGTGCTTGCGCGATACTGCTCCATTCCGGGCTACAGCAAGCTGTGCTGCGACTCCTGCAGCAAGCGCGGCGGCGCCCTGTCTCTATTCTCGGAGGCGACCGAGGCCGAGGACCACGTTCGCTTTGGCTCCGCCTCCCAGCTGCTGGAGACGCTGACGGCCTCCTCGGCAGCCAACGCCACTCGCGGTGGTAATCGGGGCCCCGGCAAAGGAGCCACCGCCAAACGCGCCACCACCCCTGCCCCGCCGAAGAAGAGCCCAGCGAAGACCACGACGGCGCCGCGGCGGGTCCCACGACACGTGGGTCTCGCCGGCAGGAAGCTGCCCGCTATGGCGCCAGGTTCCACAGAGGGTCAAAGGTCGAGCAGCTCGACGGATAGTCGGTGGCCTACGGCGCACTCTGAAGTGGAGAGATGAGAGCGAGGCCCTTCTTCCCCTTCAGGACTCGTAATGTACAGCAGCTTCATCCTGAGTCTTCTCATGCCAGAAACACCACAGAGAGAGAAAAAAAGAAAAGTGCTGGTTCACTTTGTTTAGTTTTTTTAGAATTCCCCTTCCCTCTTGCCCCTCATATTGACTTTAAAAACGACGTCTCACAGGCAGCTCCCAGAGCATATCACGACTCAAACGTTTCATTGAGGAGAAGATAAAACATGTTTTTCAAACTAAAGGCGGCACGTGGTCAGAAAACAAAGCCTGATGAAACACAGTGTTGTAGGGACTCACTTTAGGTATCAAATAGCCAAAAGACAGATAAATATTTAAATAAAACGGCATTTAATTAACTCCACCGTTCCCAAACTTTTTAACAGTAGATGTTACAAATAAATAGTAGCTTAATTCCAACCAAAGCTTTTGAACCCAACAGCTCCTGTAGCTTTCTTGCATGTCACCAACAGTGAGGTGTCTGTATTTCCCCCCACTGGGTGGTCTTTTTGTCTGGTCTTGTCATTTAATGAACCGGGTCTGCGGAGCGTTGCAGCGGGTCTTCCGGCAAAATCCTCAGCAGACGGCAGGAGAGGGAAAATGACAACATGTGCAGTCATCAGAGCAGATTCAATTTGGGAAAATGTCTGCGGACTGCAGAGCGAGAACGCGGGATAAAAAAAAAAGAATTCGACAAGGAATTATAAAAGACCACAACACAGTCGGAGTGTGAACGGTTATTTACCATGATGTCGTTCCCAGATGTTTTGGATTTGATTGACATTGCTAAACAACATGTTGCAGCTAATGAAATGCGGCAACATCCAATCTCTCGACTGTCACCTTTTGAGCTGCGTGGAAGGTTGCTTTGAATTTAAAGTGGGTGACGATGGGCAAAACGTTTAAAAGATCCTCTCACGCAGCTGAAATAAATGCCCTTTTTACTTGAACTTTACAAACTGCCATTTTCTTGCCAAAAAAGATGTAAGTGTGAAGCTTGACTTGCACAGAATGCACCTGTCCCAGTAAACAAAAACAAACGCCAGACTTTGTGGCCAAGAAGGAAAAGTGGCCAAACCAGTGAAAACCATTAGGAAAATGGTTTTTAGTTGTATAGATTTTTTTATATAACCAGCAATGTCTGTTAAATGGCGCTCTACAGTTGCTATGGAAATGGGTATTTATAAAGATTCCTGTAAATACTGTACATGAAAATATCAGTATTATTTGAAGAAGCTGAGGATACTTTAAAAAAACATTTTATTCAGATATAATAAAATATATTATTCTAAATGTTTACAGTTTCAGCAGCTTTGTTAAATGGACTTTACTGATGCACCATCTCGTTCTAAAGTTCTCTGGGGAATGTTTTTTTTGTACGCTGGTTTGCTTTCGTGCCGAGAGTTTGTTGTGATGATTGATACTACTTTCATATCTGCACGGTAAATATGAATAATCAGCCAGCAGACTGTTAGCTTAGCATAAAGACTGGAAGCAGGGGGGGAAAGCTAGCCTGGCTATTTTTCCTAAAGTACGCCCACCGAGCTCACTAATTGATAAATGATATATCTAGGGTGACCAGATTTGAGTTTGTGAAAAAGAGGACACTTCGTTCCGGGGGGGTAGCAGTAGTGCGTAGCATGCCGTGAACTTACATTGACGTTGAGATCGATCGACCAATGACAGTTCTCTCTACAGTCAGCGCTTGCGCAAGAAGGTGGAACGTGAGGGAGATACCATTTCCAAAACTTGTAAGGGGGTAATAACTATTTTCCCCGACGTAGCAAAATCCCGGACGTTTTTGGAATCCCTGCCGGACGCTTTTTTTAGGTCTTGAAAAGAGGACGTCTGGTCACCCTAATATATCGTTAGTTTGATCCTCACAAAAAACAATGCTAGCTGTTTCCTCCTGCATGAAGTCATTGGGTTAAGCTAAGCTAAGTTAAGCTAACCATCTTGTGGTTGTCATGTTTTAACCTACAGGCATGAGTGATATAAATCTTCTCCTCTAACTTTTGGAAAGAAAGCGAATAAGCTCATATCTCAAAGTGTCAAACTATTCCATTAAGAAGCATCCAGCCTTTACCTTTTTTTCTAAATCAGAAGTTTGTATGATGCTAGCCATCGACCTTTTCAACTCTTTGTGTTGCCCTCCTTGTGAAGGTTTTTGCTCAGAAAGGTTGTTTGGTCAAAGAAGGGAACTAAGTAGGGAACGTATTTAGCAAGTGTTCCTAAAACTGTGTGTTAAATACCGCAGGTGCTTGTTCTTAAACTTTTTTTTTACCACGCAGCTGAAATGTGTTTTGAAATTTTCTACTTTGATATGACCGTGAATGTGTAAATGCTCATCTTGAAAATGCTGTTCAGTGTTGGATTTGCAGGTCATTTTCTACAGTAACATATACTGTTTTGAATTTCAACTCACTTAAAGCGGCATTAAGCTTTTTCTGACCACTAGGGGGCAGAAAGACTCCCAAACTAACTCAGTTGCGTATTTACAGATCCAGCAGAAATAGAGCAACATGAGCATCCCATTGAATCAAGTTTCTGTCCACCTGATGAATATAAATCCACCATGTATGCTCCTTTTAGCTCCGTTTTGGTCTCTACCAACTCCTGAGGGAAATATGCGATAATCTGTTAATGTCTTTAGCCTCTAAATATTCCACTTTTCTAACCAGCTTATTTCAGCTCTCTGCAGTTTGGTGCTAACACAAGCTATTAGCCCGGGGAGCTGACGAGAGCCGATGTGCTAAATGCAGTGCTAGAGGTGTTTATTCTCAGGTGGTTCAGCGTGCTTTCACAGTACAAATTGGATTACATTTTAACGTAACACATTTTGCCCAATGGAGCTTTAAGCTCATCACACCCATTCACATTCAGTCTGAACAAGGTGTTATAGTACATTTTTGTGTTTGTAGGAACAAAGCATCATTGTCAGCAAAATACGCTAAAAAGGATTTGACAATATATCATTTTTTTTTTTTTAAGTATTTCTGAAATAGCTTTTTTTTTCAATGGGGGAAGAAGAGTTCAGGAGAGAAAAAGCTATTTATTGAAGAAAATCCTCACAACCACCATGCATCTGACTGCAATAGCAAAGACACAGTTTTTGTGTTTTCAGTAAAATAAATAACTATTCACACTCACTCCTGTGTGCCAATGTATAGTACATGTATATAGCATTGAGTACATAAATATTTATTGAGACTTAAAGGATTCAGCTTTGTTTTTACAGTGTGTGCAGTGCCAACTGTTCAATGCAGCAGATAAACCATTGAATCACATTTATGAAAATCTTTTCATCCACATTTTCACTTTTTGAATGGATTTCTAAAAAAAAAACTTTAAAAAAATGATAGACTAGAAATTACATTGTTCTTTGCAAACAAATAGATGTAAATACATACATGCTCAATCTTGAGATGTTTTACTTGTTTTCAGAAAGCTGTCTTTTCACAGCTGTTTTGTAGAAGTTAACAGAGCTGTTACATCACAGTGACATGTACTGACCAGACAAATGCTTTATTTGAACCAATAAAACATTAATAGTTTAGCACCAGTGAAGTTTTTTTTTTTTATGCTGTTTGTAGTATTGTCTAACCATTTTACATTTTCCTCCTTTGTTCTTTTCACGTCCTTTACTTGCTGCCTTTACAACATTGCTGCTAATGTTATACAGAGCTTGTAATAATACATAGGTTATAGTTGTAGATGTTACATTGACAATCCCTGAGCCTCAGACAGATATTACTGCAATGCATTCTCCATGTACTGTATTAATACCCACTGTGCTGTCCGTGCATTTTGAGTATTACGATTGTCATGACTGTCAGTCACTCTCTGCTCTATTCGCTTTTCCTATGTATTTGTGTAGATTGAAGTGTACACTACTGATGCTGTTTGTTGTAATGGGGAGCACATAGCAATAAAAGATATGATTAACTACTCGGATGTCTTGCTTTCAGGCTTTCTACATGAGTATTGTGGCATTAAAGAAAACAATCTGCACACACAATCCTGTAAGTCAAGTTGGAGTTGTTGTTGAGCATTTTTTGTTTTTATACGGTTTCAACAAAAAAGCTGAAACATATAATTTACTGAGGTTTAGTGCTGTCAGAAGGTGGATTTATGAACCTTTTCCCTCTGTGTTTCCAGCCTTCATGCCCAATTAGCAGCTTGGTCTTACACCCAGGGAGTCAAGTACCAACGCTTGGGCAGCGGAACGCGACATCTTGATACCAACTCTTACGAGTTTGTAAAACGCGGCAGGTTGTTTGTTTTTACTGACGACATTATGCCGCTCAGTGACGTGATGCGATGACGCTCTGCTCCCGAGTCAGGCAGCAACCCCGAATGTCTTAAACTTGCATTCTCTCTACTGGCCACCAGGGGGCGACTCCTCTGGTTGTATAGAAGTCTGTGCTTCATGTCTTAAAGCTGCATTTTCTCACCTGACCACCAGGGGGGCGACTCCTCTGGTTGTATAGAAGTCTATGAGAAAATAACTCTACTTCTCTCTTGATTTATTCCCGAAGTAAACATGGTAAACATGAGTTTATGTTCTCAATCTCTAGTTTCAATAATTCAAATATAAGTTTCAAATAAAAGATGGCGAGGTCACAAGGACTATGTCCACTTCTTGTATAGAGTCCATGGTCAGTAGCGTAAATTACGTTACAAACACATTTATTTTAAGCCCAAACGTGATGTTTTTTCTAACCCTAACTCAATGGTTTTGTTTGAAAAGGAGTGCGCTCAAACCTAATGCTAAAGATATGGGGTAGCTGACCGAATGTGCTCAAAGAGAAGGCGGGTGTACTCTATTGCAATAGATCTACGGAAAAACAGAACAAAACATGTCAAGTGAAATAATGTGAAGGTTAAGGCTCAATACTTTACTTCCCTAGCTCGACTCAAACCCCTTTACTCCTACATAAAATGCATTATTTTGATGGACTCAAAATAAACTTCAGTGTGTGTGTTCACGGTTAATGAAGGAGCAAGTCCGACCGTGTGACTTAATAATGTGTTTGTTATAGTTTGTTTTTGGATGGAGCAACCATATGTTGTGCTTTGGGTTCACCTGAGCTCCCGACAAAAGTGTGAGCCTCGCGGCCTCATTTTAGACACCTAGCATGCAACAACGGTGCAACGCGTGATGCATTTGCAACACGGACTAAAGTTGTTGTGGGTGTTCAGATTTCTGCATGAATAAACATAACACATAACAGAGTGACTGATCTACATAGTGGAGTTATTAGAAACACATTATTATGGGAACACACAACAACAAGCATGACTGCAAACACACCTGTGTGACTTCATGAGTGTGTTTCGTGAAAAAACACAGCTCGCAGAGCTCATCTGAGATTCCAGAAGAAGGACGTTTGTGTGTGTGTGTGTGTGTGTGTGTGTGTGTGTCCAAGTCACCCTTTATGTATGTAATGTAAACCACAACGACCTCAAGACTCCCGATTACAGGAGAAAAGTTGTTGAGTGAACTCGTCGAGAAGAAGAAAACAGACTAGAAAAGAGCATTTAGAAAATGACAGATGTGCAGGAAATGTAAATTAGAAAGCTTCGTCTTGTTGTTTACTGAGACCCGGGAAGACGACCTTCCTCGGATCGTCTGTTGACAACGTGATCAGTTTATTTAATTGTAGGGCTCCAGTTTGCTTTTTTCCTGCAACCATGGCTTCTGCTGCTCCTGATTACTCTGCCAGCGGCTTACTGCGTGCACATGAGAGGGAAACAACACGGCCTCATCAATGTTTAGTCGCATTCAGTCGGCTCACGTCAAAAATGTCATGAATAATTGCTTTAGTATATTTCCTTGGAAATGAGGATGCCATATGTGCAGTGACAGACTCTGAGAGTCCGTGCACCATTCTGTCTGAATTGATTCTTTCTTCCTTCTTGGTGTATTACCATATCAACTGCAGTTGATTGGGAATTTGCGTCAGTGCCTCTCAACAACAAAACATGCCATAGACGTGCGCTCCATAGAGCCCGGGACATTGCATCCTCTAAAACACTCAATTTAATCTACGTCGTCTCAGAAAGAGTCGTCTTTAGTGGGCTTCCCTCCGAATGATAGTGAAGCCGTCTTGATGAGGTGGATGACCAGCGGTAGGAGCTTTCCCTTGTTTGTTTGTTTTTTTAACAAAAGTCCACTACAAGTTATTACGTTTTTGCTGATGTTCCAGAGAGGAGACCTCATTACCATAATCATAGCATTACAGGCAATCAGTCCCACCAGAGTTGCTTCATCAGCAAACCTAATCATCTTGACAGTGTGACTCTCTTGCTTACCGATTCATTTATCGTGTAATTTTGTGCAAAAAAAAGAAGAAAAGAAATACCGTGTTTGGTACTTTAACCAAATGGAAAAATATTGTGGGTTGTACGTGATTAAGATATTCAATTAAAATCATTGATCACTAAGAATCAAGGCATATTACACATAATTACAATAGTTTCCTCCCTCCTTTCTGCTCTTCAATCAGTTTTGACATTTGCTGCACTAATCACATCTGATTAAGTTTAATTCACAATCAACAATTACCGTCGGGAGGGAGTTTTCACTTTTTGAGACTCCTTTCACATCTGTTACAGCCCAGATGTATTGGTTAAAGTGAAAAGGTTGTAATACACTGTAAACCCCTTTGGTTGCAATGAAAGAAAATGTTCCGCATTCAATATTTGGAACGTGACTTGTCTGCACAGAGGTAGTTTGATAGTAATTAAAACAAGCAAGAGGAAATTCCTTCCAAGGGTGGTTGTTATTTATTTACACCAGTTACTTTGCGTTACATACAGGATAAATATAACCAAGATTGCTTTAGATTGATAGATATCTTTATTTAGATCATGATTACTGTTAATTACATTTTAATTTAAATGGAGATTAGACGGTTCTCTCTTATTAGTCAGAATGTAATCCAAGGTCAGAATGTTATTCAATTAATCTTTAATTAAAATGGCATTACAGGCTTTTAATGTAAAAATGGCATCACATGCGGATGTTTAAATATATAACATAATAAATTGAATATAATAAATATGTAAAAAACATTAAATAAGTGTGTAGGGCAGCACATGTTAGACTTCTCAGCATTTGCACATTTCTTTCACTGCAGCATTTAATAAATTGTCTGCACAGCATGATTCAGATTCTGGTTATTATGATTCTGAAAGCAGCAACAAAAGCTCAATGTGCCCGTACGTGAAAGAGCAGCGGGTATCTCCCTGGTATTAATATCCTTTTGACATGTAATGAAATTGCTTATATTGTACACTACACCCGTGAACAACAATAATCCAATGCTGGCTTAGTCTGGTGCGCTATTTCGACCTTTCAATAGGGATCTAGATTAATGCCAACAACTATGTTAATATTCAAATCCACACAATTTACTCATTCGCTGCATTGCTGCAGAGTCTATTTTGACTCGTCTCCGTGGGATTAGCTGCCGAATGGCTTTCTATAAGGCGTGAGTATATTTGCTCAGAGCACACTCCTAGACGCTGAGGAAACGGGAGCAAAACTTCTCCACGGATAATAATAAAATCCCAGAAAAGTACCACGGCTGGAGACATCAGTGGCACTTTTCCACAGCTAATGAAATCTCAGAAGAAGTACCACGGCTGGAGGCATCTGTGGCGCGTACGCCTTTTGAGCTTTTCTTGAGAAATGCGATGAGCCGGAAGGAACCACAAAGACAGAGAGCAGGAAGACAGTAGGACGTGCGGCCTGTGCCCGCCAGAGTCGCCATGTTGTGTTGCAACATCAGGAAAAGACAGGAAAACAAGAGGGAGTTTAATTAATGTGAAAGTTAATAACTCTGACAGGGGAACTGCCCTTTTCCCCTTTTTTTTTTTTTTTTTTTACACTGAGCCAGAAGCATGTGCATGACTATTGGTGTGTGTGGGGTTCTTCTGAGCTGACACACTACTTTGCACTTGGGTGGCTGCTTTTGGCAATGATGCAGAAAGGCGACATAAGACCGCTGCAGAAAAAGCCACGAGCGTGTTGGTGTTTGTCTCGACTCTTGACATGGCGATGCGGCGCGTTACCACCGGATGCTTAAAGCCTTTCTTCTCGCTGTGTGTCAGATTCCCGTCGCCATTGTGGCATCCGGCCATCTGCCCGCTTCTCCGTCTGCCCCTCGTTTCGCCTCACTTCATTTAGCTCTTCTCCGTGTGCCGCATTTGGGCCTGTTGGCACTCACCCTTCCTTAAACAGGCCATGGTGTTCCCCCATGGCCGAACTCCAGAGTGAACTCCGGTGTCTCCACCTGCAGCATCTTTGTCCACGGGCATCCTGGCCCTCGTCCAGGGCTCTCCGGTACTTTGATCCCGTCCCCTGGCCCTGCTCCAGCTTATTTGTCTGGTGAGTCTTCTTCTTCCTTTGAGTTTGTGTGAGTCTTACTCTGTCTGGCCGTAAACGTGGGTTTAGAATCAGATCAGAATCAGAATCAGAATCAGAATCAGAAACCGTTTATTTGCCAGGAATGTTTTCACACAAACGAGGAATTTTTTGAGGCGGAAGGTGCATACATTGGACATGGACATGGGACGTAAGACGAGACAAACAACAATCAACAATCAACAATCAACGAAAACAACAGTGCAATTGGTATTAAAATGTGTGTAAGATAAGCAGTGCTCAGTCAACAGATACGTTAATGTGAATGTACGTTAAAGTGACATGTGTATTTAAGTTAAAGTGTATGTTAAAGTGACGAGTGTTTAAGTATGCGGTGTGCAGAGGAGTGAATGGTAAAGAGAAATAAAAATAAAGAAGAGAAAATTTAAATTAAAATTAAAATTAAGAGTTAAAATTAAAAATTAAAAATTAAAATACCTGGGGGTGACTCACTACACGCCTGCCATCAATTCTGAAACCAACATTCAAAGTGTTGCCTTTAGGCAGCCGGTTCAGAGCGCCAATCTGCAGGCTATATTGGTACAAAAAAGTCTTCATTCCATCCTCCATAAAAATATGAAATATTAGTAGTACTATCCAATACGATAGTATTATACAGTAGTCTTCTATACAATAGTAGTATTATACAATATGATTTTATTAGATACTAGTACATTGTAAGTCGTGGATTGACCTGGTTATATTATTCAAAACTATTGTAATTTATTACCTTCTGTTTTTTTTTCGTTTTCTTTCTACGAGAGTAAACATGTTCTGTGTTCTATTAGAGACTAGTACATTGTGACCTGTGGATTGACCTTCAGTTGTTTTCTTCTTTTTTCCCCTTTTGTTTACATGAGAGTACGCATGATCTGTGCATCTCTGCATGTGTATTGTGTGATGCAGCGTCTCGGAGCCCAAGACAAACGTCCCTGCAGGACAAGAGAGTATATCTCATCTCATCTAAATTAGCTCACCACCTCTCTCCGTGCTCTGCACACACCTGTCAGATATCTATTCAAGTCCCCCGTCTATCAACCCTGGCTTTCCTCCCAGTCGGCTCCAGCTCATTGTCTCAGCTCCCCTGGATCAACCGCCCCCGGTAATAGCACTAATAATAGCAGTATAGTGGTATTAACACAAGTAAAACAAGAGTACATAAAGTGAGACAAAAAATATTTCTGCTATTGTCCATGTACAACTCGGTAATATGAGTGGCACTTTCATTTTGTCAAATTAGCACTTGATGGTTGGAGACCCCTGGTTTATGGTGTGTTTTGGCTAGAATTATTCACCGCCAACTGACCGCCATTATTTTGAGACCATCAAACACACCATCTTTCTCTCCCCCCTCGAATCCTCCCTCAATATTAAAGGGCCCGCCTTCTTCCGGCCCAGTCATATCTCTTGAACAGACAACAGTTCATCAACCACTCCTCCTCCTCCCCTCTCTTCTGCCCCATGGCGTCCCCCAGGGGTCGCTGCTCGTTCCTCTCCTGTTCATCCTCTCCTCGCTGTTCATCATACTCCGCCATGGCCTCCACTTTCACTGCTCATGCCGATGACATCCAGCTCTACATTTCCACTAATCCATGACCATACTTCTCAATCTCACTCTGTCCAACTACCTCACTGAATTGAAGTCGTGAATGCAAGCCAACTTCCTCAAACTCTTCTTTGATAAATCAAAACATGATCATCATCTTACCCAAATTCGCAACAAAACCACTCACTATAGATAACTCCACCCTGTCTCTATGATCTCTGCATTCATAACCAAAACTTATGTTTATGTAAGATCCCATTACTTATGTCAAAACGTTGCTTGAGAAACTAGCTTTTATGTGCCTTTAATTTGTTTATTCCATTTTTATGTTAGATGTATAGTCATTTGAAGTAGCTGGCTGTTGTTACTCTGCATGGCAAAGTGAAAATGTATTTTTAATGGATCACTTTATTTCATTTCAGCCTCACATTAAACACATTTTAAAAAGCATGTGCTTCCTGATTTGAAAAGCGAGAGCAGCTGAGAGTGTGAGAACTCTGCCACAGGTGCTCACTGACCGGACACCAGGGACTCATGCAGGAGCATTTACATATAAACAGGATTTGAAGGTTACTTCTGTTGTGGCAAAATGACGAGGAGAGACGTTGATTTGGAGTTGCAACCCAGCGGGAAGTGTTTTTAATGACCACAACAAGACCAAAGTTCAGAACTTTCAGCATGAGCTTTATAGTGTAATTCAGCCCTCCCAGATCACTTTCCATCAATCAGACCAATCGGTTGACGCACAAAGCCCATTCGGCTTTCCACATATGGTACGTTCTATGTTCTTTTGGTGTGACCTTCGGTTGGGTCTAGATAACCTTTTGCAGAACACCCGATTCACGTACGGGAAATGTGTTTACTTGACCCAAGTTTCATGTCACAGGAAGTGTTATTGCAAACTTCCTGATCTCTAGAGACTATTTGTTATAAAACCAGATGTGTTCAACATAACAAGTTACATATTACGTTTTCCTTACGATTCCAAATGTCGTGGTGTTCAAACTATGTTATATGATGATTTTCTCCAACACTTCATGGTTTGCTGTGGTAATCCAGTCAGGAAACTGATTTCCGTATTATATATCGCACTGTATATATATATGTGGCGTGCACAGCCAAAGCAGCAGTCTGTCCCGGTGGCATGCGGCCAAGTGCTGCTCGGCCTGTGTGAACATTTGCATGACACAGTCTCTAATTGAGTGAGCTCCTCCGCATGAGGGATGAGCTCGCCAAAGGGTTTCGACGAGGTGGCTCGGCTTGGAAAACGTCCAAGTTGTTTCTTTTTTTGACAAACTATTGACAGCACAATAATCGTTTTGTTTCTGATGTGACTGATGACTGCTTCTCCTTTCTGAGCGGAGAGAACAGACTGACAGCTCCTTTTTGGTTCTGCTTGTGGAAGTTTCAGATGATGTGGGAGAGGAAGAGGCCAACTTCTCCAACAGCAGCCAAATGTGTGTTTATTGTCTGTTTATATAAGTCGAAAGACCAATAGCGGGCTGCAGGGATTAGTCCTAACACCTGGAAATGAGTTAGCGTGTCTCAGAGTCAATGGCTTTTTGAATGTTTGATGCATGAAATGAGGTCTGTGGCTAAAACAAGTTTAAGAGATTTTAACGGTTTGTTCGGCGACATAAAATATGTCAGTGTTACAGGTACGAGGATTGGAACCTGGGAAGCAGATAATATGTTCCTGCAAACAGGACACAAAGATGACACAACAACTTTTTCACGTCTGTTCATTGCTTCGGTGCTTTGCAGAATGCACATATTTATTTAGCCTGTTCAACAGCATGAGGCATAAACAAATAATAACTTACATTTCAACGGCATTAGAAAATAATAATATCACAGGAAACCTTCATTGAGCCAAACAATATGGAATCCTGACAGACGTGACGATGTGGCGCCATGTTTGCGCGCGCTGCACACCGGACAATTAAACTGAACACCCACTCATATATGCATCAAAACAGTATTTTCATTCAAACAACCTCATACAATTCTCATTATTCTCACCCACCTGCAAACAGGACACAAAGATGACACAACAACTTGTTCACGTCTGTTCACTGCTTCGGTGCTTTGCAGAATGAGGGAATTCGCGCCGTTGTGGTCGTAAACCAGCTGATTGACGTAAAGCGTCTGACTGACGTAAAACGTCATAAACCACCACCCTGCCCCCTGCTGGCGACAGGGTGGACTGCACTTCAGTACAGAATTCAGCATTTCAGTTCCTCTTTTAAACAGTATTAAACAGTATCATTTTGAATACACAAAGCTTACTTTAAACCACATATGTAAGCACATCAGCAAAATACCCAACTTGAGGATTCAGAAGCTTTTGCATGTCTCAAAGAAGGCGGTTGCCAACAAGTGGCCGTCTGAGATGACGAAAACAGGACATGGAGTCATGTGACCGTGCTGTAGTTCTTTTGGAGCCCAAAGTTAGCTTTTTAACTTCTACCAACCGCATTCACACTTAAAAATATATATATATAAAATCATAAAAACAGGATTTGTGAGGATTATCTTGCGGAACCAAACATGTAAGTATCATAAACGTTTGTTTGCCACAAAGCTTTTCTTCTGCAGCAATCAAAATGGAAAGTTCCCATTGGCTTTTTTTCGTCAAGAGAACCAGTGCGATGCTAACTCGACTCTCACATGCATTTCTTTTTTATTTCATTTACAAAAATGCGCTTTCACCCGCTCTTTATTAGGAACTTAAATCTCAGTCATGCACCGCTGATAACCGGGGGTATGGATTTTTTTATCATCAAAACAAAGTGCTGCACTTAAAAAATAATCAATAAAGGGGTGGAAGTTGTATCTCTTGTTGACTCTCAAGTGTTTGTAGGAGTATAACCGCGGTTCACCCGGTGTTCACCTCCCCGTGGTTTGGTACTGTGGAGCGCTACGAAAGGTTACAACCCTCCGCATGTCGGCCTGCTCGCCGCACTAATGCTTCCACTCAGGGAGCTTGTTCCCAGGCTGGATTTGGTCAAGTGTCTCACTTCACCCTTTCCATCTCAATTGAAGGATGGTTTCTTCTGCTTGCTGGAGCAAATTAAGCCACATTTATAATTGTTTTGCTTGTGTTTCCATGCTGAGCTACAGTGGAGCTGCAACACCCATTTGCTTTGTCTAACTCAGATTGTTAAAGTTTCGTATTATTTTTAATAAAAGAGGTTTTATTTTTTACAATATTAACGATAGGGAGCAATTTTAGAAGTGGATATCACGTTGTTTTAAGCTGCAGTCAAGTTGTTTTTTTAAGGAGGAAATCTAACGTGATTATATGAAAACAATTCTGTTTAATTGTGATTATGTAGCACATTTTGTGTTGTCTTGCTTGTGTTATTTGTATGGAACTCATTGTTATTTCTGCCTTTCTTCAGGATACTAAACGAAAAAACAACAGCAATGCTTTCTGGTTTAATAAAGACCGTACTTTTTCTTTTCCCATAGCTAGCTGGAGCGCCTTTTTACCCGAATAGTTAGCACATGCCACACAACCGCAACGTGACCTTTGTTGCATGTCGTACCCTTCTCTCCCTCCCCCTCTTTCCAGTCCACAAGCCATCCGCATTACATATAACCATTTGTTGTTAAGAGCTCTTTTCCTGGAGAAGTCAGAGAACAAGAAACATTCCCAAGGAACAAAAACACAAACAACCTACCTCCATAATAAACGCATCAAGTTAAAAGGATAATGGTACCACAAACCAGTTCTGCCAACACCCGTGTAAACATGAAGGATATATCCAAGGTGAATTGGTACTTGACTATTTACCGTTGTTACTAGATTTGAATGAGCGAAAAGAGTTTGGAAGCTTCAACGGTAGAGCTTTATAAATGAATAACACAAGACCGACAAGGTCTTTCCTCACCGGGTATGTTTTCTTTTCTGGCTATCAATTGTCACCTCGATATATTTATTCTGTGACCTTACAGATCACAGAATGTGGTATTCTAAGGGGAGGTTTAAGGTCCCTTCTTGCTTCTCTTTTCTGGGACACCAGGTGTTGCTTATCCTCTGAAGTTTCACACACAATAAACGGAACCTGAATAACATTCATGTCCTAAGGGTCTTGCAGAGGAGCACCAGAGGGAGTTCCTCTCGCAGGAACTTCGAGGTGAAGAAGAGGACACCTGCTTCTAATGCTTGGGGGGGCCAAGACAATCAAGATCTAGTCTCAAAGGACACAAGGTGGGGGGCTTGGTCAAGTCGGGCCAGGCCTCCACTACCCCCCTCCTGTCAGAAAAAGACCTTTGAGTAGCAACTTGGAAATATCACATATCAGGGTACCCCCAGGATTTTTTATCTCAAATTTAAGACTTTTTAAGACCTTTTCAAGACCACTTTAAATGAAATTTAAGACCAACATCGCACCTTTCCTGATATGCGTATGAATGAAAAAAAAAAGGAAATCAATCAATCAAATAACTTTAATCATAAGACAGAACCATTTAAAACAATAACTGTGAGGGGTGTACGTTTTGGTCTACGTGTCTTATTTTATTGTATTGTTATATAATAATGAACAATATTTTCTTATCATATATTATTATATATAAAATGTTATCTTATTTGGCATTTGTTGGACTGCTTGTGTTACCAAACAATGGGATCTTGATAGGCTTAATTTAGTAAGTAAAGTATTGTTTTTGTGTCATGATGAATATATTCAACTCGATTCTGGGGCGTCATTCTGAGACTTCGCTGAGTCGGCAACCGGACCCTGGCGACGTGTTTTCTGTAGCCGGCTTCAGGCCAGTGCTGGCCCCAGGTTAGTTTCAATTACGGCCGAGTGACGGCAGTGACGGCCGCCGGAATCGGGCCGGTGTATTCGGTCCGATTCTGGGGCGTCATTCATGCCGAGTCTCAGCAGAATCGGCAACGGGACCCGGGCCGGACATGTTTCTTCCGGCGTGTCTAGCTTAAGCCGGCTCCGGACAAGGTCATTTTGGCTACCTGGGGAAGAACCCTTTAATTTACAGAGAAGAAACATCTTTAGCTGGAGGACTGTGGACTCTGTAACACTACTGGCAAGCAGCGGTGGATTGGCCATAGGGAGTACCGGGAGTTTTCCCGGTGGGCCGGTCAGTAATGGGCCGGCAGTGGCTGACCTTTTTTTTTTTTTTTTTTTATGTAAAGACGCATAAGAGGCCCAGTGGCCCTATGAGAGGCCCAGTAGTCCCGCCCACGCATTTTCCAGACCCCCCCCCTCGCCCAATCACCTTTAATGATGAGCTAATGACACATCATTAGCAATCTGTGAGAGAGAAGAGAAAGAAAAAATGGAGAAAAAACGAAAAGGCGGTGCAGAAAAACTGAGGGAAAAGAGAAAAAAAGCTCTCACAACAGATGCTGCTAAGAGCAGAAATATAATAAACATGTTTGCTGCTGCGGGGCTGGCGGCGGGGGCGTGGCCTCCGGGGCTTTGGCTGCGGCGGGTCCCTCCCAGGAGGGGTCGTCGGACAGTGAAGGTGAGGCTCCCGCTGCCATGGTGGGACAGGAGGGGGAGGAGGAGAGTGGTGGTGGTGATAGCAGGTGAGTGTGCTAGCTAACATGTTGTGGATAAACACTCATTCACTAAATGTTCAGAAACGTTGTCTATGAACTTTACTTGACATAATAGATAGCATGTGGTGTAAATCTAGTTCTAAAGTGTTGGAAAATGATATACTATCCTGATTAATTAACCACTATTTTATGGTGCTGTGGTTTGAGCATGCAGATCTGCTTTTTCACAATTTTTATAATTACAAATCAGGTCACCAGAGTTAAAGTGTTTTAAGTATCAATACACTTTCTTCAAGCCCACTGTCCAATTTGTTCAAATATGCTTTACCTATTTTTTTCTGTCAGTGTTTATGGTTTATTGTCCTTGCTTTTCTTTTTTTGAACACTTATTTATGGGAATTTTCAGATTAAATTACATCAAATAAGAGACAAGGAGACAATGAGCCATTTCACATTATACAGTTAAAACTAATGAAACACTGATTAACTACTGTTACAATAATGTTGTCTGTCTTTCACAGGGCTGAGGAGAGCTTTATATTTGTTCCAGTGCTTTGTGAGGTACCTACAGTTGTCTTCCAGTGCCACTGTCCTGATGTACTTTGGCCAGTATCCTCCTTGTAATGCCGTGTTCACACCAAAACAGTTGCGAATATTCGCAACGCCACTTCGCCTATATCGCGCCGCCCGGCAAAAAACTCGCTCTAGTGGTTAATTCGTTTTTCGCAACCATCGCTGGGGAAAGGGGGCGGGGCTTATCTCCATGTCAGTGAAAACATTTACTATTTCCGCCATTGACCATTGAAATAACCACTAGTTCTGCTTTATACTTGTTGAGAAAGTCCCACAAACGTCGGAACATCAAACGCCCCCGTGTCTGGGTTCATAATATTATCCGTAGTCGTGTCTGGGTTCATAATATTATCCGTAGTCGCACACAGCTCCGACTCCTCCGGGACGAGTGTCTGAATGAAGCCGCTTCCAGCGCTCCTTCAGCGGACCCGCAGTTTGATTCAGTGACGGCAGAACGGCGGTGATGCCGGGCGGAGCTTCTCAACGCTGATTGGCTTTCGCAACTCCGCGTCGGGCGAATTTTTCGCTGCCGATGAAATAATTCATCGCCAGCGAAAAAGCGGAGTTGCGAATATTCGCAACGCCATTTCGCCAGTATCGCGCCGCCCGGCGAAAAATCCGCTTTTTCGCAACCTAACGCGGCTGTGCATTGATTTAACATGTAATCTGGACGCGCGAATATTTCGCAACTCTTCTGGTGTGAACACGGCATAAGAGCAATACACTCTTTTCTTGGCTATCTATTATACATTTATTTTAGTCAACACTTGACAACTTGAATGGATATTAACCCTTCGTCCACTGAGCCCGCGGTTTCGCGTGGTGACACTTGAAACGTTTCTCTAAGTTTCTAAAATATTCACAGCACCCCGATAATACATCGTAAAAATATAATTTTACGTCTGGCGGAAAGAGACGGCTTCCTGCTTCCGGGTGCCTGCCAGGCAGAGCCCAGCATAATTTTAACATCATCAAGCAAGCGAAAGGGCAGCAGTGTGTCATCTGACGCTGAAAAAAAAAAAAAAAAAATCCTTCTCTGTGATTAGTTGAGTCATATGTCCGTCGCCATTTCGTGAACTAAACAACCAATGTACACTCAGAAAAATCTCAAAAGGACAACCCACTTGTACAGCATGTACACACCTACAGTTTACAATCAACATCATGACGACAAAGAGATTCAACACGGAGGAAGCAAAACGCATGATTCTGGAGACCAGCGAGGAGGAGGACGACGCATCGTCGTCAGAGCTCGAAGGCTTTAGTTCTTCTGAGGAAGATGGGTAAGTGTAGTTACTAAACTTTGTTACGTGTCTGTAAGGCTGCATGGTGCAAACTAGTAATGTGTGCAAACTAGTAATGTGTACAAACTAGTAATGTGTACACTGTGTAGGAGAGCACGAGAGCCAGCCACGCGGTGCACACTGCTTCTCACGTTACTACGTCATGATCTAAGTAATGTTTGTACACAGTCTGCTTTGTACAATACTCTGCTTCACGTTACTACCACTAATATTTATACATCCAATGCGGAGCACTATGCTAAAATTACTACCACAGTCATGATCTGAATAATATTTACACATCCAATGTGGAGCATTCTGCTCAATCGTTACGTCATCTTTCTTTCAACTGACTAGTCTTCATTTATTTTACAGAGAGGAGCACCAGCCGCCCCGACCAGCCTGGCCAGCAAAGAGGCAGCGTGTTGGACGGCAACTACCACGACCAGCAAAGAGGCAGCGCGTTGACCGACGACTAAAGACACCATCTCCAGCAAACAGGGCGCGTGCTGCCCGGCGACTGCTTTCACCTCAGGCCAGATCAAGAAAGACAGCAGCACGTGCACCACCTGCACCTACGCTGTCCTGGAGGACGGATGAAGACCCGGACACTGCTCCCCCCGTCATCAAGTTCCAGCCCGGACACCAGGTCCACATGTCAGTGCCACAGCAACACCCATTGAACTCTTCAAACTGTTCTTCCAACTAAGTCCACGGTGGGTCGCAGGGTTTGCGAGCTTTGCAGCATGAAGAAAGTGAGAAAAGACACGGCGTGGAAGTGCGAGGCGTGTAACGTTCCCCTCTGCCTGCAGCTGAACAGAAACTGTTTCCATGACTGGCATGCCATGGCATGAGGATATGCCATTGAAGCATATATACTTGTATATTGTAAATGGTCTAGTCTTTGTTCTGTTTTATATTTCTGAATATATATTCTGTACATATTTTCATTTTTTTTTATAATACATATTTTTATTTAAAAAAAAAAAAAATTGTTGTGATGGTCATTTTTCATTTGCACACACTCCATGAAGCTTTATCTGCACTATGAAGTCATTTCTCAGTCCCATTTTTATCATTTTGGTGAAAGCTGTGAAAGACCATATTTCTACTCAAAAAACGATAATAAAAACTTTAGTTTTAGACATTTATTTACATGTATCTAACATTTTATTCATATATTTCACTGCTTTTGTGAACCTAAAACCTTTGGTAAACCAATTGCCATCACCTAAACAGAGTCACCACCTGAGTAAAGTTAGGTTTTTTCAAGCGATATGAAGAATTTCCAAAAATCGAGATTCCATTTTTCAGCTTTAGTGTCATATTATAAAGTTTTTTTCTTTACACTTTTGCCTTACGACAATGGTGCCTCATTATATAGATAGCTGAGATTGTTCTGCAATTTATGATGTAAAACATGGGTATATATCTTATATGCAAGTGCCTTAAAAGGTGAATCTAAGAAAATTATGTCAAATCGAGAAAATCGACTGAAAATGACCTCCAGTGTGCAGTGAGTTAATAACATCTTTTGTTTCTGTCTTTCACAGGGAGTTCTATTTGTATTTGTATGAGTATTTGTATAAATAAACACTCTTGAATCTTAAATCCTTTCTCCAGTATCCTTCTTAAGAGCAAGTGAGCAACATACTGTGTAGTCAGCATTTATTTTATTCAATGCTCCAGAATATCAAGGGATATTATTCAGTATAGTAGTGTTATTAAGGGCTTGTGTGATTATATGTACAGTACATCAACGGACCGAGTTGGCACAGTATCTGCGCGCGGATTGTGGTGGGTCAGTCTGGACCAAAAAGTCCAGGGCCGAATTTTTGTCCCAGTCCAGGCCTGCTGGCAAGTGCATCTGACCCTGCTTGTGAGACGCGCGCGATGGAAACGGGAAAGCAGGTTCGCATAGCTCGATGCAAACCTGCGAGCGCGCTAGTTAGCTCGCGCTTGGGGAGGGGGGTGGCGCGCGATCAGCTGTTAAACTCTACAGCGTCTCAGCCAGTTCAGAGCCATATACAGGTTGCCTGATATTTTGGATGCGACGTTTGGGTGTACTAAGATTCGTTGTAACAATGAACAATAAACAAATGTTGTGGCGCCGTATCAAATAAGGAAGGGGGTAAAAATTAAGACTTGATGAACGAAATTTAAGACTTGTTGACAAAATGTAATACCTTTTTAAGGCCTTAAATTATGAATACTAAATTTAAGACCTTTTCAAGTTTTTAAGACCTCGCGGGTACCCTGCATATGCGTGATTTCAATGACCTGATTTCAAATCACGTATGCATGATTACAATGACCTGATTAATGATTTTACACTTCAACAATCAGCAACAGTACAGTCTGAGTTCTCTCTGTGACGCTCAGACTGTAGGTTGTGGAGTAGAACTGTATGGTCAATGCAATCAAATGCAGCGCGACCAGATCATGTTTGCCGCTGCGGCACATTTCGCCTAGAGTTTTTTTTCAGCGTGAGAAATACGATCTGTGGCGGGAGGGCGTGACTTAAGACCGAAATGAGTGACAGTCACGCTCAATGCGTGACACTTGAGAGCCCTGGAGAGAGAAGACATAGAGAAGAAAAAGAGACATAGAGAAAGACAGAGCTGACATGTGATTGGTCAAAGAGCGTGTTTTTATTTTTATTTTTTTAAAGACTGCAGTACAGTCTTTGCGCGCGCAACGGACATCGTCGTCGTTTGCTATGGCTAGCACTAGGCAGTGAGTGATGGGCAAATGCCATTTTAATCCGCTGTGGGTCCACGACCCAAAGTATGACTGGGTTCAGTCAGTGCCGGGGAATGTGTGGGAGGCACAGTGCACTTTGTGCAGAAAGACATTTAAACTCGGGACGATGGGGCATGTGGCGTTGGCAGACCAGGCTGAAGCCAAGCAAGCAGGCAGCAAGATGGCAGAGCTAATAGCAAAGTCTAATGCCTTTTAGAAGGAGCCACAAGGACAAGTTGGCTGAACTCATCAAACTGCAGGGTTTCCCCTACCGTTAGAATAGGGGGGCGGGGCGCCCCCCTGAAAAAACCCTCCGCCCCCCTGTAATTTTCTCCGTCGCGCCAGATCACAGACGTGATTTAAGGTTCCCTTTCCTATAAACAGGTCTACACCTTGTTCTTTTATTAAACAAACTTAATGTTCTTATTTTATTGATCGTATTTCTGTCTATTTCTGTCATGGTCGCGTTTACAACTCTACTTTGCTCTCGGTAACGCGCACCGCGGAGATCCGCCCCGATGCCCACAGACTCGTGCGCGCGCACAGGTGGGCAGAGAGCACACTTCCATCAGCCGGCAGAGAGCGTCCAATAATGTCGCGTGGAAAGAAAACAGATATATCTGCGTTTTTTAAACGCTCCCAACGTCGCTCCCAATGTCCCAACGTCGCCGTCGTCGCCGCCCCCCCCCCCCCCCGGCCGACACCCCGCCCCCCTGAAGCTGTAAACCTAGGGGAAACACTGAACTGGATGAACAGATTGCTGCCAAAAGCGCAGAGCTCCAAAGGCTGTAGGATCTGTTGTACTACAACCGCACACAGGTGCACCCACAGACATATCCACACACACACACACACACACACACACACACACACACACACACACACACACACACACACACACACACACACCCTCACAGTTATTGTTTTAAATGGTTCTGTATTATGATTAAAGTTATTTGATTGATTGATTGATTTCCTATTTTTTTCATTCATACGCATATCAGGAAAGGTGCGATGTTGGTCTTAAATTTCATTCAAAGTGTCTTGAAAAGGTCTTAAAAAAGTCTTAAATTTGAGATGAAAAATCCTGGGGGTACCCTGCCAGTCTTCACAGCTTCGTCATTTCCTCAGCATACCAGTCCAAGCAGAATATCAGCCACCACCACCACTGCTGGTGCTGCTCATGTCAGACACCTCTTGATTGGCCGACACCTCTTGATTACAAACCTCACCCAAGGGGTTTCAAAATGCACCAGCTCCTGCAGCGTTCTGAAAGCATGAAATATGAGAAAAACACCTTTTGCAATAGTTTGCAACAATTGCATGATATCTCCGGGCATCGGGATGTCATCCATCACTGTTTTTTAGGAGCACATAAAAGTATCCTAATATTTCATCAGTTGGCTTCTACACTAGTGTAGAGCAGTGTGGAGCTGTAAATGGGTCCTTGGGTGGTTCAGTACACTTCACTCCTCATCCCAGGGTCATTGCTGATGAGTTACAAATCAGTGCGTTACAAATATCTAGTGCAAGCTGAGAAATTAATGTGGAATGAAGAAGATTAATGGGCCGAAACAGAATAAGGGGAAAAAAAGAAATATAAAAAAATATATACATTTTGACACCCCAAAATAGCTCCAGATGGCCGTGTGTGGATGACATGTCGTTTTTAGGTGCTGTGAGTGGTTGAAACATTTAACATTTGTGAGATTTCCCAAAGGGAAAGTTTGTGGCCTTGGAGACCAACCACAACAATGGAGCACACGCGACTGTGAGTGGGGTACATTTTATGGAGCAATTTCATTTTGAGATTGGCCATAAATGTAAAGTGGTTAACACATCCGTGGCACAGCTTTCACATAAGTGAGAGACATCTGAAGCCATTGCCGCGGTCGAATAGTCCTTTTCTGTTAGGAAGGTTCCTACTGAGTGAAATGACTCGGAAGTACCTAAGTGGCCGACATGATAAGTGCCGGCCAAAGGAAAGGAGCTTCAATTCTTCCTTATGCCGTGTTCACACCGGACGCGGCGCGAGGGTGTTCACACCAAACTCGAAACATCGCGCCGCGAAAGGGGCGTGGCTTATCTCAGTCACTTGTCTCTGTGAAAGGAGCTTTCATTTCCGCTATCGACCATGGAATAAATAGCCACTAGTTTTGCTTTATACTTGTTGTGGAAGTCCCAAACATGTCGGAACATGAAACGCCCTCGTGTTTGGGTTCATAACACCATCCGTAGCCGCACACAGCTCGGTGAATTTCTCCGACTCCTCCAGGAACTGCGTCTGGCTACCGATTCTGCCACCCACCATGGAATTAACCACTAGTTCTGCTTTATACTTGTTGTGTAAACTCCACATGTGTCGGAACATCAAACTCCATGGTGTCTGGGTTCATAATATTATCCGTAGTCCCACAACAGTGTCTGAATGACGGCCGCTGGTTCAGGCGAAGCAGCAGCAGTTTCATTCGGGACCGGCAAGACGGCGGTGGTGACGGGCAGAGCTTCTCAACGCTGATTCTCAACGCTGATTGGCTGCCGCAACTTTGCGTCACGCGAATTCTCCGCTGGAGTTGGGAGAATTCAACTCACGCGAATTCGCGCCGCGTCCTTCGCTCCGTTCGCCCCTCGTCAAACGCTCTGTTCGCGCCGCCTCAAACTCGTCTATCGCGCCGCCCCGCGAAAAAATCGCCGATTCGCGGGGCGGCGCGTCTGTGGATTGATTTTGCATGTAATCTGGTCGCGCCGCAAATTCGCGCCGCGTCCGGTGTGAACACGGCATTACATAGCTCCTTTAGCATAGGAACCACTCGACCTGCCTTTACGAAAGGAAAGGAGATAATGTTGCCCCACAATTCCTTGTGGCGGCAACATTTAAAGTAACGCACAATTCGTCCATTCACGAGAACAAACGATCCTGACAAACGCAGATCATGTAAATAACCGTTGCAATAACTTGGAAATACTTTCAATAAACCTGCTGTAAAACTACAAACGTTACATTGCTGTTGCTAAAAACTGCTGTAAAGTGATCAAACTGCTGTAAACTAAAATGATCAAACTTCTGTATTTGATATTCTCTCTCTGGTGTTGAACAGCAGCCTCAGCCTTCGTTCTTTTATTTGACTTCAGCTACAGAAGATTTGATGAAAGTTAAACTGGACGAGCTCTTCAGTCAGTCACGTTTCAATTCAAAGTTATAGCTATTTGATAATTGTATTGTTTTTCACAAATACACTACATGTATTATGATATTTTTTTCCTATTAGCTTATTTTCTCATTGCCCAGCTCCTGTGTTACTCTGTTGTCTGCCTTCTCTTCAGCCTTCAGAAGCCTTCAGCCTGCTGTGTGGCACGGCGCCGATGCTTGCTAAGGGTCTTCTCATCCAATCACATTTCACCTCTGTTTCTCTATGCAATCAAGAGCTGGTTAAACTATATAGAGAGGCCAGCTAGCATGAATGAATACGGCGAGTTGAGCAATATCTCTAGTAATGTCAGTACCCCAATCCATTGTGACTGTTGGCTCAATGGTTTGCATGCCTATCTTTCAATTAGAGGATTTGTAGTTCAAACCCTGGCTCTGGTAGTATTTCTTCTTTTTTAGGGGGGGGGGGGGGCAGCGGCGTGGTGTGCGCCGTCAGCTGTTATAGCAGGCGTACATGCTAGGAAGACGTGCAGTATGCAGGCTGGAGACAAAAACGTGTGCTGGTGTTTAACCTGGGACTTGTTTTAATGAAAGTTGCAAACCGAAGAAGGACGTGTTTGTGGACAGTTCGTTTTAAGGGTGCAACACTGACATAAGGTCAGATTCATGCTAATGCATAGTAATTCTTAACAAAATGCCTTGTGTAACGGAGTTGATGATTCCACTTGCCATCACTGTCCTTTATTTACAATGTGTTGTCAGTTGGCCATGGAGACTAGCGTGCTGTGTGACATTAGCGCCACGCCCCTACTGGGCCCCTGCGGTCTTGAGCGGTGCACCCCGTGCGTTCTGCCCAGTCTACAGCACGTTGTCTCCGTGGTAAGTGGATTCGTATTAAGCTCCGTTGTGGTATTTAAATAAGTGTATATTTGTTAATAAGAATATTATGGGTTGTGTTTAAAAATTATTGTTTGTTTGCTTTGTCAGTTCCGGAGTATATTATGAAGAGGTGGACTATGAGGGAACTAATGTGTGTCTATTGTTTTGCCAGGTATGTTAAGTTGAGGTGTTCTTTTATTCTGCCCAGTCTACAGCACGTTGTCTCCGTGTTCCGGAGTATATTATGAAGAGGTAGACTAATGTGTGTCTATTGTTTTGCCAGTACGGTAACTCCGTGTGACGGAACTACGGGAGCCGTCTAAGTGAATAAACGGCTGGTTGGAGCCAATGACAAATCAAGTGTGCTTGACTGACTAAAACACAACGCGAGAGTACACAACTGCTACATTGAGTCAGACCTCACCTGAAGCTCCAGCTGCTGCTTCCTCATCCTGCACTGCGTCTTCACTGGATTTCTGAGTTTCCTGAATGCATTTCAAAATAATGCAGGTTTGCACTGTGTGGGTAGTTAGCCTACTACTAGCTAACTAACAACGACCTGGGCTTCTTGATAACTACTTACCCTCTGGGTGGTGAAAAAACTTCAGATATCTCTTTTCATTTTTGGTGGCATTTTCCTATCTACAAAGCACAAAAGGGGCAACAATATCAATGCTGAGACCAAACAAAATACTAATATGAGGCTTTGTTATTCCCTGGCGTATTTACTGACCGTGTCAGACTACTCTTTCTGCAAGTCACGATTCACGTAGTGTTTCTGACTCGCTACTTCAGCCAATTAAATGACAGCATCTTGTCTCGCGGGCTCGAAGGCGCATTGGAAAACGTGGAAATGTATTTTTCACTCCTCTGGGCGACGAACATAGTAATACAAATGAGTTTTCAAATATATTGTGCAAAATATTTTTGCCGTTTATGGGGACAGTTGTATCAATTGTATCTTTCCCAAACTTTGGTCGTGAGTAGTTCCTATGAATATATATATATACATATATACATATATATATATATATATATATATATATATATATATATATATATATATATATATATATATATATCAGGCTTAGTTTAATTATAGACCCAAACCAAAGACAAAGGAAGAAATCTGCTCTGTTCCTGTTCTTAGATTTAGATTAATTTTGTCTCTTTTATTTAGTATACACACTTATTTTATTTCTGTCAATTTTGATTTTTTTAAAATGTTTTCTCTTTCTTGTTTTTGATTCCAAGCTCAAAATATATTCCTGCATCTTTTATATCATCCGTTTTGTATCTATGAACGCACAAAGTCAACAATTATTTCATATAAATGGAAATTTACTTTTACACAGCAATACTGAATGTATGTTTTATATAGCATCTAATTATATACTTATAAGTTGTAGTTTCAATAGATTTGCCTAATGTAAGCAAGTTTGATATGAATAATTACCTTGTATGCCAGTAACAATGGTCAATAATGTTATCAAAAAAGATGAATACAAAAAGTTTAATTTATTTTAAGAATGTATTTGAATTATTTTATTTTATTCATACTTTTTTATAATAATACTGTCCACGGGGTGAAGTTGAGACACTGCCTGGCAATTAAAGAGATCGCATCTGGAGAATTAAAGCAACAAAAGGGATTACAAAAAGGATCCAATCGTCTGTGTTTAAACGCTCTGGTCCCGCAAGGTCCTCCGCGTGACCATGAGCTCCCATGTGAATTGAACGAGCCCTGCTACCAATACTCTCTCGTATATGAGCATAAGAAAATATAAAGCTTTTTCAGAAATGGAGTCTGGGAAAGAAAATTCCAAAGAGCTAGATTAGTCGCTGTACACAGGACCTGCTGTCATCCGGTCACAAACATCGCCATGGGAACTTCTCAATAAGTGTTAAAACTACCATTCGACATTTTCATTTGTTTCTAACCCACGAGACGAGGCAAATTGGTCCTTCTCAAGTCACAGGGGAGGCACATAATGCTTCAAGGCCAGGAAATAAGAAAGACGCACAAATTGCAAAAGGACCATTTTTGACGGTCAGGAGAGTGGCTGCACAAGTTTTGTGATGGATGCAGTACGGCTAAAGCTCGCTGTGCCCTTTCTCTGGTTCTGAGGAATAACTTTTAGTGATTGAATTTAACCGATTTGTGTAGTTGTTTCTGTACTGATACCAGTATCAGAAATGCCTCTGATACAGCCTAAAGTGGGTATGCATCTCTATGCATCAGTCCGTTATAACATCACCATTATCATTTATCTGCTCATTTACGCTACTGCACATGTGCAAAGTAGTACTACAACCCTATGCATGTTTTTCTTTTCTCTTCCTAATAATGCTACAATGGGAACAACAAATCCGTGTAAAAATGAGCCGGATGATTAGTTTGAGCTGTTAGCTAAACAACGGAGCTAACTGCTAATGTTAACGGAGGTTGCATTGAGTTACGATATGATGCGTTCAAGCTCTTTCCAGTCAAAATCAGTATTGGGGCGAAGGTAAATTATCTTGTACAATTTAGTTTTTGCCGAGAAAACTTGAATAAATGCAGTTGGAGAAAATGTTTTCATGGCATGACATGATATGCCATTGAAGCAAGCCACATTTATATTGTAAATAATCTGAATAGTTCAGTTTTATATTTCTCAACATTCATATTCTGTACATATCTTTTTTTTTATAATACATATTTTTATTTCCCCCCCCAAAATTTTTTTGTGATGGTCATTTTTCATCTGCACACACCCCATGAAGCTTGATCTGCAATATGAAGTCATTTCTCAGTCCCATTTTTATCATTTCGGTGAAAGGTGTGAAAGACCATATTTCTACTAAAAAAAACGATAATAATTTTTTTAGTAGAAATATGGTCTTAGACATTTATTTACATGTATCTACCATTGTATTCATATATTTCACTGCTTTTGTGAACCTAAAACCTTTGGTAAACCAATTTCCATCACCAAAACCTATATACCCCTATATAGTAAAATTATGTTTTCACACGAGATATGAAGAATTTCCAAAAATCGAGATTCCATTTTTCAGCTTTAGTCATATTTTCTCTTTACACTTCTGCCTTATGACAATGGTGCCTCATTATATAGAGAGCTGAGATTGTTCTGCAATTGATGATGTAAAACATGGGTATGTATCTTATATGCAAGTGCCTTAAAAGGTGAATTTAAGAAATTACGGTATGTAAAATCGAGAAAATCGACTGAAAATGACCTCAGTGTTGCAAGAGTTAATATCACTCCCTCCAGGAAATACACGACGCCTTGTGGTTCTTATGGTACTGATGGATTATTTATTCTTCAACATCACCGTCATCAATCCACCATCGAACTGTTTAAAGACATTTTAACATACAAAAACAAGTTGGCGTTCACGTTACACGATAAACTGTATTTACATAAGAATGTGCGACAAACCATTAGAAAGAAAGAAACATGCACTTTTATTAATCCCCTTGGGGAAATTCTTCTCTGCATTTGACCCATCCCTGGATAGGGAGCAGTGGGCAGCCCTGTGAGGCGCCCGGGGAGCAGTTAAGGGTTCAGTGTCTTGCTCAGGGACACTTCGACATGTGAGCTATGGGGGGACTGGGGATCGAACCGGCTACCTTGTGGTTGCAGGACGACCACTCATCCCCCTGAGCTACAGCCGCCTTAAAACATTAACACAATGAACATACCTCGCACACTACTGTGAGGGAAATGGGTCCACTTGGAAAACAACATTACTTGAGAAATTAAAACTTTAACTTATAACCTTTAGCGGAGTAAAACTACTACCGCTGCACGTGTCTTTCTTCAGGAGCTTGTCACATCTAAATGCGTCCCAGCACAAACATAGGACGCAAAAATAGTTCCTCTCACATGTAAATAAAAAACCAAAGTCAATATTCAAGAAAACATTTGTACAAATAATAATAAGTAAACAAACTTATTAAATAATGACAAATAACATTTATGGCAGTTAAAGTTAAACCAATACTTTATCGGATCGATACTCTCTATCAGCCAAGAACCAGAATCTGTATCAGGTTGGACAAAATGGTGCACAAACAAGTGCACAAACCTACATCTATTTTGTGAGTGACCAGAAAAGCTCATTATACCAAGAATGGATAATATGGATTTTTGTGTGTCATGTTTATGTAAACTGTGTGCCTGCTGGGAGGGTGATATTAGCCCCCGACTGCAAGTTCCCTGTCGCTTGATGTCTGCACTATATAATCCCATGGCCAAGTCATTTGTGTCCTTTCAATGGCTGGAAGGAGGACACTAATCGTGTTCTTTTGTTGAGGCCCATATTGGACGAGATAATTACAAAGCAACTGAAGCTGGATGTGCATTTGAAGTTCTCCCCTTACAAGTTCAAAGTCACACAGCAGCTAAAGGGGATGTACTGTAGCACAGGCTAACCCTCTTGAACATGGCTCACATCCAGTGATTATATATTGTAGAGCAGGTTTTTAAAGGGTATTTTGATTCTCAACAAAAAAAGTTTTCTCAAAGTATCCAAAACATCCATGGTAGTTAATTCATTCAAATTATACTTCAAGCAGCAGATACAGAAATACTGTTATGTAACATGTGTACACACCATTACACTATTGTATAGTAAGGCAAGGCAAGTTTATTTGTATAGCACATTTCAACAACAAGGCAATTCAAAGTGCTTCACTTAAAACCATTAAAAGCATCAAAACATAATGCAAAATAAAACAAGATTTAGAAACAATTACGAACATTCATTCAAACATTAAAAACAGTCAGTAAAATATTAAAAAGCTAAAAATAGAATACAAGTTGCAGTGCAGTTTAAGAGATTGATTTGATTAATATCCTTGAATCTGTTTAAATTAAAAGCATGCAGCAAACAGAAGAATGTTAAACTGTTTAGTAGTGTTGCATAGTTATTTTAATAGGTGGTTTCTGGTCTTTTAAATTTTTTTGCAGTGTCACAGGTAAAAACTACGCATTTTCTATCATTCGTGACTCCATATATATTTCAGTTTTTGCCTATCCCCTTTCTCTTTACTCTGGTCAAGTTGTTTTCCCCGAATGGTTTGTGTTGAGCTCTTATTTTTTCTCTTACTAGTTGCGGTGGTCCAGTTCTGTGATTGTTTCGGACAAAATGTTCCAAATTGCCGACACAGTTTGGATCATTTCCTGCAGGCAGTTGTTGGAATAAGTTGTGTGTTTTTGACATCTTTCAAGTTTTTCAACTCATGTTGAGTAGCGATCCGTTATTCAGTGCATGCCAGAGTTGTTCAGCATCCCATTCGTTGCGGCATCTCCTTGCAGGCAGGCACAACTGGGCTAAATCTGCACATCCGGCACAGTTAGCTGCCGCCTCGCCAGGTCCTCCATCTGTCCCGACACTCCTCCCCCAGGGAGCCGGGTGGTTGACTCGTGGCAGCAGCAGCCTCCCTCTCCTCCACAGCACTGTGGTTTGGTTAATGTCTCACTTCAGAACAACTGACTAATGAATTGTGGTCAGACGTGCTGTGGTTTCATGCGGACAATTTATTTTTTGCCTCAGCTGTTTTGTGCCTATAGCTAATTGGCTGTTGCCACCTTCTACTCTTGGTTCCTAACAGTCTCGAAAAGAGAGATGTGTGTATGTTGAGCCCACAAAGAGAAATCCCCCCCGCAGTTTTTATATCCATTTGATTGCACAGCCACGCCAAGGTCAGCCCAAGGAACAGGCAATTAACAGTATGTAACTTTGGTGCATTGCCTTTGTTTAGAAAAAAAAAGAAAAAAGAAACATGCACTTTTATTAATCCCCTTGGGGAAATTCTTCTCTGCATTTGACCCATCCCTGGATAGGGAGCAGTGGGCAGCCCTGTGAGGTGCCCGGGGAGCAGTTAAGGGTTCAGTGTCTTGCTCAGGGACACTTCGACATGTGAGCTATGGGGGGACTGGGGATCGAACCGGCTACCTTGTGGTAGACGACCACTCATCCCCCTGAGCTACAGCCGCCATTATGTAGTCTTTTTTTTCTCAAAGTTAAGAACTCTTGAAGATTAATTGGAGACACAGTTCAGCACTGTGTCAGAATAAATCAGAAATATTAATGAATTTAAAAGTGTAAAAGGGCTGAGAGCATGGCCATTCCAATGTTCACTTATGACTCATGATCAGTTGTATCAATGTTTGAGTGTCTGCAAGACCTTGACAAACACCGTAGAGAAAATAAAAAATTTCAACATTTCAAGATCGCTGCAACAATTACATATCTCTGTGATAGGATGGCAAACTACTCTGCTCTGGAAAACTGCACCGAAACCCATTTATTGTTCATTAACTCCAACTTCATTTAACCGTCGAGAAATCCTTGAGGGCATGCATAGTTGTCATTCAGGTCTTTATAAATGCATAGAAAAGCCTATTACCTCTTACTGTGAGAGATGCCCACTCAGCCTTTTCATGCAAGAGGCAATGCTGAGTAGAATAACTGCTATGAGTCCGTAATACATCTTAGTGCGGAGTGATGAACTGAATCTAACCGTTTAGTGGAATGCATGACTTAAAAACCAAGTTGCAGTAGAAGAAAAATCAACCAATTTATAATAAAGTCTGCTTGCTGCTAGGTTAATTCATGCAGAGTCAAATGCTGAAGACATTCAGTGCCCTTTCTTAGAGCTGTGAAAACCTTATCTTTGTAGATAACGGCCCACTTTTAGCTGCTGAAGGGTTTAGGTTTTGTTTTTGTAATGGTGTATGTACTGAGGTGACTCACTTGGATCCTGTTATTGAATAGATGCAGCTTTTCCTATTCGACTGTTGTGGTGTGGTTTTTGAAAGCACAAGGAAAAGAAAATGAAGATGCTTGGAGAATTGTTGACAGTCGAATCGTAATCGGATTGAATTGTGAGGCTTTCTACTCTGTGACCCTGTACATAGTGTGTCCATTCAGAGCGGTAATATGCGGACTATATATTTTCTGGCTCTAGAAAATAACAGATATTAGTCTTGTTTGCATTCAGAACTAATTTCACTAATTGCTAATCCTGAAAAGGTGCAGTATTAGCAAAGCAAATTGTGAACAAGACAGGACCCAATACAAAACCTTGTGGACCCCCTTTGACTGGGATTTAAGGAAACTATCTTTTGATATTTTTACCATACATTGTCGTTTCTGAGACAGCTAGTCCTTAGATAAAAGGGGACAGTGCACATTAATACAAACATTTCGGTTAAATGTGCCAGAGTTAGCCAAGAGGCTATTTTCCATCTGCAGTCCCGAGAGGCAGATGTTAAATAACTAAAACAAACCTAAAAACAGAAATTAAATAAAATATACAAGGATTATAAAATGTTGACGCTTTTATATAATACATGCACAACAGTCAAACACAGCTAAAAAACAATAAAAGACATGCAGGTAGATGATGGTCGACTGGCAAAGTCAAGATAGACAGACAGACAGTGGACGACAGACAAAACAGAGGGAAAGTACAACATGGACAGATTGAAGAAGGCAAGGAGCAGTTATGTTCTAGTGCTGACAGAGCTGGCCCTCAATCAACCATTTATTTAGTTGTGCCTTAAAAGAACTGTATGTCCTTAGATCTCTAATTGTCCCTGGAATGGAGTTCCAGTCTAGTGCAGCTTGTACAGAAAATGCTGACTGACTGAAAGCACCTTTCCTGAGTGGAATAATACAATCCCCTCTTCCTGCACCTCTTGTGAGCCGGTATCCAGTAGATCGTGAGATAACAAATAGTTTGAACGGAAAGTATTAACAGGATTTATAATCCAAACCAGTCCAGGCGCATCGCATGATCAACAGTGTACAATGCTTTTGTTGGATTGACAAAGAGGGCGGGCGGCACAAGTATGCTGTCAACACCAGATAAAGTATTTATATATATATTTAAAACCAAAGTAAGAGCAGCGACAGTACTGTGTTTAGCTCTGAAGCCCGATTGGTGTGGACTTTCTTGAGGGGGATGATTTGAGCTGCATATTAACTAAAGACTCAAGGACTTCAGCGAAACAGGACAGTTTGGAAATTGGCCGAAAGTAATTAAGATCCTTTTTTACCACCACCCTTGTGCAGTCTGCAGATTTGGAAAGGTTAAAGAGATTTGTAATTTGTTCAGCAACAGCTGGGCCACAGAGTTTTAAAATAAATAGGGGACTAGCTTTTCTATCCTGCAATAGACAGCGTGAAGTGCAGCAGAGGAGGTGGAGGCTGGTAGGCGGAGCTTAGAGGTATACAAGGTATAAGGAGGACTCTAAGGAGGACTCTTCAACCAAAAGCTGACTATTAAGAGCAAATTGTGAGGACGACGTATCAGCTTCGACCTCAACTTGACTTTTCATTTAGTGCTAAGTAGCTAATGTTCACATGCTGCGATGCTAATTGAACATGGTTCAACGTTACATCTGATAAACATCAGCATTGTCATGGTGAGAATGTTAGAATGCTGATGTTTCAGGGGCATTTAGCGCAGCCTAACAACTAGCGATTAGGGAAATATTTTGGAACGTTTTTGCTGCTCAAGAAATACTTTTTGTCTACGTACAAAAATAATAAAAGCAATATCGATTGTTTTCTAATTGTGTTTTTTTCTCACAATATAATCAAAAGGAACTGATAAGAGTACTAACGTGGTTTAATTTAAAAATGTAAGTTCAATTGCTGCCTTACACTTTCGAGTAGAGTCAAATTGAAATTACAATTTGCTACAACTCATTTTTAGTTCATTTAGTTTTGGATTGCTCTCTGTAAATTAACATGACTATATTACATGTTTATTCAACTTAGCAATGCAAGTAAAAAAATATATATAACTTATTAGCATGCATTCTGTTCACTTGACCAAATAAGTACTTTCAACTTGGCAATGCAAGTAAAACATATATATAACTTATTATCATGCGTTCGGTTCACTGGGTTCAACTCTTATAAGAAAACACCATGTCTTGTGGCAAAAATCATATTTATTTTTTTGCATTAAAATAAATTGTTTTTACATTAAAACATGCAGATCTCTAACAACTTCCATATTGTAGTTAAACAGAATATTCACAGAAATGTCAGACACAGAGAAAAACCTTAAATATAAATGTATAATTAAACATTAACATACAAATCTCAAAGACCAACCAGTAAACAAATGAGTGTCCTAGTTTTAGGATTTAGTGGCATCTACTGGCGAGGAATTAACTACTTATTCGTCTCTTTAAAAGCATTTTTGAGAACTAGAGTGGCCTTCAGGTAACCCAACATGAAGGGCTCTCTCAAGAGTGTTTGGTTTGTTCAAACCCAACTCTGGGCTACTTTAGAAACATGGCAGACTACTCATTATCAAACTAAGTTACCAAAAACACAACATTCATATTTTCCAGTTGTTATACATTAAAGAAAACATACTTTATATAGAATATAATATTCAAATTTCTTGAATAGAAGACTGTTCTCGTGAATGTGTTGATGTATGAAAAAACCCAAACATTAAGTATAATTTTAACAGGAACAACGGACAGGATTTAGCTAATCTTGAGTGCTTTTCTTTTATAATTTGTACCTGAGGAGCTTTGTTTCTTAATCCATGCACTCTGGCAGAGGCGTGGTCTGGTTTGATCTTCGTCACCACGCAGGAGAAACTCGAAGGAATACATCATGGCTTGTGGATACTCAAGATTCACACAGCAATTACCATAAACTTGAAACATCTTTCAAGTTATGGAGCACAATTGTCTCCTCTACTTCAACTGCAGCGTTGAAGACCTTGGGTGGAACTGCATCTTGTTCAGCACTTTCATAGCCTATCAGAAGGCCAACTTGCATGGCTGCATCCAGTCTCCCCATGAGCCTTGAAAAGCAGAAATAATAGTGTTTGACCTTTTACATCTTTAAGTACATATGCTCTACAAGCAGTGATGGAAAGTAACTATTGTATTTACTCAAGTACTCTACTTAAGTATCATTATGAGGTACTTCTACTGTACTTGATTATTTACATTTGATGTCACACACACACACACACACGCACACACTTTAAAATGGGCAATACTGTATACTTTTGTACTTGTATTTAAGTAACATTTTGAATTCAGGACTTACACTTGTAACTAAGTATTTCTTCCACCACTGCCTACAAGGCTAATTCATGTCAAGTCATAACAATAACACAAAAATGTATACATGTTTTGCATTAGGAAATAAATAATGTCTTACATCACACATCTTGGTGACGTCTGATGGATCTTCAGATATGTAGTGGGCCAGACCAAGCAAAGCAGCAATCCTCCTTTCATTTGTGTCCTACAAAACCGAGAGATGAAAATGTTGTAGCACAAAGACAAATAGTGCATCAATTTACAAATAATCAGCAACCCCTTACCTCTTTCTCGAGGCAGTTTAAAATGTCTTTAGAGAGCCTGCTTCTTTCCAGACATGGTTGCAGCTTTGTAGACCTCCAGCAGTCCAGCAGGGACCAGGCCATCACGTCCATTGAGAAAAGACTTAAGAAGGTCTGTGGTGACTACTCTTGAATTCTGAGGAGACGCAGACGGGTAGTAAATACTAGTCAAACAATATTTCTGAATAGGACAGACAGTTTACACAGTAAGACAAGGCACTATGCTACCTCTTTGTGGAATTAATGTACAATCATGTGACTGCCTACCTCTCAAGGAACAGAGCTGGCAATCTGGAAAGGACCTCTGCAAAGGTCTAATTATCTCTTTTCTGCGCTGGGAAAACGTAGTTGTCATCAGGTGTTCCAGCAACTGGCTCCTTTATATGCTGTGTAAATTCCACATAAGATTGGAGAAATGTTAGACAGTTTGGGTATATACCACTGAAACCCTGTCTTCCACGTCCATGATTGTCTTTGTAATCACAATTGTTTTTTTTTAAATTGTATGAGGCAAAACTGCACTTACAACTCACTTCATCAACAGCAACCTTCAATGAACAAACCATCTGCACCTGAAACACAGAAAAATAAATCAATATAACATGATATAGCAAAACCATTAGTCATATCAACTGCAAACTTGATTAAGAGAGTAAACTGCAAACATTGGCCACAGTAATAAGACAACAATTTATGATCTTAGGAACCGAGGTAGTTTCCATAACCTATGGTGAGTTTTTTTAAAGTAACAAAACCATAAGAAACCGATGGAATTTGTATTACAAAGCTATTTTCCTAGCTGTATACTGTTGATGAATAACACGTTTTAAAGTGATAAAAGAGTTCTATTCATCACTTTACAATGTACCCAACCAATGCTATATTGTATTCTTATCTAATATTTCTTCACTATATTTAAGCATATAATATCTACCAATGTTTTTTTAATTCTTTATATTCTATTGTCAGCATTGTTAAAGGAGCCAGAGATTCAAGACTGGAATTCTTGACGTCAATTCATGAGCACGCGAGACTGGTGCGAACACAGATAGCTTTGCTAAAGCTACTAGCTAGCTAGCTAATTATTTTCATATAGGTTAACAACACGTGCACTAGCAATTACGTTACTTAGCTAGCGTTTGGTCCCGTCGAGGCATGTTTTGACAAAAGCAGTAGCCTGCCAGCACAACTTCAAACAGACTAAAATAGTATATGTTATTAGGTTTTAAGTGTACTAACGTTAGCTACTGACATTTTAGCCACACCAAAGAGTCCATATGCTGGCTGACCATAACCAACTGTCCAGAGACAGCCCTGTTGCTGAGCTAAGTTACATTGAGAAGCTGCCCAAAAACATTACGTTAGTTTATTTAAATTATATATTTTTTAAATGTCCTCTGAAACATTGTTCTTGATAGGACTTCATATACTATTGTTCATCAACCTTTCTGTCGTCTACGGGTCCAATTAGACCGGTTATCAGGATTTACGTGGCTCAAATGTGACGAGAGCTTCGTAGCGGTTAGCACGTCAGTACACAGTGCCGTGTTGTCTGTTACCTTCCGTATATATGACTGAACGGGGCATAATCAGTTGTTGAATCTATCACGTTAACTTGTTACAGTGAACATAGTACGACCAGTAGTGTTGGACCTCCATTATATGTTTGTAAGACAGTAAATAACATAACGTGTGTGTTGACGAGAGCTTCGTAGCGGTTAGCGCGTCACTAAATAGAGCCGTGTTGGCTGTTCCCTTCCGTGTCTATGACTGAACGGTGCATAATCAACTGTTGTCTCTATCACGTTAACTTTCTTACAGTGAACTCATACTGACTGTATTAATGTATTTTACAGAGTGGATTCAGAGCTGTGAGGGTCCAGAGGGCAACATGCAGCATCGCTGCAGCAGTCTCCCTGTCCGTCTGCCTGCCTGAACACATCACCTAGCAGGCCGCAAAGCCAGCCACAGCTCATCATCCCCACCATATAATAATACATTTGGTTTTAGACATTAAATTACATGTGTCTACCATTTTATTCATATATTCCACTGCTTTTGTGAACCTAAGACCTTTTGGTAAACCAATTTCCATCACCAAAACCGATATCCCACCGGAGTAAAGTTATGTTTTCACAACAAATATGAGACATTTCCAAAATCAAGATTACATTTTTCAGCTTTAGTCATATTTTCATATTTACACTTGTGCCTTTGGGACAATGGTGCCTCATTATATAGATAGCTAAGATTGTTCTGTATTTTTTGATATACAACACATGATTATGTATCATATGCTAGTGACTTTAAAAAGGGGAATTTAAAAAGTATGTAAAATCAAGAAAAATCAAGAAATTGACCCCCAGACCCCCAAGTGTTAAAAACTAACCTAGCTAATGCGCCAACGCAACTTTAACGCTGGACTATTTGCCATGTTGGACCAACTGCATTAAACTAAGCTTGAGCGTCATGCATTTACAGACAATATATTAACATGACAGCAGATACTTTATTTACATTTACTAATTCGGTTGAATGATATTGCTGACTCACCTTTAGGCGTTCTCTTCCCGAGCTGTCGCGCCGCTTGTCATGGGTCAGGTCGACTCACGTTCGTCTCGCTGGCTAACCATATCCATCCGCCACTTGGTACGCTGAACCGACGTACTGCGTGGTAGGGTCCAGGTCACGTTTGTGATCCGGCTGTCAAAAACATATTAATCCGCCGCGGCGTTTAGATTAGTTCGCCGTCTGGTATTTCCATTGGTTAATGATGCAGCTGAGCAGACAGACAGCTCGCAGTTTGCGACCTGGTACGGTCCGATTATACATAATTGTAAGCCTCAATATAATTAAAATGGATTAGTTGTATACAAAGTCACCCCTGTACAGTTAATGAAGGGGCAAATTAGCCAAAGAGACTAAAACTGTTTTTTAGTAGCAGACTATATGAATTTCTATTCCTGCATAGAATTTGACAATTTAACATTGGGGTCCAATGGAAACTGAATCGCTTTTAAATCCTCAAGTGGCCGTTTGAGGAACCGCAGTTATTGGCACTTGTTTTTGACTGTTGGACATAACCATAATTACAACTCACAGTGTTCAGTTCATTTGACTTCTTGAAATTTACAATTGATTGAACTGACTTAACACTTGGAGGTCTGGTGGTCAATTTCTTGATTTTTCTTGATTTTACATACTTTTTAAATTCCCCTTTTTAAAGTCACTAGCATATGATACAAAATCATGTGTTGTATATCAAAAAATACAGAACAATCTCAGCTATCTATATAATGAGGCACCATTGTCCCAAAGGCACAAGTGTAAATATGAAAATATGACTAAAGCTGAAAAATTGAATCTTGATTTTGGAAATGTCTCATATTTGTTGTGAAAACATAACTTTACTCATGTGGGATAGCGGTTTTGGTGATGGAAATTGGTTTACCAAAAGGTCTTAGGTTCACAAAAGCAGTGGAATATATGAATAAAATGGTAGACACATGTAATTTAATGTCTAAAATGTTTTATTATTATATGGTGGGGATGATGAGCTGTGGCTGGCTTTGCGGCCTGCTAGGTGATGTGTTCAGGCAGGCAGACGGACAGGGAGGCTGCTGCAGCGATGCTGCATGTTGTCCTCTGGACCCTCACAGCTCTGAATCCACTCTGTAAAATACATTAATACAGTCAGTATGAGTTCACTGTAAGAAAGTTAACGGTGATAGAGACAACAGTTGATTATGCCCCGTTTAGTCATATATACGGATGATAACAGTCAACACGGCACTATTTACCGACGTGCTAACCGCTCGTAGCTCTCGTCAACACACGTTATTTACTGTCTTACAAACATATAATGGAGGTCCAACACTACTGGTCGTACTATGTTCACTGTAAGAAAGTTAACGGTGATAGAGACACAATTGATTATGCCCCGTTTAGTCATATATACGGATGATAACAGCCAACACGGCACTATTTACCGACGTGCTAACCGCTACGTAGCTCTCGTCAACACACGTTATTTACTGTCTTACAAACATATAATGGAGGTCCAACACTACTGGTCGTACTATGTTCACTGTAAGAAAGTTAACGGTGATAGAGACACAATTGATTATGCCCCGTTTAGTCATATATACGGATGATAACAGCCAAAACGGCACTGTGTACTGACGTGCTAACCGCTACGTAGCTCTCGTCAACACACGTTATTTACTGTCTTACAAACATATAATGGAGGTCCAACACTACTGGTCGTACTATGTTCACTGTAAGAAAGTTAACGGTGATAGAGACAACAATTGATTATGCCCCGTTTAGTCATATATACGGATGATAACAGCCAACACGGAACTATTTACCGACGTGCTAATCGCTCGTAGCTCTCGTCAACACACGTTATTTACTGTCTTACAAACATATAATGGAGGTCCAACACTACTGGTCGTACTATGTTCACTGTAAGAAAGTTAACGGTGATAGAGACACAATTGATTATGCCCCGTTTAGTCATATATACGGATGATAACAGCCAAAACGGCACTGTGTACTGACGTGCTAACCGCTACGTAGCTCTCGTCAACACACGTTATTTACTGTCTTACAAACATATAATGGAGGTCCAACACTACTGGTCGTACTATGTTCACTGTAAGAAAGTTAACGGTGATAGAGACACAATTGATTATGCCCCGTTTAGTCATATATACGGATGATAACAGCCAAAACGGCACTGTGTACTGACGTGCTAACCGCTACGTAGCTCTCGTCAACACACGTTATTTACTGTCTTACAAACATATAATGGAGGTCCAACACTACTGGTCGTACTATGTTCACTGTAAGAAAGTTAACGGTGATAGAGACAACAACTGATTATGCCCCGTTTAGTCATATATACGGATGATAACAGCCAACACGGAACTATTTACCGACGTGCTAATCGCTCGTAGCTCTCGTCAACACACGTTATTTACTGTCTTACAAACATATAATGGAGGTCCAACACTACTGGTCGTACTATGTTCACTGTAAGAAAGTTAACGGTGATAGAGACAACAACTGATTATGCCCCGTTTAGTCATATATACGGATGATAACAGCCAACACGGAACTATTTACCGACGTGCTAATCGCTCGTAGCTCTCGTCAACACACGTTATTTACTGTCTTACAAACATATAATGGAGGTCCAGCACTACTGGTCGTACTATGTTCACTGTAACAAGTTAACGTGATAGATTCAACAATTGATTACTCACCGTTCAGTCTCACAGAAACGCTGTGGCCAGCTATCTGGCCCGTTAGCTCCGGCTAGCTCCTTGTTAGTGAATCCTTCAGCTCTGAAGCTGCTCCGTCTGTCCCCTCCAATATAGCTCTGCTCAGGACTCTTTGCTTGGCACCTTCTTACTCACAGTGAAGCTTTGCACGCCTCATGTCCATGTTTAGATGCTCAGACGCGGAAGTGGAAACCATATCTATCCGCCAGATTTTTAACCATATTTATGTGACGTATTATTGTGATGATATAATTTTATTAAACATTTAGACACCTGGTGTAACGCTTCGACGCGGGCGCCGACCTCAGAGGGTTAAAAACATGACTTGGAGTACCGAAAACGTATACAATTAAGTTGTAATTGTATAACTCATCATGATAAGTTGAAGTAAATTACAGAAAGACATTACCATGACTTATTGTACAAATCCTTTTTTACAGTGTGGTATTGATAGTACTAGTATCGATATGATCCCAACGATAACCCTCCATAGTCACAACACTGCTAGCATTGCTGCACTTCTGTTGGTGCTTGATCAGATATCGAGATCATAAAGGTCAAATAAATTAGATTTATTTTTCTATATCAGAAAAACTCACTTTTTTGTAAAGTCAGTGGTGCATCTCGTGATCATTCAAGTATTTAGCTTTCACAAAGAGTGATCAGTGAAGCAGAGAGACACACATATTGTAGTTATACTCTGAATGCCTGTAAATGAGATAAGTAGTTGAAATTACCCTTTCATCGACGGGTGTGATTCTGACTCCTCTTTTGGGGGAAATCTAGAGCTCCGCTGAATGGAGGAAATGAAATGCAATTACTGTAATATCTCTGCGTTGCATGTTATAAAGACATGTCCTTTTTCCTGTTCCAAAGGGAATGTCACGAATTCTCCTTGGCCCAATCCCAATGTCCTCCCTAAACCCTCAAACCCTGAACCCTCAGGGACTTACTGACGTCACCTGTTAAATGGTTGAGTGTGAGAGGCTGTGAGGGCTTGAACTGGTGTGAATACGAATGGGACGGCACTTAGCTGCAACATATCATGTGACCATGACAACATCAAATTGTGCAATTGTGGGTATTTATTTTATAATATTTACTCCCTGATTTAACGTCTTCCAGGCTCTTTCCTCACGAGATGAGACGTCATTTAAAATAATCTAATTACTCATTTTTGTTCAAACAGCTTCAATAACAAAATGAAATGTTTGATGAATGAATCTGTAATGCACACACACACACACACACACACACACACACACATATATATATATATATATATATATATATATATATATATATATATATATATATATCCTCTGGGGTCTGAGGTCATTTTCTCGATTTTACATAATTTCTTAAATTCACTTTTTATAGGCACTTATGTGTTACATAAAAAATTGAAGAACAATCTCAGCTCTCTATATAATGAGGCACCATTGTCCTAAGGTACAAGTGTAAATAGATAATATGGCCCTAAAGCTGAAAAATTGAAGCTCAATTTTTGAAATTCTTCATATCTCTTGTGAAAACATACCTGTACTCATGTGGACGAACTGTTTTGGTGCTTAAAATGGGTTTACCAAAGGTCTTAGGTTCACAAATGCAGTGGAAAATATGAATACATTTGTAGTGAAATGTAAATAAATGTCTAATACAAAAATTTGTATTATCGTGTTGTGTGTAACTACTACTAAAAAACAGTTTTTGTTTTCAAACAAAATATTTATTATATATTTGAGAATGTACTATTCACAATGTTTACACAATGTACATGTTTCAGTTTTGTTTTTTCAAGAACAGTTTTCAGAACAAGAACAACATACGTACTCTTGTATGTATGATGTATAAATCAGTTTTCTTATTTTTCTGAACAGGCACCAGAATAAACATTTGTCTTTTATCAGGGAACAGCATAAATGGTCTGCTCAGTAGTAAGGGTCCCTCCCTGTTAGGGACAAGCGACTCCTTCTTTTGTCCATGTTCAAGTTGTTGCAGTTCTAATTCAGCAGCACTTGCTGGACTGTGTTTGAACTGTTCTGCATTTGGCTGTCAGGACATTGTCAACCGCGCTGTTCTGCAGAGACACTGTGACAGAGCGCTGGAGAGGAGATGTCTCGCAGCAGCATCATATTTACTCACTATCCGTGCTAAGTGTGCTGACTTTATTGGAAACGTTCCACTGCTGTGCAACATGAATACAATGTTCTCGCTCTCGTTTCTGCAAAATGTCTGTCTTCTGTTTTTTTAGTTGGAACAGCTTGTGTCCAGGGTGTGAGGGGTCTGCAGGGATCTTTCCAGCCCGCTTCCTGACTCTGGAGGTGTACAAGTCCAGGATGGAGGGCAGGCGGGAACCAATGGTTCTCTCTGCAGACCTGACTACTCGTTGTAGTCTCTGTCCTGTTTGGTGGCCGATCCAAACCACACAGTGATGGAAGAGCAGAGGACAGACTGGATGATGGCGGAGTAAAACAGGATCAGCAGCTCCTGAGGCAGGTTGAACTTCCTGAGCTATGCTATGAAAAAGAAGAAATACCTTTTGATTTCATTTGAAATGATGGAATAGAAATATCTGCTTTCTATGAGACTGGTTTAACTGGCAACTGGTATTTCTTCATGTCTTATTGATAAAATAGCTAAGAAAAAGTCTAACTTTTTTTGGCCTCACAATATGTCCTTGGATCCAAAGAGCACCTGTTTTTAGGTATAAAATCAGATTATTTCAAGCAGCCTGTTTTTTTTTTTTTTTATTGCCTTTTTTTTTCATTTTTCAACCCTGTGTTGTAGAATGTCAATAAACAAACCTTGCAACATTGTCGTATAATTAGGCTTATTGATTCTGTTTAATTTGTCTTTTATTAATGGCCGTCGGTGACAACAAAACTCAATACTTTGGCAAAATCCTGTCTGTCTGTATTGAAAGTCTTTAATAAAGCAGAAAAATGTTGCCCCAGGAAATGCCTTTAAGAAAAATAAACTAGCTGGGATGGAATAGAAATCACTGCTTTTCAATGCAGCAACCCTAGGAGACTGTTTTAACTGGCATGACAGGAATTTTTAGCAGCATGAATATGTGGTCTGCATATGAGAAGTAACATTGAAATAAAAAAAATATTAAAAAAATCAGAACAGAATGACTCGTGGCTCATTCAGTTCAGATAACATCTTTTTCACAGAGGGTCTTCCTGTTTTCTGTGGGCACCGGCTGTATTTAGCATCTGCTGACCTCCATTCAGCAGCTGCCTTACTTTGTCTGAGTCCTTCATTCAATGAAGCCTCTTCTCTGAAGAAGCCTCCTTCTTCCTCTCCTTCTCTCAGCGATCCATCCGGACTTGCTGCTCGCACACGTCACATAACGTATTTTAGTCTATGCTCATTTTTTATGAATCATCCGCAGCGTCCCAGGGATCCTTGCAGCTACATTGTTATGACATATAGTTAAACAATAATACTAAATATGAGCATGTTTTAATTATTCGCTGGCTAATTAATAATGTGTTTTTCCTCAAACTTGAGGTAAGTTCTTGCAAACAACTTAAAGATATCTGATGTTTTATAGCAATATTTCATACCCGCCACTCACAGTTTTTGTTGTGAGTACCCAACATTAAGGCAAATATGTCACATATACCTTAATATATTCACTCATGCTAATGTAGTGACTCAGTGGTTTAAAATCTAAGCACTCTGGGAAGCAGAGCTCAATCCAGTGCTCTCATCAGGAGGTAAAGGAACTACTTCATCGATAGATTTCAGCCACTCGATGAAGGCTCGTCTTGTTACTGTATACAGCAATATGTTGCGTAGTTTCTTTTTTTGTTTACACTTAATCAAATAATGTGACAGAGAGAGATTTTAGCACTTTATTGTCAATGAGTTAAGACCAATATCTTTATTAATGACCATTTGGACATTTTGCACAGACTCTCACAGTTTGGGCACATTGAAATATCTATGGATACAAAAGCCAGACAGAAATGAGCTTGACCATTTTGAAAAGCATAAACACAACCACAAATATATTATTGTTTCTCCATTGATTCAATACAAATTACAGGTTATCAAAACAATGACAAGTAAAGATACACTCAGTAACCAGAGAAATACCCTGTCCCTGCAAGAGGCCGCTCATTAATGTTCTGTTGTGTAACATGTGACGGGATTACTTTGGGAAAAGTGTGATTATGGTCCAGACTGCAGAGGAGGGGAGGCAGCCATTGGCCTGTCAGCTGGTGAGCGCTGGGTCCTTTACAGCCCTCGTCTGATACACGTTACATTCCCGTACAACAAAAGTGCATTGTGAATTACGTTTCAAGGCAAATATCACAACAATCACAAATAAGTTTCAAATGAGGGCAGTCAGGGTGGTGGATGGTTCAAGACCTTCACCCAGGAGACTGCTGTTCCTGTCTTTAGGTGCTTTAATGTGACCACGTGGTTTATTTCATTATTATATTAATAATTATAATTAATTAAATATATTATATGAATTAATGGGTTTTCAAAGGATTTGGCTTGAATGACTTACATTTTATTTTGCTCCAAGTAACAAGGATGAATGACATTTACATGAGCTTTGATGAGTTTTGACCTCATTCTAAATATAAACTTCTTTTTTTAAAGCTGTTTTTTTATATTTCAGTAAGCATTCCAATTTTCTGGCTATACAGGTGTGGTTTCTATGATTCGTTGTGTCCGTTCAAGTTGTGTGTCATGATACTGGTTCACACAGTTAAGCCATTGAAGATCTATTAAACTGCAGACACACAACCAAAACTTACATAAGTCTCACTGGTGAAATTAACATTAAACCAATGTTAGACACACTTATATATGAAAAAAGGATGACAATTTAATAAAAAACAGCCTGCGTTTTTTTTTTGGCCACTGTGTAAGAGTGATGCTACACTCTGAGCGGAGATGAACATAACAGACCTGGTGGAGGAAACGCCTCAGATCTTTTACTTTTATGCTTACGTTAGTATTCATGACGTACACATTTTGTGTGAGCAACAACTGTAAGGCCACGTTTAGACAGATCTGCAGAAAAAAATAGAATCCCAGCCATCTCCACTCATTTAAAATGGAGCCAGTTCGTCAAACACTGCCTTTCTACTGTTTACCTCCCAATCGGCAACGGCAAAGTGAAAACAGACGGCGCTGCGATTACTTTCCATAGTTGTAGAATATCCCGTCTGTGGGTAATACAAACAGTTGTGCAGTGCTTGGGCTTTAATTATCAGCCTCTAATCACATTAATCTGCCGCTCCAACTGGACCTCCTGGGTTATATTTCATTGTCTCACCTGCATCTTAATAATACTAAGGTGGAGGAGCATGTACAAAAACGGTTACGTTGCCATGTTTGTGAGATAAACCGAATCAGAAATGCAATAGAAGAATGTTTTTATTATTTGACTGAATAATCAGTTCATGTATCTAAATGTTGTCACAAGGCCAATTTATTGGTATTTTTCAGTGAGTCAGAGATTTCGGGCAAAATCTGGTTGTTTCAAATTAAATTATGGGAGTTAGCGTTTTACCAGAGGCAGCAAAAAGCAAACTCCCAGTTTGACCAGTTCAATCGTCCAGTAATTCAATTCTCAATCCCGTTCAAATAAAGCAAATTACATCAGATTAATATTTGTCAATGAAATTATGGCAGTGGCTTTCACGAGCCTTTTTCATAATCAGAAACTTGACTTGCAGTTATTTTATTTTTTTTTGCAAACAATCTCAGAGGTGTATAAAACGTGATGAATAGCCCTTCACAATTAAATAGGACACCGTTTAATTCCTTTCTTTCTTTAAAAAATACATTCTATCTTATCTCCTGTTAAAACAGCAATCGGCCTTTGTGTCCCAACAAATAAGTCTTTAAAATTGGCATTAAACATTATTTAAGAACGTTTAAGTTGCAGACAGAAAAAAAAAACACATGCTAGTTAGTACGCAATATTTACACATGCAGACTATACAGAGGTACCGAGAAGCTGTAGATCCCCAAAAATAAGTTCACAGTAATCAGTCCACATTTGAAGCAAGGTTTTTTCACCACAAGCACCAAAAAGTACAAATTCATTACATTCAATAATACTGGAGTGTCACATTTAACATCTTGTTTGTGCCGAATGTCTCACAAGCAACACTTTGAATGCCGTCAAGAGTCCAGAAGTGTTTTTTATTTTTATTGTGGAATGAATGCAAATTGCTACTTAAGCCCTGCGCCCCATTTCGTGTGTTTTAAAAACGGCACCTTGCATATCTCCGCAACCACAAGGTCGATTAAATTAATTTAAATTGCTAAACCGTAACTCTTGTTAGATGAAAATTTTAAATGATCGTTAAGTTGAATTATTTACGTAAACTCCAGAACTTGCCGTGGCGATTGTAACGTTTAACTAAAACCTTTAAAGTACCCCTTACAACGTCGGATTTCAGTCAAAGACACATCCCTGTAACCGTACGGGCCTGTGGGAGTCTAACAAAGCAATCCATATCCTTACAAACCCCCTATTAGTATCTCTACAATTACAAACACGGCAAGACTTTTTTTTTCTCTGCGGGTGATTCAAAATGCTACGGTTTACCGCTACTTAGACCGCGTCATACGGCACATGTGGAAACAGCTGATCATTTTGATACTACGGTGGACTAGAAGAGACACTGTCTTGGCACAAAGTGGGTCATTTTTCCATTTTTGACTGAATATGCTTCCTAACATGCCAATGCTTTCATGGATTGTTGCAGATTTCGATGCTTTAGGTCTTACTCTTTCTAAAAAGGTGCACTATTAGTCTGTGGGTTGTTGTTATGGAACAATACTTTTAAACTCGGGAACTCTCGAGGACTCCTTTTTGATACACCTTGCTCATACTCATGTTGGATGTTTATAGTTATGATCAAAATATCTTTTAAAACTGATTTTTTTTGCAGATATACATTTGTTTCCCAAGACTTTGCTGAACAAATACATACAATAAACAGAAGTATTGGAATTCATTTGGGGTTATACAACGACTCAAACACAGGGAAAAAGAGGTCTAGACCCCCTAGGGGTTCGAGGGTTTTTAAGAAGTTAAAGCCGCTGCAAACTGAAAACAAACAGAAAATCAGCAACATAAATGTTTTTACAACTTTCTGACTCTATATTTAGTTTTACTGTGGAGTATGACATGCTGGATTAGAAGCTGAAACCAACATGATGGCTCATTCCTTAATCAGGCGAATGAATGAAGTTGGGTTTCTGATTGGTGGTCCCATTTTGGATCCTGGTTCTGGGACGGTACAATACACAGATTGCTCAAGCTAAACTGCTTAAATCTAAACTACATTCAGTGGATTCAAAATAATTCAGACTCCATTAAATGCCATCACACCTAGACATGTGGCCCTCAATGCTTTGTAGCAGACATCGCGACACTCAAAGATGCCGACCCCCAAGGGAGCAGTGGTATTCAGTGAAGGAGAAGTGAAATGACTCTTAGGACATACAAAGTCAGGGTCACAAAGCTGAAGAGGGAGCTGAGCGGGAAGGCAAAGCTCTCAATTTAGCCCCTGCCAGCAAAGCTTAAAGTCCAGTTGCATTATACTTGGCTGAGTCATCACGGCAGCGATGGCGGTTGTCTCGGTGTAGAACTGCGCTCAACGGCTCAATCAGCTAAAATCTGCTGCTACGGCTTTACTTCTGACCTTTCACGCAGACTAACGGTGTTAGATTCACCCGTGAACGTATAGAAACGCTGGCAACTTAAAGTGAATTATTAAGAACCCATTTAATGTGGTCTTCTCACACACGATACAATTAGTTTTTCTGTGTTTGCAGTTAAAGAGACAGATGGAGAATAGGAGGGACTGAGATCACCTACACTGTGTTTTAATGCAGCCGGATTCGCCATAGCATTGTTCTCATTTGGATATTTTTCCCTTTCTGTTGTCAGAAAGGAGTATGAAATTGGTATACCCGCCGGCTTATAAACGGTCTGTGTTGACCAGCAGTCATTATATCCAAGCTGTTTATGACGTTCGCAGTGCTGTGCGATCGGCTTTAATGGTGTTTTAAAATAACCAAAATGCAGAAGCAACTCATAATCAAGTTCAGCCGAGAGGCATCGGTGCATCTAAATGAGCCCGAGCTTGTAAAACGTCAAATAAATGTGGCTGATTTAGAAGAGATGTTCTTCTGAAACATTTCAAGTGGACATTGAAATAAAGCATATATATATATATATATATATATATATATATATATATATATATATATATATGCGTGTGTGTTTAGTATATGTGCAAGTTTTTGCAGATGCAACAGTAGAAGTTAAACGATCACGTGCTGGTAGTAAAATGTGCATCATTATCGCACGATACTGTCAACACGTTCTGGGTTTTCTGTCTATTTTGGCACTGATTTAAGACTCTCATGAATCTCAATGAATTGGGAGAATCCAACGAAATGCCATTCAAAGGTCTCCCACGACCATCAGGTTGTCTGTTTTCACTCCCGTACTCCAGGTGAAGTTAAGCTTCCCGAGGCTCTTTCCTGCTCATGTCGCTGCAGGTTTCCACTAAAAACAGCAAGCTGCAGAGAGAGATTCATCAGAACCTGTGTTTACAGGTTCTTACGGACGGCCATTGTACAGATAAAAGAGCCAAGGACCTCCAATATGGCCGCCATGTGACTTATAGCTTTTTGTATGTTTCTTTTACATCTTTGCTAAACACATTTTCAAAATGGGCCCCTTTAAAAAAAACAGACGCCACCAACGGTAGAGATTGTAAAGTTCGTAAAACACCTTTGAAACTAATGTTGTTCGGTACGCTACCCTGCAAGAAAATTGTCTTCATAGTCATGTTCACACAGACAGATTCACAGTATCACTTGTAATCCAAGTTTAAGACTCAGTTACTTACTGACAGCAGACAATACATGTTTTCAGGACCAATGCAGTCCCACTCTTTTTTTCTTCCCATTTACTGTACAAGACTGTTCATAGAGATACAAATAAATTAACCGCAAAACACTTTATCTGAGATTTACATGGCACATTCATAACAGGCTCATGAGATATTCACAATTCAGCATTATTATACGTTTCTATGTACATGTTTACAGAGCAGATTTCAGAATAAAAGCCTGGATGAAAAAAAAAGTATACATATATATATATATATATATATATATATATATATATATATATATATATATATATAAAGTAAATGTCTTGCATACAATCATAATCGATATTTTTCTTCTCTCCTCTGTACAACATCTTTTTTACAATTTATGAACAAACAAATAAAACGGTGTCAATTTGTGCGTCCGCTGCAGAATTGTCTCTTTCTATTTCTGTGTCAAGTAACGGCAGTCTCAGTGACTGTAACACTTCACAATTATTCATTCATTTATTTATTCACATAATGCGGTTACGTGTAACTAGTTCCTCTGAAATATATCTAATGCGCCAATATTCAAGGGCGTTAAATTATAAATTATTCCTCCAAGTGATTTCACTTTTTGAAATCTGCTCTGCAGCCACCAAAGCACATACGTTCGATGCACCTTTTATACATTTATACAGGTACACAGCATTATCAACCCGTCCTGATCGATAAGTGATGCGCTGTCGATCGAAATTGTTATTTTCTCTGCAGGACAGTTATGCCATTTGGACAGTATCCGAATTGCCCCGGACAAAAGTTGGCTTCAGAAAAACCTACTCGTTTGAATGATTGGGGAGGAGGTGACATTTTCTCGAAAACATGAACATCTTTGCTTATCCCCCAGAAGAGCGTCTCTGCACGTCCTCAAATAGACACCACAGTCACCCCCCCGCTGCTGCCAGACCCCTTGTCACCCGTCGCCTGGTCCTCCATGACCAGGTTGTGCTCGGCGACGTGGTTGAGTCGCCGGGACGTGTTCTTATCCAGGCTGTTGAGAGAAATGGGCTCGAGGGTCGTCTGTACGTTGTTGGCGGGCAGCACCGAGTTCCCCTGCAGCCGGTGCGAGTAGGTTTTCCTCTGCTGCCCTTCCGCTGCGCACAGGCTGAACTTGAACACGGCCTGGAAGCCTCGACGAAAATTCTCATTGAAAAACCCGTAGATGATGGGGTTGACGCTGCTGTTGAAGAAAGCCAGCCAGTGGGCGAAGGGGTAGATGTAAATGTTGATGATTCTGTACTGCTGATCGGTCAGGCTGGTGTAGTCGCTCAACATCATGATGGTCCACAGAGGGAGCCAGGAAAGGATGAAAAGCAGCGCAACGATCAGGAGCATCTTGATCGCCCGCTGCTTCTTCTTCGACACGGAGTGGCGGCTTTCGTGGCCCGGCTTCACCCCCGTCGGTACCGTCGTTTTGAAAAGCGTGATGCCGATCCGGGCGTACATGATCACGATGAGCGACAGGGGAGCAAGGTAGATGTTTGCGAACAGGACGGTAGTGTAGATCTTCCTCATCTCCTGGTTGGGCCAGTTCTCCCTGCACCAATAAAACGGGTTGGTTTTGTTGTCGTAGCCCAACAACACCCGGATGTTCTGCGCCTTGGTCACTTGAAGCATCACGCCGGAGGGACACATGATGGCTATGGCCAGAACCCAGATAATGACTATGATCATGGAGGCCGTGGATATGTTCAGCTTTTGCTTGAATGGGTAGACAATGCACCTGAATCTGCAAAAAAGAAAAAAGGATTGGATACACAAAGTAAATGTATTCAGAGGATTACAAATACTGTACGACTGACTGACTCTGTGTGGTAGGAAACAGTCGGTGTTCAATAAAGAACTTTGAGGTCACTCTTTGTGCTTAGTTCCCTTTATTAAATTTTTAGAGCATCAGGGACGTAATTAACCCGGCTCCCAGCATTGTCATCATTGTGATTAGCGACCTCATTGGCCGTCCGTTAATTAAAGGTAAAAGCTATCCTTTGGAAAACTTTACACAAAGGTTGCCTTTGTGCTTTATAGATGAAACGGGACACCAAGTATTTACAAACGAGTGTCGGGTTACGTAACCCATCCATCCATCCATCCATCCATCCATCCATTTTCGGCCGCTTATCCGGGGTCGGGTCGTGGTGGCAGCAGGTTCAGCAGGCCGACCCAGGCTTCCCTCTCACCCGCAACACTTTCCAGCTCATCCTGGGGGATCCCGAGGCGTTCCAAGGCCAGCCGGGAGATATAATCCCTCCAGCGTGTCCTCGGTCTTCCCCGGGGTCTCCTACCAGTTGGACGTGCCTGGAAAACCTCTAATGGGAGGCGTCCAGGAGGCATCCTGACTAGATGCCCGAACCACCTCAGCTGACTCCTTTCGACACGAAGGAGCAGCGACTCGACTCCAAGCTCCCTCCTGATGTCCGAGCTCCTTACCCTATCTCTAAGGCTGAGCCCGGCCACCCTACGGAGGAAGCTCATTTCGGCCGCTTGTATCCGAGACCTCGTTCTTTCGGTCACGACCCAGAGTTTGTGACCATAGGTGAGGGTTGGAACGTAGACCGACCAGTAAATGGAGAGCTGAGCCGGAAGGCGAAGCTCCCTCTTCACCAAGACGGACCGGTACAGCGCCTGTTTTACTGCTGCAGCCGCACCGATCCGCCTATCGATCTCACGCTCCACCTTACCCTCACTCGTGAACAAGACCCCGAGGTACTTGAACTCCTTCGCTTGGGGTAGGCAGTTTGTCCCCACCTGGAGGGAGCAGTCCACCGGTTTCCGGCAGAGCACCATGGCCTCAGATTTGGATGTGCTAACTCTCATCCCTGCCGCTTCACACTCGGCTGCAAAACACCCCAGTGAATGCTGGAGGTCACGGTCCGAGGAGGCAAACAGGACCGCATCATCTGTGAACAGCAGAGATGCGGTCCTGAGACTCCCGAACCAGATCTTCTCCGCCCCCTGGCTGCGCCTAGATATCCTGTCCGTGAAAGTCACGAACAGGACCGGTGATAAAGGGCAGCCCTGGCGGAGACCAACACCCACCGGGAACGTGTCTGACTTACTACCGAGGATACGAACACAGCTCCTACTGCAGGCGTACAGAGACCGGATGGCCCGTGCCAACGGGTCCGACACCCCATACTCCCGCAGCACCCCCCACAAAACCCCCCGAGGGACCCGGTCGAAAGCCTTCTCCAAGTCTACAAAGCACATGTAGACTGGTTGGGCAAACTCCCAGGACCCCTCCAGTAGTCTTGCGAGGGTAAAGAGCTGGTCCACTGTTCCACGGCCGGGACGGAATCCACACTGTTCGTCTTGAATCTGAGGTTCGACAAGCGGTCGGAGCCTCCTTTCCAGCACCCTGGCATAAGCTTTTCCCGGGAGGCTGAGCAGTGTGATACCACGATAGTTCGAGCACACTCTCCGGTCCCCCTTCTTGAAGATGGGAACCACCACCCAGGGACGTAATTAACCCGGCTCCCTGCCAGTCCATGGGTACTGTTCCCGACCCCCATGCGACACTGCAAAGGCGTGTCAGCCAAGACAACCCAACAATGTCCAGCGCCTTCAGCATCTCAGGGCGGATCTCATCCACCCCCGGCGCCTTGCCACAAAGGAGCTTTTTGACTACCTTAGTGATATGGGTGCAACCACCCCAAGGACTTCAGGCGCTGCCCCCTCTCCAGGGGACATGTTGGCCGGGTTTAGGAGTTCCTCCAAGTGCTCTTTCCACCGCCCGACGATGTCCACAGTCCGGGTCAGCAGTTCCCCCCCCCCCCACGCTGAGAACAGCCTGGGGGGGCCCTGCTTTCCCTTCCTGAGCCGCCGAATGGTTTGCCAGAACCTCCTTGAGGCCAACCGAAAGTCCTTCTCCATGGCCTCCCCGAACTCCTCCCATGCCGGAGTTTTAGCATCCGCGACAACCACAGCTGCAGCCCTTCTGGCCTGCCGGTACCCGTCAGCTGCTTCAGGAGACCCCTGGGCCAACCAGGCCCGAAAGGCCTCCTTCTTCAGCTTGACGGCTTCCCACCACCGGGTTCTCGGGTTGCCGCCACGACAGGCACCAATGACCTTCTGACCACGGCTCCTGGCGGCCGCATCCACAATAGAGGCTTTGAACATGGTCCACTCGGATTCCATGTCCCCAGCCTCCCTCGGGATGTGTGAGAAGCTCTTCCGGAGGTGAGAGTTGAAGACCTCCCGGACAGGATCCTCTGCCAGACGTTCCCAGTTCACCCTCACCACACGTTTGGGCTTGCCAGGTCTTTCTAGCCGACTCCCCCGCCATCTGATCCAACTCACCACCAGGTGGTGATCAGTTGACAGCTCTGCTCCTCTCTTCACCCGAGTGTCCAAGACATACGGCCGCAGATCAGATGATACGATTACAAAGTCGATCATTGATCTCCGGCCTAAGGTGCTCTGGTACCAAGTACACTTATGAGCCGCCTTATGCTCGAACATGGTGTTCATTACGGACAAACCGTGGCTAGCACAGAAGTCCAACAACAAAACACCGTTCGGGTTCAGATCAGGCAAGCCATTCCTCCCAATCACGCCCCGCCAGGTTTCTCTGTCATTGCCCACGTGAGCGTTGAAGTCCCCCAGGAGAACTATGGAGTCGGCAGGCGGCGCCCTTTCCAGGACCCCTCCCACCGACTCCAAGAAGGCCGGATACTCCGAAATGCTGTTCGGTGCATAAGCACAGACAACAGTCAGAGCCTTACTCCCCGCAACCCGTAGGCGCAGGTAGGCGACCCTCTCGTTCTCCAGGGAAAACTCCAACATAGCGGCGCTCAGCCGGGGGCTCGTGAGTATCCCCACTCCCGCCTGGCGCCTCTCACCCTGGGCAACTCCAGAAAAGGACAAAGTCCAACCCTTCTCCAGGAGCTTGGTTCCAGAGCCCGTGCTGTGCGTGGAGGCGAGCCCAACTATATCTAGCTGATACCGCTCCACCTCCTGCACCAGCTCCGGCTCTTTCCCCGCTAGCGAGGTGACGTTCCACGTCCCTAGAGCTAGTCTATTCTGCCGGCGATCGGCTCGCCCAGGTCTCCTGCCTGGTCCGCCGCCCGGTCTGCATAGCACCCGACCCCGATGCTTCCCCCTGCGGGTGGTGAGTCTACAGGGTTGCTGGTCCATGATCTTTTTTCGGGCCGAGCCCAACCGGGCCCCATGGGCGAAAGCCCGGCCACCAGACGCTTGCCGACGAGCTCCCCTCCGGGGTCTGGCTCCGGGAGTTCCGTGGGCCATAAATCATCAGGGGTTTTTGAACCGCTCTTAGTCTGGGCTCTCCCCCGAGACCTGTTTGCCTTGGGAGACCCTACCAGGGGCTGACGCCCCAGACAACATAGCTCCCAGGATCATTGAGCCACTCAAACTCCTCCACCACGTTAAAGTGGCGATTCACGGAGAAGTAACCCATGAAATGTATTGTACAAATAATTGCAGAGGGCTTTGTATCTGCAACACTGTATATACTGTATCTACTGTCTAACACACAAATAACACAAATGACACAAATCATGAACGCTTCATTTGGAGATTCGCCTTAACTGTCTTTACTAAACAAATAACAAAACATTTTCTACTTCACGTTATCAAAGTCAAACTTTGCAGAGACTGTTAACATATTGTGCTATGATATTCTAGAAGTTTAAAGCTTTCAGCTGCATCATTCTAAAGAGATATCGATCCTGAAAGTTGTAGTTTTTTGTTCTTCATTTTTTCTGTTCCGTCTTTAACCTGTAACACATATATACTATGCTATTTACACATATTAGGTAATCTCACAAGGGTTTCTGTATTATAGCACTTACAACATATTCAAATAGCACTTGTGGTTGAGGAGAAAACACAGTTTTAGTATGGGTATGAAAACCTTCGCAATTTTCGCGAAAAGCCGCCTGCCGGGGAACACTGGGTCTTCCCGGCTTTTGTGAGGAAAAAAAACGGCTCGTTAAAACGGTCTCAAAAGGATCCAAGTGAATCCGATTCACAAACACGGCTCCATTTGGCTGTGAGGATCGGGAGCGTTACTAAGCCCTGCAAATGGGGATGACTTAGTAAGAGTGTGATGTATTTGTACAACTCTTTGATGAAGTTAGAGGCACGGATGCGACAAACAGATTTACAGATTCAAATCTCTCTGCATTTATGTGCTTAATTGGTTACATAACTGACATTTGTTCTGAATGCTTACGTGACGGTTCTTTTGGAGTTCTGTGCAAATCTTCTTTGAACAGCACCGAGTAATTTAGTAATTCAGTATTCTATTGATAATTCCGTTGATTGATTGAGTAATCCTTAACAAATACTCTTGCTTTATTTAGGAGCAATGTCAAATATGATGCAATAAAGAAAAGATGACGGACCAACTAATTGATTAAAATGCAACATTCTTATTGGCTAAATCACAATAAGAATGTTGCGATCAATCAATTCTGTCGAGGCTAAACCGTTCAGGGTATTTAAATTCCATATTACATTCTGGGCTCAGACTAATATAGTGTTTAACAAAACAGTGTAAACTTCTAAATCCTTCCACCTTGTTGTCATTTATAGTGCTTGTGTGTATAAAGCCACACAATTCAAATGATGAGGACATTAATGATTTGATTACAACTGGTCTTAGTATTAGTAGTTTTAATGATGTATTACATGCTGCTTAGAGCTGGTGGCAAATAGGTCACGAATCCCCTCCAATGTATATTATAACATCACCTTCAAACAACTGTGTAGACTAGATTCAAGTGCCATAAGCCTTTTTAATGTTGCATCTGGGATTGTTGTTGTTCTGCCTCAGTCATCCCAACAAAGTTTATTTTAAATAACAGTATGATTGCAATAAAGTCCCATCCGAATAGATGCGGTATCCGGCTCGTCTGTGCATGAATACACTGGCCAGACGGGAGAGCCTCTTATCCTTAATCTGTATGTGTCTGATGGACACGGGAAGTGACTTTGACTTTTGGCCGTCAAAACATGTCAAACTCTGTCCTTCCCAGAGGCGCAAACACTCTCCGGGGATTTCAAGCGTCACCGTGTCTGAGGACCGGGCGGTGATGAAATACCAGCTCTGTGGTTTTCGCCAGCTTGCTGAGCGTTGCAGCTCCCCTGGATGTGAGATTCCTCCGATGGTCTATCAAGTGATTAAGCAGGATTAAGAGCCAGCTGGTGTCATCTCCATAAACGGCAATTTGGAAATTCAGCGCGATCATTCAGGAGAGGACAAAAGGCAGATAAAGTGTTGTTGTTTTTGCTATTGACGTTACTTGTATAAAAAAAAGCAATAATTTGATGCAGATCTGGAGTCTTTTTGTAGATTAAAATCTAGAAATTGAAATTTTTTAATTTATATACATTATAATAGTATATATGCTAACACAAAGTGAAGAAACCCGTGCTTCGGGTAATTTGAGACTGTTACTTGAGGAAGCATTCAGAATTGTCCGTTTGCATTTTATTCAGACTCGATTTTCCTTTTTCCTGGAGCTTTCGACCACATCCTCCATTGGCTGAAGAAGGCTGAGGGATGCACAGATGAAAGCTCTGTGATAAAAGCAATGAGAGAACCTTTTTATGTTATCACAAAAAGTGGTTTCTGGTTTTGTCACTTTTTTTGGTTGCAAATGTGAAACCAATACCAAAATGCAAAGGTGAAAATGTGAAACAAAAACAACCTGTGACATGAACTGTTAAATGCAGCAGCAGCAGCAGCAGTAGAACACAGCCACAGTACCTGTCAACAGCAATAGCAACCAGAGTGAAGACGGATGCTGACACGGAGATCCCTTGAACCATGCCGCTCATTTTGCAGACCAGGCTCCCAAAAGGCCATCCTGTTGACAGGGAAGATGCATTCAGCTGATTAACGGAGATAACAACACAATAGGATGGAACAGCAGTTTGTGTATGAACTCGTACAGGGGAGCTGAGGGGGGGCATAGTACCACAATACCATATATTTAAGTGTAACCCAATCTCATCGTGGGCCGACTCAAAAATACATCATCAGCGTAACCTCTGGCTTCTGTAACCCCCTGATCATTGTGCTGTTGGGTGGGTGGGGGGCTGATGCATGTACTGGATAATAAGATGGTGACGGTAACAATTAACTGAAATGTCAGCTCCTTTTGTTTCTTTTTTCTTCTTTTACTATTACTTACTTTCCACCTTTTTTTACTTTCTTTCTTTCTTTAAGGAATATACATCACTTTGTTCATTTTGTATTCAATTGATGTGCATTGTTTCTTTTGTCAAAAAAACTGACACCTCCATGTTCAGCAGAGCCAGACAAATGTCTCGTTAGTGGAGGCAGAACACACTAATTGCCACTCCCTCCGGCTCTGATGGATCTGGAGCTGCCTACCGACTGCATTTCTTGTATCACAACCCATAGGGATAGTCCATTACTGCCTTTTTCTACGAACACTAATACTTTCTATTATACACATTAGACTCATATTCATCCTTGTTTTTTCATACTAATACAACTCACAGAGGGTGATTAAAACTGCCCAGAACCTCATAGTTGGTATTGATGACAAGGGGTGCCTGCGAAAAGCTTGAAGGATATTAAAAGAAAATATCCAGCCAGTCACATGGTCACCCTGTTACCGTCTGCCAAGAGATACAGAAGTATCAGCTGCCGTACCACCAGACTCCTTTCCTCTGGCTGTGAGACTCCTAAACCTCAACCTCAACATTATATAGTGTTTTGTGTGTGTGTGTGTGTGTGTGTGTGTGTGTGTGTGTGTGTGTATTTCTTACGTAGCACAATATACGGGATACGGGTGCGTTTCGTTGCGCAACCATGTGTTGCACAAGGACGATAAATGAAACTGTGACCCTAGTATTTATTGTGCGGAAGCGGAAGCGTGATAATGCAGTCCCGAGATCCACGCTAGCCTTAAATGGCTTTTCGGTGACATTGTCGCTTTCATCTCCTCGTGTGATGTTTCCTTTTTACGTGGTTGACAAATCACAAAGGGGCCAATGAGCATTGATGCAAATGACCCCCGCCCCCCAAAAAACTCCATTATGACCCATTAAAGTATTATGCGCCCGTAAACATCCAAACGTTGCAGAAGATGAAAGCTTTCTTTGAGAGGCAATGGCAGATTGCTCGTTAACAAGGCACTCAGAGGACCACCAAGAGGCGGCCGCCTGTCAGACGCACTACTGACGCACATAATGCCCTGAGCAAGTGATTTGTCGCCTCGGGTTCTCTTCAACAACGTGGACACACACACACACACACACACACACACACACACACACACACACACACACACACACACACACACACACACACACACACACACACACAGAGGCATAGAGACACACGCTTTTTTTTTTTCAAGGCACTAAAAAGTCGAGAAAATGTATTTTTCCAAGCCAACACTCGCCCTTCCGAGTGTACAGCTGAACGTCAGACGGCCAATGACGTTTGACAGCTGTCATCACTCGGGCTGCCACGAGCCATCGATCAAATTACAAGTACAAGTATAACGGTCGGCAGCGGGTTCCGTCATCGATTAGCTGGATCTGTGCTGTGATGCCCGGCTGGCGCTGGGCCAACGCGCGCCAAGCTGGCGGCAGTAAGCCGGCCGAGGCTGCGCTTTGTGTAGTGACGAGTTACAGGAAGTGACGGTGCCTCCTTTTTGATAAGTGTTATTTTCAAAAAGTATCAAAAGTAAAAGTTGTCATTATGCAGAATGGCTCATTTCAGAATAATATACATGAATGCATGTATGTGTGTTGCTGGTGAAAGGTGCTGCTGGTGAAAGGTGGGGCTAATTTTTATTTAATATATTGCTCGGTACCTTAATCTATAAGTATATCATCTTTTTTTATACGATTAATCTGAATCTTCAAAGTAACATGATAATTAAAGCTGTCAAATAAATGTAGTGGAGTAAAATGTACATGTTCCTCTAAGATGTTGGGAAATGGAAATGCAAATATATTTCCCTTTTATTCTCAGTGCATTGATGCATCCCCAACGTCAAAAAATATTATTTTTACAGCAAAGAAGATACGATTTTTTTTAAATTCTATTGAATTTGATTAATAATCAATTAATCAAAGACATTATAACCAGATTAATTGGAAATCAAAAAAAGCCATTGGTTGCAGTCCTCGTGATCTTGAAGCCAGATCTGCTCTCTTTCCTGTGACTTTCTGCAAAGCTCGACTCAATTTGACCCTCGCAGGCACCACTTCCTCTCTTACTACCACTCTGCTGAGATGTGAGAAGCGCAGCTCTGACTGCTGTGCTTCCGGCAGTCTCTCGCTTCGCAGCAAAAGAGTAGTTTATTTATTTATTTATGGTGGGCTATTCTTGTCACGCGCTGTATTACATGACCCTATTCATTTTTGCGAATCAAATTGAGCTGGATGTCAAAAACGTTGGAAGTGCTTTTCACTCAAACAAGCAATTCAATCAGGAGAGACTTGTTTCAGAGGTTAACAATAATTTATTACAATTGCATGTATTTGAATAGTGCAAAGTCTTTGGCGATTGGACTAAGCAAGGGGCAGTGATGCTGATATCTGCGAAGGCAGAATCCTCCCTGGAGTCCAGACGCTGGTGGTGGTGAAGAAGAGAGTTGCTGTAACCCGAAGATGAATGATGAGCATGGCTGAATGCTGACTGGAGGTGCCTGGGGTGGAGGAGGGTCGCATCGGTTTGAGCTGAAATGACAACTGACAGCAAGCAGAGAGGAGAACCTATTTTAAAAGTTCTGCTTTTAAAAGCCTGCTGGGCCTCTCTCCCCTCCTAGTATCCTGCCGGTTTTCCTTCTAGTGTGTTTCCCTTTGGTCCCCCGTTTGTTGTGTGTGTGTGTGTGTGTGTGTGTGTGTGTGTGTGTGTGTGTGTGTGTGTGTGGCCTTCCCTTCCCCCTCCTGCTGCCAATTAACCTGCACACATATAACCCATTCCCTCATCAAGCCCCACAGCATATCTACCCCAGTTCTCCCTCCACTCCTCGCCAGATGGTCAGTTCACATTCTTGGAACTACTGCTACGGTCACGTTGAGTCCCAGCAATCGCTTGTGTAACCTGTGCTTTCTCCAGCCTCAGTCTCACTGCTCCCCTCAGAACCCCCCTGGTCACTGCCTTGCCGACCCAACCGGTCACCAGCCCCGCATTGACGCCATGACCGATCCCTCACCTTTTCCACCTCTGGTTCTGTTTGAATGAAGATAATTGTGTACTACTCCTGCTCCGTGTTCTCGCTCTTGGGTCCAGCCCCACACAACCATGACAGATTGGCTTGAATGAACCGGAGTGTAAAGAGTGTCTTCCTTACTGAACTCACGCTTGAGCTTCATTTGAAAGCATCTTCGCTGGAACACTGCAAGTGCTTATTTTCTCTGTTTCTTTCGCATGAGAATGAAGTGTAGAGTAGCAAAGTGGGCAGAGCTGCAGGTTACAGATTTTTTTCTTTCTCGATTGTTCAATTGCATTTGAAAATTGTTTGGCACAACCTCAATTTTCGGCAAGTATATAGAGGAGCCAAAATCGGCACAATACTGCCTATCAGCATGCACTGTGTGTGCACAGTTGTACTTTAAAATGTCAGAGCCACCCGAATTAAGTAGAAACATATTTTGGATGTATTCCTTGTGTACAGTGAAGTTACAAAAATCCCACTGCTTCAGGAAATGCTTTCCACTTCTCTCCGGATTGATGCCTTTCAGATCTGGGTTTTTTCTGCACTGACAAGCTCCGGCTCCAGTGGGACCTGAAACGGACACATGCTGTCTTTTTTTTTTTTTTATGCGAGTCATGACGAGCGGTTGAGTCGGCCACAGATCCTTTGGCATCACCAACAGGTCAAAATCTCCCCTTGACCAATGACAATTTCCTGGTCTGCCGCCCCTGTAGTTAAGGTTTGGTTTGCTTCCGACTGGAATTATTTAGTTGAAGGTTAGAAACTTTAAAGGCGTTTTAGTGTTTAGTATTTTTGAGTCACTTATCGGATCGACGGGGGAAGAAAGGGCACAACTGTAACTTTTAAAGATGCAGCGATAAAGCCATTGAGCCATATCGGCCGACTCAATTTTTTTTATTTGGCTTTATTTACCTGAGCATTCAGTCGGAGTCGGCTGTTCAACAGCTGGATGCAGCGCGGCACAATTACAAAAAAAAAACATCTCTATGAAGGTCTCTTACAAGCCACTTTGTGTCATTGCAGCAGGGAATTTAATCACGCCGAGCAATTTGCCAGCTGGATTTCCATGCATTATTGATGTTATTATGTTTTTTAGAATTTGGTGGTCAAAGGTTACTGTGACCTTGGCCATAACTCAAGCATTCATATGCTAAATATAACGAGATAAAATGATGAAGTGATGACATATTTATAAACTGTAACTTGATTGGTTGGCATACACATGATTCATGTTTCTCCCACAGAGAATTCAATGTTGTGCTCAGTGGGGGAGATTTCAGCGCTCGCCCACTAATCTGTTTCTGAACCAGTTCAGATACGAACAAGCATGATGGAACTGTACTGTAGGTTTTACTGACACCGTTTCCATGTTCACACTTGCGGATCATAGTGCGAGTTCACTGCACTCCTCAGAAGACACCGGTTCTTTGCAGGTGAAAACACATTCAAACGGAAAGCGTGATACTATTTACACGAAGCAGATGTCGTTCACTGGCGTCGTCTTGCTCTCTGCCAAAGAGATTTTTTTTTATAAAACATTGCATAATTTGAAATGTGATTATCGAATGCAAAGCCAATAAGCTTTCATTCTTGTTGACTTGTAGCTGCAAGCTGTCCATAATATTTCAGGATTTCATTCCGAGTTTGTGTCATTGCAGCAGGGAATTTAATCACGGCGAGCAATTTGCCAGCTGGATTTCCTCAAACTCAACGTCAAGGTCTGATACGTTCCTGATTCAGACAATAATGAATGATTACTCTGTTTTGGCTGCTCTTGTTAAGAGGCAATATGTGTAATATCTTTTGTAGTATGCGCGATGATAATAGTACCCACTATAACAACAATCTCTGGAGGTGAATACAGCAATTTAGTTGAGCCACAGTCACTGTAATCACCGCTAATGCTTCTATTATTTCATTTACATTCTCATGGATAACAGACGAGACATGCTCGCAGGCTTTATTTTGTTGCCATTTTCAAGCCGACACTCCACACTGGGTAAGTATATTGTCCTCTCTGAAGCGGAAACTTGGATCCTGCTGAATTATTATGTCATTTATTAGGACCCGAGCACCGGCAAAAGACAGTGGTAATGGTACTCCCGGGCGAAAAGGTGCGAGAACCTGTTCATCGCTGCTTGCAGCTTAAATTTTGGTTAATTTTTTTTTGCTGAAAAGATGAAGTCATTTCTGCATGTGCAGACAGCCTGTAGTATATGAATAATCTGAACGGTGAGCCACAAACACTTGACCCTGTGAGGTTCCTATCATCAAGAGCAAACTGCCAAGTCCAGTCGGCACAATGTGTAAAAAGCCCTGGTCCGACTCCTCCATGACAAATCACTACTTCAACTCCTCTGAGCCTACGTCCCTTTGATCCCTTTGATCACTTCAGGCTGTTAGGAAGGAAAACAATGCTTGAGGTTCATGCTGTGTGGGATAGCCTCTGAATACTTCTTGTTATTCTGTAATGAGGAAAGTCTAAACTGAAAAACAAAGGCAGCCCTGCAGAGAATGGAATAGCATGGATGCTAAGGGATTAGGGAACAAGGTTATTCAAAGGATCGACAGGGCTCGTGGCCCTTTTGAAGCTCTGATGCGTCATGACGCACCAAAAAGCTGAATGTTGGTTGGAGGAAAGATGGATGGACTACTTTGCCATCTAGATCTTTTCACACAGTGGAGCAGAATGATGTAATAAATAGACATGGCAGGGGCAACAGTGGAAAATTAAACGGTTTAATCTCTGGCCATTTTTTAGGATATCTTGGACTCAGGCGTAGCTCTACTTTGTCAAACTTGGCTTTATCTCTTCAAAACTGTCAAAACAACCATGAACCTCAGTTTCAAGCTTCAACTGGAGAAAACAAAAAATTGACGTTTGGTCAGCTCCTTCTGCGTCTGACCGAAGCACCAAAGCTGTCACAGTTCATCTCCACACCCTCCTCACTCTACTTGTCAGTCACTCCCTCCTCATCAGTCTAACTCCCTTCAGCTGTTCACTCACCTGCCTCTGATCATTAATCAAGCCCATATATAGACTCCTGCCTCCCAGACACACCTTGCCAGATTGTTCTTCGGTTTTCCATGCCAGACTCTCCAGCCTTCTTTCACGGACTGATCTCCTGTAACCGATCCGGCATGCCCCTGTTCAACCCGGTAAACACACCAGATCCTGACTCTGTTTTACTCTGCTTGCTGTTTCTGGAAGTTTGAAATAAAAGTCAAAGATCCCTGGAATCTTGTGTTTTGCAATTGGGTCCATATACAACCGGTTACAAAAGCTCCCTTGAGCATCTGTATGAGACGCACCAGGCTTCCAACCAACTCCAATGTAAACCCACCCTCGTTATTATGAGACAGTCAGACCAACATATGTAGTATGAAGAGCGAGAGTCTGCACAGGATTGGCGGGATAAACAAACCCAGAGCTTACAACCAGGGGACAGCTGTTCGTGCCCCATGTGAGACCAAGTCAATGTGGACTTTACTTTTTGTTGCATAACTGACAAGCTGTCTCCAACACGTCCAAAACTGTTGCTGGACGGGCACCTAGTGCATCATAGTTTGCAGCTTAGTGCCACCGACCGAGCTGTGAGTGAGACTGTGTCGTTACATGCATACACTACTGCTCAAATTGCAAGATATTGGATCTCATCCTCAATGTGCCTCTCCAGATATTTGTAGGAGAGTTCTGGTCCAGACTGTCACTAGGCACCGCTGATTACAGATGTGTGTGGATAAAATGTTGTAGCATGTTCGCATAGCATCTTAGCACAACTGGGGAGGGGTGGGCTGTGGCTCAGTGGTAGAGCACGGTCGTCCTTCAATCAAAGTTAGTCCTGATGGGCAGGTGTCACCTCGCATGGTTGCCCCTGCCATCAGTGTATGAATGGGTGAATGATGACGTAGTGTGAGAGCACTTTAAGTGGTCGGAAGACTAGGAAAACGCTATACAAGTACAGTCCATTTACCACTTAGCATTAAACTGTGACTGAGGCTAACAGCAATTAAGTAATTCATTCATGAGGTAACCTGTTGGAGAAGTTTAACTTTTGACCTGTTGGTGGCAATCAAAAGTCCTCATCCTGAGGTGAACTTGAATGTCTTTACCAAACGTCATGGCAAAGAGTCCATCCAATAGTTGTTGAGACATTTCCCTCAAAATGTCAGCCTGCCGGTGCCAATAGAGGAAAAGTCAGGTGATCACCAAAGAGATTAGGATTCATCGTCTGAATACCATGAATGTCTTCACCAGATTTCATGTAAATTCCCCTTAAAGCTGTTGAGATGGATTACAGTTCTTTAAGTATCTTGTCATGAGATTAAATGTTGTAAATATTATGACCTGTTGGTGGCACTGGATTACACGGCGCATCCTCTGGAGACTATGAATGTCTCTTTTCAATTTCACAGCCATCCACTGACAAATTGTTGATGATATTTAAGACTGCAAAGTGTTGAAATAACTTAATGTCTGACGACAACACAGCCAGCTCGACTAAAAGAATCCTTATTTTGACACAAGTTAAACACAACGGGACCCCAATGAAAGTCTCAATGGACTGTGCTGCTCACCTGTAATAATGTTGTCGATAAGTGTTGTGGGCATGCAGAAGATCCCAACCAGGAGGTCACTCACAGCGAGGTTTAAGATGAACAGATTGGTGACAGTCCGCATGTTTTTGCTCCTCAGCACGATGAAACACACGACTCCATTTCCCACCATGCACACGAGGAAGATCAGCATGTAGGACACGATGAAGATGGCCGCTGTGGGCGGCTGATGCAGGTAAAATCTAACATAGGTGATGTTGCTCCTGGGTACGACGGACTCCAGCGAGGAGTTGTAAAACGTCCAGTTGTCAGACGGTTGAGTCAAGTTGTTCTCAGGTCCTTCGTTCATTTTAAACCTGCAAAGTGAGAGATGGCTTCATGGTGAATCAGTTTACTTTAAGAACATTTTTCTGCAATCACGCTGGGGGGAAAAAAAATGGACACCATCGACAAAATGCTTAGTATGTGATTTATGTATATTCCGGTTAACTGACCTACATGGAAAAAATGTCTACACAAAGAAGAGGCGAGAAAAGTATGTTAAAGCTTGAGCCTGCATTTAGATGGTTGGTTGTTTTGCCACTCGAGGCAATGAAAACAAGTGGAACAAAACGGACATTAGTATAACCATGCAAGGTTTATTTTGGCAAACGCGTCAACAAATAGTTGTAGCTGTTTGTATAAATGCAGGGGAGCAACATTGGTGATCATTTGGAGTCATGTTTGTGTCCAGCTGATGAATTTAAAATCCAACGCGTACTTTCTTTCAGCTCCAGTTTGGCCAACGCCAACTTCTCTCTTGAGCCGCTTTATTCTCCTCCGTATTTACTTTGTAGTTCCTAACTTTGCCAATTTGCTGCATAAATCTGAGCTGGAAGTGTAGAGTGGCTTTATCGGAGCACTTTCACTGAAAAAAACGCTTGCTGCTGAGACTGGATTGAGTAATTTAGAATGCAAGGCTAAACTATAATAAAGTCGAGGGCATGGAAAAACTAATAAATAACTGAGCGAAAATAGGCTAAAGTACTCTCTAAAGTTGAGGAGACCTGCAGAGTTGGGAGACAAGTTGACATGGGTAAACCCTTTGACATTACATGTTGCCATTGCTAACATTAGAATTCAAGTAACTAAAATATTCAGTCGTGCAGCTAGTTCTAGTTCCAGTACACGTATGGCGTAGTCCCATCATATCCATTTATATGCAGAGTGTGCACAGTGTGCATAATTCATCGTGTCACCAGAGCTGACATGGAAATCAAGAGCTGACATGGAAATCGAACACAGCGTCACCTCCTCGCACAAGTGTTCACTGTAAAAGTACCGTGCGTCTCAGAACATTGGCAACACCAAATGTTAAGCGATCAAGCACCCCTTAAGGTTGCCGACAATTTGACATGTTCTTTAATGCCGTGTTCGGAGGACCTTTTTTGGCAGATCATGCTAGATTGGCTGCTTGACAAGCGGAGGACGGGGTGGGGGGGGAGAGAGTTAAGTGTCTATAAAAAAAAAAGTGACATTTTAGAGGACTGACTTCAGCAAAATGAGGCATGAAATGGGGTTCAACCTTTTGTACTTTAATGATGAATCTCAGGAAAAGAGCAACGATTGAGATGAAGCATCGCTCTCTCGCTCTAAAACATCAATCTGTGAAAATCAGCGCTCACTGTGTTTCAACACTGAGGGGCTATCGGCGTGGCTACTTACCGGCCGCCCTCAGCTACTGACACTTAAGTTTGTGATTCTGAATTCCCTATAAATGACTGAGTGAGAGAAAGTGATTTTTATTTTGGGCTCAAAGACTTTTTCAAAAAGAAAACACATTTGGTGTTTATTTTCCTACTGTTTCTATTTGCGTCTGTAGATTTTGCCTAAACTCCCAGTTCCCATTAGATAAAGTCTCATTTGCATATTTAAATGTATAATTTCAGAAAACTTGTAACAGAAAAAAAAAAGAATTGTCTCGATGTAAGGAATCCACGGTGGAAGTTTCCTAATATATTTCTATTGTTTACCCTATTCACCTGTAGTGTCGTCAAAATATCTGTAATTTTACAAAACGTAACTTTAAACGCTTAGAAGCTCTAATGCTTCAAACTTTACACTTTCATTCCCATCTATATTCTGGAGGTTATTGCAAAGTACTTGTTTTGTATATAGCCAGATAATAGAATGTTTCATTCCTAAAATCTTGGCAAATTGGCTGTACTGACAGTATTTTCTGATTTATTGAGTATTCCCCCTAAAGACCATAGACTCTAATGTCAACTGAATGAAACAAGAATTTTTAACCTGGCTTCATCCAATGTTAGATTCTGTTTTAGAAATGTATGTAAATTGCACATATTTATGCACATATTTAATAAGTTAATGATAATTTGCATATTCAATCACAACATTGTCTTAATGTAAGTAACCAACTGGGGAAGTTTGCCTGTTTGTTGGGATAAACTAATTTCCCAACGTTACCTTGAGCTTTGGTAACTTTTGTCTATTTGTGACATGTTATCGAACACATTACCACATTACATTAATCCGTTGCAGCTGAACTACTCCTGTTCATAATGTCTCCTTTGGCTTTAATGACTGTTCATATTCATGTTTCCATGCTATGACTCAGAGCCCATTAAGTGACTAAAGATAGACCTTCTACATTCTTTTATCAGATTGTTTTAACTGGGTTTCTGTTCACTGGAATGATTTGTATCCACTTTCAAGCAGTCAAATTGTGTAGAAAAATCTCAATTAAAGACTCATACTTAAGTCTACAATTCCTTTCAGTAATACGACTACAACTGTGGTAGTATTAATGTATGCCACGCATATAGTATAATTATATGTTATGGCCTCGGGATCTCAACGCTCCACTGTCATGGACTCCTCCATTTCACAGAAATTGTGATAATGTCATCATATTATATGACATCTAGTTGAGCCAAGAAATGCTCATAAGAGTCACATAACCCACCTTATTAGGAAATATTTAGGTTGAAAAAAAAAAGGGTGCATGTATACACACACTGACAAGGAAGGTTTATAAAAGAAATGACGACCAAAATAGTAAAAAGAAAAAGGCCATTTCACAGTATTGTGTTCACTGGAAACTGACACATTGAGAGGAACAAGAAAAGGACTGTTGTTCTAAAGTGGAGGACAACATGCATGCAGCATCCCTTTCCCTGAACGGCAGGTGGTTTAAAATTGGATTTGAGGAATGTTGAGTACTCGACAGCAAATAAACATCTAGGACAAATCTGTGAGCCTACAGTCAGGTCCATAAATATTTGGAGATTGACTCATTATTTTGGCTCTGTACACCACAACAATGGAGTTGAAATGAAAAAAAAAATCAAGATGTGCTTTAAGTGCAGACTTTCAGCTTTATTTTGAGGGTATTTACGTCCAAATCAGGTGAACGGTGTAGGAACTACAACAAATTAAAATGTGGCCACTCCGTTTTTAAGGGACAAAAAGTAATTGGACAAATTAATATAATCATAAATCTAATTGTCACTTTCAATACTTTGTTGAAAATCCTTTGCAGTCAATGACAGCCTGAAGTCTGGATTCCATAGACATCACCAGACGCTGGGTTTCGTCCCTGGTGATGCTCTGCCAGGCCTCTACTGCAACCGTCTTCAGTTCCTGCTGCTTCTTGGGGCATTTTCCCTTCAGTTTGGTCTTCAGCAAGTGAAATGCATGCTCAATTGGATTCAGGTCAGGTGATTGACTTGGCCATTGCAGAACATTCCACTTCTTTGCCTTAAAAAACTCCTTGGTTGCTTTCGCAGTATGCTTCGGGTCATTGTCCATCTGCACTGTGAAGCGCCGTCCAATGAGTTCTGAAGCATTTGGCTGAATATGAGCAGATAATATTGCCTGAAACACTTCCGAATTCATCCTGCTGCTTTTGTCAGCAGTCACATCATCAATAAATACGAGGGAACCAGTTCCATTGCCAGCCATACATGCCCACGCCATAACACTACCTCCACCATGCTTCACTGATGAGGTGGTATGCTTTGGATCATGAGCAGTTCCTTTCCTTCTCCATACTCTTCTCTTCCCATCATTCTGGTACAAGTTTATCTTTGTCTCATCTGTCCATAGGATGTTCTTCCAGAACTGTACAGGCTCTTTTAGATGTTTTTTGGCAACCAAGGATTTTGGCCGCACCGGGAGCCCGAGGGTCGGCCGCACCGGGAGCACCGAAGACCGTTTGCCCGCCGTTGTTAGGCCGGTAACGGGCCGGTCTTCAGACCGCTTGCACCGGGGCTCGGTCTTCAGACTGCTTGGCCGCCGCCGTTAGGCCGGCGGTAACAGCCTCCTTCGCGCCGGCTCCGGTCTTCTCTGAGTCGGGTTGTTTGTGAATGCAGCCCAAAGTGTGTGATAAACTCCATCTCGTGCAGTAAACCACTGCGATCATCAGCAGACACTCGGATCTGTGTGGTCACATCAAGTGCAGAACTGACGTGAAAAAATTCAAACGGGCGGAAGGAGTCACGGGACCCAACATCCGGTTTTCAAAATACTAACTGATATGAATGTGTTCAGAACATTTCTGACCACATCCACACATCTTAACTGTACTGGTCTTACAGAAATGTTGTAATGTGTCAAACACAACGGACTGTTACAGTTAAGATGTGTGGATGTGGTCAGAAATGTTCTGAACACATTCATATCAGTTAGTATTTTGAAAACCAGATGTTGGGTCCTGTGACTCCTTCCGCCCATTTGAATTTTTTCACGTCAGTTATGCACTTGATGTGACCACAGAGATCCGAGTGTCTGCTGATGATCGCAGTGGTTTACTGCACTAGATGGAGTTTATCACACACTTTGGGCTGCATTCACAAACAACCCGACTCAGAGAAGACCGGAGCCGGCGCGAAGGAGGCTGTTACCGCCGGCCTAACGGCGGCGGCCAAGCAGTCTGAAGACCGAGCCCCGGTGCAAGCGGTCTGAAGACCGGCCCGTTACCGGCCTAACAACGGCGGGCAAACGGTCTTCGGTGCTCCCGGCGCCGCCGACCCTCGGGCTCCCGGTGCGGCCGGCGGCCGGCGCGGCCGGCCGTCGCTGGCCTCACCCCGCCCCTCTTTTCTTTTTTCTCCCCAGAGTTTAAAAATTAAAATATGCTTAAATAAAGCAAGAAAACAATAACACAAACACACGATTATAAACGTATTTGTAATACGTCAAACACAAACATAAAAACAATCAAACAAAAATACGTGTATAATCAACATACGTGTTTAATCAACGTATACGTGTATAATCAACGTATGTGTAATACGTCAAACACAAACATAATCAGGGAGGAGATACGTTTCTGATCAAACGTAATTGGGAATGCATATTAGTTCTGGGGGAACGTAATTTTTAGGAGACAGGGTTGAGCAATGGCAATATAAACATGGCTGATAGATGACAGGTCTTTATATCTGTGAGGCAGTTGGTAATGATGGAGATGTAGAGGGTGGTGGGTGGGTGATGGCGATGTAGAGCTGGGTGTCGTCAGCATAGTGGTGGAAATGGAGACCGTGATGTTGCCATGGGGGAGCAAAAGTATGCAAACATGACAATATTAGATTGTGAGTGTGATAAAAATGTCTCCACGATCTGCTATTACAGAAAGACCGTACACATTCTATCAGTTGCCATCAAGTGTTTTCTCCTGCACGACTAAATGATAAGAGCAGCTGTTCGATCTACAGATTACACACCCCCCAAACATTGCCACCGAGACACAGACAGTGCAGATAACATTGTTGGAACCCATTATAACAGGGCAGTGAGCGGTGGTGAACACTGAAGTGTGTTTTTATGTGGAGTGAGCACTGCGCCAGACTCTATTTAAAAAATAAAAGCAGTTAACACACCAGTTGTAATTTTATTTTAATGGAAACTGGCATTTGCTCCTGGTGTTCTTCCCCATTGTTATGGAAGAGGAGAATAATGGGTTTAACAGGCCAACAAGCTTTAAAAGTGACATATTTTATTTCTTCAACACATGCCGTGTGGTGGATTAAATAATACAGCCGAACAAACTTTAAAATGTAATACTTGAGAATGGATTTTGGAGCCAGGGAATCTAGATTTTGAAAGCTCTGCGATGTGCCATGCCAAGATTTTATGACTTACTTATCGAAGTGCAGATGTGTCGTGGTGGTTTATGTGGGATGTTGTGCATCTGAGACTGTGTGTAATAATCAATACTATTTTAAAAGGAGGCCTGAAGAGACAGTAGACCCAGTGGCTCAAATTGTAAACTTTTTTTCTCTGGAACTTCAAAGAAACAAAAGTTTTGTTGTTGGTTTTTCTATGTTATTTGCTTTCTCCTGGAAACTTTGCATGTGGACAATTGTCATACTGGCCTCACAAGTCAATACATGGCCTCACATCAATATCAAGATCAATTATAAGATTGCTGCTTCCTGAACAGATCTCACGATCAACAGATGGCTTTAGTAGCTTTTGAAAGCATGATAAAATCACGTCTGCTATCATAAAGTCCTGTGGTTGGTTGGTTGGTTGGTTTGCTTTCACACCACCAACGAACCCCACCAGAGTCTGCTTTATAACACCCTTTTAAAGTGGTCTCGGTTTGCTCGTTGGTCCGCGCCAGGGTTTGATTGGCAGCTTTCACACCATTCCATATACGAACTGCCCTAACCGGGCGACGTGATCTGAGTTTGTTTTCAATCCAAAAAAGGCTTTTATATGCAATGTAGCATATACATGTAGCATGTGATAATAATCTGACATCATTATCACATGTCAGATTACTGCAATATGCAGAAATATTGCGCTCTAGCTGACCAATATCTTAGAAGGCAAACAATGAAATGGTCCACAGAAACCATGTTCTGCAAAATATCACATTTATGACATTTTATGTTTTTGTAGTCATCAAATGATCTGTGCAGAATAAACCCTTGTGAGACTCTCTCAGCACCCTGACCCACGTCAGTTTAACCTCATTGACTAACCATCACATCCTGTTCCTTCATGGTCATGAGCAGAGCTGCGCGCCTAAGAGACTTCACCTCAGACTCATGTTGAATAAATCTCAAAATCAAAGCAAAAGATGAACAGCTTCTCTCAGCCTTGTTATGTCATCACGCGACTTCAGTCTAATAAATATGGGCAGCTCACAGCAGCCAACAGGGCTTTAAGCATACACCTTTTGAGAGATAAAACAAGTGCAAGCTTCAAATACACTTCAAACTCTTCTGCAAAAAAAAAAAAAAAGATAAACCAGCAGGGAAATTCCAGAACGTGCAGCTCCACAAGCCCTCCACCGTCTTCATCCCATTTCACCTCGCAGTTTCTTTATTTTAAGCTGCAGTGTGGTTAGGTTTGATATTTTAGTCCATTTTTCTTTGCCGCATATAAGAAAATAAGCCACTACAATTACAGCATATACATGAGTCTTCTTTTTTTTCAGAGCTTCAATGTGCAGCTTGAAAACAAATCACATAATGGAGGTCAGAGGCCATAAGCCAGAGGATGTTTAGATCTATATACATAAATTACAATCTGACTCAAGTTTAAGATGTACTGTATGTTTTATTAAAAGACATGAGATGAGTAATTCACTATTTTCTATGCCCCCAATAACCGATATGAGCTGCCTCTGATTTTGCGCACAAAACAGTCATTTTATTGATTCACTTATATGAGCAGCAGACTCGCGCCTGGGGGTGAATGCATATGGGTGAACATTGAATGCCAACATTGCGCGCGCGTGTGGCAGTCGCTGCACTTCAGGCCCGCGCTGGTGGGAAAAAGGGCTGTTTTCTGCCCTGTTTTGGGGGCTTTGCGCGTCAGATCTCGGCACAGGGTGCAAACTTGACGGAGCTGACTGTGCACAAAAACGCGCATGGCTGACCAGTCCTGGACAAAGAGGTCTCAGTGTGGAGTTCATGGCATCAAAGAGGGGGGGGGGGGGGGGGGGGGACACTGTCCTGGACAGAGAGCGGAACGAGCACGCACCTTAACACGCGAGTTACTGTCCTGAAAGCTCCGCGCCGTTGATGCACTATGATAACGAGCTATGGCTGCACTGAGTCCGATTCCAACTTCAAAAAAGAAAATAATTCTTTTCTGAAATGAATTTCACCGATGAATATGCACTGTGTGGACACAGCAAATAAAGCCACAACAAAAAAAACGTACCTTTTGGTTTATTCCAAATCAAGCTGGTGACTGACTGTGTGCTCCGAGGGAAAGAAAAGTAAAAGAAGATGTCCCCTCTCCTCTAAATAAGATATACGTAGAACAAAGAGGGAGAAAACACACGGGCAAGAACATGGTCATAAGAAAAGAAGCAAAAAAAGTAAGTCCGGTTTCATGTGAGTCTCCGGGATGCGCTCAGCCAGCCGCTCGGAGCGCAAGTGGCGGATTTACAGCTGGACCCTGCGTCGCTCTTTCGATGCGGTGACGTCAGCTGCCAAAGTGGGTGTGGATGCGAAGCTGGAGGAGCAGGCGCACGGTGCCGACATGTCCTCTGAAATGTCAATATATAGTTGTAACGGGATGCCGGTTGCCAGAGGGCAGGTCACCGCAGCGCACTGAAGCCGCCACTTTCTAATTTATTCTATTTGTTTTACTGTGGAATTTAACCTGAATCCAATTATACTTGAGAGTAAAAACCTGTGGAAGCCCTGAGGTCCTGGAACTTAATGAAACAATTATGATAAATTATATTAGTTTCAATATGAGCCGTGGGTTTTACTTTGGACCACTGACTAAACTGCATACATTATATATACATATATATATATATATATATATATATATATATATATATATATATATATATAATATTTGCTCTGATACAACTTTGTAATATATGCTGCATGAGAGTTGCAGGTGTTAGTTTGCGCATCGGGCATGATGGACTACGTTCGAGTAGCAAGTGTTGTTGTCCCGGCGGAGCAGAGATGAGCTGATAATTGATATGATGACGAGATCTCATCGATACCCGATCCAGCATTGCATGCATGCATCAGAGCAACTCTAGTTTGAATTACATTTATTTGTCCAATTTAGAAATGCATTTATATTCACTGAAGTTTCCCCATTTTTAGTTTTAGAATGAGTGACTCACTGGGGGTAATGCCTCAAAGGCAGAGATTGAATATAGAGGATAATATTGGAGTTGCACCTGTATATCGGGTTCTGACATTTGATCGCTGCTGCAGCTTTCATGGTGTTGACTCCTCCATATCTGATTATTATAACACCATGGAGGGCTTAACACTTCAATATGAAGCTGAACAAAGAGATGTGGCCAGGAGTCGTGTAGTTTGAAGTGTGTAAATGTGCAGGGAGCTGATGATGGATGGCCTAAGGCAAACCGCGATATGCTGACAGTGCACCTCGCTTTCAAGTCAGCTTTGGATGCTTTTGCTGGCTTTCTCAAAGGGAGCGTCCTACTTAAATTTGACTTCGTCCACATGGACTACCCAGTTTATTAACTGGCTAGTTAAATACAACTTTAGATTCAGTAATAAAACCAAGACACCCTGAAAAAATAATCCTGTATGTTATTCTGAGGTACAATTCCACTGACCTGGTCTCAAAAGTAGACTGAAGTAGTTCTCCAGCTGACAGGTATTGTTGTTATTAATGATCATTACTATTGGTTTAAAGGTGTCTAATACAAGATTGGGAGCATTTGTATTGCCCCTCAACAGCTCCCCAACATGGCAACGCCATTGGTTGTTTTCTGCTAAATGAATGATCTGATGTTACTGTAAATCATTGTAAATATTATACTAACTTATATCATTTATACTTACTGTTGATTAAGTTGATTTCCTACCAAAGACATTTACAATGACGTAAAGCTGAGAAAAGCACATGGAACTATAGCGAATGTGTCAGCTATTTTATTCTTAAATTACTTATTTCCATTATAGTTTATTCAGCTGATTATCTCCACCAATAATTTGCTCCATAAAATGCCATAAAATACTAGACTGAACCTTCACTAGACTGAACCTGTTGTTGTCGTTGATTGTTGCTTGTCTTGTCTAACGTCTCATGTATGCACCTCCCGCCTAGAAAAATTCCTCGTTTGTGTAAACATTCCTGGCAAATAAACGGTTTCTGATTCACAATCTTCCTTGGCCCAAACTTTTGTCTTAAAATAGCTTGTTTTTTGTCTAAAACCCAGAGATATTCATTTGAAATAACTCTGTTATAACATTAAGTCCCCCCTAAACAAACCACACCCAGTCCTCTCGAAGTGGACCAAGAAGGGGAAAATGGATTCAGGCTGCAGTTGAATAATTATGTTAGGAGGTAATTATTTGATCACTTTTTCTTAAACCTCTGTGGAAAATGTCACAGGGTCAAGGAAAGTGTCAGGTGTGGGGGAAGGAGAGGCCCCAAACGCACAAGCAACGGTTGAAATTAAATTTATTCCAATAAACAAAACTGAGGACAGGCTTCAAAACTGGACGAACAAAAACAAAACTCCAAAAGACGGGGACAAGACTACTGTTGAGTTCTTGAAACTCTGGGAGTTGGCGCGGAAATAAGGACCGGGGTCCGAAGATGATATAATATAAGAATATTTAATAAGCGAGTGAAATGACAGAACAGGTTATGCTTTCGATCGATCGAGCTGTTTTCTAATCCAACAGTGCACTTCTCGCCTGGAGTTCCTCCTTCGTCCGTGGTGGCCAGAAAAGAGGCCGTTCTCCCAGGTACAGTCAATTTTATATCCTCCATGGAGCTCGAGCCCTCCTTCTTCGTCGGTCTTC